>CM029366.1:30809849-30967349 GCA_017165825.1 Hepsetus odoe | reverse complement strand
GGCGACACAGCGCTTGAGCGGCCCGCAGTGAGCTCTGAGAGGTACGTGGAGCTGCAGAGCGCGCGGGAGTGTGAATTTCACGGACAGCGCTCGGGCGCGCGCTGTGTTTTTGTCAAGGCCGAATCAGGGGCTCTTACAGCCGCTTCAGCACCGAATGCGATCAAGTCCGCTTTTCGTCTGACAGATCTGCTGTTAACTTTTAATTCGGGACGTTTTCGCACATCAGTGCAGGTCAGCACGCTCCGAGTTTTGGTCACTGCTCAAAGGGGATTCATCTTAAAATGCTTCAGGTTTAAATCGGGGTGCGGTTTTAGTTTATGGCCTTTTTAATCATTTAATTAGTCTCAATTAGTCATTTTCACGAGAACAGGTGCCTCTTTAGACTTTCCAAACATGAATACTATATTTTAATATCATGGAGGATGGTCCGGATTTCCGTTCCACCTTAAATCGCCCGGTCAGTTTGAGTGTGGCACTGGGAGACCGGATGTAGCTGCTGTACAGTTTAAGGTGGACTGGAATCTGAAGCTCTGCAGCTTCAGTCGTTTTTCTGTTCCACCTTAAAGAGACATTCTGTCTCCAGGTTCTACAATACAAGGTTTTTACAGAATAAAACTCTTAGTGCAACACTAACTGCACACGCCTTCAACTCTCATGATCTGTGAAGAGAAAGCAGTAATGGATCTTGAACCACGTTTTACAAATCATCTTAATGTCAGTCTTCTTCATCTTCCGGCTGCTCCCGTTTAGGGGTCACCACAGAGAATCACCCGTCTCCGTTTCTTCCTGCTTCAAACCGACCGCCTGCACCTCCTCTCTCCTGGCAGCTCCATCTTCAGCATCCTCCTCCTGATATCCTCGTCTCTCCTCTGGACACGTCCAAACCAGCGCAGCCTTGCTTCTCTAACTTTGTCTCCAGGGTGTCCAACCTGAGCTGTCCCTCTAATATACTCCTTTCTAATCCTGTCCATCTTCACACCCAGCGAACATCTCAGCATCTTTAACGGACTCCTCCAGCTCCGCCTCCTGTCTTTTCATGTCTCCAACCTGTATAACATAGCTGGTCTCACTACTGTCCCGTAAACCTTCCCTTTTACTCTCGCTGGTACCCGTCAGTGTTTGGGTTTAAAAAAAAAAAAAAAAAAAAAAAACCCCACTTGTGACCTGAATTTGGTCCAAAAGTTTTCTGGTCTCAAACAGGAACACCCAGCGTTAGTGTATGTTGTGTGTAGTGGAGCTTCTCAATCATGGGGAAAATCAGAATTTCTTATTTTGGTCAATATTGAGATTATTAAATATGATTACGGACTGATTCAGGAAACATGCATTTACCGGCCATTTTTAAAACCGTATTACTCTCAGGCTGGGATCAACAGATTTCTTAACCAGTTTGAACTGCTGGGATTTTCTCCACCACTCATGGGTCCTTGAGTGTTTTCCCAAATCAGTGTTTAATGCTGATTAACATCATTTCTGAGTATCATGTTCATGCAGAAATGTTTTACTTGCTGTCTGTAATCTAGACGTCACCGTTTAATTCCCAGTAAACGGACTGTATTCTAATGGCTCCTGGGAACTGTTGATTTGAGCTCCAGACTGTGTTCACTTAACCACTAACAGGTAAAAGCTTTAAAGGGGGGTTTTGAAATGAAGCCGTCAGTCTGATTGTTCTCTTCGCAGATGCCGGTAGCCGTAGGACCGTACGGGCAGACTCAGCCGAGCTGCTTTGACAGAGTGAAGATGGGTTTCATGATGGGCTTTGCAGTTGGAATGGCTGCGGGGGCCATGTTTGGAACATTTTCCTGTCTAAGGTAGGAAAGCTTGTGTTTTAGGGTTGTTGTGAAACTCAGGCTTCACAATTCGTTTCTGAATGAATAAAAACACACAGGGGAAATCAATGTGACAATCCAAAATTAAAGCAAAATGCTTATTTTGGACCTTTTAAGTCAAATTTGATGTTTGTTGGGTTACATGTATTCCTTGATCCATCAAAACACCCAGTGACCCTGATGTGAAGCTGTGATTGGTCATGTAGTCAGAAACGGTGTGATTGGTCAGAGATGAATGTGTACATGGTGGTTTTACTTTTATTAAAAAATGAATCTCTTCCTGGACAGTTGATGGTGTATATATTAAGCCTGTTTTTGATTGTGTATTCCTGTATTTTTATACACAGAATTGGGATGAGAGGCAGAGAACTAATGGGTGGAGTGGGGAAGACCATGATGCAAAGCGGCGGCACATTCGGCACCTTCATGGCCATCGGGATGGGTATTCGCTGCTGAGACTACCACAGACTGCACTGTTCACTTTTCGGGACTCCAAATTATCGTTCTTGTCAATGCCACCTTTTTAAAACTTGTGGGAAGGATAATGTTTCAATAAACACTGAAAATGATCTAACAAGACGTGGTGTAAAACCTACATCGTCCAAAACAAGGCTCAGGATTGTGGGCCACTGAATTTCAGAACCCAGTAACAGATGTCTTTAAACAAAATCAACAGTTAGTTCTAGCCATTTTGCAGAGGCTGACTTGTGGCTTGAAGAGCCGAGGTAATGAACAGAAGCGGAAGGTGTCTCAATTGTGTAACTAAAATCAGCCTGAACCTGTTGAGTGTTCATCTCTTGAGCCAGAAGTGTTTCTCATCTATTTACAGCAGTAGATAAATGGAGAAATGTGGCTCCTGCTTGACTGTGACCAAAGTTGTTCACTCGACCATCTTGGCATCGCATTTATGTCCACTCAAAAGACCTGGCTCTTATATTTTATATCTATTTAACAAAGAGACATAAAACCAGAAGCCACGTTAACGTTTTAAACACAAATCACTGGTAAAAAGTGGTAACAGCCTTCAAGTAGTTTATAGTCTTGGCCTGTTTTGATTTGGCTCCGAAAGTTTTTTAGATATTCACACCATCTCAAGCATGGTGGGCTTTTCCCTGTTTATTCTGTCTGTAAACCTTCCTTCAGGCATGGGCTTTGTCCAAAACCGCACACTACTACACTACGTAGTATGCAGAGTTGTGAACTACCATTAATTGTGGCAAATCTAGACTTCTATATAGACTCTCTATATTCATGCGTATTCTGCTCTTAAAGGACTGTTCACTGAAGAACCCATTCCTCTTTAATTCAAAATTGATCAGCCACGTTTACATCTATGGCATTAGGTTGGTGCTCATATCCAAAGAGTATCAGTATTTCAAGATTTCCAAAGGAAACATGTCTCCCAAAAAAGCCTAGATTTGAATTAAAATAATTAAAACAGAGCCCTACCAAGACCGTTTCCCCCCCAGATGTTTGCCATCTGAAGTTCCTCTTTGAGCTACAAGTGATTATTGCTAACGGTCAGTAAGTATACATTCACTTTAATACTGATGTCTTAATTCTTTTATCTATAATTACTGAAGGAAAAAAAAAAACTTAATTCTTGATTAAAATTAAAATCTTAATTCAGCCCATCCTAATAAATGACTGTTTTACTACAGGCTGCAAAGTGTAATGAATCCTGCTCTTTAAGCACACAGAGTTGGATTCCCCGAACCATGAAGATAAAGATCAGAACTCTTTATCAGAAGCTGCTTAATTATTAATGAACATAGCTTACCTTGAGGTGCTGCCACGTTAGTGCCATCTAGAGGATTCACAATTCCAGGATAATCTTTCCCAAACGAGAGATGTTTGATCAGATGGGTCATGTTGATCTGAGCATACGAGGAATTAAATCAGTTTAAGCAAACTGATATAGTTGACACGGCTGAGTAATAATAATAAACAGCCAAATCATTACTTACATTGTCCAGTCCAAAACTCTGCAAATCATGAACTGGGGGAGAGAGAGTAATTAAATGATTAACTATTGCACGTTGTGCACATGACTGATTATGAAAAGAAAAGAAGTCAAGATTGGTAGTAAAAGCAGATTATTGTTAATTACGAGGCAGGTACAAACTGAAAAATTTGACTTAATGAATGCAGAACTGCTGAGAAATGTCAAAGCAAATTAAATGATTTAAGAGTAATTTAGGAATATGTAGAGAAATGTGTTTCTGGTTATCATACTTGTTCAGTAACAAGGTAAATTCAATTCAGAGACTTCATGAAACAATTGTGTAAGGGAATGTCTATAAAAGTGAAAGAGTGACTTACTTTCCACAGCATGCACTGCAGAAAGAAGAGAAAAGAGTCACCAAGTGGTTTAGTTTTTCTCTTTGAGAAATAAATTGTCCCAGAGGACGTCCCAGGTGCTGTCAGGATAATGCCATGCTGTACTATTCAATGGGCCAGATTTTTAAATTTGGTTTTAACTGTAAAGGAGCTCATCATCTCTTTTTTCTGTAGCAGACAGCAGTAATATAATACACATGAATAAACAAACCATTCAAAAGACTTCCTCACTATTCAGTACAAATTAAGTTCATAAAGATAACCTCGATTCTGTAAATACCTTGTTACTTAAGAAAAGCGATCAATTTACATCACAGCCCACACTGATTCCCCTACATCACAAACTGAATTGCCAGCATGTCGATGGATTTATTGTGAGATGCAACAAAATGATCGACTCATCCTCTACCTGGACACCGGAGAACGTTTTCTCAAATTCAGCCTATTTTTAAGGTTTTTGTTATGCATTCACCATTGTGTCATTTTTTGATACTCTGGAGTAAATAATAGCTATTAAGGTTGAACATTTTAGGGAAACTATGCAATTCCAACTCCTGCTGAGATTTTAATTTATTTCTGTGACAGATCTGGAATACTATACTTCATGATGTGTTCATTAAAGCTTAAAATTAGCAGATTTGCTCTTGAGATCAGTCCAGGCGTCTAGGGCAATAATAATTACAAAAAAAAAAAAAAAAAAAAGTGTGAGAAGATAGAGAAAGATGAGCAGATGTGATTAATAATGGAGCGGATTTAATGCATGCACAATCTTCTTTCATGCATGGGAGAAGGAGCACAGACAAATGAAGGACGTACAACAGAACCCATTGCACTACTCACCTCTTTCAGTTACACTTATCCAAGTGAAATAAGTTCATGGCTGCATGCAAAGAAACTAAAACATCCTCTGGTCTGGAGCAAACCACCTTGTAAACAATTACTGATTAAACTTTCCTGACCACTTTACAAAGATGGTCTTTCATTCCAGATCTCAAATCCAGTTTCTTGTCCTGTAATTTGTAACCACTGGTAGTTAACCCAACTGATTATACTGATGCTTGGCCACCTGGGCTGGAAATCAATACAGGCCCCAGGAGACGTAATTATTGTGATATGACGTAAAACTGACTTATTACATTTTAATTAAGGAACATTTACCTCATTTAAATCTGTGTACTGAAGAAAAACATAACAGTAAAATAGACAAAGCATGCTATGCAGATTATATCCTTACATTTTTAACAAGCAGTTTACTCTGGAAGGTAAAATTTAACATTATCCTGAAATACTTTAAATCTCGGAATGGGGGAAACCTCACGGTCCTGTTCAACATCAAACTTTCCTGACAGCTGTACTAACAGAAACCTTGGTCTGGCCAGAAACGCTGCCATCTTGTGAATTAAGAAATGAATAATTCTAAGCCATTAGAGCAATAATTAACACAAACTATTTAATATGTCCATGAAATAGCAAAGGCTAAATCTCTTTACTAAAGAAATTCGTTTTTTTCCCCCCCCTTCCAGGCTAAAGAGTTTTAATATGATACTCAGCCACAGACCAGAGGTTTTCATTTGTAAGAAAATCTCAGTTAAATTGCGTCTGCACTTACCATGAACGTGAGACTGCTGAAAGCTCTTTCCAGGGGCAAAGTGGAAATTACCTGCCACCTTAAGAAAGAAAATAAAGTCTAAACAACAAAACATGGACCAGAGACCCAACTCGACAAAGTTGATCATTAGGTACCTTATTAACTTCCAGGAAGCCATAGACTTGGCAGCCCTCGTTCTTCTGTTCCTGCATCTTCTGGCTGAAACCCTCTCTCTTACACTGTTCGATGGTGTCAGGTGTTTTAAAAGCCCAGCCCCGTCGCCGGTACGCCTCTCGCACGTCGTCACAGGTGTTGCAGCATCTGAACACCAGTGGAGCAATCCAAGGTTAAAGTTATTCAGAAGAGTAAATTTTACTAACTTTAAAGTTAATATGACAGGTCACATTTTTATCACAACGTTTGCTAACTCTTGACTTGATCCATTTGCCACTTGTACGAGTGCTGTGAAATCAGGCATGGCCAGTCAGGTCTGTTTCTTACGAAATCGCTTCTCAGGCTGCACATTCAAACACCCCCAGATCTCCATTATATTCCAAATGACTTGGATTCTTGGAATAAATTAGAAGACATCTGGACCAAAAAAGCACAACCACATTTTTGCAGCACCAGCTAAATACACGCCTAAAATACAGCTAGAAAATATTCATTCTCTCCTAATACTAGACTGTATCTAGAAATGTTTGGTATTCAAAAAGGGTATCAGTGTTGCTGCACAAGATGATCAAATATAACCTTGTAATATAACTTAAATATAACCTATAACGCTGACAAGTGTTCGCTTGTTTATAATCTCTTTTCACCCTGAGGAGAACGGGGACAGAAGAAAAACACAAAAGCTTTTGAGGCTTAAAACCCCTCAGTTCACACCCCTTTCTTTCTGCTCCTGTTTCACTCAAAATACAGCTGCTGCCTCAGGAATCACATTTTTACAGGCTATTTCCTTAAACCGTTTTAAACTGGGTTTACAAGCCATTATTAGAAATTAATACATAAAAAAGAAAAACAGATAGAGTAATAGAGTAATCTTTTATTATCCCACGAAAGGGAAATTTGGGTGTTACCGGGCTCTTTATCAAGAAAGACAGAAAGAATATAGAAAGATATATGTAAAGAAAAATATAAAGAATGAGAATGACAAATCACACATTTGGTTACTGCCAAAAAGAGCAATACTGTGCTCAAGTGTCCATGGCATTTGTTTAAATTCCATGGAAATAAACTGTCCTGGTTTTGTCTGGTGTTTTGGGCATGCTCTCTCAGACACAGGCCAGGCTCACACTAATTAACACTGAACCAATGTGGTTCACTTAAGACCCATTTGGTCTTAAGTCTCAGTTTGTGTGGAAAAAGCATTATCTGACTCACTTTAAGTCTTCAGTCTCCGCTCCGTAGCAGCTCTCGCAGCGTTCAGGATCGAGTTTACTTGGGTCAAATACCTCACCCTCCTCTGTGCCCAGTTCTGTACAGAAATAACACATTTATTTTATTACCTGTATCTAGAGAGTACAGGTGAACACCACAGGTTAATTTGAAGAAAATTGACAATTACCAACATACTCTCCATCAAACTCACACAGACAACATTTCCAGGGGAAATGTACGTACTCCTTTTGTAAACGAGTGCATATTTGATCATAATAAAAAAATTAATCAAACAAACAAAAGAAAACTGTCCATGTCAAGTCAACCAACCATGTTTTTCTGCTTCATTGGTGACTGGTTTGCCATCTTTGTCCAGTCTTTGTTTGAAAAGGTTGTGCTCCACATCCAGCTGCTGCTCACCAGCCACATCCATGGCATCAATGCTTAAATCTGATGGACATGAATGGCAGTGGATTAGAAAAACACAAGACTCTGTTTTGCTCAGGCCTTATTTTAAAGTTCCCCATCAGCAAATCACAGGCACTTTAGGCTCCGACAGCTGTCCCAGAGAGATACAGAGCAAAACTGACCGAGACATGGACAACGACAAAACAGCACCAATCAAATGAACTTACAGGCACATGGCATATGAGGGAACACAACATCAATGTTTATCTTGAGTTTGTCTCCTCTTGAAGTGTCAACAAACAGTTCAGGATGGACCTGTAAGAAGACAAAACCCACAGACCAGTGGTTAGGAGAACTGACCGAACTCATCATTTTATTCTCCACATCATCATGCTAAATGATTTTATTACATCTAAAAAGAAAATCATTCATGAAGTTCAAAGAAGAGCTTCGGAATGTCCTTCAAGAAGCCTGGAGAATCATTTCTGAAGACAACTTAAAGAAACGATGAGAAAGCTTGTCTAAGAAAGCTCAGGCTGTGCTGAAGAATTACGGTGGTCGTTCCAAATATCGACTTTAAAACTGGTCAGAATTCTACAAACTCTCTTTCAGTCCTGTATTAACTTTACTGAAGTAAATATGTTTGCACACGGTGCAAAAAATCACTGCAACCATCGTCTCATTTTTTTGACAAAAATATCAAGAAATGAGGGGTGGCTCAAGAGTTTTGCATAAAACACTATATGGTATATACTGTACTTTTCCAATTGAGGCAGGGTGGCTTTGTGGTTCGGGACTAGGATCCATGATCAGGGGTTGTAAGTTTGAGTCCCAGACACTTTTCCTTGGCGCTGGATGACTGCCCCCTACTATGTCATGTATATTGGTTAAATACAGAGGAAGCATTTATTGTGGTTCCCTGTGTTTTAACAAGCATAAAACTCACTATATTTTTAGATCTCTTTGGAATGAAACATGGAGTTGGAGGGTAATGTGTGTACTGACAATATCACAATACAATCAGGACAGAAAACTGAGACTGCAGTGTATCACAAGAACAATAAACATGGTCATATTGCTTAACCCTGCACTATACTGAGCACACTGAACAGTTATAGTGACACACTGATCCCCATCAGTCGGTCCTGAACACTCACCTCCTTGGTAAGGTAGTACTGCAACTCTGAGAAGAACAGGATCAGCATTATGAGTCCACTGATGATGGTAACTATCAAAGAAAGTAGACATGAAAGCAGTTAGGTTGAACCAAGTCTATGTTTAGTCCAGTTCTGCCCACAGGACTTGGTGCTAAAGCTGAGAAATGGAGCAACTTTAACCCAACAAGAATACACTTCACAACCAACAAGTCAATAAAAATGAAAACCATGGTAACTAAGAGGAAAAAAGCCTTTAAAAGGAGTTCTTAAGAATAGTTCTAGAAAACTAACCACTGGTAACAGCCAGCAGCTGAAACAGGTTGGCTTATTTACAATATACCATTCCACCTTAAATACCGCTTCAACCGCATTCCCGCTCCTGAAGCGCCTGAATGGAACTACCGACCGTTTTAAGGTGGATCCGACCATTTGAACGCCAGTACAACTTTAGCCTGGTTAGCACCAGCTTTGACGCGTATAACTGAACGGTTTGGTTCCGACAGGGTTCCGTTTGGGTTCCACGGTACCCACCTGTGGCTCCGCCGCACGTTTTGATCCTAAAGTCCTCCAGAGTTTTGGGATAAGCATCAAACTGTTTGAGTTTATTTAACGCCTCCATCTTCCCTCCCTGTGAGAGAACGGACCGGGTCAACTTCCGGCACACACCGGATCCTGAGGCGGCCGGTTGACCAATCAGATTAGACCGCGTCAGAAGCTGTAGATCTGAAAATATACAGGATTGACTACTTCCGTCTTTTATAGATCTAGTTCAAAATACGATTTGCATTGTCTCTAAAGTGATGCATTTTAATGGAAATAAAATAATATAAATATATGTGTGAAATATAAAACATAGAAAAAATGTAAATGTGTATAAAATAAATATTAAATCATAAAGCACAAATAATAAAAAATATATAATATACATCTATATTTAGGCAGAAAACCTAACCCCAAAATCTGGCCAGTAGAAAAAAGCTGAAGGATGCCTCTACTGGACAAGCCTTAACTTTAGGCTTAAATTATCTGGCTAACTGAGAAATCCTGCTTTATGGAAAACTCCCCAATTTGAGCTGGGTCCAGAATAGTTTTGCTGAATCTTAAAAATGAACTGCAATGTCTGTTAATGTTCTCAAATAACGTACAGATGTATGAACAGGGCAGATACACGCAAACCCACTCACACAGGAGGCAATTTAGCATCACCGGTCCACTCGATGTTCACGTTGGGAACACTGCAGAACCCGGGGAACCCAGACACACAGATGGAGAACATACACTCAGCACAGAAAGCGCAGCTGGGAATCGAACCCAGAACCTTCTGGCTGTGAAGTCAATGCTCAAAGCACGCTATTTTCAAATAAGAAAAGCAAGGAATAGGAAATAGGCCAACTATTTGAGAATAACTTCACACTGGAGGTCATTTCAAACACTGTTGATAGCTTTTAAACTTAATGCACACCAGCAAACCTAAGACTGGCCTTAAGATATTTCCAGTAGTTTTTCTTATTCAGTTCTTTTGTCACTGTGACACCTACAGAAAGAAGTCTTCATACATTTAAAACTACAATAAATACCCCATTTTATCAGGATTAATAATCAGACAACAGACAACTTAGGCCAACAGGGTGAAAGCACTAGTTAGACAGAAAATAAAACCTGAGAAGGTAGCAAATGCGCAGATATCCAGGGTTCACAGCCATTTCACACAAGCTGCTCTGAGGTTGATGAGGGTTTTATTTGGATTCACCAGTAAATGTCTTTTGTTTTTTTTACACGGTGAAGTGAGTGAAGGTCTCAAAGCACACAGTTCCTTTCAGGAAGACACATCCATCACTTAAAACACAGGAATTGTTTTGTTTAGATAATTTATTTTATACAGTAAAACAAAAACCACGTAGTAGTTAGCAGCCATTCCCCAAGACAGTAAAGGGAATGGAACGCTATTTGACAATGTCCATCAGACAGGTTTGCGCAACCTCAATACTCTGTGCATGTTGGGGGGAAAAAAAAAAAAAAGTCTGGTTTATAGATTGTGTTGAAGACAAAAAAAAGGCCGAAGGCAGTTGTTCAACTCTATTTGGGTGGCCTGTACGCGATCTTTCTGCTCTTCAGCACAGACCATCTATGTCTCTTCAAATAGTAGACCAGAGGGAGAAGGATAGAAGAACCAAGTAGCAACTGGGAAGAAAAAAATAGAAGAAATTGAGACTTAGGCCAAGGCAGAGAGCATACAATAGAAGCATCACAGTATGGACATAAATGAGAAACGTATCCAAAAATAGACACACTCACCAAATAAGATTCTGAGAAATCAATTCAAAAACAAGACCAGACTAACTCTGCCATCCCTCCAAATCTGCTCCAGCTATTCATCAGAGCAGGCTGAGAGCGTTTTACTGGGGCTTACTTGATTGTTTGGTAACACGTCTAAAGAGTTTCATGCTTTTTAAAGTCCCTTTTGGCCAAGTGCCTGCATTATTTTCCAGATCTATTAAGGCACTATAAAAAGTTCCAACTTCACTGATACCGGGATCAAAAGGGATCACTCACAGCTTGGTGGACAAATCGCTTTACTTTTTAGCTACTTAACTTTGCAATAGCACCTAGAGAACATTAGCTTGATACAGGCTTTTAAATCCAAGCTAATTCAGCCTTTTCTCACAGTTTTTATTTAGGCCGATCGTTTTATTTAGACACTTGGAAACTTCTGTGTGATGCAGTGTGGAAAGCCACAGCATGACTAAAAACACCCAGATCAATCTTTTAGGAGTAATTTTTATTATTATTGTGAAAAAATGTCTTTTAAAATCTGACCTGAGGGAGTGATAGCCAGTGATTTGTTCTAAACACAGCTGTTGAACAAACAACTAAACAATCAGACACAAACCTTCAGTCCCATGCGCTTCCGCTGGTCGTGCTCTGGCTCGGCAGCCCACCTCAGGAACGTGCAGACGTCTTTGGCCACCTGACTCATAGTGGCTGGTGTTCCTGTGAGGAAGGAGAAAAAGAGATTATAAAAACATAAATAACTAAAATGCAATTCATTCCAAGGAATCTCAAGATTCTCCAAAAGGCCTTAAGCTCTTCATCTAGATGCTCAAGACTGTAAGATATGAAGAAAACAAGAGTGGGATAAGCATTTTAATTACAGGAAAAGTTTAGCCAAATCAATTTAGCAGACTTCCGCTTTTAATCCAAACACGGCCAGTCAGCAAAGACACCAGAACAGAACCGTGTGGGCTGTTCTCTCTCTTAGTCTTGCTTCTGATGTTGAGCAACAAACGTTAAGCCATAAATGTGGATTAACAGACCAAGTTCAGCTCCTCCGAGGGCACATTTTATCAGGTGTGTGCTGGAAAACGAAACCTGCAGCAAGACTCTTAACTCACCATCATCATATTCGAGAACCTCGTTATAGATAGGTGGAGCCATGCCGATAGCTTGGCCGGGGAAGTAGGGGTTGTAGTAAAGCCCCTCCCTCACAGCCACTCCTGCTGGTGGCTCACAGTAACCAGTCAGGAGAGAGAACACATAGTCCTCACCTCCATGTCTGAGGGAAGAAGAGAGAGAAAGGGAAAGTGACCAAATGTCGAGAAATTAGTATCAAAAGAGGACCAATAATGAAATCAATTAAGGTTCAATTAATTTCATTTGTGAACTTAGTATCTTTAAAGTTAGAATCTTTCCCGATAACGGGGCTACACGACAGTTTCTGGTTCTGTTGATTAAATCTTTTCATTTTAATGTTTTATCAGCTCCCCTAATGAATGTAATTTAATCATGAATTACTAAATATTCAATCATAACTATGATTATAGATTACCTGGCATTGACGATATAGCTGAGGTCAGGTGGCAGAGCTCCATTGTTGGCGGCACGAGCAGCCTCAGGGTTGGAATAAGGTTTGGGGAAATAATCGGAAAGCTTTCCAGGACGGGTGAACATCTCTCCGGACTCATCAGGACCGTCCAAAACCTCAATCTGGAAGAGATGCTTGATATATTGAACATGCAAAAGAACAAGTGATTCCAGTCTGGAATGACCGGTGACTGATGCCTTCTTCTGTGGCAGCAAGATCAGTTATGAAAAACTGCTTGTGGTTTAGTGGTTTTGACATTGGTTGACAACAAACAGCGGAAAACATAGCTTCTCTCTTTTCTTCAGACGCAAAGATGAAGACATAAAGAACCAATCATTTATGTACATATGGCTTAGATAATAAAATGACATCAATACTAGGAATTTAAATCCCTACATCTAAACAAGACAATTTCAATGAAGGGACTAGACCTGTAGGCCAAAAATAGCAAGCTAATAGAGTGATATTAGCGCTCTCAAACCGTGTTCACAGATTTTAAAACAGAGTTACGCCATTTTGGTTATTTATTTCTTCCACCAGTATCTTTTCATTTAAAAAAAAAAAAATCAGCTCAGTGCAGGTAGATTTCTATGTTAGATATAACCTACATTTCAGAAATATATGAAAATAGTTTTATGAGTATTACATGATAAGCCATGCCTAACCAGAAAAATCCCTTTACCTCCTCAGCTAATGCTTTAACCTCTTCCTCCGTGTGCGATACTCCCACCAGGTTACGGAAGGCCAGGTACTCCATACTGTGGCAGGCTGCGCATACCTGCTTATAAACCTGATATCCACGACGGATGCTGACGAAAACAGAGGAAAAATTTTTTTTTAAAGACATTTCCAATACATGCAGGGTTTTCTGTAAACATTATCATCAAAGAGGAGCGAGTGCATATTATCAGCGATGAATGTAATTTATTACATTTTTAATAAATCCAAGTTTAGCCTACAACTGGTCCACTGAAGACACAGCATATCATGAAGATGTAAATCTGCCTCATTCGTGTGTGACGTGCATCAAATCTTTTCACTGAATGAGGCTTTGTGAAAATATAACTTTTTTTCAGAATAAACACAAATCTGAATAGAGATATGCAGGGGTCCTTGAGTTTCAGCAGACCCGATATTGCGCTTACGATGCTCCCTCCCACAAAAAACTGAAAAGAAAAACCCTAAATTAAATCAAATAACTGGACTTATGAGACTACGCGGAACTAGTTTTTGGGCGTGTGCACGGCGGAACAATACGCAGTAACGCATGCGGCGCATGAGTTCATGAGTCATCTGCTTTGACTTAGTGTTGCATCAGTGATGTAGGAGCAGATCTGCGTCGCAAATCAAAGACATATATTCACATACGTATACATATATTCTAGTCTTCATCAGCTGTCAGTTTCAGACCAAAGCACTGGATATGTATTATTCATGTACTGTTCTGATCGTGTATAAATATCATAAGTGTATTATTTATAAGTATAGTTTATAAGGATTACATCTTTTCAAACACTCTACAACTTTATAATTTACCTTAAGACTAGACTGCTTAAGACTAGATGCTTTTTTTTTTAAGCACAGGCTTAATCTATCTTGGGCAGGGAAACTGATTGTCCTCAAGACCTTCTTAAGATCCATGGGAGCACTAGTCTTGGGTCCAGTGCGTTACCTGGCGTGGTCAAGGGCGGACAGCATGCCGTTATGGCTCCAGGGGAAGGAGGGAGGGTGCAGCTCCAGATCGGAGGCCTTGACAGACTGGTGCAGCATCAGAGCCAGTCCTGCCCCTCCAGTGGTCAAGACCCCAAGTGTGGTCAGGGCTACTTTTCTTCCCTTTGGCAGGCTGGCGAACGACATGTTGGCCTGCAGAGATCAAACAAAAGAAACAAATCTTCAAAAATGTTCATCTAGTTAATAATGAAGGACATTAATGGGTTGCCTGTCTCCAACAAAACTGCAGGAACTGGTATCAGACTGAGCTTTGAAATCATTTAACACCCTTAAAAAGCACAATAAAATACACCATTAGATCAGGGTTTCAGCCTACCATGAAAAAATAACTTCAAAACCTTCATTCATAAGCACTTAAATAATATCATAAATATAAATATTATAATTACACAGGAACACAGCTGAACACCACCATCATTTTACCCTTTTACAGAAGAGATAAATCCACTCATCACCTGACTAGAAGAATTAATTTTAAATATCAGCCTAAACATAAGATGTGAGGAAAGAGGCCACTTCCATTAGAGAACCTGCCCAGAAATGGTGAACTTGTTCTGCATTGATGTTTAGGAAGGAGGTGCCAAAATTACATTTAAATGAATTCCAGGATCCAAAATCTCCCAGTATAACATCGCTGGGGCATCACACTTCTGCCGAGTTGCCTTCTTCCCACAGAGCATCCTGGTGCCAACTCACCCGCCATCCAATTGGCGTAAAAGTGATTGAGATTCATAAACGGGACCACCTTCTCCTATCGTTACCTACTGCAGGAACTTTCAGTGGAAGCACGGGCTCTCTGTCCGCAGCGGTGGCCTAGTGTTTAGGGACTAGGCTCCAGGATCGGAAGGTCGTGGGTTTGATTCCTGGACCAGCAGGTTGCCCTGGGGTACCTGTGAGCGAGGTACCGTCTCCATCACTGCTTACTAGGGGCTGGATTTTGCTGCATGTGTGTGTATGGGTTCAGAGCCATTACATTTTTCAGCAGTTTGTGCTGCAGCAGTTCTTCTCTGGGACTGAAGCAGACGGGCCAGCCTTCACGTCCCAGGAACATCAACGAGCCGTGCAGTATGGGGGCCTGGCAAAATGATGGTTATTGCGATAAATTACACCAACACGGTTTTTGTAAGATTATTTAAAGTGCCCGGCGAGCAATGCTGGGGACAGTACCTTACTCGAGTGTTGCTCAGGGCAACCTACCGGCCTGGGATTCGAACCCACGACCTTCTGATTCTGGGACCTAGTCCCAAAACCTTAGACCGCCGCCTAGAATTATGGCCGCTCAATGTATCGGATTTTATTTTTGAAAACCAGTGACCATAATCTGGAAATAACCAAAATAAAATCCAGCTGAAGTTCAGGAGGACCCACAAGACTGGTGGAGAATCTCAGAAGCTCTGCCTCTCAAATCTGGCAGAGAAATATCTGTTCATCCCAGCCTGAGAGAGTCTTCATTACAAGCTGGCAATATTGTCACCGGTAGTGCTAAAGCAGACCTTTAGACTTTCAATAGCCGTCAACAGTACACATCCTTCATTTGATTTCCTTAGAGATTATTTAGTTTAAGTAAAATATTCATATGCATACACATACATTATATTTATAGTTATGCTGTGAAATAAACAAGTAAAAAAAGGTTAACAAAGCCATGAAGTTCAGAAGTAAGTGAGTAATCATGTTAAAAATGAAATATCCCAATATTGACCAGAGTAATCCAGAGATCCCACATTAACATTGGGCAGAGTGAGCAGTCAGTGGTCTTAATGTTGTGGCTGATCGGTGCACATAAATGAAGCCCTTTCACTGCAGACCTACCAGGCTAAACCTGGAACTCAGTGCACCACTGGACAGCTGTGATGTGTAGGCAGTAAAATTCTACTCGGTTAGAGAGTTAAACAGCAGTAAGGAGGTAAAAAGGCCCATAAATCTGCTGTAGTTACACAAGCTGCTGTGTGACCTTGCTCAGGTGAGCCTCCTCAGCTCAGCCAGGCCCAAAGAATGGCTCCGGCTCCAGGCCGATCCAGTTTAAACCGCTAATGAAAGAGATAAAGAGGGAAAGGTCCCGGTGGTTCCGTACCCGCGGTGTGTGGACCGCTCTCGGCGTGGTGAGGAGAGTCCGGCCGCTCCCGGACAGCAGGGCCGCTCGCAGCGCCGCCATCTTCACATCTGAGGGACGGACACGCCTCCCGGTGACGTATCAGTGACGTCACGGCGAGCCTCGCGGAACAAATGAAGATAAAATTAAAGTAAACGTAAAAATGACTCTTTCATCAATGTTATATGTTCACACGTTCAGTTTTTCTTTTTTGTACTTTTGTACTGAAATTGTATTATGTATATATATATATATATATATATATATAAATATATATATAAATAAATTAAATGCAAAATAAAACCAATAAAATATTATTATATAAAAATAATAACTGTAATCCCCTCCGGTGTTAAAATATAATCTAAAAATATATCAGAAGTAAAAAAGTAAAGTAAAAGTAAAAGTATTACATTTTCAAAAGCCCAATTGTTGTTTTTATGTTAGACTTATTATAGACTGTTAACTGTGAAACCTTTCCCCCTCCTCTCACGCTCCCTATCCAAGTTTTTGTTTTGTTATAAATAAATAAATAAATACATAAATAAATATGAATATCTTTTTCATATTCTGTAACATAGCGCCCCTCAGCGGTGGGAGGTCTTGTAACATGTGACGTCATTAAAACCCCGTTTTGTTCGGGTGGATGTAGATGAAGGGATCGTGTTCGCAACTTACACAGTCGCAATTCCTGATCTTAAATGTTACAAAATAAAGATTTTCCACATTTGATCCTGGAGCTTATCATAAGAAAAATTATTTCATTAATCACTTTCTTTAAGTTTGCTTCCCAGTTTATGACACCAATACTATCTATTTTCTTCTTCTTCTTCTTCTTCTTCTTCTTCTTCTTCTTCTTCTTCTTCTTCTCCTCATTATCATTATTATTATTATTATTATCCTCATCATCATTCTTCTTCTTTTTATTATCATCATCATCATAATCATCACCATATCCATTATTATTATTATTATTATTATACACTAATAATAACAATAATAACATTTTTATTGATGTTATTGTTATTTTTATTGATATCAGTAAAAATAATGATAGTAACATTATTATTGCTATTGCTATTATTACTATTCTTCTTCTTTTTATTATTATATACATGCAATAAACAAAAATAGACAGAATTTAAACAAGTAATATAAAAAGCAACAATACAGAAATGTAAATATTGAGGAGTGCTGGTGTAAATAACAGTGAGTACCACACCATGCATGTTTAAAAATTCTTCTTCTTCTCCTCCTGTTAGGAGTCACCTCGGGGAATCAACCGTCTCCATTTCTTCCTGTCCCTTGCATCTTCCTCTTTCAAACCAACTGCCTGCATGTTCTCTCTCACAATACCATTAATCATTAGTAGGAATGAAATGATGGTGTTTAAGTAAACGGGAGCGGCTGTGACATGTCAGACAACAATACTAAACAGCTCTTGGAGATTTCAGAACACTAGAATACATGACATTTAATTTTTGTCAGCAAACGCAGAACCAACCTGCTTACATTCTGAACCTCAACACAAAAAGATGTTCAATTTGTAGCTTTTTCCTCCAACAGAGCTGTACTTACACCTTTGGTTCTCTAGGAGGCAGAAAGAAACAACAGCTGAGGGCCAGTCGTAGACTGAGACCTTGTGAGATTAGATGAGCACAATACTGGATTCTAGTGGGGTTAGATGAACACAGCAAACATATTTCATGAGTTTTAAATCAATAATTTTGATTCTCCAGAATAAAAAAAAAGGATTTACTGTGATATCAGGATCTATTATGCCCGAGGCAATAGTGTATTTATTCAGTAACACATTGATCAGAAAGGGGAAAAAATGATACTTAATCACAGCGCTGCTGTCACATTTCTTATCAGAGCACAAATTCTCACCGATAAATTCATTCTCCTGTAAGTGCTGATGGCAGGCTATTGTGAGGATTGTTGGGCTGCTGTGGGAACAGAATGATTCTGTGTCCCTCTGACAGAAAAACTGCAACAGTTTAGTTTAGTCTTAAACTCTTCGCTGCTTCACTGCAGGGCCTTTAATTGGAGCAGCAGTGCAACAAAAGGTTAAATGGCCCACCTCGGCCAGATAAGCGCAGGAAAATCTGAGTGTGTCCCATGAGGCTGGTGAGAAGATGTTGCAAACATTTATATATTTTATCACTGTGTTTGGGTTAAAGATAAATTCGGATGTTTTGCTGCTGTTTGCTGAAGGTTTTAGGATTAACGAGGACAGCAGATTCTACAGCCTACTGAATTGTATCACTCAAGTGAATACGCAGCCAAAATGGTCAATTATAGAGACATATCTTTCCATAAAATCTCTATTTGTGCCTGTTCACACTAGACAGTGGATAATGGGAAAATGTCCACAGGGAAAATCAATAGTAATGATAAACTAAGATTCATTCATGCACTTTAATTGTAAGTGACTTTAGATATTTCCTCTAGTTTTATGCAATATTTATGGGAGTAGATGTTTAAATGCTCCAGGCTGCAAACTGTCTGAAGATACAACGTTCTAGATAAAGGGGTTCCACCCACTCAGTGTTCAGCATCAGCAGTAAGATGATCACCTGATCGTCTGGAATCATCTGCCCCTGTTTCTTCACTGCTTCATGTCTTAAGTTTTGACGCTTTGTTCTGCTTGAAGGTTCAGACGGAGATCACTGTGTGGATTAACCAACACAGAAATATCAAACTGTTCAGGTACAGAGACTGGACTGAAAATGAGAGACAACAACACTGTCCTTCAGGAAGATCTGGAGAACTGCTCAGGTACAGAGACTGGACTGAAAATGAGAGACAACAACACTGTCCTTCAGGAAGACCTGGAGAACTGCTCCTTAACAAGGCATTAAGAATAAAAGACCATCTGGCTTTTTTTGAAACGAACAGGAAGAAATGAGGAGTCAAGTAAAATGTATTTATTTTATTTTATAGGGACAGGTTAGGTTGGACGTTTTGGAGACGAAGTTAGAGAAGCAAGGTTGCGTTGGTTTGGACAAGGATTAAATCAGGGGAGGATGGAGAAGGAGAAGATGGAGTTGTCAGGAAAGAGGAAAAAAGGAAGACCAAAGAAGAAGTTTATGGATGTGATGAGAGTAGACATGCAAGACATGATCTGTTTGAAAGAGAAAGATGCAGAGGACAGAAAGAAATGGAAATGGATGATCCTCTGTAGGGACCCATAAACGGAAGTAGCCGAAAGAAAAGAAAGAAAAGACAGGGATTGAACTGAAAATGAGTGGAGTGGCTCAGGATTTGTGCAGCTCTGAATGTCCACCAGCTTTTCATGAAGAGAAGGGTATTAATAGGGACAGTTTGCCCCCCTTTGTTGAAGTGATAACCTCGACTCTTCTGGGATGTCCAGAGGTTGCAAGATTGCTTTGACTGAAGCCACGAGAGCTTTAGGTCAGGTACTGTTGATGGCTGGAGCTCCAGATAATGCTGCTCTACTGCTCCACAGCTCAATACTGGGGGCTCAGCATCATGACTTCAAGCCCCAGAGCGCCCCATTCTGCTGGACGTATGAGTTTGAACCAAACCCCTGTGTCACCAGCAGGTGCACCATAGGTCATCAGCAAACATGGAATATAATGTGAAGTTTAATCGCCGCTGTCCGTTTGCAGCTGCCCCTGCTCTTCAGTTGCCTCTACCAATTTAAAAAGAGCCGACCTTGGTCCAACCTCAGGAGCAGAGAGGCGACTGGCTTGGAGAAACCTCTGATCTAAAATCCTTCACCAGAGCACAGAACTCAACCTTTCTCATAAATTTTCAGCTGCAGGGTTAATGGGTTAAAAGCACCACTTTCTCTGGTAAATGACATAGCGTGTCCACCAGCTCCCTGCGGGCCAGAGTTGATGAACCCGCTAAAAGGAAAGCAATGTTTTTCTGTGGCTGTGAGATATTAATCCACCTTTAAATAAAGTTTAACTTTTTCCTTTGGTTAGAAATCACTAAATCACTGTCACCGGTGCCAATTGCCTGTCCCGTATTCATGCATTATTTGAACAAAAATGAATATTTTATAATTGGGAAGCAGGGCTATTTCTTTGATATCTGTAACTCGCAGTTTTCCCTGAACCAATATTTGTCATTTGGCATTAGGATGCACTGAAGGAGCCCTACTTATCTCCACTGAAAATTGTATATAATGCGTGCCGAAATGTGGAGCTTGGGGACACAGTTATGGAGGGGTGATTATCTCTGGCAGTTGCTATAGTAACCTGCTCAACTTCTGGGCCAGCTCCACAGTGCAGTGGTGTGGTTCAAGGGCAGGTTTCACTTTGGCTTAATTCTCTTTTCCTACTTTCTCCACATGCAAGAGTAAGATCTGAAAATGAAAATGTTGATATTATCATATAAATGATAAAATAAATTAATGTAATATTTTAAAAATCCATAACTATGGCTAGTAATCCTCCATTTGTTTAAAGACACACTTTATACATTATAATCAATTAAATATATTACTGCAAACGTTTTGAGATACCATTCTCAAGCCAGACTTTCTAGTATTTTAAATACTAAATAAATAAATAAATAAAGGATTAAAGGATTTTTAATGATTTGTTGAGGAGCAGTTCTCCAGATCTTCCTGAAGGACAGTGTTGGTGTCTCTCATTTTCAGTCCAGTCTCTGTACCTGAGCAGTTCTCCAGATCTTCCTGAAGGACAGTGTTGTTGTCTCTCATTTTCAGTCCAGTCTCTGTACCTGAGCTGTTTGATAGTTCTGTGTTGGTTAATCCACACAGTGATCTACATCTGAACCTTCAAGCAGAACAAAGTGTCTAACTTAAGACATGAAGCAGAGAAGAACCAGGAGAAGATGATTCCAGATGATCAGGTGATTAGTTTACTGCTAATGCTAAATGCTGAATGGATGGAACCTCTTTAAAACCTTTATCGAGAACCTTTGTCTAGATCTTTATCTTTGTATCCTGTCACATTTGCACCTATTGCTTTAATTTAATCTACTTAACATGCCAAAGATAGGACAGTGTGAGATATTACATATGATTTTTGCACCAACATGGTGATGGCTTAATGTGTGTGTGTGTGTGTGTGTGTAAGTGTGTGAGTGTTTGTGTGTGTGCCACTGATGTTTGTTGGAAGTTACATCCCATGCATGTTACATGCCATGTATGTTGCACTAGATACAATACTGTGCAAAAGTTTTGAGCCACCTCTCATTCGTAATTCTTCAGCACAGCCTGAACTCTCTTAGATGAGCTTTCTTGTCATTTTAAGTCATCTTCAGGAACAGTTCTTGAGGCATCTTAAAGGGCGTTTAAGGGCACTTTTTTAGCAGAATATGAAGAAATGAGTTTGTTTGGCTTTTGTTAATATTGTGGTTTCAAATTGGTATTAAGAATTGTGAAATTTCCCAATATGGCATGCCTGGTACAAACCTTTGAGTGGTTGATTTAGCACACATTTTCATTACTACCAAATCCAAATCCCTTCCGTCACCAGCTGTGGCTGATTTATGGCCCAAACCACACACAAAATTAAATGTCCAGAGTCAATTTCTGTGCTCAGTGTGTCAGTTATTACGTGTGGAGCCCTTGCCAGACTGCTGCAAGTTATGACACATTCTTATTGAACCAAACATTTTAGAGGTAAAAATGGAAATCTTTTTGCATGATGGCACATGCATGTTACAAAAACTTTAGCACTTCCAATTTACACCCTCCCAGCTTCCTGCTTATGTAATTATGTAACTTATGTAACTGTAATTTTCTAACCAACATAAAAATAACATGACAATCTCATTATATCCTATTTTATTTATTTTATTTTATTGTATCCATACCTATATATTTGTTTAGCTTCTTTTACTGGAAAAAACACACTTACTGCAAAAAATAAAGGGCTCCAAATGGTACTGCACCTAAAATGGTGTTCAAGCTGACCAGATGAAAGTGACTATTCTTGTCATTACGAGGTCACAGCACAGCACAAAGTGAAACACAATGAAATTGGACCTCTGCATTTAACCCATTCACTCAAACACCGTGCAGCAGGGGGCAGCTATGAAAGCACCCAGGGAGCAGTGATGGGGGCGGTACTTTGCTCAAGTGTACCTCAGGGTAACCTACTGGTAAGGGGTTTGGACCCACAATCTTCCAATCCTGTGGCCGATTCCCTAAACACCAGGCCACTGCTGCCCGGTGGCCAGACGTTGATTTTTCCACTTTAGATATATTTGCAAACTGAGAACTGAGAAGAGCTTCGAAGTGTCCTCAAAATGTCAGTGATCACACCAAATGTTGACTGTTGTCCTACACAATATAAACAAATGAGGGCTCTCTTTGGCACAGTTCTTTAGGGACAGTACATTTTCCTAATATTTCCTAGAATTATCAAATCCCTGCATGTGTATTCTTGCTCTAGGCCATTTTAAAATCACATGGTCTTTGGCCATGTACCAAACACACCAATCTTGGCAGACAAGGTTGAACATCACAAGACAAACCCCTATAGAATCCCTTTAAAAATCTGGAAGTTCATCCTCAAGAGTTGAAGGTGATTATGACTGTCAGGGTTGTATTTGCAGTGTTTGAGAAAGTTGCACTCTGGGCCAAAAGTATAGGGATGGCGGTAACCTGGGGGTAGGATACTCAGATGTGGACCAAGAGTTTGGGGCCAGACCTTCTGTTCTATCCTCTCCAGAGCTGTTGAACCCTTGAGCAAGGTCCTTAGCTCTTGGGAGACTATCTGTGTCTTTAGGCAATATATGTCTGCATAAGAAGGTCTAATATAGGAAATGTAAATGTAAGGCCATCAGCAGCATCTCTGCCTCTCTTTTCTCCTGTCAAATTGTGTGGAGCGTTGTACGGGAAATTGCATTTAATAAGTGCTTCTGCTGCTGTCTGCCATGATGACTTTTTATCCCCCATCTGTATGCTTGTCTCCTGGTGTCATCCTGCCTCCCGCTCTCCTACATGCCAACAGCAGGAAGCTGTAGTCACATACGTCAACACTGATTAAGCCACTGTATCCTCTCCTGCTTGCAGACCCGGTCAGATGACTGTGATATTCCATGCAAAAGTTCTGCCAAAGACTGATCTACTGAAGCTACAAAGCGACACAAAATTAGTTCAGATTGCTCCATTATGAGACTCTATTTAGACCATTTCCTTAATGAAATGAATGTACCTGCATACACTCTGTAAACAGTGAGCAGTTAGTGAACACACATATCAGGAGCAGTGACCTGCATGGGATTGTACGGTTTGGTACCTTACCCAAGGGCACTTGTGGATGCAGGAGTGGAAAAGCACTGCACATCCTCCCACTGCCAACATTTTTCCTGCCTGTCCAGGAGATCAAACCCCCAACCCTCTGGTTGCAGACCATCTCTAACCATTAGGCTACAGCTTCCCTGACAGCACTGTTAGAAACCAATAAGCTAGTCTCTTTGACATTTCAACTTCATGTGATTTTAGTGAAATGTGTGCAGATTTTGGCCTGATAATTCTAACCTGGAGACTAGTTTTAATTTCTTGGTGGCTACAAAAGCCTTGTAGCTCTGGTGCCTAAACTAAAATAGCCTAAAGTAGCAGGGTGGTGGTGGTGCAGTGGTAGGATACTTGCCTATGGACCTCTGGATCAAGAGGTCCCAGGTTCAAATCCCACCTCTGGCACTACCACCACTGGGTCCCTGAGCAAGACCCTTAACCCTGAGTTGCTCCAGGTGGGCTGTCCCTGTAATTAGGACATGGAAGTCGCTCTGCATAAAAGTGTCTGCTAAATGCATACATACATAATTCAATAAATAATAAAGTAGCATATATACTGTAAATAATTCAATTTATCTGCTAAAGCAGTTAAATTGAATTATTTACTGAATCACCATGCTAAGATTATGAGCAGTGTTTCAGTGAACAAACATCCTGCGGTGTGAGATCTAGTTCAGTTTAGTTTTAGCAAACATAAGCTAATGGTAGCTCTTTCAGACCACAGCTTCTGAGGCCATTAAACAGTAAGATGGAAAGCTAAACAGTGTTCAGCTGCAAGGATCCATATCATACTTTTTAAAAATTATTCTTCCACCCAAGGCTTACATTTGCCCTTTGTGTCATAATAAAAATGACAAAAACGTAATGGATAATTCATAATTAATATTTTCATAAGCAAATTATTGTATTATTCATAATTCATATTTTTCATAAGAAAGATTTTATTACTTTCTCTTAAGGATCAACATAAATAAATAAATATGGTCCTTTTTGTCCTGCATGGACATAAATGTTGAATTCTGAGGGACAACTTCACAGTGTTTATGTCGCGTTTATGCATTAATTTAATTTCTCATTTTTTATTTTTTTTAAACCTTAGAAGCAAAAAGGTATTTTGGCTTTTACATTAATGTGACTTAAGTAACTTTTTAAAAGGCTTTAAGAATGTGCAATATCATTAAATAAATTTGAATAAATTATTTAGAAAACAGAAAAAAATAGGTTTACTGGAGGAAGATACAGAAGACAGGAAGAAATTAAGAAACTGATCCGATCCCTAACCTGAAAGAAGAAGAAGTATCCGAAAATCCATTAAAATGTTTGAAATAAATTCACACGCACAGATTTCCCCACTTTTTTTTTTACAGCTTTTGCAAGTTTTTGCAAATAGTATCTTTGTGTGATTTTTAAAACCCCACTGATGGTCAACTTTATAATTTTATTCAGTATTAATGTTAATTCCATATGTTTTTCATGATCGTGAAGGTTCACACATTTGCTGCATGGATACTTTAAATTATTTAGCTAAAAAGATTCAGATTTACACTCCAGCCTATGCAGTGCATGTCCACAAACTAAACTGCACAAACTGCCCACTTTAACTTTAGTAGCTTTTCATCAAAACAACATATTTACTTTATTAATATTATTTTCTTGGAAAAAGATCAAATATATTGAGTTCAAAGCCACTCACATACCCGGATGTTATATTTTCTTGTATGTTCACCAGCAACAGTGCATCATTAATTACTAGTAATGAAAGAATTAATAACGACGTGCGCTCAGCTGCTAAATCTTTGAATTGCTTTACGAGCTGCGTATATTCTAATAATTTCACAATGTAGACGAATGGCCAGTCACTTGCAGTTTCTGCACATGAAGGCATTCATTTTTAAGCTTTCATTATGAATGAATTTTTAATCCTATAATGAAAATGAGCATAAATACATGGTCTTCTTTTTAAAAAATATTCTACTGTTGCATGTGATATGCAGCTCCTCTGTATGAACTGCGATGCTAAGATGATGGACACAGGTACACAACATCAGCCAATCCTTTTGGCTAAATAGACTTGCCAGAATTGGTCCATTAAGCAGGAAGAAGATCATTCTCGCACTACAAAGAGTTGTGTAATCACTAAAGATAAAAGGGCAAAAGACCAAAGCAAATCTCTGTAATGATAAGAGGAAACATCTTTTGTAGGTAAACCAAATCACACTGATGTCATCTTCAAACAAACACACCTTTAATTCATCTGACAGACCTGTAGCTGAAGAAAGCAGGGGTTTTGATCATTCTGCTAAATTATTATTTATTATATTTACATTATATATTATTATATTATATTCAAATGGCTGAAGGGAGATTGTGTCACCACTCACATCTAAGAATAGTCGCACTGAGGGATGCAGGAAGCGAGGTGTTTACCATTTACAGAGGGATATTTGTCTTGTTATGATTACTTAATTCATTAATTGTTGTTCTGTTGGTGGGTTTCTGCATATTCCTCTTCCCCAAAAGATTTATGGGCCTCATTTCTAGCCAAAGCTTTCCAAGTCTGGAATTAACATAACAGCCTTACATTAGGGAAATGATCAGATCCCTCAAGTGGACCTTTCAGTTCAGAACACAGTTCTATGAGCATTTTGTAGGAGCCATTCAAAGTGCTAAGAGGAGGAAATAGCCATATGTTTGGGTTTGGCAGCGCTCAGAAGGTTACAGGTCCTGCAACCTTCTGCAGACTGGAGAACATCACAGCAGGAAATTTGTGTGATTCCAAGCCAAAACTGGTCCAACCCTTTCTTACCAAACTAAAATGATCAAACCGGGGGTCAAAGCTGCCAAGCATGACTTGACCTCCCACTTCTTGAAGCAGATCTGCGTCAAGACACATCCGTCTCAGCTAGTCTTAGCTAAGATTAGTCTTATTAGAGAATATGGATTCACCTTCCCAAAACAGAGAGCAAATTCTGCAAATGCTATTATCATTTCATTTAAAAGTCAAGAAATAACATTTTTGTGAGAAGCCATGACAACATGATTCCTCACTCGGAACACTACACATCACTCCAACCTTCTGAGTCGCGATTGCCAGATGCTTTTGTTTTTCTTGATTGAAAGTCTGATGTTCTGTGATGCAGGCTTTAGCAGAATGCAGGATGAAAAGGTTTGATTAGAATTATAGTAACTTCCCCCAAACCAGTAGACACTAACAGAGGAGATGTTTGCATGAAGGTATTCTAAACAGCAGACATGGTTTAAAAGAATGATGTTTGAAATAAAATGTTTCAGAAACTAAAATCAGTGCATGAATCAATTCTTCATTAAATCTTTAGGGTGAAGTAGTTAGACCAGTTGACTTGCAGTGAGAAGGTTCTGGATGCTGGGTCCATTCTGAGTTTGTGTGTTGTGTTTGTGAATTACCACCAGGTGCTGCCTTTTCCTCCAAATCCAGAAAACATGCACAACATGTGCACATGCACATGAATTGGAGATGCTAAATTGCCGCCTTGGTGTGACTGTGTCTGCTGTTTTTTGTGTGTCCACCCAGGGGTGGGTTGTCAACCTGTCTAGGCCCTTTGGGACCGGCTTCAGTGACCCCTGTTTAGTGAAAAAGTGAAGTGAAAGTGACTATTCTGGTCATTGCGAGGTCACAGCACAGCACACAGTGAACCACAACGAAATTGGACTTCTCCATTTAACCCATGCAAACACCATGTAGCAGTGGGCAGCTATGAAAGCACCCAGGGAGCAGTGATGGGGACGGTACCTTGCTCAAAGGTACCTCAGGGCAACCTACTGATAAGGGGTTTGAACCCACAATCTTTTTGGCCAACTCCCTAACCATTAGGCCACCGCTGCCACCAATTATTTTGGCACTATGATACTGTTGAGGATTAACAGCAGTGTGAACACTTTACAATGTCTAGTAAATAGGGCAAACAGGAGATAGACCAAAGGAAATGTGTGTATTTGCAGTTTGAGCTTAATCGCGATGGTTGTCACATTAGGCTACATACTGGTTTGTACCAGTTCATACTACAATTTGGTTTGTCCACGGAAAAGATGAGGAGTATATCAGGAGGAGGATGTTGAAGATGGAGCTGCCAGGAAAGAGGAAAAGGGGAAGGATAAAGAGAAGGCTTATGGACGTGGTGAGAGAGGATATGCAGGTGGTCAGTTTGAAGGAGGAAGATGCAGAAGACAGGAAGAAATGGAAACGGATGATCCGCTGTAGCAACACCTGAAAGGGAGCAGCTGAAAGAAGCAGCAGAAGAAGAAGAAGAAGAAGAAATGCAATACATTTACATTTACCTCATTTAGGTCTTCATTTCTGTAACCTATAGCTCAGACATACAACATGTTAGCAACATTTTTGCTTATATCGTATGGAGAAGAAAGCACATCATACTGTAGTTAAGAGGAGAGTCTGCTTTCTGCATGATGCACAGGTTAACTCAGAATAACTCAAAATCTTAAGGATAAAAAGAGTTTGGAAAATGGACAGGTGAAATTAATGATAACATCTGTGATACATAAAACCACAAAGATGGCGGACACAGGCCGTCTATAGTAACAAACTGCTAATGTAGTTTTTCTGAATAAAAAAAAAAACTTTGAAATGAATGCATAGTCTGTCACTTATCCGGCTTTCTTTACAGTGGCTAATTCCTTGCTTAGGTTTTAATATTTCCTTCTGCGTTTCACAGCAACAATGCATCATTAGTCCCTGAGTGCTTTATTATAAATGAATGAAATAATCATGAAGAGCGCTCAGCTGCAAGAAGATAATCATTTCTGTTCAAAAATCTGAGAATTGCTTTATGATATGCATATATTCCAATCAGTTTTCCAGTGTAGACTAATGGCCAGTCACTTACAGTTTCTGCACATGAAAAATCATTAATATTCAACATTCCTCTGAATTAATTTTTAATTCCATGTTGAAGAAGATCAGAAATAAACAGCTCTCCCTCCAAACATTTCTCATGTGGAGATGTGTGATTTACAGCTATTTTTACCTTTATTTTATAAACAAATCAGCACTGTTAAACCTGGACCATGGAAACAGATATGTCTTTTTAAGTGAGCTGATTATTCTGAGCTGATGGTTCATTAAAAAAATCTGCATTTGTTTGATCATAACCATCAGGTCAAGGGAGTCATTAATGGTCAAGATAACTAGAAATCAAAGGAACACTTTGATGTTTTATTATATTTTTTCCAGATAAGAACCAATCTCAGCTGTCTTCACTCTTGATGGGTCTGCTATCAGCTACGGTGCTCTACCGGGACAGTGGGCACCAGGTATCTTCTCTAGCTGGGTTAAACACTGCCCTGGTATATATGCTCTTCAAGCATGGAACTAAAAGCCCAACTCACTTAGACTCATAATATTTATTTAGTCACATCACGTCTAATGTTCAACCGCTTGGTCAAGGTAAAGGGACATGACATCAGCATCTCATAATTGTAGTGCATACACTCTATGATAGCTACTAAAAGGGATAAGCAGGACACAGATTGCAGGAAATGAATGTGTGTCTGTGTGGACTACTGTGTGCACCCTCAAAAGTGGGGTATTGGGGTCCCAAAGATAAGGGCAAAAGGTGGGAAACAACCAGAACTGGTCACTTGTCCATCACAGTGTAGATACATAGACAAACCCCACAAATGTACAACACTGTGCAAGAGCACCTGTGTTTGTTACATTTTGCTGGGAATCACCTTGTCGCTGCAAAAATTACAATGTCTATCATATTGAGTAGATAAAATAAAAGAAACGGGAACAAATGTTCTCCAGGCAGGAAGGGGAGGTGCAGAGCTACAGCTGACAACAATCAGCAATCAGCTGCTGCTGCAATCAGACCAGCGCTGCCGCTGAGTCTTTGTGTGACACACATGAGCTGACAGCTGGTAATTCTGGTATTAAATTGCTCAAGTTAAGACCCGGCCAGTTGCTCCTCCTGGCGTTTTTGAGTTCTGGCATTATTGACTGGGGCAGTGCTAGCCTAGTGTTTTGGGCCTAAGCTGCAGGCTCTGAAAGCCATGGGTTCGAATCCCAGCCCAGTAGGTTGCCCTGAGGTACCTTTGAGCAAGATACCGTCCCATCACTGCTCCCCGGGTGCTTTAAATAGCTGCCCCCTGCTGCATGGTGTGTGTGGGGGAAAGGTAGAGGTTGCATTTCGCTTTGTTTCACTGTGTGCTGTGTCGTGTTTCACAGTGGCAATTAATCACCTTCACTTTCACTTTTTCATTTTTCCATAAAACATCTGGCTCTTTTGAAGGAAAATATGCAAAAAAAAAGTGTGTTGTCTTAAGACTTTTGCACAGTACTGTAAATAGATTATACAAAACTATTATTTAATCAAACAATTGTGCATCATATCATGTCTGCTATTTTATGAAAGCAATAAGCCAACAATAGACTGTTTGCAAAAAGTAAGGCTTTTTTCTTGGTAACGTCATTCTGGTTCACAGCTTATTGCTTTCTTATGAAGCAAAATTTCTGCAGAAAAGGAAACAGCAGGTGAGTTGGACTTGGAGTCATTTCCTCTATCCTTTTCATCTCTGATATGTTTTCAGCAGAAATGATGTTATTAGATGTAGAGTGCCCATAAACAGCTTTTGAAGTGTAAAGAATAGCGAGAGATCAGAAGGAGCCTCTTCGGTGCATTTCAGATGTAGATTGTGGCCTGCGTTCGGCAGCACTCGTGTTTGTTGTATCCCGAGTGGTGCGCAGCGCATTCAAATTATGACTGGAGCTTCTTGAACGTGTTTTTGTTGTAAATGAAATTGCTTTGATGGTATAGTGCAGCTCTCTGTCACTGATCATAATGCTGCTGTTTATGCAGAGCTTTGTGAAAGCAACGTCAACACAGACATTGATAACCAGATGAAAGAATTTTTCTGCCATTATTCCATTACAGAAAACTAAAGGCTTTGTCTTGAAGCAAGCAATGGAGAAAAAGTCAAATAAAGGAGGCTGTGCTTTTTGCCAGTGTGATACAGAGATGGGAGGTTTTGCAGGTGATTTGTTTCAGCAATTTACCTGTTCCACTCCACATGGCCATTCGTTCTTATTGGAAATTGACTTGGTCCCGTCACAGTGGTGCGTTGGTTGGGCCTCGGTGCTCGGAATCAATGGGATTTATTCGATGTTCTCCTCTTCGGCCGCTGACTGCTCCCACCTGCCACATCTGATCGAGTGACATTGCTTTGACCTGCAACTCATGTCCGTCCTGTCCTTGGGCCTGTCTCTAGCTCGCGTATTTCTTTGACAGCCACTTGAGGGGATACGATGAAAAGAAACATTGGGCGGACGTGTCCACAGACTGTTCTTTTCTTATTTTCTTTACTCCGCATTCCAAACTGCCAGATGTATTTTTTATTTGGTGCCGCTTGTTCTGCTAAATGGAAAGACCAGCTTTTATAAGAATGTGAGACATGTTTCAGGATTCCTTTAAAGCACTAAACTCATTGAAACACTGAACAAGACGTTTTTCAAATCGATGGTTCAATTTTAACATTTTTTTCATTTTCGAAAGATATAACCAGTCTATTTGCATTAATTGGATCCAGGTGTCTCAGATATCTGAAATAATAATAAGTAATAAATGTGAAAAATACATTTTCTATTTAGCTTCATAATGCCCTTCTCCAGGATTTTTTCAAAACCCTAACCCTACTAAAACAGCAGCACTAGGCAGCAAAGGCCTAGTGATTAGGGAGTTGGCCTCAGGATCAGAAGATCATGGGTTCAAATCCCAGACCAGTCCAGTAGGTTGCCCTGAGGTACCCCAAGGTACCGTCCCATCACTGCTCCCTGGGCCTTTTCAGTAGCTGCCCCCTGCTCTATGTGTTTATGTGTGGGTAAAATGCAGAGGTGTAATACTGTTGCGGTTCACTGTGTGTTGTGCTGTGTAGTCACCACGACGAGAACAGTCACTTTCACTTTCACTTTCACGTTGTCCTTGGGCGCTGTTGTCATACATATTTCATGCATTACCTTCTCCGAGTGGGCTTTCAGTGGCTTCATCAGACGCCTGGTTCCTTTCACCACTGTGAACATTTCTGACTCTGGAAGTTTCTCTAGAATGGAGCATCTAAAATCAAACCCTCTCTGACTTTATTCACAACACAACCATTTAATTATGCAGAGAATTTGAAAATTCATTAGAATTCCCACTTTAAATATGGAGGCAGGAGCTGAAATGCTTAAAGCTGAAGCAGACACAATGTGATGCACGCAATCTCTGTATGTCGCGTTAAAGAAGGAAAAGAAAGTCTCAGCACAGCTAAAAGTGCCAAACATAATGAACTCCATTCATTATGAATTTTTAATAAGGCTGTCTGTGTGAAATGTTGCTGCTGTGACAGTGCAAAGCAGAGATCTTTCATCTCAGAGTTTTACAATCGATACTGGTGCTTTGAAGAGCACGGCCGTATCTTAAAGCTCAGACAAATGCACTCCATTAGCAGCAGGTTTCTGAAAGTAAAATCAGTAAGAGCTGCAGTAATTAAAATGCTCGGGTCGAATCAATAGAGATTAATGTTAGTTCAGTTCTCCGGTTTCTTTTCTTTGGAGTTTGTTATCACCACTGAAGAAAAGATCTTAAAATCAGGATGTTTATTCCTTTATTATGCTATTAATCTGTATTGATAATGATGGTTATTTTTAATGAGCAAATAAAATGAGTGCCAGTTTGTTTAGGTTGTTTATTGGTTATTACATACAGTCCTGACCACACAAGCCTACATGTGACTGAGATATAAGATTTGAATACTTGAGACACTAATTAAAAGATATGCATGCCAGGAGGATTTGCCCATAAGAATGAACCTGTGTCTGTGTGTTTTCCCTCTGATGGACTGCCAACCTGTGCAGGGTTGTCTGACTTTTGTCCCTTAAAAGTTGGGATAAGCTCTAGCACCATGACCCTGGTTAGGACAAGTGGCTAAGATGATGGATGTATACATGTATGGATGGATAGTGGGATGGATGGATGGATAGATGGAAAGATGGATGAATAGTATAGATGAAATTCTCAACTGTTGAATATAAAAACACCATTTGAGAGGCATCTTGCTGTAAGATTTTCATCATCGGGTCACATTTTTATGAACACCATTTGTATGTCCGTATTTAAAAGCACAGATCAAGGCTGATCTACATTTTGCATCATTAAATAGTGTTTTGGTGTGAAATGCTCTATTCTAGAAAAACATACCCAAGCAGAACTGATCGCCGTGGTGGTGAGTGGAGGAGTTTAATTCCTCTAAAAGCTCCCTCAAACAGTTATTACATAAAATGGTTATGAAAACACCGCCTGATGTCCTAATCTAACCTGGAACAGATGTTAACCAGCTAGACACCAAATAAACCTCAGCATCTGTAAGTATGATCATCAATAGAAAAAGTAATTGTCTACTTATTAGGTAGTTGGTGGTGTAATCTAGAGGTAGGACACTTGCCTATTGCACACAGCTTTTGTAAATCAGGGCTTCTATGTCCAATAGTCTGTAGACACTTGCAAAGGTATTAAGGGGAGATTTTGTTTTCTGCAATTTTGAGAAGGTTTTACTCTTGATGGAACATTGCCATGGATTTGAGCCACAAAAGCATTAGTGAGGTCAGGTACTGATGTTGGATGATTAGTTCTGGATCACAAACTCCACTCCAGCTCATCTTAAAGGTATTGGATGGGACCCATGCTCCAGTGTTCCACAGCTCAATGCTGGGGGGCTTTGTGCTGCTCTAAATGACACCTGGTATTGGGCCCGGTGACCTTAGGACATCGCTTTTCAATGTAGATTATACAAAGTGTGTGAACAACTGAGCACCCCTGTCAGCACCAGTAGCGCAAAGTAGCGCAAAGTAGCTGAATTCACCAAATACATCCCTTTTGAAAATGGAATTTTTATTCTGTTCTTTGAGAAAACCTTAATCTCACTGCATTTACTAAATTAGGTGGAAGTTTCTGCTCCAGTTACATTAGTAAATGTCAACTAAACCTACCTCTTGCAGTCAAGTGAGCTCTAATCTGTGCTTTCTTGCCCCCCCTCCCACATCCTTTCTGTTGGAGTTACAAGTTTGCTGTTTGGCAGGTGCTGTCTGGGTGTTTTGAGTATGTAAATGCACATATACATGTATACAAACACTTACAAATATTTGAACAAAGCATATTCAGGCGTGAAACAAGTGATACAATGCATCTGAATACGTTCCTTCATGCATAAAGAGAAGAACCAGAAACTGAGACAATGCTCTCAGTACTCTCCCTATCTCTCATCTATAATCTTTATAATAAATCTAAGATACCTCTATAATACAGATATATACAGATAAACTGTGTATGTGTGTACATGCATGTGATGGTGTGTGTGTGTTTGAGGGGTATAAATGATGGGGATTGGGACTGGTTATAAAACATGTTCATATTAAAATTTAATTGTCAAGCAGCTGGAAAGTTCAGTTCTAATTGGTGGAAAAGGTGGCCAGCTTGTCCTGGTTAAAACGAGCTAACAAAATTATGTCAGTTATGCATAAAAAGGCAAACACGTGGCCGGAAATCCAACCATTTCATGAAAACTACAGCATTTCTTAATTGCCTGACATCATAGGAAGTAGTCTGAATGCTGAGGATGCAGCGAGGGATGAAGTAGCTAATGAATAACACTAATCTCCCATTTCTCTACTCTCACTACAGTTCCAAATGGCCTCTTGAAGCATCTGAATGAGCCTAAGAGCTTCATGAACTGAGTTTCTATGGCAAAACAGTTTCAAACACAGCTGACCACTGACCACTATGCGCGTTGCCAAGAGTCGGCTGGAGAGGTGTGAAGCACAGCACCTCTGGAATCTGAAACAGGGGAGTCCTGCTCCTTAGCGTGACAAACCACACTTCAGTATCTGGAAATTAAAGGGGGATGAATCTGGGTTTAGTGCCAGATTGTGATTTTAGAATGCCTAATGCCAAAATTTAAGTATGGTGGAGGAGGTATTATGGCCTGGGCCTGTTTGCAGGATTTAAGTTAAGCTCTTCAGTTTCAGTGAAAGTGACTGTTTGTCACTCAGCTATTTAAAGCACGCTGGGAAGCAGGGAAGGGGACAGTACCTCGCTCAAGAGTACTTCAGGGCAACCTACTGCTCTGAGATTTGAACCAACGACCTTCCGATCAGGGGACCTAGTGCCTAAACACTAGGCTACCGTTGCCCCCGGGTAATGTTAATGCTGCAGCATAAAAATACATTACACACATTTATCCTTAGGACTGTTTGGTGCTTGTTTGGGAAATACTTTCTCTGATTATACTTCTGAGTTCCCCATTTTAGGTTTGCATTGTCAAAGAGCTTTGGAAATAGAACCATAAGCTACAGCTATTAAGTTTGTCTCATTTATTAAACCAAATATATTAGACTGACAGTCACTCTTAGCACAGATGAAGACAGATGAGCCAATCAGAGTTCTGTTGGATAATGAAACAGAATCAGCTCACAGGTGACGAATCTGAATCCCAGGTGCTGGGAGGTGTGTGGTTCTCAGCAGGAACTTAAGAGTCTGACCAAATCCCCACCTTCACATTCACAAGGAGATGACAGCACTTCACCCTGTCCTTCAAAACTGGTATGACTTCTGTTTTATTCTTTATGTTCTTCTTTATATCCACGACGTTTGTAAGTAAAGAAATGACACAGATTCCAGAAAATATCTTAATATGACATATTTTCTATTTTTTTGTTTTTTTTTATTACTAACAAGGAGAACATACTAAAAAGTGCTGGGCTGGAACTCATCCACTTCCAAGAGAATTAAGTTGTACATTTGACTAGGTTTTGTACATTTGACCAGGTTTATAAGTCTGACTTGCCTCTGAAATTCATAATTATTGTTATTTAAGTCTCTAATGTATACAAAAAAGGACTTATCCAACATTTCCCATTAAATTATTCAGTGGAAAATCTCTTAATAATCTCTTAATTACATCTCTTAATAATATTCCTTGCATCCAGTAGTTTTCTGCCTGAGGTTAATTCATTACTTTTCAAATTTGAGGCAATTTAACAAAGAGGCACGGAGATGCAGTGTGTAGTGCTGTTGTGCCACAGCGAGAAGGTCCTGGGTTCGGTTCCCAGGCAAATCCGGGTCTTTTCAGTGTGGAGTGGACATGATGTCCCCGTGTCCACGCGGGTTTCCTCAGGAGCTCCAGTTTCCTCCCACAGTCAAAAGACATCAGGTGTGTCACCTGTGTGTCTCTGTGCTCTCTGATGGACCGGCGTGTCCGACCAGGGTGTGTCCCTGCCTTTCGTCCAGTGAGAGCTGGGATAGATTCCTGGGGACCCTAATCCAGATAAGTGGCTCAGAAAATGAGTGAAAGAGAGAGAGAGTGATTCAAAACAGTCTTTAATTTCACATCGACTAGAATTATTTCTGTTCCAAAAATGGGTTGCTAACATTTAAATGTTTTTTTTTTTTACAGTAACACTTGTGAATCACTTCAGACACAAATGTAAGAAAAAAAGTCAGTCAAATTTCAGGCCTGTAGGCAAATTTTTCATGTAGCCTTCATGCAAATTTCACACACAGAAACTGTGTTTCTGTTTCCTAATGTGAAATTGCTGAATTTTCAATGAGTCATAATATATGATGACTCAATAAACCTCAGTACTGCCTGTATAGAATTTTATATATATATATTCAAATTTGATATTGATATTTGATATATCAATTTCTTTAGCTTTAGAAGTCATTTATAAAAGACATAAAAAAATATGTTGATTTTTTTGCACATTTTATTTTTTCTCTTCCTCCATCCGATATCCTAACCGTTCACCTTGACGAGGGTCGTGTGTCTGCTGGAGCACATCCAAGCACTCATAGTAAAACAAACTATAACTAATAAAAATATAAAGAAGTGTCATCTCCTTTGACTTTCAACTTTCAAATTTTGGAATGTTTGTAGTTAATAAGTCATTGGTACTCATCATCTGCTCCACCAAACGGTCAGACGCACATTATTTACTGAGGGAAATTTCTTTTTATTCTTGGTCAACCAGGTATCATGACAACCCATCAGGACCACATGCTGGCTATTCCCCTGATCTCATTTATTTTGATATGTAAGTGCTGTTCATAATTAAAGAAGGAGGACACATAATCATGATAAGTTTGAATAAGATTCCTTCCTCAGATTTGACAGAAATAGACTGTAATGTTACTATTTGTCTATTTATGTTTACATTTTTATTATTCTTTTATGCAGATGGTGAAGTAAATATATATATTTGAATGTCAATATGAATGTTAATGTGAATGTTAATGTTAAAGCACATCATTCCAAGCTTTTTTTTTTTTGCTTAATTGCTTAATTATCATAAACACTTGAGACTGTGTATCACTGTGAGCAACACCACATGATGGTCTTTACTTGCCTTTAGCATGTGCCTACAAAGAGCCATGACGCTATTTGCAGCCATGACGCTATTTGCAGCCATGACGCTATTTGCAGCCATGACGCTATTTGCAGCCATGATGCTATTTGCAGCCATGACGCTATTTGCAGCCATGATGCTATTTGCAGCCATGACGCTATTTGCGATAACATGTTCTCTGTCAAGCTTTATTGCTTGAACAACACTTTAATGTAGTGCCAAAATGTGACCACAAGATGCTCCTCACGTTGCACAGCATACATGTCATTTTACTAATATGCTTTTAAATGAAGTTTCCAGCAATGCTGACCCATGCTATAACTACACCACACTGGACGAGCCTTGGAGAGCCACCAACTATTCCAGCTTAGATCAAAAATGTGATAAATCCGTCACCTGGGTCGGCTGGTACAGGCTCTTGTACTACGGTCAGGACATCAGGATGCCAGAGTCATGTGTTGCAGTTAAGATGTGTGGCACAGAGGCTCCACTCTGGCTCAACGGTTCACATCCCCAGCTACAGGAAGGAGCTGTCACTCGCCAGATCTGCGGCAACTGGAATGGTGCCTGCTGTTTCTATAAATCCTCTCCAATACAAGTGAAAGCTTGCCCAGACAATTACTACGTCTACAAGTTTGTTAGTCCAATTAACTGTACTTTGGCATATTGCACAGGTAATATTATAGTTGGACATTGAATATACCTTAACCTTATGACCTTTTGACATTTTGATCCAAAAGGATACAAGGATAATGTTTTTTTCTTGTTCTTTGCTTGAAAGATGTTACTACGATACATACGGCAACTAATGAACCACCTTCAATCAGTACGTTAATCTACTTTGTGTCATCGTCACTCATGGGGGTTACCTGTTTTTTCTTCATGTTGGAGTTTTAATTTTGTAATATTAACATTTCGCTTTGTTTCCAAAGAGCGCCTTGCCGGACTAAGGATGATACTTTTATCGGCAGCGACTCTCACACAGCCATCCGTCAGAGACGTTTTTCTGATTCAGGTGAGTAATCATCACCACCCAATCCCCGCACAGATGTCCCATGTCCACTAATGTTCCTTTCATTTGATCATATTTGGGACTCATTAAAATCAATTGGTTGGAAAAAAGATGTAAATAGTTTATTGATTAAGGTTCAGTAATTTATATAGTCTCTCGATGAATCAGCAACGAATCCGAGAATCAGAGAATCCAAGGGTTTTTTAAAAAGTTGCTTATAGCAGTCTGAATCTTTCAACAGGACGGAGCTGTTACCTCTCAGTTCTTGGGTGCGTCCGCATGCATGTACTTTAGGTTTTCAAGAGTTGGGTATAGACGAAGCTAAACTGTGCATGAAGTTGGAGGGTTTCATATCTAGCCTAACTAGTCTGGCAGATAGCTAATAGGCTAGCAGGCATATTCAGTGATACTAACTTTAAACTAAAATGTTCACCATGTGATTGGCTGTAAAATAGTACCGTAAGTAATATGACTTATCGTCACCTTGCACACTGCAGCTGAATCAAATACAATACATTTACTATTTCTTCAGTATAAACTGAATATATGCTAGGATTATAAAACGTTAATACAAACTGCACATAAACCACTATTAAAAAAGTATTCTATTGAATTTGATGATGCCATATTCAGACATATTTCTGAATCCTCCTGGAGATCTATTTTACAGAGAGCCTGGCAAACTCAGGGGTATTTTTCCAAAAGCAGTTGGGCACCTGACCATTAAACCTGAGCCCCAGACAATTATACCTCCTCCACCAAACTTTCCTGTGTGCATTCTGCATTGTGATAGCTAGCGTTCTCCAGGCATCTGACAATCCCAAGCTCATGCGAATGAAGTGCCTGCTGTGGAAGTGTGATTCATCACTCCAGGAAAACATCCCTACTTCCTGATTCCAGTGACCTTTACACCTTTTTAGATGCGCCCTTGCAGTGAAACTTGTATATCTTATGTAAAATCATGATAACAAATTGTTTGATGCACCCTGTTTAAGCTAAAGTGACCACAACCCTATTTGGCTCATTTGTATGAATCATTTAAACAGACCAGTTGCCATGGTGACTGCTTTAATTTACATAAAGAGCATCAAACAACGGATTACCATGCTTGTGTGATTTTTTTACACAAAATGTCACATATATGTGTGTGGTCGCATGAGCAAAGTTAATGCATTCTGTTGTGTAGCGTCGAAAGTGATGCAAACTCAGCAGTCATACAGTAGAGTGGATCATACTGAAGAGCATTTTGAACACCCACTCTTCAGATCTTCAGATCTTCAGATCTTTATCCATTAAAGTATTTTAAGACCTTTGAAAGGATCTGAATGCTTTTTGTTGCTGAATTTCTTACAAATTTCCTGCTTTTCTTACAGCTGAAGGACGTATTCCTTGAAAAAGCTTTTCCTATTAATATTACACTAAACTTAAAGTTCATTGCAAAACAAAGGAAAAGCTCTCCTTCAGCCTCACATCTTCCTGAGAGCTGTTAGATCTCCAAGCAAGCCTTTCTGATTCTGATTCTGATTCTTGTCTCTAGCAACATGGTGGAATGTATGGTGGGTCACCTGGAGAGATGTCACTTTATTCTGCCTTAAAATGTCAAATGTTATAGATATTTCACTGCAACCAATAAGCCAAACAAGCCCAGGGTGTTTCTTCTTCTCTACTGTATGGATGTAGAGCTGAATCCCTTCTTTAATGGGAAAATCTAATGGCTCCATTTCAACCTTTAGGTAATTACTACTAAAAGAAGAACTTATTCAGCATCTGTCTCTACAACGACACACAAAATCACAAAATCACAAAACAGAGCAGCACAATTTCCCAACTATGGCCGTGCGCTTCCATGTGCAAAAAGCGAATTTTATGCAGAATTTATAAGCGACTATACGTGCACATCCTATAAAAGAGCAAGCACAAATGTGGCATCATTATATATTTTAGTTTTATTTCCACTTTTTGTTGAATGTGGAGAAACATTTAAGGCCTAAAGCACAGGCCACATTTAGAGTTTTCCCCCCAAAGTCAGCAAATAAACAGCACTGTGCATTAAATTGTGTGTTCCCTGTAGATGGTGTTTACTTATTTACACTGGGAATATCAAGAAAACATGAATTTTACCAGGGGCGCACAATCTTTTAGATACCACTGTATAATAACAACATTGATCCATGCTGTATATTTAAAGATAGCTCAAAGGAATGGCTTATTGTCAGAAATACGGACATGAATCTTTTTACCTTCTTTCCTTCGAACCAAGGTCTGTCGCTCATTCCCGACTGCATATTTTGTCACCCCGTATCTCTGCTTTGCTTTATGGTGTGTTGTTTAGTTTATTCTTGTGGTAGTAGTTCTGTGGGAGTGTGATCTGTTGGACTTTTAAAATTGCAGCTCAAAGAATAGAGATGGAAAACGTATATTTTTATGTTTATTTATGTGCATAAAAAGGATGAAATTAGGATGGAATGGAATGACTTATTAGTTGATCTTTTTTTTTAAGCAATGGATGGCTGTACTTTGAAGCATTGTTTAAATGTCTAGGCAAATGTAATACGTTATAGATTCAGTGCACAGTTAAATGCAAAAATGTACAAAGGTCACCTGCTCTGATCTCCTCTGTTGTTGATTTTCCTACATTTCTGATTTCCAAGTTAATGGACTCCTACAGATTTTGTGATCATACTATATGTACAGCTTTTATTTGTTTGCAGAGTTGAACATATTGGATATATTCAATACAGCTATTCAATATTTTGTTATTTATTCAATACATGATACATTTAATAAACAGTAACTGCATTAAAATGTGCAGATGTTGGTGAAAACATTTCTGCACTCCTAATCACACTACAAGTTTGATTGAAAAGAAATGCATACTTCCTGCAGCAGTGGTTCCCAGGTCCAGTATCCATCCAGTGTCTTTCACAGTTCCAGGTATTTTTTGCTCTTGACACCTGATCCAGCTCATGAAGGGCTTTAGAATAGCTGATGTGTTGGATCAGGAGAGTTGGGGAGGGAATTGGTCAAACAGTGAAGGGCACTGGGTCAGCAGGACTGGGTTTTTGAGCCCCTGCTCTAGAAGGTACCCACTGAGCTTAACTTAAAACATCAGCAAAATGTTGCTGGATTGGGGTGCACAGATTTTTACATGAGTGGGCAGGTGGTGTACAAAAGAACAGCATGAAATACTCCCACTCACTGACTCATCAGGCCTCCTCTAATCAGTCCAGCAGTGGAAAGAGACAAACGATAACTACTGATCATTTGGGTGGTGGACCATCTCGGAGCAGCAGTGTAAGTGACATGGGAGCAGCAGGCATGTGTAGCGATGATAAAAGCATAGCAGACATTGAGACGCTGCTGGAGTTTTTACACACTGCATACACTCCCTTTTACACACTGCATACACTCCCTTTTACACACTGTATACGCTCCCTTTTACACACTGTATACGCTCTCTATTACACACTGCATACGCTCCCTTTCACACACTGCATACGCTCCCTTTTACACACTGCATACGCTCTCTTTTACACACTGCATACACTCTCTTTTACACACTGCATACGCTCCCTTTTACACACAGCATACACTCTCTTTTACACACCGCATACGCTTACTTTTACACACTGCATACGCTCCCCTTTACACCCTGTATACGCTCCCTTTTACACACTGCATACACTCTCTTTTACACACTGTATACACTCCCTTTTACACACTACATACGCTCCCTTTTACACACTGCATACACTCTCTTTTACACACTGCATACACTCTCTTTTACACACTGCATACGCTCCCTTTAACACACTGCATACGCTCCCTTTTACACACTGCATACGCTCCCTTTTACACACTGCATACGCTCCCTTTTACAAATGGCATTCTCTCCCTTTAGCACAATATATACAATATATACACCTTTTACACACTGCATACACTCACTGGCCACTATTTTAGACACAACATCTTTGCTGGTCCCTTTTTAGGTGTACAAGTAGTTTTTACATGTACACACAACCACAACACCACCATTGCTGTTCTGAGAACTGTGCACCATTCAAATATCTGGTCGGTAGGGGTTCTGGCTGAACTCTTTTGATTGATCGACTTGATATAGCCTTCGATAATAAACAGTCTTTAACTATGCACCTGCAAAGTGCACCTATACGGTAAGTGCTTCTGATAAAATGGTCAGTGCTGTTTTTGTTCTTTGTAAAACCCTTCTATAATGTATGTGTTCCTTGACTGATTTTGGTCTTTTTGCTAAAAGCTTAAATAGGTTAACATAGATTTTTATATTTTTAACAATAGGTTAAAAATAACAATGTTTTTAATTTCATTTAATTGTGGCCTATCTGTGAAGGTAGGGTGGTTGGCCATAAGTTTGAGGACTATAGTATGAGGACTCCCATCCTTATGATTAATTTCATGTGTTTCAGCCACTTAATATAAAGCAATGCGACAAAGACACACTGGCAGTGTAATGAGTCAGTATGAAGGGAAGGCTCACTTTCAGCCACACATCCACCTTGAACCTGTAACATCTCTTAGCACATGTTTCCGATTCTGATTCTTGAACCTTCTTTCTCTTGCCCTTCCCTCCAATGTATTTGTTTCTCATATCTTTGGCAATGGTGGCCTAGTGTTTAGGGACTAGGCCCCAGGATCAGAAGGTTGTGGGTTCGAATCACAGACCAGTAGGATGCCCTGAGGTGCCCTGAGATGGAAAATGCAATAGCCTGTACTGAAATCATGTTTTTTGCTGTCTCTACTAGTTATATAACTGAAAGTTATAAATAGAGCACCTGTCCTTCACAACAAAATGTAAAATTATTTGGCAAAATGTGTCATTCATCCCAGACTGAAAAATCTGACAAAGCAGCAGTGATTACAAAAGCCAGATTACACAACTGAGCAAGGCCACACTCTGTGGCACAAGATGCTGCTTTAGACGTTCAGAAATAACAGCAGTCAGCACCATTCTGGGTAAACTGATTAAGAATCACATAAGGGTCACAACTGGCTTGAGTCACCAAGAGAAGGCTCACCTTAAAGAGTAAAACACACACACACAGACACAGACACACACACACACACTTGGCATAGAAGATGATGCAGAGCTGCAAGGCTGATATTTCTACAGCACAAAAGACCTAAACATGGATCATGAGTCTTCATTGGACACACAAAACTGTGCCGTATGAAAATACTGGATATGAAAATTTATTGAAGCACTAAAATCTCAGGTGATCAGTTTAATTCGCAGTACAGCAAGAACTGGTCAGTGGTCAGATTGCAGGTCATAATAGACCAAATGTATTTAATAAGCAGCTTTAGAGCCCACAAGGCAGATGGCAGATTAGAGAACGTAAGGGTTAGGAGGTCATGGGGGATGTGAGACTGACTATTGATTCAAATTCTGCCATGATCAGCAAAGAACAGTAGCGCAGAGCACTGGGTGAGGTAATCAGAGTCCAGTAATCTTCCCTGTAGGAAGGGCTGCAGTGTTTCCCTGACCATGCAACACCAGGCAGCCTGATCAAGCTCACACGCTGCCTAGGATGAGATATGAATAATAGGGTGTAATAGGGTGTAATTGGGTGTAATAGGGTGGCTAACATTTGCCTGGGTAAAATGCAGAGGACAGATTCACTGCTCACTGTTCATAGTGTGTGTGTGCCAGCACAGCATTTCATACCTTGATTTTGCTGGAAGTGACATCCAGCAGTGGTCTAGTGTTCAGGGACTAGGCCCCAGGATTGGAAGGTCATGGGTCCGAATCCTGGTCCAGTAGGTTGCCCTAAGGTAACCTTGAGCAAGGTATCGTCCCCATCACTGCTCCCCAGGTGCTGGAAATAGCTGCGCACTGCTTCATGGTGTGTGTGAGTTAAATGCAAAGGTCGCATTTCGTTGTGGCTCACTGTGTGTCGTGTTTTGCGACAAAAAAAATCACGTTCATTTTAATAGTCACTTTCACTTCTTGGTCCTATAAGAAAAAAAAGAACGAGGAGCTAAAAAAGACTTGAAGCTTGTGTAGGGTTTCTTGAGGTTTACACTTATTATTAAGTCAAACAGTGAGAGCTCCCCCTTCTGGATGTCTGCTGACATAACCATCAGTTTCCAACCGCATTCCTGGAGTCTGCTGAAAATGAATGTGTAGAGAATATCTCACAGCGAATCTTCCGGTTTCATTTCTTCCTGTTCTCTGCATCTTCCTCCTTCAAACTGACCACTTGTATGTCCTCTCTCATCGCGTCCACGAACCTCCTCTTTGGTCCTCTTTCCTGGCAGCTCCATGTTCAACATCCAGAAAAAAAAAAAATGACACTGAGTAGCCCTCAGTAATGTAGATTTCTGCTTGTGATTTTGCATCGAGCTTGCTTGTTTTATTGCCCATTGATTAAAGCTGAGGAATCAACCATGCTGAACATGGACCCAATGATGATTCAGCCGCTGTCACTGATTGATCTAAACTGATTTACATGCATTTTTAAAAAATGTTTATATTATAAGGCTTTCTAGTTTAGTTGTTTCCAACAATGTCAATCCCTAAAGGTTGTGGATAGCTTGTACATTTTAGGCCATTTTGTTGTCATTTGAACTTTAAAAAATTATGTAACGAGTCTTCTAGCGGTGGCCTAGTGGTTAGGGAGTTGCCCCGCATCGGAAGATTGTGGGTTCGATTCCCTCACAAGTAGGTTGCCCTGAGGTACCCCTGAGCAAGGTACCGCCCCCATCACTGCTCCCCGGGCACTTTCAATAGCTGCCCACTGCTGCACGGTGTTTGTGTGCATGGGTTAAAAGCAGAGGTCCAATTTCGTTGCGGTTCACGCTTGCTGTGCTGTGACCTCGCAATGACAAGGGTTGTCACTTTCACTTTTTTTCTTCTTTTTTCATCTGCTCCCGTTTAGGAGTCACCACAGCGTCTGTTTCCATTTCTTCTGGTCCCCTGCATCTTCTTCCTTCAAACCGAGAAAATCAGATAATGAGTCAGTCAGTCATTTTATGCCACTTGTCCCCAAGCGGGGTCACGCTGGAGTCCATCCCAGCTCACACACCCTGGACCGGTCGCCAGCCCATCGCAGGGAGGAGCGTGACGGGGACGGCAACTTGCTCAAAGTTACCTCAGAGCAACCTATCGGGAAGGGGCGCGAACCCCCGATCCTCCAATCATGCAGCCAACGCCCGAACCACCAGGCCACCACTGAGCAGGTAATGAGTAAATTATTCAATTAACAACATCTCCATAGATTACTTACTGCTGTTGCCTCACACATCTCACAGATCCATTCACTATGGAGTTTGCGTGTTTTCCATGTCTTTATGGGTTTCCTCTGGTTGCTGCGATGTTCTTTCCACTCTCCGAAGACGTGCACAGTTGAGATCTTGAATTGCCCCCTAGGTATGATTGTAAGTGTGAGTGTATTTGTCTGTGTCTGCCCTGTGGTGGACCGGTGAACTGTCCCGGCTGTTTATCTGCTTTTTTCCACTTATGAGCGCTGGAATAGGCTCCAGCAACCCCCCTATACTCTGGTTAGGATAAGGGGTTAAGATAATGCATGAATGGATTTTCAGTGACGGCCCTGCTTTCCATTGAACGTCAGCTTACATTAGACTAGAAAAACAGGGGTGGGATTTAAAGGGGACCGAAATCCAGCACCAACAGTAAAGCAGTCCTTAGATGTACCTTCTCATCATCACGTGACTATCTAATCGTCTAATGTTAATCTAGACACATAATCTAACACTGACATAAGAATAAACAGCTAAGACTTGATAATGCACGATATTCGTGTCCTAATGGCTCAGTAAAAAATCGTATAGCGAGATTTATGGGCAGTGCTTTTTTTAATTAGCAACACTAAGGAACAAATAATGTAGTCGACTCTCTTATTACAGGAAATGAACACAGACCGTATAAACATTATGTTTGCACATTTAGGCTCTGATGGAAAGGTAATATTCTTTCGGTGATGAACTATATTGACTTGTGTTTTTGCCACAGCGGTGCCTTCTAAATACCTCATTTTCCTAATTGGCCTCTGGATGGATTTAAAAGAGGCCACCTGAAGCACATACTGATTCACCGATGCACCACAATGATAATCCCGGCCCTGTAGAGTCATCTCCCTGCACTACACCACCTAATACGCACTGCCTATCACACGTAATACTCCTCCAGCCGGGCAACCTGGGAATCCGCCCAGGAGTCCCAATTACAATCATTGGCTCTTACCTTTCGCACAAACACACACATGCACACATACACACATACACACACACACCTCGAGGCAACAGCAGCAGCCATATCACAGAGCTAAAGAAGCGAGGAGTATGCAAGAAAGAGTCTCTATGAACCCAGATGCCTCCTCTTCACCTCTGCAGAAACTTGTTGAGTCTCTATTAACTGCAGATCCGATCTTCTCTCAGGTCATGATCTCGTTTACTCTCAGCAGTGCTGCACTGTTCTTTATTTTCAGCTTAACTTTTTGAAAAAGTGACTCAAATACAAAGCTGGTGAGCAAAGGATTTTAAGTGCCCTAAAACAGATTTTATACAAGTGTGCTGAAGGATAAATCTGGCACATACGAAGCCCAGTGAACCAGACCGTGGACTTTAACAGCCTGTGTGGACGATGGAGGTTCATGGCTACATCTTAAAGTGAAAGTGAAAGTGAAAGCGAACTTTTAGAATTACAGTGAGGATGAGAGGGTGTCAGTGTAGGAGACAGGATGGACAAAACTGCGTGAAAAAAGTCTGGAGACAACTATTATTATAAAAATATATATAATACAAAATATTTATTATACCCAATGTAAAAGACCTTACCATAATATGCTAAGGTTATGTGTGTGTGTGTGTGTGTGTGTGTGTGTGTGTGTGTGTGTGTGTGTGTGTGTGTGGAATGGGACAAGTTGTGGCTTAACTGATGACTTAGAGCACAATCCCCTTTTAAAGCCAGTAAGGGGATCTGATACTTTATAACAATGGATCACTTTCCTCAATAAATAAATGAGGATGTATAATATTTTTGCATTATAACAGGATGACCTTGTGTGAAATGTATGATGCTTATGGTCGTATTTGTGCAGCATTATCCGAAGGTTCACAAACTTCAAGCATGAGTTTAGCATGAGTGGGCATCTGAAACGTAGCGGCTGTGGCCAAGGAGGGCTTTGGGGAGTGAATCCACTTGGCAGAAAGTATGAGCATCGAAGCTACTCATCATGAATCAACAGGAGAGCCACATTTACAGCAAAGGTTTATCCACTCAGATAGATTTGTTAATTTATCTTCCCCATGGTCGATGTAGGCTTTTATAGCGGGGGTGTGCGGTGAGCAGTGCAGTAATGAACACACTCTGATGCCACTCCGACCACTTGCTGCTATAGAAGCATGTACAAAACTAATGGGTTTAGTGAGGCATGATAATTGGACGGTGCTGCATTTCCCCACTAAATGACCTGCTCATTACTGAGCATTCAAGCCCATCATCTAATGCTGATGTGAGGACATGTTCAGTGCATGAACCAGAAAAAGCATACATCTTCATGGAACCGACACTTTAAATAAACATTTAATATTTTCAACCTAATTATGTGTATCAAGTATTGCACACGATATTTGCACAGTATGTGCACAGAAACTGAAAACCCATTGGGCACAGATTTCAAAACATATCTTACTATCTAAGGCAAGTTTAGAAATGCAGTGAGGATGAGATGGTGTCAGTGTAGGAGACAGGATGGACAGAACTGCGTAAAGGTCTTGAGGCAACCATTATTTTTCATATTTTATAGGAAAATGAGACAATAAATACAGTGATTTATGTGCATCAACGCAACGCAATGCAACATCAACGCAAAAACAGTCTACAGGAACGGTTCTCCAGGCTTCTTTGGACGTTAGCTGCCTTTTATTTCCAGTGTGGAGATGATTCCACACTGCTTCTGTCACTGAAACTGCTCAGGTACAGGGACTGTACTGAACATGAGAGACAAAAACACTGTCCTTCAGAATAGCCTGGAGAACTGTTCCTCAACAAAATATAACATCTGGAAGTTTGGAGATATGGAGAAATATGAAGAAATGGGAGGTGAAAACTCACCATCACTCTTAATCACTCATTTTCACTTAATTAGGGTCGGGGGGTCGGGGGTAGGGGGTGCTGGTGCCTTTCCCAGCTCAGCTCTCACAGGGTGATAGGTGAGGAAATACCCTGGACAGGTCACCAGGCCATCATAGACACACAGACAAACACACACACACAAACACACACACACACACACACACACACACACACACACACACACACACACACACACACACACACACACACACACCTACGAGCAATTTAGCATCTCCAAACAGCTGAGAAAACATGTCCACTCCAGACAGAAAGAACCTGGAGTTGAACCCAGGACTTTCTCACTGTATGGCGACAGCACTACACACTACACCTAAACAGGGGAAGTACACAACATGAATAAAGGATGAGGATGTAATGCAGTATGAAAGACAGGTACAGAAAAGGACACTGAATTAAGAACACGTGGGGCAGATCTGAACACTGGCACAGACAAGCATGAAGACAAAACATTACAGATGAACGTTTGATTAAGGTGTTCTCGTAAAGTTTTAAATCTTTTTATGAGCTCCGGTTTCCTCCCACCGTCCAAAGACATGCAAGTCAGGTGGACTGAAGTTGGTAAATTTCCCACTAGGTGTGAGCGTGTGTTTGTCTGTGTGTCTTCCCTGCCATGGACTGGTGAGCTGTCCAGGGTGTCCTCACCTTTCACCCTGTGAGAGCTGGGGTAGACTCCAGCACCACTTGCGACCCCAGTCAGGACAAGTGGCTCAGAAAATGAGTGAGAGAGTGAGAGTTTCTGTGAAATTAGGTTTGTTGTAAAATCAGAGGTTTTTTTGAAAATGGGTTGGTCCTTTTTTGGGTCCAAGAACTGTTTTATTTTTTCTTTATTCTGGGCAAATTTTGTGTGGGGGCTTTGATGCCCCCCGTGAGATCTGCGGTGATGAAGCAGAGCCGGTGAAAACGACACCCACACCATAATGTCGTTTATATATCATCAGAAATGATTCTCTCCGGAAACCCAGTCCAATCTGTGAAACAGAGTATTTCTCCAACTTATGTAGCAAACACCTTTGACTGAAGAATTCATGAATGCGTTAGTTGTCGTATAAATGTAACTGAAAGCATTCTGAGTTTTCTTTGATTCGATTTTCTGTTCTTTCTGGAGAGAAGCAAGTCAAAAGTGTTGTCTATATGCTACAGAAAGAGGAATTTAGAGATTAGTTTGGAAACCACTGGAGGACAGGACACTATCCCACCACTTTTTAACCCAAACAGCAAGAACCAAAAGAAAAAAAAACACTTTAGTGTAAAACCGAGCTGAGAAATGTTTGATAAACAGAAGTGGAGTTTCCTCCAGAGAGTTTGGAATCAGTGTGGTGTCGGCAGCTCATCTGTTACGTTGCAGACTGGTTGTTGCAGGGTGGTGGGGGCAGGCAGTGATTAAACAGTGATCCTGCAGTGGGAAGGGGGGAAGAGACGAGAGGAATGGTGCACCAGCACCCATGATTGATGGTCTGGACTTCAGCTGACAATAATATGTCAGGGCAAGACAGTGCAGAAATATTTCTGGAAGCATTTTCTGCCCTCTCAGGGGTACCAGGCTGCAATCCAATCAAAAAACCCTGACCTGAGCTTCTCATTAACTTCAGGAGGAAAAACGCCAGTGTAAGGTGGAGCATTTGGGTGGCTTGAAATGTGCTCCTTCTAGACCACTAAGTTCAGATCCCGGCATGTATTGTCAGATACTGTTGTTGAAATTTACAACACTTAGATAAAATAGGGGGCCGTTAGGGGGCTCATTTCCATGCTATATATGTTACATTTAAGATAAAAATGAATTATTTCACAAATTGATCAGACATTTTGAGTAAATAATAAGGTAATAATACAATTACAACCACATTTAACAATCTTGACATCATGTCCCAACAGCAAGGAACACAAGCAAGCGACAAGTGCAAAATCAATACATTGCAGAAGCAGCGGTGGTCTAGTGGTTAGGGTCTAGCCCCTGTAATCGGAAGGTTGTAGGTTCAAGTGCCACACAAGAAGTGTACCCTAAGGAACCCTTGAGCAAAGTACCGTCCCTACCCCTGCTCCTTGGATGCTGGATATGTCTGTCTGCTGCTGAAAGGTGCGATGGGTTACAGTGACGCGTACTGTTGCGGTTCACTGTGTGCTGTGCTGACTTTCACTTAAAAACGGGGTTAAACCAGCTTAAAACAAATGAGGGAGAGGATGGATGGATGGATGGCTGCAATGACCAGTATGCATGTTATGGCTTCATTATATGGAATGCCTTAAGTGAACCCTAAGAGTTTTAGGTGCTATATTACGGTTATTTTCACTTTTATCTGTTCAAAAAGTTAAAAAATAACTATGATGGCTGAAATTTTTGCCCTCATTTTTCAGTTTATGGCTAAAACATGCACAAAAGAACACTCTGAACACATTTCTCAGCCGAAGAATATTTTATCAGGTTTTGTTTTACACTGCGAGAGTGTAATCATGGTAAAGATGTAAGTGAATGTAGCATAAGGAATCTTGCCCAAGGCATCTTAGTGGCATTTCACAGAGCACTTACTCAGGCTCAGGGACTGAATTCCATTCTGCTGTTTGGACGGCAGCAGTGTTACCCACTACACCAAACGCTACAGAAACACACCGAATGCAGATGCAGAATTGTGACATTTTGCTTCTTGTTACTCCTTCAGTTTTCCTGCAGGGACTCCTTAGTTTGGTTTTATACACCAATACAACATTACTGACCAACATTACTGACCATCAGATAGAAAAGTGGGTTTTTGATGAATAAGGTGGTGCTCTAGTGGTAGGATACTCACATATGGACCAAGAGGTCACAGGTTCATATCATACTTCCAGCACCAGCACCACTGGATTCTTGAGCAAGACCATATCACTCCAGAGAAACTGTCTGCAACTTAGGAACTGGAAGTCACCCTGGATCAGAACATCTGCTAAATGCCATAAATGTAAATGGGAATAAAAGCAGCTATGTTGAGATTTTTGTTGGGTGTGATGAGGATGGACAGAGGGACATCAGAGGGACAACTCTGGTCGGACGATTTGGAGACAAAGAGAAGCAAGATTGCGCTGTTTTGGACATGTCCAGAAGAGAGACAAGAAGAAGAGAGACAAGAAGAAGAAAGGATGGGGTTCATCCTGGGGGAACTGAGCCCCATACCTGCCCCCTGCTCTTAGGGTGTGTGTTCACTTTTGGTGTGTGAAGGATGAGTAAAATGCAGAGGACAAATCTACTGCTCCCTGTTCCCAGTGTGTGTACGATCACAGGCACTTATAACTTATTGGCTTTGAACAATTAACTCCATGATTTATGCTTTGCAGCTGGTGATAAATAATATGTTCAGAATATAAATTCACTGCAGGTCTAGGCGAGCTGTTTGTTTGGTGCTCCAGCAGCTCCAGACACTGAGTGGAAATTGATCTCCAGGCTGGGAATGTCACAGCCATCCCCCGTTCAAGAAATTTCTTAGTGGCCCGTTTTCTATCAGAGTGTCAGGTTTGGAGTAGCCATGGGGATTGGCTGGCAAACGTTCGCATCAGCGCCAGCTCATTAATCCTCACCCTTGTGTTGACATTTGCTGACGGTATTGAAGTGTGTGGAGCTGAATGGAGCCCCAGAGACCACTCAATTATCCTGTCTCAGAGCAATTAGCAGCCAGCAGCCAATGGTCAATGCCTGAACAGCGGCTGAGAGGACGGATGGGGCCGGGGACGAGGGAACGATTTGAGGAAAAGAAACGTCCCCTCTCGTTGTAATGGCTGCTTAATTAGTTAAGAATATTCTTGGGTTCTCTCTTAGCAAATTGACTGTTGACACAGTTTGTTTGGTGCAAAAAACCTGCAGCTTTTGAGGCTGAAAAGGCTCAGAAACTTTCCTACGTTTGGGCTTGATTTCATTTCAGGGCATTGACTTCTGCAACGTTTTCTGGATTCAGGGCCGGAAAATGGGATTCTGCATTGTTGCTGGGATTATATAAAGTAGCTGCTGTACAAGTAACACTTCATGAACTCTTCTGTCTGGTATCTTTATAACTGCCACTCCTTACTGTGCAGAAGAAAACCTTCCTAATTAAGAAACAATAGATGATAACGTTTCATTACAGCACTTAGATATTTAAATCTGCCTTTTTGTTTTACACCCTTGCTAAGGGCAGGAGGATGGTTATGGAGACATTTTTGTCTTACATTTAAAGCATTTGAAGCAACTCTTATCCAGGGCAACATCCATTTCCTAATCACAGGGACAGTCGCCCCCTGGAGCAACTTGGGGTTAAGGGTTTTGCTCAGGAACCCAGTGGTGGTAGTGCTGGAGGTGGGATTCAGGCCTGCGACCTCTTGGTGCAAAGGCTAGTGTCCCACCTCTAGACCACCCATGGGCTCTTCATCTTCATTCATGTTCTTAGCTTTTTTTCTTACCTTCATTTAATCCCAGTTGTGAAAAGTGAAAAAAGTGACAACCCTCGTCATTGTGAAACACAGCACAGCACAACTAAATTCAACCTCTGCGTTTCACCCATACACACATGTGCAGCAATAGCAGCAATTGAAAGCGCCCAGGGAGCAGTGACAGGGACGGTACCTTGCTCAAGGGTACCTCAGGGCTACCTACTGGTGAGGGAATCAAACCCACAATCTCCCTAACCACTAGGCCACCGCTGCCCCAGCATCTTGTAAGAGGCTGTTCACAACCAGAATACAGACATGGAGTCTTTTAGCATAAAAAGACGCAATAAACAATTTTATACACATTAGAAATGAACAATTTCATATATTATCAAATATGACAAAAATCTAAAACTGGATCCTCATTTTGTGGTTTAATGACAAAACTGAGCTTTTGGTCAGCCCAGTTTCCAGACCTAAACCCCCATGAAACCCTGAGAGATGCGCTGAAATGCAAAGTCCAAGAGGGTCTAGAACCCTGGAGGATCTGGAGAAATTCTGTACTGTTGAGTTGTCTCAACAGTCAATAAATTTAAGATTGCCAGTGATTGTGAAACATAATTTTGATAAAATAATATATCGCTATTGTAAAGGGTTTCTCAAAGATGAAATAACTTCAACTAAAGAGTAGAACTTTCTGAAATTCTCCTGTGTTCTGAGATTGATCTAATCAAGACTCAGAATCTGAGATTATATTTCTTTTTCCTCTTCATTCCAGTCAGTTCATTTGATTAATGAAAACATCACACTAATAACGGTGTAAAATGAAACTACTTTGTCTTTGTGTCATGACTGGTTTGCCCATTAGTCAAAGTATTGTTTACCACAGAAAGCCACACCACCAAACAAAGATTTATTTTGAAAAAGTGCTTTTAATATACTTTGACTTTCATTCATGCATATTGAGATAACCGCCAGGAAGGAGCAATAATGGTAGTCTAGTGTTTGGGGACTAGGCCCCAAGACCGGGAGGGGGTGGCTTCAAATCCTTGACAAGTAGGTTGCCTTGAGGTACCCTTCAGCAAGGTACCATCCCCATCACTGCTCCGCGGGCTGCTTCCAATAGCTGTGTTCAATTGTGTGTGTATGGGTGAAATGCAGAGGATGCATTTCATTATGGTTTACTGTGTGCTGTGTATACACAATGACAAGTTGTTGCTTTCACTTTCACTTTAATTTCAATTAAATAAATGACTATCTGCAAAAGCCGGCTGGATTACCACAAATACCACAGGGTAGACTACATAGACTAGGCTAATTTGGGCTAGATGGTTAACGTTCATACCACAGGCTTATGAGAGTGACAATGAGCCACACACAAAGCCCTGGCTCGTCCACTTCGAAATAAGATTTTGATACAGTACCTCTTCTTCCCCTTAACTACTGTTTCTCTGTACATTTCTAACCCCTGAGCAAAGTACACATGTATAAATGTAAGTTCTTCATGGCTTCTTTGCTGTTTTATTGCACTGGATGCTGCATTAAATTCATTCCCTTTAATCATTCATTCCAGGACAATAAACTGCTGGTCTGAATCTGTTATTTTAGTCTGATTGCTTAAAGATTGTGGATAATATTAAAAAAATATATATTCTCTTTTGTTTTCCTGGTCCAATTTATTCTGGTTTATGGTTCTGCAGTTGCACCGTACTGCTTATCCTGAAGCGTGAATGAATCAATACATTTTATCAATAAGGAATGAGATTTATTTACGGCTTGTAAAAGAGAGATATCTGTGACGAAGCCATTCTTAATCTCTTTTTTCCCACATTCCCTCCTTTTTTCAACTAAGAATCAGCATCCGGATTGTAAAGTCACTGGTCTCAAATCTGGTTTATCTGGCCCCATGACGCCAATTAGCCAGAAGTCAAAATGATTGCACAGTAATATAACTTAGGGGATAAAATATGCACATTCATTTCAAGGGCACTTCTTGACACTAGAATGAGTCAGTTATTTAATTTCTTAAATCGAGTTGGCCATTTCATGCTGGATACTTGACATTCAGCCCAATCACCATATGTTTCCCACTGTCAGGACTCTGTTAGGAGTGTTCGACTAATGAATAAACCCACAGAACAGATGGACCGACCTGGAGACTTGAGGTCCTTATTATTATCAATGAACTGTGGAGTAAGACTTGATTTTTGGCAGGGTTTGTTACTTTCTCTCTATTATAGAAAGCAATCGTGTAAGTTAAAACCTGGCATGAGTGTGACAACAGTTTCTTTCTTTAGAATATTTTTCAAAGCATGTTATAGTTCTGTGCAAAAGCAAACTGTTTAACCTTCCAAAACAACTTTTCCAAAAAAGCAAGATATCATCAGGATACATTTAAAGATAAATGAAGTGATAATCAATAGCAATGTCTTTTTAAAGAAGTAGTTGAGAGCTTATGAGCCGGTTTTAAGAACAGGTTTAGTTCCAGACTTTAGGGTTGGGGCAGAGGTGGTCTAGTGATTGGGGACTAGGTCCCAGGATCGGAAGCTTGCAGGTTCAAGTTCCCCACCAGTAGGTTTCCCTGAGGTACCCATGGGCAATGTACCGTCCCCATCACTGCTCCCAGGCCACTTTAAGTTGCTGTCCCTTGCTGCACAGTCTGTGGCTTAAACACAGAGGCTGCATTTTGTTGTGTTTAACAAATGGTCTATTTCACTTTCACTTATTCTCCTTGCTCCACACAGTAAGCTGCACTTCCATCAACAGCACCCGATTTAATGTAACGCTTTAGCTCAGGTGCAGCGGTGGTCTAGTGGTCAGGGAGTTGGCCACAGGATCGGCTATTGTGGGTTCAAACCCCTTACCAATAGGGTGCCCTGAGGTACCCTTGAGCAAGGTACTGTCCCCATCACTGCTCCCCAGGTGCTTTCATAGCTGCTGCATGGTGTTTGTGTGCATGGGTTAAATGCAGCGGTTCACTGTGTGCTGTGTTGTGACCTTGCAATGACAAGAATACTCACTTTTGCTTTGTTATGGTTCTGTTAATAATATTCTTTTCCCACATAAAAAGCTTTTCAAATCTGTTTTTCCTCTGGTGTCTAACATTTTTCCCAATAATGCACATAAAGGGTTAAGATATAAACACAACACAGTAGAGAGTGAAATGCTCTGCTCTGGAGGAACTCACATATAGAACTATTTTACCAACAGGGATCCAGCTCCATCCTGGTTCAGGCACCAAATTCGGTTCAGCCTAAAATCATGGTTGAGAATCTGAAAAGTTGGTTCCCAGCTCCTTGTTTATTTCCACTGTGTATCCTCTCCTGCATTGGTGACACATCCTTGATTGCAGTGGTTGCGCTCCAAACCAGGAGAAATACAGACTGGTTTGCCAGACAGCACCGGGGTTTAAAGAATACTGAACAAACCTGGTTCAGCTTGGCCTCGTTGAAGGAAAAGGACTAAGATTCATAGCAGTGGTGAATGAAACAAGATATCTGAAGAATTGCAACAATTAGGGGCAGCGGTTTGGCAGCTGGCCCCAGCATTAGAAGCTTATTGGTTCCAATTCCAGACCCGCAGGTTGCACGGAGGTACTCCTGAGCAAAGTACTGTCCTCATCGCTGCTTTCTGGGCACTTTAAATAGCTGCCCCCTGCTGCACCTGTGTGTATGGGTAAAAAAGGGGCAGCGGTGGCCTAGTGGTGAGGGAGTTGCCCCTGCATTGGAAGATTGTTGGTTCGATTCCCTCACCAGTAGGTTGCCCTGAGGTACCTTTGAGCAAGGTACCGTCCCTGTCACTGCTCCCTGGGCGCTTTCAATAGCTGCATTTTCATGGGTTAAATGCAGAGGTCCAATTTTGTTGTGGTGTGCTGTGACCTTGCAATGACTAGGGTTGTCACTTTCACTTTAAAAGCAGAGGTGTAATTTCACTTCATTCCTTGAGCAGAGATTTTGAAACGCGTTAAAATTGCTCACTGTATCTGTTCTTGTTGTTATGGCTCCGTTAATTATATGAGGCTTATTTCCACATAAAAAGCTTTTCAAATCTATTTTCCTCAGTTGCCCAAAATTTTGCCCAGTAATGGCCATATTTGTTTTCTAATATCAGAAGAGATGAGTCTACTCTGCAAAACCGTTTTACACTGAAGTACTCTAAATAACTTCTGTAGACCAAATATTTTTTAGGTTTCCCCTTTAAGGAAGCAAAACATTCAAACCGCCAATAACCTCAGCTGAAGACAGATGTTCCTCTTCTCTAAATGTTATGGATGTTGGCGGTCAGGCACTTGAACTATTTTTTCACACCCTTGTCCATATCCACCACAGTCAGACCTCTCAGACCTGTTCTCAAGAAAATTTCACGTCTTTTATGCCAGTTGTTTATTGATGGGAGCTGGAACATAAGGTGTGTTTGGGCGAGGGGAAATTAACTACGTTCATAAAGAGGCAGCCTCCAGCTGTGAGTCAGGTAATTGGGTTGTTCCTCAATATAATTAAAGAATAAACCCGAGTGCATTACTCTCAGACAGTAATACAATACGGGTGCCCTGCAGCCAGGTACGTAGCATAGGGCCAGAGCCACTTCATAATTCAAATCTGATGATTATTGGTAGGGGATAGTTCATTTAATGCTGCTGTCCTGAAAGTAGCTGAGGGTGGTAGAGTTTATTCGGCTAAAGTCTGTGGTGAATTGTCACTATTAGAGGTAGACGTATAGTTCAGACCATAAACATTCAATACAAAGCATTAAAAAATATACATGTTATAGTATGTCAGCACCAAGTTAGCAGCACTGCAGATGAATCTTTTTTGGCATCTGAAGTTCGTGAACGACTATTCTACATTTGATCTCTCTTTATCTTTGTCTTGCAAATGGCATTTTTACAGTGACTCCTTCCATAAAGAGCCCAGGTACACAGTTGGTGAAATATCTAGAGTTTCCACGAGACCTAGAGTGATTTTTTACCCCCACAAAGCTGGATCCATGTTTGAAATGATGAGCTGATTACAATTTCTCAACTATATAGGTGGGTGACTCAGACTCAGTGCTCTACCATACCAAGAGAGCTCGATACTTAGGGTCTTCTACCTAAATGCAAAGGCGCAAAAAAAAAAAAAAAGACTGGATCATGTCGGAAGGTGCAACAACAATTAAAGAAGAATAAAGTAAGATCAAGGATTTTAAAGTGCTGCTTTTTATGCAGTTGCGCTAGTTGTGAATCCCTGCAGGGGATCTTCAGGACTTGCGTTATTGGTCAAGGTTTAGAGATTTGAAACTGAACGTGCACAAAGAATCCAAACTCACTGTGTTTTGGAGCTCTGGTACAAAAGGTACAATTTCCAAAATAAAGGCTGCCAAAACTTTTGCACAAAGGTGTATGCATGACCAAGAAGGAAGTAATGATTAATAAATTAATAGCGACTGAATAAATTAGTAGTGAGTGAATGTTGAGGCCAGTAATTGTCAAAATAATTATAAATGATTCATAACTACAGTATATTACTTATTATTAAACAATCTGGCAAATATAATATTTTATTCAACATCTGAACCACTGTTTGGAATCTAGTGTAGGGTATTTGAACGATACCATACACATTATTCTGTAGATTGAGCAACAATGTATTTTTTTTTCTTAGTCAGATTATAACATATGAAGAACCAGAGAGACTTGAACTATATGGGAATTGTTGGGTATTATTATTATTAGTAGTAGTATTTGTATTATTTTATATATATATATATATATATATATATATACTATAAATCAGATCCAGCTATTGCATCATTAAAATTATAACTACAAGAGAAGGAAAACATGGCCATGTCTTAAAGCATATAATTTGGGATAATTTGAGATCATTTTGGATAATTTGAGATCATTTTGGAAGGTATAATTTAAGTTCCCCAAATGTTGAGATGTTGAAATGTTGAGCAGCCTTTTTCTTTCCCGATCTGACGTAGTTTGATAATTAAGGGGTGCTGTTTGCTAGAAGTTCTGGATCCAAGTTTCTGGATCCATAATTTGCCAAATGCACACTGTGTTTAGTGCAGGGAGAGGAATTAGGCAGGTCTGTTCATCATCAAACACTGAGCCAAAGTTTAATCACATTAAGACTCTGTTTCCAGGACTGAGGGCAGCTCAAGGTCTAACTCCTATTTTCCAGATTATGAAGATAATATTTTGGCTGCTTTTGCAGGAAGGGATCCTAGAACCTTAACCTCCAAGGTGGCAACAATTAGGGCAATTGGCTTAGACTGGAGTAAAGTGTTACAGTCAGGAGAGGGGGAGGAAGCCAACATATTTTAGGGGCTGCACACTCACTTTTATCAGGGAATGTTGTGAACAAACAAGCTGGATTTGAGGGATGTATTAAATGTCAAAATGTAATCATAGTTTATGGTTCGGTCCATCTTGCTCCTTCTTGCGGTAAGATGGCAGCATGTGATAGAGTGAGATTGAATGGGATCATATAAAATTGAAAAGTGCACCACTGTGATCCTCAATACCTCCTCCGAATCCCTCAAGTCCAAGACATATCGCCATGTGCTTCCTGATATGATATACTGACACTGCTCATCTCCAACAAACTTTAAAAGATTGATGATGACTTTGTTGGACTTCAGGAGTGGAACACGGTTTAGAATCAGACCTTAAATGTCTAAAATAGGTCAAAAAGCAGGCAAATAACGGATGGTCATATATTAGTGCTCAATCTGGTGCACATTTCTAGGCTGTTCTTTGTTAAAAATTAACATTCAAAGCTTGTTAATATCAATATATATTGTAATGTGTACTAAGCATGTTTACAGTGACTCCTTCGGTAGGGAGTCCTGGCATAGAGCTGCCACCGCTGTCCTCCATTTTTAGATTATTATTGACTGAAAGCAGGTTGTAATTCGGGACCTCAATCAGTGCCGTATCTAGAATTTCCAGAAGTTCTAGACTATGCACATTATACATAAAATATATTCATTTATATAAGTACATTTAAAATGTTATTCTCTCTCTCTCTCTCTCTCTCTCTCTCTCTCTCTCTCTCTCTCTGTTGTTGTCCCTTTCAACAACTGCAGTTCTCCATTCATTAGAATGTATATAGGAAAGCAATATATACCCAAGCAATGCAATCAAAAGCTCATCTCTACAGTCTTGTCTTGAGCACACTCAGAGCTCAGATGGGAAAATGACAGGAAAATGAAGGACCATAGCCAGTATATATATATATTTATATATTTATATATATATATATATCCATCCATTTTCTGCCGCTTGTCCCAAACGGGGTCGCGGGGAGTGCTGGTGTCCAACCCAGCGCACACAGGGCGAGGACAGGGGACACACCCTGGACAGGTCGCCAGCCCATCGCAGTATATATATATATATATATATATATATATATATATATACTGGCTATGGTCCTTCACAAAGAACAAGACCTTGTTTTTCTGTTTATTTCCACTTTTTATTTTTTATCTCTTACACATACATGAGTATAAGAAGAGACTGAAATAGTCATTTAAACCAGATGAGAACTGTTACCATCTCTGTTTGTGCTATACATCTCCTCTCCTCCAGCGGCTGAAGAGAATTTTTTGAAATATCAAGATGAACACTTTTGGGTGGACACTTTATGGCAGGCTGTTTGAGATGGATGTTTTTTCATTGATTCATTGAACATTCGATTTCTGAACTATTCACAGGCCATCTTGCATGCATCGCTTTTCAGTTATCTTTAAAACTCCACATCTACATGTTTAGCAGAAGTGGCTAACAAAGTGGCCTTTGGAAAAATGTTTGAATAGCTCATTCAGATTAGTTGAAAAACCTTTGGGCTAAAATACTGCCAGAAACACGAGTGTTGATCCCTAGAAAAATGTAAAATAATACGGCATAGCACAAGTGCAACGCTCTATTAGTGCTCGTTTCAAAGCTTCTCAAAGAGGTATCGAAGGGTTCCTCCATTTCTGGCTGCATCAGGGTTTTAAATCTGTTGCTGGAAGCTACTGGAAGCCAGTGAACACATTTGAGGAGCGTGAATGAAGATTTAGATTTCCTGCCCAGGAAGACTAACCAGGAGCTTCTGGACAAACACTTTAAGAATTCATAAAGAGAAAAGAGCTCTCCTAATGTTGTAGACAAGAATCCAGTGTGACAACACACTGTTTGGAACATGTTCTTGCATGTTCTGAAGGAGTTCAAGGTCAGTGTTCATGTGTTTTAATCCTATTGTAATATTTAAAGCTTTTCTCTTCTTCAGTTTCTTCACTGACCGTGGAACAGAAGTCATTTGCTAAGTCCTTGATTCCTGCCAGAGAATTCCCTACTGGTTGTATGACAGATTTGTGCAATGCATTCTGGTATTGCAGTAAGAATTTAAAGATGGACAGAAACGGATTCGCAGTCGTGAATTCGGTCAAACCAAAGAGTTGCAATATGGTGCCGCAAAATACATAGCTTAATATCTTAAATAGTTCTTTTAGGTCTGAGTGTCCCATTAAGCGAGTGTGATTATTTGTCCAGTTTGGTAGGTGTGTCTATGTATGGATGGATGGATAAAGAAACAATTTTGTGACTTTTCCCTTGCATCTTCTCTGATTCTTTCCATATGCTTTGAATGATATTTCCTTGTTACTCAGCACCTCATCTAATGTTTTTGAGATTCTCACATTAACAGTAAATTTAAATTTAAAAAATCTTTTTGTCAGTGAGGAACTGAATGGAACGGAGGCCATAAGTGATGAACTTGTGTTTCTTTCCCATTTACAAAATTGGATCTTTTTGTGAAACTGCACTGTTTCCTCTGGAATTTCTCCACCATTTCAGCCACATGAGATGCCAAGTGATTCATCTTCCTCTCGATGCTGTTCTTTGATGGATAATCAGTTGCTAGGAGAGTTTTGATGGATAGGTACACAAGCAGAGAGGGAAAACAGGGTGATTGGTCAATACTGGCTTTCAGAGCCTTTCCAAGGTTATGGAGCTAGTTTGAGCAGCTTTTAGATGGCATAGTGGGTCCTGCCTTTAAAAAGGTCAGTAAAAAAAAAATAATAAAAACCATAATTTAAGTGGAGCCATAAAAAGCTGCAATATAACTTCACAGAACCTTCCGATTCAGTGCCTTTCCCTGCTTCTGTGAGCAAATGCTTGCATTTGTTCACAAATTTATTGATTTATTAGCAGCATCCTTCATGTTTTGATCCCTAACTATCATGCACATTGTAAAGCAATGACAAATGATACTCATACAATGGGAGAAAACACGATATTACGGCATTTCCATGTATTCATTTTCACTTCTCGGAATTCTGTTGGCGAGAGCATCAGCGGACTATTATCACTGTGTAGGTGGGCATAAATGTGGTTGTGCAAAAAAGCTGCTGCTTTTTCAGTTCTGATGTGTTGTTAGTTCTGTTTTTGTGCTGTTTTGTACTGTTTGAATGAGTTTTTCCTGGGCTGGCCAATAAGAGTGACAATAAATCAAGGCTACGAGCTGCCCAGACAATGGCTCCCGTAAAATTACACTGTAAGGAGTGTTCAGCCTGTTGGGGAACTGCGCATGGGTTTCCTGTTTTTTTTCTCGATTGTGTTTCTTCCTAGAAGTATACTATGGTTTGAGAAAAGGTCCCTAATTTCTGCACGTTTCAGGAAGAGCTTTGTGCTTTTTTTAACCTCTGTTTGTTCTCCTCGAAGACGAAATCAGTTAAAGCGACTGAGAAAACGAAGCTCACTCTGAGCAAATGATTAATACTCTTCTGCATCAGAGCGCCTGCTGAGTTAAAGAACATTTTTAGTGTCACATTTGCAAAACAAATGATCAGTAATGTTTTGCCAGGAGAGCTCTGCGTAGGTTTGTGCTTAAAAAAGGGCTTTTTAAATTGAATGATTGATAACTCATTAAACTGACTCTCCCCATCTGCACAGATGTGCACCATGCTATGTTATAAACGCTACGTTTTGGACAGATGACACTTACTAGAGGGAGCTAACGTTTTATAATCACGAGCGAGTGTGTGTGTGGGTATTTATTCATACATATGAACAAACTAATAAACAAGGACAGCAACACCTTGAGAAAAGCAATTACAGAACATTGATTAAGTTGCATTATAAATCTTATTTTAAAAATGCACATCTGCAAGTAACGGTCGACATGTTGAGACAGGTTATGAACTTCCCTTGATGGCTTAGTGGTTAGGGAGTTGGCCACAGGATCGGAAGATTGTGGATTCAAACACTTTACCTTACCTGCCCTGAGGTCCCCATGAGCAAGGTACCGTCCCTGTCACTGCTCCCCAGGCAGCTTTCATAGCTGCCCATCGCTGCACAGTGTGCATGGGTTAAATGCAGAAGTCCAGGGGCAACGGTGGCCTAGTGCTTAGGAAGTTGGCCCTGGATCGGAAGATTGTGGATTCGATTTCCTCCCCAGTAGGTTGCTCTAAGGTACCCTTGAGCAAAGAACCGTCCCTGTCACTGCTCCCTGGGCACTTTCAATAGCTGCCCCCTGCTGCACATGTGTGTGAATGGGTGAAACGCAGAGGCTGAATATCGTTGTGTTGTGCTGTGCTGCGTTTCACAATGGTCTAGTGTTTATGGACTAGGCCCCAGGATCACAAGGTCATGGGTTTCGAATCCCACACGAATGTGGAGAGCAGGAGGAACTGCTCTGGCCCAAACTACATTACAAAAAACATTTTGTGGAAATTTTTGTGACTTTGGGGAACATCGGCCATCAGAGGGTGGAATCCACCATGAGTAACATGTTAATAGTGTATACATAATAGATGGAAAATGTAAGAAAAGTGACTGACCATGACCAAGAGTGCTTGCATAATGATGTAAATATATTCTAACACTGCTGCTCGGGCACAGAGGAGTTATTATTCATTTGCATTAAGTAGAGTTGCAGTTTCTCCTGACCAGAGCAGTGGCTATATTTAGTCTGAGTCTGAGGAAAATGTTCTTTACATCTTTACACACATAGGCACACACACACACACACACACACACACACACAAAACACATCTGACAGCAGGGCCATTACACACGATATCAGAACAATAGAGAAACCATCTGTCACACAGATTTAATCCTGTCCAATTAGCATACCATTTGCATTGGTTAATCCACAAATTGATGCAGCATAATATGATTTTTAGTGAGCAATTTATTTGCAGTAAAAAAATCCCGAGCTGAAAAATTGATGGTAAATCGCTGTCTGAGTCTCATAGCCTGTGGCATCTTATGGAAATCGTGAGGTTCTGCAGAGAGAGAGAGATAGATAGAGAGAGGGAGAGAGAGAGAGAGAGAATGTGTACAAAAAAAAAAACGGAAAAGCATATGGACCTTCCCCCAGAGTTCTTCTTCTAACTGGCAGAACAGAGAAAGAGGATGCTGATGATTTGATATTAAATGCTCTGGTACACACTCAAAGTAATTTCGATACACTAAACTAGAGAAGGTACCTCATTGTCTAACTTTTATCCAAACCTCAAAACCACATTATCACCGAACTGAGCCAAACCCACAAAACTGTTCTAAATCTTACTCAACCTTCACCCTATTACACATTTTTACCCCTTTCCTTTTTTGGCCCATTGCCACATACAGACCTGAATCATTCTCAGCAGGATAGCAATGGTTAAATTACAAAAACCAATAATCGGCTTCCCTCGGGAATGAATAAAATAAAATTATATAAAATTACCAATCAAATAATCATCTGATTTAATTCTGCTTTAACAAGTGTATTTTTGAAACAGCACTCTAGAACAACAATCCAGAACAACTTCCAGAAGGAGTGTTTCTGTTGAATAGGTAGTGCTGAGGTGCCATTTCAAAAGTCGCTTTCATTTCTGACCCGCTTGTCCTGATTTGGGTCAAGGGTTGTGCTGGAGTCTATCCCATTTTAGCATTTCTAATCTACCTGACCTACATGTCTTTGTCAGGTCAAGTGAAGTTAAGTTGGCTTTATTTAAACAACGTTCCTCCAGAACCCTGGTGCTACACATGAGACAGCATAGGACATGACATAGTACAGGACCGGGACGAGCCCAATCAAGTGCAGGCAGAACAACATATAGTGCAGACAATGATTCACAACAAAGAACATTCATCCAATTCCAAGGCAGAAGTAATGATATATGTGGACTTGGTGGATGATGGCACATGAGCAACAGCCATATTGAGTCCAGATCTGGGTGTTTAATACAGTTTATAACTAACACTGTCTAAAGCAGCATCGACCAGGAAAGTGAAGAGTGTGAGGATTTGAACTGTGGGACGAAACCAGAGCTGCTCATGTCCATGAGCATGACCTGGACCACCCCACCTGGGAAACAAAGCCAAGACCTCCTCACCATCAGCGCCATCGTGCCATTATATAAAGGCTCTTGAAGTGATAGTTCTGCAGATGGTATAGGGATGAAGAAAATCAATACAAATCCTGATCTTTGGGGATCATCTGGTTCAGGAATGGCAGCAGACAGGTGTGAATACATTTGCACACACAGTGAGGTGAAGACTTTTGGAGGATGGCCTGGTGTCAAGAAGGGCAGCAAAGAAGTCACTTCTCTCCAAGAAAAACATCAGGGACAGACTGATCTTGTACAAAGGGTACAGGGTCTGGACTGCTGAGGACTGGAGTAAAGTCATTTTCTCTGATGAATCCCCTTTCTGGTGGTTTAGGGCATCCAGAAAAAAGATTGTCCAGAGAAGAAAAGGTGAGTGCTATCATCACTCCTGTTTCATGCCAACAGTAAAGCATCCCAAGACCATTCATATGTGGTGCTTCTCAGCCAAGGGAGTGGTTCACTGACAATTTTGCAGAAGCTATGAATAAAGAATGGAACCAAAACCTCCACTGAGAGCAATTTCACCCAACCATCCAAGAACAGTTTGAAGAACAATGCCAGTTGAAGAACAATGCCTTTTTCCTGTATGATGGAGTGCCGTACCATAAGGCAAAAGTGATAACAGTGACTCAGGGAACAAAACATCAACATTTTGGGTCCATGGCAAGGACCCTCCCCAGACCTTAATCCCATTGAGAACCTGTGGTCAATCCTCAAGAGGTAGAAGGACAAACAAAATCCCATTAATTCTGACAAACTCCCAGCATTGATTATACAAGAATGGGCTCCATCAGTCAGGATTTGGCCCAGAAGTTGATTGACAGCATGGCAGGGCAAATTGCAGAGGTCTTGAAAAAGAAAGGCCAGCATGCCTAATATTGACTCTTTGCATAAACTTAATGTAATTGTCAATAAAAGCCTTTCAAACTTATGTAATGCTTGTAATTGTACTTCAGTTGCCATAGAAACATCTGACAAAAAGATCTAAAAACAGTGAAGCAGCAAACTTTTTGAAAGCCAATACTTGTGTCAGTCTCAAAACTATTGGCCACGGCTGTAGGTGCTTTAACATGAGCGATGACTCTGATCTCCAAGAGCAGACGCATTGTCAAGCATTTGACCTTTGCAGTTTGGTTTCTGTGTTTTTGCACCTCTTCTTTAAACTGGATGATAACTCCTCTGCTTCCTTTCTCCGCTTCTTACTGCTATGATTGTGCAGTGGCTATTGCTAGACTTTTAATTTCACTTATCTAAATGGCTATCAAAAGCATCTTTTAAGTCTGTATGACTTCTTTTGTCCAGGTAAAAACAAAAGACTCTCATCCACTCTTCATTAAGTAGATAAGAGATTGTACCAGGTATTCACCCACCCTTCAATCCCTTGAAGCTGACGCGCTGTGGTTAAGTTAATCAGAATATTCCAACCATTTTCTCAACCATTTAAATTTCCTGCAGTGTTTTGTTAGCCGTTCACTGAGAGCTTGTTACTCGCAAGTTGCATTCCTCTCTTCAGACTTATCTCTGAAGGAAACCTCTTCCGACACCATGTATTCCAGCTCTAGACAATGTTTTAATGTGTATTTTAAGCCTAAAATGAATGATGCATGTTCAGTAGGTCACGACCCCAGTGCTCAGTGTACTTCAACAAACGCATTCACCATCTTAATCTACAGTGTGCCTGACAGGTAGACTAACATGCATGAGAACATCCACTGGTTCTTATATATAATTCATATACCTGCACATGCTCATGTATCTAATTCATATATATAATAAATGTGATTCTTATAGGCCATAAGTGTAATAATGTGGCCAAGCTTACAGGCCTAACTGAGATGCATGACTGAAATCAATGTCCTGAGTTCAGCCCTGATAATCAATCAGATGGATTGCTGATTGGCTACAGTCTACAGATATTTAATGGGGCATCTCTCATACAAGATGATGGTTGAGAGAAAAAGTGTAAAAGTGTAGAAACGTAAGAGATGCACAAATGAAATATCTTGGAAACGCTGCACTCAAAACACATCCTTCTTGGTTGCCCATTAGAGTAGTGCTGCATTCATCCAATGAGGTCTCTGGTGCAATCGCTTCCTTTTCAGAAGCTTTGTAATCCATCCTTGAGCAGACTTTTTGGAGACATTTTAAAATAAATCCATAATGATAAACCCAACACTGAAGGTCTTCTGGCATTAGTGATCCATTTCTCCATGTTAGAAACAGTTACTGCTGCTGTTGGCAGCATTAACAAGCCCATGATGCCTTGGATTGAGGATTTTGACCAAAGCCTCAATCCAAGGCTTTATTTCTGTCTGGGCATGGCCAAGATCTCAAACACATTGTGCAATGGAATAACATGAGATGTTCTGCTTTTTAGAGCTCTTTAATATTAGAGCAGCGCCCCAAATAATAGTCTACATGTAGGAACTAATGGGCTTAGCCTTCAGAGGGTAAAATGTTGGATTGTTTCAACCCTAACATGGATGTAATTTGGGTGATGGTGGACCAGTGAGGGGCAGCGGTGGCCTAGTGGTTAGTGGTTAGGGCGTTGGCCACGTGATCGGAGGATCGGGGGTTCAAACCCCTTCCCAATAGGTTGCCCTGAGGTGCCCTTGAGCAAGGTGCCATTCCCGCTCCTCCCTGCGTTGGGCTGGGGACCTGTCCAGGGTGCGTCCCCCGTCCTCGCCCTGTGTGCTGGGTTGGACACCGGCCCTCCCCCGCGACCCCGCGGCAGATAATGGATGGTGGACCAGTGGTAGAATAGAATAGAATAGGTAGATAGGTAGGTAGGTAGGATCAAGAGGTAGCAGGTTCTTCCAGCACCACCACCACTGCGTTTCTGAACAAGCCCCTTAACATCAAATTATTAAATAGGGTAGTGGTAGGGTACTTGCCTATGGACCAATGGCTCAAGAGGTCCCAGGTTCGAATCCCACCTCTAGCACTACCATCACTGGGTCCCTTAACCCTGAGTTGCTCCAGGGGGACTGTCCCTGTAATTAGGACATGTAAGTCTGGATAAGAGTGTCTACTAAATAATTTGCTCTGTCACATTAAGAAGAAAATGGAAGCTGCTCTGGAAAGTGTCTTATCAACCTTACCTGATTCCTTGGGCTACTCCCATTTAGGGGTCACCACCGCAGATCACCCGTCTTCCCTTGTCCTCTCTCATCCATAAAGCTCCTCTTTGTCCTTCCTCTTCTCCTCTTTCCTGGCAGCTCCATTCTCAACACTCTCCTGATATAATCCTCGTCTCTCCTCTGGACATGTCCAAACCAACGCAACCTTGCTTCTCTAACTTTGTCTCCAAATCTACAGCATACTGATCATGTTTCAGTTCCAAGACTTTACTCTGAATTGTTTAATGTGTTTTCTTATTTATTGTATCTGTGCAGTAATACTTGAGAGCTGTTTTTTTTTTTTGCTTTCTGCATCTGTTGGTAATGGAAGAAATGTGTGTTTGGGGAGTTTGGTTTGATTCACCAACAGCTTACATGTTGCATAATGTGTGATCCCACAACGATTAGTGTGTGAACCCCAGTTACTGCTGGTTCTAATAAGCAAACTAAGCAGCTGCTCAGGGACCTCATAACAGCTTTTGGGTAATTACCATACCATTATGCTTAAAAGTGGAGGAAACAGCAACTGGTTAAGTATGTTTCATAAGAAGGGTTCCAGTTTTATGTATTACAACATGTTAACTGTTGTACTGTCAGTTACAATGGTGAAGATCAGTCTGGTCCACTTAGTTGTTAACAATTCCCAAGCAGTTAAGAGAAAGTTAAGAGAAACTCTTGTTTTTCACCCATCTGCAGGGAGCAGTGTGGGGTCGGTATCTTGCTCAATGCTCAGGGCAACTGATCTGAGATTTGAATCCATGACCTTCAGAATCTGGGGCCTAAAAACTAGGCCACCGCTGCCCTGACATGTTGTACTTAAAAAGCAAAAGAGCATTTAACTTTGTTTTTACTTTAAAGCTCAAGACAGCTCAAGGCCTAGTGGTTATGGAGTTGCCCCGCATCGGAAGATTGTGGGTTCAATTCCCTCACAAGTAGGTTGCTCTGAGGTACCCCTGAGCAAGGTACCGTCCCCGTCACTGCTCCCCGGGCGCTTTCAATAGCTGCCCACTGCTGCACGGTGTTTGTGTGCATGGGTTAAACGCAGAGGTCCAATTTTGTTGTGGTTCACGCTTGCTGTGCTGTGACCTCGCAATGACAAGGGTTGTCACTTTCACTTTCACTTTTCATTAGAAATTAAATGAAAGAAATTAAGAATATAAATGTTGCTAATATTTTCCTAATCAATGAGATATAGGCATGAGTTTTAACCAGTCTGTCATATTCACTGGCTGCATCTTCCTTTATTAGCAAAATGAGTGGGAGATGATGGTGAGATTAAAGGAAGGATAGCATGGTCTCAGGATGATATGCAGTGCTTCGCTCTGGATCAGCACCCGATTCTTCCTGTAAAATGTAACGCCTGGAGGTTGAAATTTTAAAAATCAATGTGATTCTATAAGAAAATGAACGCATAAGAGAAAGAAAAGCAGGGCTCGACAACTGAGTACAATCAATACGTAATACAGTCTAGTGCTTTTAGTCAGCACTGGTCTTTTCAGAAGGCGCTTGAAGCTTCTTTAGGACAACAGAGGGTTGAAGCAATAGAAAGCAGGACTAGACAAGTAATCAATATCAAATTCAATATGAGTTGTGAAGTCCTTTGGCATTATCTACATTTCTGCCTGAACGTCATGAAAGCAGCAGTTCTATAACACACACTTTATAGCATAATATCTTTACTGAACAAATATTTTCAACCCGTGATCAAGAGGGACCACGGACAGGGGTCACAGAAGAAAATCTGTGGGCCACATAAGGGTAAACTGTTGCAAACATTTCATTTTTAAGCCATTACACTGAATTTCTAAGAGAATTTCCAGGACTGACCTCCATACCTTTAACTTCTATGGTTTGAAAAACAGGTTATTTAAATAAAAATGTAAAAGTTTGAAACTAACTGGGCATTCGTAAAGACCCAATAACATTTGTTCTTTCTTTTTTATTTTAGGACAACCATGTGCTATTATGTACCAGAAATAGTTTTATTTGTTTATTTGTTTGCTTGTCTGTTTATTTATTTATTTATTGTTTGGGTTTAGTCATTTACGTTTGCTTTTATAGACTTTAAAACACAGTGAAAATTCACGGCCTTGGGATTGCACGTAGGTTGATACGTTACTCTTTGCAGCTGAATGCTGATCATTGAAGATATCAACAATGAATAAACAGCAATTCAAATGTATGCAGGACTTTAAAGAATGTAAAAAAACACTGGCGACTAGAACAAAAACAACACCCATATAAAAAGCTCTGTGGACAAACAGAAGAAGAAGAAATCTATCAATCAGGAGGAGTTTATAGTCAATTTTAGTTTATCACTAGTTCACCAAAAGTCTACAAGTCTCAGAAAAGTCAACCAGAACATGTTTTCATGTTTTATTTTACAAGTGATGCTTGTAAAATGCTTGATACCCTACTCTGTTCCTCCCTGCTGATTTTCATACCAGGCACAACCAGTGCAGTTTAAGTTTCACTTTTTTTTTTTTTTTTTGCTGGTTCAATTTAAGTTAAAAGCAATATGTTTAACTGGGCATCATGATTGGTTGGTGGGCAGGAACAGACACCCACAAACTCTAACCAACCACCCACCAACTCATCATGATCCCTACACTCCCCTGCTCCAATAACAGTTGATGAAAACCACTGAGAGCATCAAACCAAGTCAAGGAGATTTTATTGCCATTTCAACCATATACACTGTACACAGTGAAACAAGACAACGTTCCTCCAGGACCCTGGTGCTACACATGAGACTCCATCTAACATCACTTAGAACACACCACAAGACAAGTGCAAACCAGTCCACACTGTCTGGGAGGATAGGAACCCCTGCCTTACAGAAGCCCAAACGGATAAACTAAGTTGATTATAACAGTGTGAAGGTGGCATCACCCCTGCTTTTAACTAAATGTTCACATGTTACTTACCCATGAGATGAAAAACCACACAATCAGCGGAATCAGTGTACTGTGATTAGCACTGTATCACCAACAGAGAACTGGTTCTAAAACCAGGATTCTTAAAACCTTGGTGCCATCTGGCAGACCTTCCCAAACGTCCTCCAGTTTGGAGCTGAAGTGCTGGAGAAAGATGTGCCATTAATCAAGAACAGGCTACACAACAGAGAAGGACACACTCAGAAATGTTGTCAAGGTTCCACTGGAAAAATCTAGAATTTATTGCATAGGGTTCAAAATTCGAACCAGAATTGAACCTGTTTACTCTTGGTTGAAAATTGAAACCAGTCTCCTAATATGTTCATAGTTAATCTTGTTGTACTAGAACAGAACACTCAGAAACATTTACATTTATGGCGTTTAGCAGAAGCTCTTATCCAGAGTGACTTCCAATTCCTGCTGGAGGTGGGATTTGAACCTGCAACCTTTTGGGCCCTAGGGTGGTATCCTACCATTAGACCAGCACGGCCCAACCTCACAAAAAATCTTTTACTCCACCAGCGCACGCTTTCTCAGAGCACAGATGCTTGTGTAGCTGTCCCAGTAGTTTTGTCCATGTGTGTGGGTGACAGCTAGATAACGGGCAGGTGAGAGGCAGAAAAGCTGAAGAAATATCCAGACCAGGCTAAAGGGCAGATTTCCTCCCTCTTTCTCTTGCTGCCAAATGTTTCTTGCTGCAGGATTAGAAGCATAAGCAGTTCAGTCCTGGTATCTTCCAGCTGAGCTTCGCCATGAGCCAAAGCATCCAGACAGACATGATAATACTTCTAAAATATCACAGCTGGACTCGCACCGATCAGACGAGATATCCAAAGGCACCTGGCTATCAGAACCACTTTTCCATTTGATGAGGTGCAGCCTCGCAATGCTACAAGAGCGCAATCTATGCTTTTAGAGGCATGTAAACGAATCTGTGCAGAGACGTAGAGAATGGGCTCATGGGTAAACATACCTCGAGGAGGCTGACTGAGGTCACAACATACACATAGTGTGAATCTGTGCATCAAGCAAACTCAGTCTGGCTTTTCCTTAGCACTGAGGACAAGACCATTGACCCAAACTAGAACCAGGGCAAAATCAAAATGAAGCAGTCGGAAATTGGCTCATAGATGAAGAGCAAGCTCACAAGTGTTTATAGGACCTTTTAAAAAAGTGAGGTTATATTAATGAAGGTAAAAAAAATCCTCTTTACAGCTCACATTACATGCAAGTCTGCGCTGGGAGACACTGTGTGAACGTGTCAATGTGAGATAGACATGGTCACCAACAATGCTTAATTAGGATGTGGCATTTTAAAAATGCTCCCTTGATACTAAAGGGCCCAAAGTGTGCCAAGAAATCATCCCCACACCACCACCAGCACCCTGAAACAACAATACAGGGCAGGATGAATCCATGCTTTCATGTTGTTGATGCCCAATTCTGAGCCATCCGAATGTCCCAGCAGAAATTGACACTCATCAGACAAAAGGACGCTTCTCCAATCTTCCAATGTCCAATTTTGGTGAGCCTGTGAGAATTGTAGGCTTAGTTGCCTCCTGTTAGTTGACAGGAGTGGCACCTAGTGTGGTCTCCTGCTGCTGTAGCCCATCTGCCTCAAGTGTCGTGTGTTCAGAGATGCTCTTCTGCAGACCTCCATTGTAACAAGGGGTTATTTGAGTTACTCTTGCCTTTCTATGCACTCAAACCAGTCTGACCGTTCTCCTCTGACCTCTGGCAGCGACAAGGCATTTTCCCCCAGAGAACTGCTGCTCACTGGAAATTTTCCCTTGTTCTGAACATTTTCTGTGAACCCTGGAGACGGCTGTGTGTAAAATCCCAGCAGATAAGCAGTTTCTTAAAAACTCAGACCAGCCTGTCTGACACCAACAGCTATGCCTTGTTCAAAGTAGTTAAGATCACCTTTTTCCCCCAATCAGGTGCTCAGTTTAAAATACAGCAGACTGTCTTGACAAGGCACTGCATTAAATTGTTGCCATGTGAGTGTGATTGGCTGAATAGATATTTCCATCATCAACAGGCCATCGAACATAAACAGGGGTGTACACACACACACACACACACACACACACACACATATATATATATAAACATACATTTAAAATTTAGAAAATCTATTACTTTTTTTATTAAAACCATGTCACACTCTGACACGCAAAACCTTTCTGACAGCCACAAATGCAGGTACTTTTGTTCATTAATGTGGGACGCCATATTTTATAGACTGTCCAGTCTGTCCCCCTGTGTGCACTGGGATAGTCTCCAGCACCTCCCATGATTCTAGTCATTGTTAATATGATGAAACGAGTGAGAGCCATTTTAAAACCACACTAATGTTTGATGTTAAAGTGTAATATTTACAAGATTAATGTTAAATTTAATCTAAGAACCCAGTCTAAAGCCTTGGCCTTCGCCATACCTTCCCAGAACTTCCACATTATTCGACATGCGCAGGTCACTCAATGAGCCCCGACATTGCATCACTGTATTTATTCTGCTTTATTTAAGTACATCAGTGTTTAATTCCAGTGTAGCCTCACTGGTGAAGTGAAGGTGACTGTCATTGTGAACACACCACAGCACGCGGTCCACTACAGAAAAGTGCTTTGTCTGCATTCCTCATCCACCCAGTGCACTAGGGAGCAGCCATTCATCCATTGCCTGGGGAGCAGTGATGGGGACAATACCTTCACATTTCCTCACTGGTTTGGAATTGGAACCCACGTTTCAATTACAGGGCCTAGTCCCAAACCACTACACCTCCCCTGCATAAATGCATTTCCTCATTGATGGGTTCTATTTGTATGATAGAAAAGTGTAGGACTGATTTTTATATGCTTACTTTTTACATTTTGATATTAAGAACATTTCAGTGATCTTGGCATGGCTGCCTCTGTGGAAGGGTGAGTATTAGAGAACGAAAGCTTGTCGATCCTTATCTTGTCTTACTTGTCTACCAAATTCAAACAAGCTTAAATATTGTTGCTTTTTGGCTTTCTATCGCACACACTTCAAATGCAGCTCAGAAAATACTACAAAAGGAAAAAAATCCATTTCCATGAAAAAAAAATATACCTTGGGTCTCTTTAAGTCATGAGGCTCAAGTCTGAGTCAGAATTGGAGTCACTGGCTTCCTAGTTATCGAGGCGAGTCTAAAGTCTTCAAATTCCAGACACATTCTGAGTCTAAGTCATGTATCTGCAATCACACCTCTGCAAGCATTTGTCTTCAAAGACTCTGTTAAAAAAGGCAATGTGACTCTGCACTGTGAACGTTTAATGAGTTTGAGGCAGACGTGTATCCTGAGGTGTTTGATAAGACCTCACAGGCTGCTGTACTTGTCATAGAGGTGGACTGGCAGCAATGTGTGCCCTCAGGAACTGTCTGTCTGCATGATTACCAAGAAAACTGCCTTCCCCTCCCTCCATCACTTCCCTCTCATCTCCCTGCTCAGCCCCCGTCCCTCTCTCTCAGCTGTTGGGCTCTTTAAATAGTCCCAGCAGGTCCCTCTGGCCTCTATTCTCAGCACTAACTTGAGTTGCTGCCAACAGCTGTGTTGTCACTGTTGGCTCTTTTACCTCTGACCCGATAGGCGAGCCATATATAGTTTTCAAAGGTGAAAGGTAAAGGACGATGCAGGTATGATGACCTTTGGCACAATCTTTAAAGAGAACGGACACCACATCTTCAGTCATCTTAGGAAGACATGGTCATCAAGATTCAGGCATTTCTATACATTATACTTCACTAGCATAGAGGTGAGATGATGTCAGTCAAGGAAAGGCAGTTCACAGATACAAAGGGAATAAATGAAGAAACAGACCTTCACAGACCTTTAAACCAAGACAGAAGATGTGAAGAAGACTTTTTACAAGCCTCCTTATTAAAAAAGATGTAAGAGATAAATGGCCTCACAACAAGAAGGTCTCAGGTTCGATCCACAGGCTGGTATGGCTGAATGCTTTCTGTATTCTCATCGTGTCATTGTGGATTTCCTCTGGGTGCACCAGTTTCCCCCACAGCCTAAAGACATGCATGTCAGGTGAATTGAAGGTGCCCCTTAACTCTGTGTTTGATTGGGCTTGTCTGTGGTTCGCCCTGGGATGGACTGATGACCTGTCAAGGGTGATGCTCTAGGCCTTTAGCCCAGTGTGAGCTGACTCCAGCAACACCCATGACCCTAGTCAAGGTAAGAGGCTGAACTAGCAAATGAATAAATGAATAGGTTGAGCCCGTCCTCACTCACTCTTCTATTTTAGAAAACAAATTCTTTTAGACAAAGAAGTGTGTTTCAGCACTCATTTATTCTCGCTGGAGTATTGCAAAAAGAATGTAAAACTATCTGCTACTGAACATTTCCATGAAAGGATGAAATGATTGCAGCCTCCCTAGTTGTACAAATAAATGTTGGCACTGTTATCTGGAGATCATAAGTTTGATTGACGGGTCACACTGCAGCCATTCGTGAGACCAAGAGAGCACCACTGCCTTGCTCTGCAAGAGTAGATCAGTCGTCCGCTAGAAATCCATCAAGTGTAAGCATCTTTTAGCAGATGTATCAGAATCAGTGTCAAGTGTGTTGATACCAATATTGTAAGGAATCCATTGGACAAAGTTTAGTTAATCCCTCTAACAAACACACTGATGTAACAGTGGATGTAGCTCAGTGGTAGAGCACATGCTTTGCATGTAGGAGATCCAGGGTTCCATTCCCTGCATCTCCATTTCTTAGGGAGTCTCTGTAGTGGTTATCACTTTGCCTAACATGCAAAATTGGGAGGAGATGTTTTGTTGGAATAGTGGTGGTCTAGTGTTTAGTAATTTGACCTCAGGATCAGAAGACCATGGGTTCAAATCCTACACCAGTAGGTTGCCCTGAGGTACCCTTGAGCAAGGTACGACCCCCATCGTTGCTCCCTGGGTGCTTGATCTGGCTGCCACCTGCTGCACGGTGTGTGTGGGATAAATACAGTGGATGCTCACCGTGTGCTGTTTCATAATATAAACAGTCCCTTTCACTTTCACTTCTTTAAACATCATGTACAGAAGCAAGCATCTTGAACCAATCATTTCTTCACATTTTGCTTTCAATGAGCCACTTTCTTCTAAATTTTAACAAATAATTGAGGAATACTTCTCCAAATAGTTTTTGTCTCTCATTTTCAGTATGGACTCTGTACCTGAACAGTTCTCCAGATCTTCCTGAAGAACAGTGTTGTCGTCTCTCATTTTCAGTCCAGTCTCTGTACCTGAGCAGTTCTCCAGATCTTCCTGAAGGACAGTGTTGTTGTCTCTCATTTTCAGTCCAGTCTCTGTACCTGAGAAGTTCTCCAGATCTTCCAGAAGGACAGTGTTGTTGTCTCTCATTTTCAGTCCAGTCTCTGTACCTGAGCAGTTTGATAGTTCTGTGTTGGTTAATCCACACAGTGATCTACGTCTGAACCTTCAAGCAGAACAAAGCGTCTAACTTTCTAATTTAAGACATGAAGCTAGGAAGCAGTGGTGATCAAGCCAGTAATTGGTGTTCTGGTGATGTTAGAAGTGGTTAGAACCCCTTTATCTAGAACCTTGAACCTTTAGGCACTTTGTAGCCTGTTGAAGGAAATATAGCAGTATTTGTGCACCAACAAAGTGATTCCTTACTAAAAAGAAAGAAATGAGCCTCAAGCTTTTTGCACAGAACTGCATATCAGAGCTTTTAACATGTACAAGATTATCTGAGCATGAATTCTGCAGATACGGATGTCAAACTCAGTCCCCTGCCTTCATGTTACACATGTCCAGCCCTAAAGTCCTAAATCCTGATTACAGGGACAGTCCCCCCGGAGCAACTCAGCGTTAAGGGTCTTGCTCAGGAACCCAGTGATGGTAGTGCTGGAGGTGGTCCATAGGCTAGTGTCCTACCATTAGACCACTAGTCCTGCTACTAGACTATTCCTCTTTTTTAAGCTGGACTGTCTCCACATCTCTATCCAGGCTCCAAGCTTCCTGTTTAAAGGCTTTAAAATGATGTACCTTTCTCTAGAAAAAGTATTTAAATTAGGAAACTGGACCTCAGACCATGCTCTACCTTGATAAAAGAAAAATGCACTTTCAGGGTACCTTTTGCTTTTGCAGTAAACATTTTGGAACATTTCTCATTATTTGTTGAAAGGCCACTAATTAAGTGCCCTTAAATACTGGTGTTTTACACCTACCTTTTTTTATTTTACTTTTTTAACAGTTACCACCTGACACTTCATTTGTCATATCTGGCTTAGTGTGTTTATCCAGCTTTTAACTTTTTTCCCAGACATGATTCGGAAGTTAAGCAATAACAAATGCAGTCTTCAGGAGTAAGGACCGAGGAGGTGGGAGTAAGGACAGTGATGAATGAGGGCTAGAGAAAGCAGGGCTGTTTTCACCTGTGTCCATGCTGTGCAGAAAATGTCGTCTCCACTGTTGTTAGGGGGGTCCAGAGCACTTAACAATTCATCCCTACACCAGAACGTTCGTTTAGTCTCCTACGGCTCTGGGGAAGGTACCGCTGCCTTCAAATGCACACACACACACACACACACGCACACACACACACACATACACACACATAATATAGACTTGATAATGAAGCAGAATTAATCACGCTGTAATATGCTGGTAAGCATTTTCACTCTGCCGCACTGATGGACACTGCAGGGGCCGGGAGATGGGGAAATATATAAACAAACACACATACACACACCCTGGGAGAGGAAGAGAGAGGGTATTGTGCTGGCAGCGTAGTGTGCTGGCATTAAGGATTCACCAGCTTAAAGCATCACAAGGATTTGTTTGTTTTCTTCTGTATTTTCAGCCAATAAAAGTCTGCAAATATCAAGTCGTATAAAACACACCCATAAGCAAGTCTTGGGTGTCTGAGAACTTGTACATTTATTTATCTTGGCATTTGTTTAAAAATCAATATGAATAATAACTTAAGGTCTAACTGGACATAATTTGATATCACAATATTATGGACCAAACCCAAGTGGAGTATAATGCTGAGCAAAGGTTTTTCGATATTTTGTAGGAAAATGAGACAATAGGTACAGCGATTTATAACATCGTGTGCAAAAACATGTAAATATAGAGTTTGAACAATTCCAGCAAGCTCTAAAGTCAGTATTTGGTTATTTTTCTTTCTTTAAGTCGTTTTCAGGAACACTTCTCCAGGCTTCCTGAAGGACATATCCAAGCTCTTCTTTGGACATCGGCCGTTTTTTATTCCCCCTGTGGAGATGATCTCACACTGCTTCTGTCTCTGCAGCTGCTCAGGAGCAGGGACTGTGATGAAAATGAGAGACAAAATCATTGTCTTCGAGGAAGCCTGGAGAATTGTTCTTCAACAAGATCTTTGGAAGCAATGAAGAAATGAAGAAATGAAGACTCGCTGAAGACTTCAGTTCACATGATGAACAAAATGCATCCTCACACATACCGTGCAGCAGGGGGCAGCCGCATCCAGCACCCGGGGGCACTGATGGGGACGGTACCTTGCTCAAGGGTATGCCAGATCCTCGGGCCTAGTCCCTAACCACTAGGCCACTGCTGCCTTTTGTCAAATAATGTCAAAGGGGTCAAATTTAACTTGACCATAGTGACCAGAGGCATGCTCCATCTCTGGTTCTTTACCCTGCTTTTGAACATACAACAGAGTTCATCAGATGCAGGGGTGAGTTTATGCTGAACTGAAGTGGTTAGTAAGACTGCAAGCTTGACAAATGGCTTTTTAAGCTAGTGGTTTAAATACACCTGAGTACTCTACGCTAATAGTTGTGCTTAGAGAGTGTTCGCCACACATCTCTGAATTATTGTGAGATCAAAGCAGGAGCTAATTAAGCTGATTTATGCTAATGCAGTCAGTTGAAGGCCTTCAGTTACACTCTGAGCACTTAGCTATGCTCACTCACGCTCACATGCATGTGCATACATACGCTCACAAACATCCCTCACTAAGTAGGAATAATGAGGTCAGTCAGCTTAGCACAAAGTCTATCATTCTTGTGCAGCAAAGAAGCCCTGAATAAAAAAAACTATGTTTTTTTAAGACCTTTTGGTGTCACATAACAATGGACCCCTTCATTATATACTCTTATTTCTATTGACCAATGAGGTTTTCTTATTAAATATGGTTATTTTATATAGTGAATATCAAGGCTGTTAGGCATAACGCAAAGCTAATGGTGTCACGCATTGGAGGATCTACTGAAATACAAAAAAAAAAGCTTTTAAGACGTTCAGGGAACATGCCTTTCATGTTTGCTGTACTTTTACAGGGAATCCTTCAGTAAATGCCTAATATTCATTAGGAACTCAAAACAAAAACAAACGTTGCTAATCTTGACTATCTATCGGTATTCTCTGTCATACTTTGTATCATTTCTAATGCCAGATATAAAAGAAGTGAATTTATATGCTCAAAAGTGCATTTTAAATGAAGACCTTAACATGATGTCCTTTAGGTAACCTTATATACAGCACTGTGCAAGTTTTAGGCAGGTGTGAAAAAATGCTGTAACTTTTCAGACTTCATAACAAAAAGAACTCATTTATGATACTAATACTACTGGTAATACTAATAATAATGATAATAATATTAATAATGGTAATATTATTGGTAATGGTAATGGTATTGTCGCTTCACAGGAAATGGTTCTGGATTTGATTCTAGTCAGGATGGCCTGGGTCTTTCCGAAGCTCCAGTTTCCCCACAATCCAAAGACATGCATGTCAGGAAGACTGGAGATGTTAAACTGCCTCCCTAGATGTGAGTGTGTTCTTCTGTCTTCTTTCTCTTTTGGAAGCTCCCGTCTCCAAACCATCTCCATTTCTTCCGGTCCTCTGCATCTTCCTCCTTCAAACCAGCCACCTGCATGTCCTCTCTCACCACGTCCATAAACCTTCTCTTTGTTCTTCCTCTTCTCCACATTCCTGGCAGCTCCATCCTCAACATCCTCCTCCCAATATAATCCTCGTCTCTCCTCTAGACATGTCCAAACCAACGCAACCTTGCTTCTCTAACTTTGCCTCCAGAACGTCTATCCTGATCTGTCCCTCTAATATACTCATTTCTAATCCTGTCCATCCTCATCTCACCCAACGAAATAGGCTCCAGCACCCCTGCAGAGCTGCTCACATTACTGATGGATCTTCTTAAGCTAAAAACAGCAAACGCCAGAGAAAATCATTTTTAAGAAACTTCTTAAAACAAGCAAAGTCTCAGGAAGTGTCATTTTTTGACATTTTAGAGGGAATGGGAATTGTAAAGGCTACAGGCATTACACTACAGGTCACAAATGATCATTTTAGGGTGAAGGGAAACTAGAACACACTTGAAATGCTGAAACAGTGACGAACTCAACACCCACAGCTGCTAAAGCTGCAGGCGCAAGGAGCCTTCATCACCTTCTAAAGTGAATGTTCTTAACTTTAAACATTTTCGTAACATTTAACAGAACCTCAGGAAACCTAAATCCCAGTGTATTAGTTCATCTAAGTTTACCTGTTCTTTGCTCACATTCACACGCTCATACTACAAACCACTGGCGTATGAAAGATCTATTTCTCTAGAGAAAGAAACTCAATTAGGTGAGAGGGCTAGTTTATTAGCCACCCCCTAATGCCCTAACGTGGGCGCATAAACAAAATAACCACCTCCGCTGTTCTTCTGGAACACACGCTGAGCTAAATGCCATGGGGACCTCATGTAGACCTCTGCACTGAGTTCAGGCTCCAAACTCTCAACATAAAAAAGGTTTTTTCAGATCTCGCACCACAAAGTTGCTTTCTGTGATACAGTATTTCTTTGATGATCCAAAGCCTTGCTTAACATCTACATTTATAATAACATGGTTCAACTACACTCAGCTAAAGCTTGTAATGCAGAATCTCCAACACTGGACCCATCTAGAGAGCAGATTTTTGGGTTTTCAGCAGATTTTGGGGTTTTCAGAGATCAATCAGTCACCGGCAGTAAAATAGGCTGAATTTGATCATAGAAAATCATGTGACTAGTTTTCAGAATTTCCAGAAGGATAGAAAATGACTGTTTTTGGCACTTCTGATGTTACTACTTTTTCTGTGTAAGATGGTTTGGTGTCTTGAGTTTTCTATTTTGCATTCTCCTCCTTTTTAAATGTATCCTCACAAGGTTGCCTTGGACTTCGGAGGGAAAACAGCCCTATTACAGATCCTCCACCACACTTTAAAGTGAGAAAGAGTTTCTTTAAAATTAAAAAAGTGGTGCTTGAAGGAGTGCACTGATTAAAAGCCAGACAAATTAAATCTCCGGTGGTCATTTCCTCATATTTCCCTGTCTTGCTTGACCCTGGCCTTTGAGGGATGCATCAACATTTGTATCAGACTACTACAGAAAAGCTGTACACTTCTCTTCAACACACATACAAAAACTTCATGGCAAGATGAGGCGCTGACCTCCATAGTGGGCCTTAAAAGTGCAGAACTGCTGCTTCAGTGCTCTTGATTTATGCTGAGCCATTTCTTGCCTATAAATTATTCAATTATTCCGTTTTTTGTTTTTTAAAATCGTGGCCACTCTGAGGGGCGGGGTCCGGGCCTTTCTGTACCTCCCCCAGCTCGGTACAAGCACAGACTGCAGTTCCACTTTGTTCTGGACATCTTTAAAGATGACAGCACTTCTTCAGAGCAGACCATAACAGGTCTGTAATTGGATCCCCGGGAAGTCCTTCCAAAATTCTCAATTACTTCTCATCATCTCAAACCTGCTACTGTAAACAACAACAGCCTTGTTACAAGCTGAGTTAATGCCTCATATATATCTCTTTAACAGCCTCTTTTCTTGTGTAAGTGACAGTGATGCTTTGTGTGTGTATGTGTGTGTGAGAGAGAGAGAGAGAGAGCGTCCATTCCAGCGTCCATGTTGCAGGAGGTGGTGAAGAGAAGGTGAATAAGGTTAAAAGCTGTAGCAGAGGTTTTGTATTTAGTTTGGGGCAGCAGTGTTAAGGGACCCGTCCCCAGGATGGGAAGGTGGTGGGTTTGAATACCAGACCAGTAGGTTGCTCTGAGATACCCTTAAACACAGTGTTTGTGTGTTCACTGTGTGCCGTGCTGTGTTCCACAATGACAAACAGTCACGGGTTTATATACAGTTTATAGATATTCGCTCTAAATATGATTTGCTGTTCGTGCACCTCTTTCAGAGTGGACTAGACTTTCTGTGCATCACCATTGGTAACTATCTATCCTCAACCTTGCAGGATGGCCACAGGCTTCCTGTGAAGAATGTCAAGGCTCCTTGACTAAATCTAATCCATTCCGTGTCTGTGCGTCCGTTATCACTGCTGTGTGTACGCGCCACGGGCTGCCTCAGTGAAGACCCTCACCCCAAAGACAACCTCTCAGCACGGCCAGTGGCTTCCCAAGATCTATACAGGTATAAAACAAGAAGACACACGCTTATTATCTACATGCACAATGATGAACGTGTATTTTTGAACTATTCTAGTAAATTTGCCAAAAACATTCATGTATCATAAATGATCATTTGTACATTTTTTATGTACTTGATTTTGTGACAGATTGGCAGATAATGGAAAAGGTCTCTGTTTGAGCATTGTTTCATGTATAGAAATTTTTTTTTTTGTGTGTTATAATTAACCCAGAGAGGCAAAATTATTGCTCAAAATCACGAGTGCCAATATTAGAACTAGTGCCTAAGAACAACATAAAGAAAACAAATATACAGTCATATCTGGATTTTGGGGGATTAAATTAAGATTTCAAATAGACATATTATGGAATCATAATATAATTAATGCCTGGAGATGGAAGCAATCATTTTCTTATAAAAATGTTTATCCTTTCAATTAGTTTAGACTGGTTTGGTTCTAGATGACTCATGCAGATTTTTATAAATCATATACATATACAAATAAAAATATATGTCACGGTAGATGGTGCTCTGAGAGCATCAGTCATGTACATGGGTTCGTTCCGTTGCCACGTTGGTCTTTGATTTCCTTGAGTTTTGATTTGTTCAAGATGGTTAATAAAGTCCAGTCACAGAATCCAGGCTCAGCGTTTACGTCCCACCCACACCGCCCCAGTGTTAAAATCACCAAGAATGACTTCCCTCTCTTTTAAATGTGCATCAAAATAGGGTTCAATTCTTGTCTTCTGTGATTTTACTGGTTGTTAACAAAGACGAAGCTGATTATTTTCCTTTTTTTTACACATAATTGAATCACCAACGAATTGGAAAACAATGTGTTATTAGATTTGCTGTAGATTCACACAGCTTATTGGGAAAATGTGCAGTGTGACAAATGCCCCTTAGATTGTTCTACATTTTGGGCTCATTCTTTTGGGCCCACAAAATCCTGCTCCACCTTCCTTCGGTCCACAGGTCGAGTTAGATCGATTGAGCGGCCGTCCAGTCAATCACAGCCGATCCATCAGCGTCAGTGAGGAGAGAACGAATTTGAAGTCTGTTGAAGTAACTAATATCACACGTCTGAGGAAAGGGCTTCAGAAGCTGTCAAGAAGTTTGAGGTAGAAGAAGCTACAACACTGGGTTACAGAGATAGTGAGAAATGAAGAATATATAACTTATATAGAAATATTTTTCTCTATGCAGGTCATTTAGATTAGGTTTCTGTGTTTAGTGTTAAGGGACCAGACTCCAGAATCACAAGGTGGTGGGATTGAACCCCAGTAGAGCAAGGTACCGTCCCCACCACTGCTCCCAGGCACTGGATATGGTTCACAGTTCTGTGTTCAGAATGAAAGATACAGAAAATACTCACTTTCACTTTCACTCTAATGTGAACCAGCTAGTCATGTGATGTTAATACTATGCATTGACAGGTAATCTTTTTAATTAGACAGCACTGTCACAACTAGCAGGTAAAAATGTAACATCTCTGCACCTTCGTAATTTCTCTTTAAGGAATTGTTCCTCTTAAGCTGCGACTGTTCTTTTCATTATACAAGATCATTAGGATGCACAAAGGCACAAAAGAAAAACGCAGAAGAAGATTGACTCCTTTTTCAAGTCAAGTCATGAAAGTAGAGTTTTAATGAGATGAACTTATTATGCTCGGTGTGGAGCCTAAGGACTGCAAGCTGTCTAGATCATTCACTTCTGGTTCTTGTGTTCTTTAATGTTATATTAGGGTTCAGGGAAGGGTGTTTCAGCTTGGTTGTTAAGTAAGTGATAATAAATGACACAGGGTTAGGGTCTAAAGTAAATAATTAATTGGAGGACAGGCTGATGAATTTAGCATGTGACACCAAATTGTACATGAAACCTGAAATCCTCATGCTGTTCGCCAAAGAAGAACTTTGACTCTGTGGTACAGAAGTTTAGCGCTTTTCAAAGTAAGAAGGTCCTGGGTTTCATTCCCATCGGAGGTAGCCTGGATCCTTTCTCTGTGGTTTGAACATTCTCCCCACTTTTCACAACAACCTTTAGGTAAACACCTTAAGTGAGTAGGTCCCAGGATCAGAAGGTTGAGGGTTTGAATCCCAGATCATTTTTTTCTTTGAAAAATGCACTGGGTGGTAATAAGAGAAGTTTAATAAGGTTAAAAGCTTTAGCAGAGGTTTAGTATTTAGCAATTAGTGTTGGGCAGCAGTGGCCTAGTGTTAGGGACTAGTCTCCAGGATCAGAAGGTTGAGGGTGTGAATCCCAGATCAGCAGGTGGGCCTAAGGTACCCTTGAGCAAGGTACTGTCCCTGTCACTGCTCCCTGCTGCACAGTGTGTGTGGGTGAAAAGCAGAGGTCGTGTTACACTGTGTGCTGTGCATCATTTCACTACAACAAATAGTCACTTCTGCTCGCAGGTTACTTCAGGGCAACTTATCGGTCTGGGATTCGAAACCACAACCTTCTGATCCCTCATCCCTAAACATCAGACCACCGCTGCCCCCAAAAACCTAGTAAATCAGTGTCATCTTATGCAATATGTGAGCAGCATTTGGTATCTTTAAAGATGCAGTTTAAGATTTTATATGATGGACACTCATTAACTTCAGCTCAGTGTTGTGGTCAGTCAGTCATTTTCTGCCGCTTGTCCCAAACAGGGTCGCGGGGGAGTGCTGGAGTCCAACCCAGCTCACACAGGGCAAAGGACACACCCTGGACAGGTATACCAAATACCCATCACAGGGAGAAGCGTGACAGGGACGGCACCTTGTTCAAGGGTACCTCAGGGCAACCTATTGGGAAGGGGCTCAAACCCCCGATCCTCCGGCCAACACCCTAACCGCTAGGCCACCGCTGCCTCGGTGTTGTTTCATTTGTTTGTTTATTTATTTTTACTATTATTAGTCTAAACAGCATCGAATGTAATACTGCGTAGTTGTAATTTAACGATATAATGTCTGTAAATTAATTGCAATTAATTAACCACCAGTGCCAGTGTAATCTGATAAAGTTCAGCTTCCATTAGTCAAACGTTTTTAATACGGAGATATTTGTATAAATATTCTGTACTTGAAGACCACTAAACAGCATTAAATGAAAAAGATATCAGATTTTTGCATTAGATACGATTACAAAATCCTAAAACTGAACAATAATTACAATTACTAATAGTTGGCATGATCATCACCACTATAAAGGCAATAGTGAAGTTGTTTTGCATTCTTTAGGGATCATTCTGGTTTTCACAGTCAGAGCAAACATGAATTATGAGTTCAGTCACCAGGTGTGTGAAAAGGAAATAATGATCCCAGCAGATTAGCAAAACAGATTTCCTTTTTTTTCACTAATGGGACCAGACATAATAGGACCTCTAACATAATTTGCTGGGAGAGTGATGCAGTGCATACTGACTTAAGTGGTTTAATCATCTTCCTGGATCCAGACTGTTAAAATTCTCAGAAAGATGGGTTTGCGTATCACAAATAAAGTATTTAAGGCTCTGTGTCTCAAAGCTCCAAGAAATCAATCACGCAGGAATATGAACAAAGCAACTTATCAGTGCAGTAACATTTTAAAACTCAGATTAAGCCTGTAGATGAGTGTGATGTGCATGAAAAACATTGCGGTAAAAAGGAACATCCTACTCCTGAGCTGTGTTCCCTATCCGGTATCTGTGTTTTTTTTATTTTTGCCTATTCCCTCTTCTGTGATTATGTATTTGCATGTGTGTGAATGAAAGGGAGGAAAGTGGAGTGGTTAGGATGCAGGGAGTAGAAGTGACAAAGATAAAGGTATTTAAATACATAAAAATGAAAAACAGTTCAGAGTAACGGCGAGTGCGGAGGAGAGGTGAAGAAGAGAGTGCAGGCAGGTTGGAATGGGTGGAGAAGAGTGGCTGGAGTGATTTATGACAGACGGGTAACAGCGAGAGTGAAAGGGAAGGCTTTCAGGATGGCAGTGAGACCAGCTATACTATATGGGCTAGAGACGGTGGCACTGATGAAAAGGCAGGAGGCGGAGCTGGAGGTGTCAGAGTTAAAGATGCTGAGATTTTTGTTGGGTGTGAAGAAGAAAGATAGGATTAGAAATGGGTGTATTAGAGGGACAGCTCAGGTTGGACAAAGTGAGAAAAGCAAGGCTGCGTTGGTCTGGACATGTCCAGAGGAGAGACAAGGATTATACTGTAGAGTGTATTTTATACTGAAGATGGATCTGCCGTGAAAGAGGAACAGAGGAAGACCAAAGAGGTTTGTGGATGTGGAAAGATAGATAGACAGACAGACAGACAGACAGACAGACAGACATATAGATAGATAGATAGATAGATAGATAGATAGATAGATAGATAGATAGATAGACAGACAGACAGACAGACAGACAGACAGACATAGATAGATAGATCTATAGATAGATAGATAGATAGATAGATAGATAGATAGATAGATAGAAAGACAGATGGATAGATAGATAGATAGATAGATAGATAGATAGATAGATAGATAGATAGATAGATAGATAGACAGACAGACAGACAGACAGACAGCCATAGATATTTGCAGAATTTATTCTGTATTTTTACAATGTAGCATCGGGACAGCGGTGGTCTCGAGGTTAGGGACTAGTCCCTGATTCGGAAGTTAGTTTGCCATGAGGTACCCTTGAGAAAAGTACAGTCCCCATCACTGCTCCCTGGGTGCTTTAAATAGCTTCTCCCTGCTGCACAGTGTGTATGGGTGAAAAGCAGGGGATGCAGTGTGTGCTGTGCTGTGCTGTGTTTCACAATAGCAGTCACTTATATCAAAATGTGATTATATCAAAAATAAGCTTCTGAAAGGGCCACGATTGCATTCCTTCATTGGAACGAAACAAATCTACCCTTCTGGGTGAGAAGAGTATGCCTGCAGCATGGCAGAAATAATTAGTCTGTTCATTATACATCCTTTAATGTCGTATTCAACGTTGCAGACTTTGGAAGACTAACCCAGAGCTTTCCAGGCTGAAGGCTTACACTGCATCTGCTCTCCACCTGTTTCCCAAGCACTAATGTTCTAGGCTAATGCGCTTGTTAAAGCTGATACAAATGTGTGCTGGCAGCAGAAGCAAAAAAAGTGGGAAGTGGCAGACGAACTGTTAGATGTTTATCAAAGCCTCTGGTGTGCAGAGGGTGTGAAGATTCAGAAGGTGTGTGGGTTGGACTTTGGGGCTTAGAGGAACATAAGGATCAAACATGTCCAGTCATCAACATGAAGAAACCTTTTGATGGCAGGACTGTCTGATGATGGATCCTTCAAAGAATCAGAGCTGACTCTTAATAAGATCAATGAATCAACTCACAATATAAACTACTTATACAGTGGGCTGCTTCTGAGAAAAAAATGGGCCTGATTCATGCAATGCAGGATCGTGGCACTCATTTCTTACGTGATCTTTAAAAGAGAAAACAAGGGCAGCAGCCCAGCAGCACATGGGACCTGGGTGTCTCTCTGCCAGCTGTCACTGTGTCTCCGTCTGAAATCAAACATCAGCGACATCTTATCAGAAATAACAAGCTGGTCTGACAAACGTGTGGCATTTGACCAAATATCGGCATTCGGAGCACAAAGTCCAGTGCTGACATATGTCCCCCATGGGGGAATCATTCGACCTCACTGAAATAAATAAATAAACTAATAAATAAATGTAACCTTGAAGCTCAAAAATGTGAAACTTTCATTATGAAGCATTAGAATAATTCTGCTATGTTCTAGACACAGCACAAGGGTGCCGGTCATTAGATTATGCAACATCTACATAAGATCATTTTGACCATTTTCATTCTTCTTCTTTCGGCTGCTCCCGTTTAGGGGATCATCTCTTTCCGTTTCCCCCTGGTCCTCTGCATCTTCCTCCCTCAAACCGACCACTTACATGTCCTCTCTCACCACATCCTCTTTTCCTTTTTCCTATATAATATAATCCTCGTCTCTCCACTGGACATGTCCAAACCAATGCAAACAACCAATGAGGTTGAATGGATTCTTTCTGTGTGGAGTCTGTTCACCCCGTGTCTGTGTGTGTTTCCTCCGGGAGCTCCGATTTCCTCCCACCGTCCAAAGACATGCAGGTGGACTGGAGATGCTTAATTGGTTGAAGGTGTGTGTGTGTGAGTGTGTGTGTGTTTGTCTGTGTGTCTGGCCCGTGATGTTTCCTTTTGCCCTGTGAGAGCTGGGATAGACTCCAGCACCCCCGTGACCCGAATTAGGACGAGCAGCTCAGAAAATGAGTGAGTGTGACTGAATGGTTTTAATTACCGTATTTCTCACAATCCAGAAAATAAAATGTATAGAACTTGTTCTCATCTGTTCGAGTTACTTAGTTATGAGACATTTTCACTCTAATGTGGAGAACTTCTGTGAATTGGAAATGTCAGATTTAATGCCAGTTTTGCTCAGCGCACCTTCACAAAAGAAAGTGCCACGCATGAAGAAATAAAATTCAGATCTGAGACTCTACAAAATTAATTTAATGCATGATAATGAACATATTCTTTTCCGGATGAGACAATGGTTCGTATTAAATACTACTGATAATATAAGCTTGATTTAACAGTCTCTTATTGCGCTCTCAAAGGCTGCTAAGTGCATACACACATTTTGTTGAATGCCCTCTACAGAGAAGACGCTAAATATGGCAAACTGCTAAAATTAGTGTGCAGTCTCTTTAAATTCCAATTAACTTCAATAAGATAATTTTACCTAATAAGCACTTATCAGACCTGTACACTGTGGAAAGGGTCAGCATAAGAAATCACACACAAAAAAAGAATTCACAAAATAAATGCTCTCATTTAATTTTACAGCATTTGGCAGACACTCTTAACCAGAAGGAAGCACTCATGTACATCATTCTGGGTAAGAGCGTCTGCCAAATGCTGTAAATGTGAGGAATTATTTGTGGATTTTTTTATATGGGTTTACTTTTTTTAATATTCAGCATACCCAAGCTTCAGGGTAGTCGTGCTTATTAGAAGGCGTGCCTGAGAGACTGAGGGCATGGGTTTGAATCCCAGACCAGCAGGTTGTCCTGAGGTACCCTTGAGCAAGGTACCGTCCCCATCACCCCCATTATAGAGTTCTTGATAGCTCAAGTTTACTTGATCAGGACGAATGCATCCCTGGTGGGAGGACCACTCTGCTCCAGCAGCCTGTGTTAAAATCTGTGTGAGAAAGACTTTCCTGAGACTGAACTTGAGAATTTCCTGAAGATTCAGTTATTGTCTTTTAATTAGAATAAAGTGAATATTTCCTACATCTTGGCTACATAACTCAGCATCCTGAGGCGTAAGCGTTTGAGGGACTATTGGCCACTGCAGGCTCCAGGAATAAACCCTGCAGTCCAGTCCCAGTGGGACGGCCCAGCCCCTTGATGACCTGTGCCCTTGGCCCTGAGATTCTCCTTGGAGAAGTGAATAAGGTTGTGGGTGTATGAGAAGCACATGGATGCAATTGCTTCTTTATACGTAGAGGAACATAGTTTTGTGTGCAGAAGAGACACATTGACGAATGAGCTTTCCTATGTCCATGGGGGCACAGATGAGTGGATGCCGATGAGCACTTGCATTATTATGAGTGAATAAAAAGCATATAGAAGCATGGATGTCAGCCTGCTTACATAATACATTTATGTGGATAACAGAGAAGTAGAATTCTGAAACCACTTCAAAGTAATTGCAGTATTCTTGCACATTGCTTTCAAGTTCTGCTTTCCATCTTCCTGAACCACTGAAAGTTTAAAATAGTTGAAGAGAATAGAAAACCGGTGTGCATTTAGAAAGGCTAAAACATATTCTTGGAAGTTTTGTTGCCAGCAGTGATACGTTAGTAGGTGAAGATACACAGTCCACTGATTATGCATTGAGCCAAATAATAAGAAATAAGCTTTTGCCAGTGCCTGCTAGACGCCCTTCATAGTGTGCTGCTATTTAAAGTGTCTGTGAGTTATTGGGAAGGAGGAACACCAGCATCAGGTGATAGCTGTGGCCCCCGTGGAGAGCAATGAATGAGAATTGGGGTAAAGATGGCTTGGAGGAAAAAACAGCTTAAGAAAAGGCATAAGTATACAGTTGTGGTGAGTTTTCCCTAGGAGAAGCTGAAAGAGGGTATAGGTCAAATGGAAAGACGGCCAACAACATCAAAAAAAAAAAAGCAGAAGAAGATTATCTGGAGAACGTTCTGGAAGTGGAAAAGTGAAGCTGAACATGAACCCAAAAAACAAAAGAAAGGTGAGTAGAAGAGAAGTGCAATAGCAATGCCCAGCATGTTGTCGCTCCAAGCGATCCAGATGGTAAAAGTGCACCCTGAAGATCCGCCACAGCAACAGGCGCCTCCAGCATCACTGCTGCAGCAAACAGAAGACAGCCATGAACCTCCAATGAAGCCCAAACTTCTTCGGTAGCTGAAAGTAGAGAGGGTCCTTACAAGATCACAGTCAGTTTCTACAAATGGTAAAGAAGATGAAGAGGGAACATTTGAAGGACAATGACTAATGTTTCACTGATGGAAGGTTCTGATGGTCAGGGACAACTAGTTTCAAGACCCTTATCTTCATAGCATCTGAAACTATTAGTAGAAAGAGCAAGGAAATTATTTTTTAGAGTTTCTGCAACAGATTCAGGAAGTGGAAAAGACTTATCATCTAACAGGGCCTGAATGACAAATCACCATAAGTTGGGAATAAACTGGCTGTTCAACCCAAGTATTCCTGGTTCCATGCAGACATGGGGTTCCATGGGGCAGCAGTGGCCTAGTGGTTCGGGCGTTGGCCACATGATCGGGGGTTTGAACCCCTTCCCAATAGATTGCCCTGAGGTACCCTTGAGCAAGGTGCCGTCCCCATCACTGCTCCCCGGGTGCTTTCAATAGCTGCCCACTGCTGCACGGTGTTTGAGTGTGCATGCAGAGGTCCAATTTCGTTGTGGTTGAGGGATGCCCTGGTAGGCCAGATTAAAGTCAATAATTAAAGCCACAGACAGTTAGAAAAGTGACGAATCAGCCCTAAGGTTCCTGGAATGACTGAGCAAGGCTGTGAGGTAACACAGAAGGGAAATGGATGATAATTGTAGAGAACACCTCACCTGCCAGCTCTTGCTAGAAGAAACCACAGGACAATACATAGTCACCCACTGCAACACATGGGCAAAAAGAGTTGGCAGACAAGCTTGGTGATTATGCTATAAGCTTTGAATAACAAGAAAAGAAAGGAAAAAAGGAATCAGCTATGGAGGAAACATTCATATTCCTGCTGTAGAGCGGCACAGGTAAAGATCAAGCACAGATGAAAAGCATGGGGTTGTGGTAGAGGAAACTGAGGCAGAGGAGGAATCCAAGGCAGATCAGAAATCCCCCAATCTGTCATCTGTGGGTAGTTTGCACACCCGACTCAGGTCTGCTAAGGCGGAGATGGTGCGAATGAAAATGCCTATGACCAGGATTATGATGGCAGAGAAGATCCAATCCCCGCCACCTACATCAGATCCCTGGAGGCTGGGAGGAAGCCACCAATAAACCTTTGGAACTCCATATTACCCAGTGTCCTGTCTGCTAGAGGTCATGTTTAATGTCCTCACCATGACCCATCCCGTCCTAAAAAGCTCACAAAGAGAAGAAACAAAGTGTAACATAAGGGTGAACTTTCATCTTACAGATGAATATGATGAAGATCTAAAATCAGCACAGCGGTATTTGCTGGTACAGGTATTTGCTGCCCAATTACATTGATGAAATGTGTGAATAACCATAATTTCTCATCTGGCTTTTTTTTCTAACACTTTTTTCTGAACGTTTTGAACATTTGTCCAGCGTAGATGGCCTGCCCACATCAGGTGTGCTTTCTTTCCACTTTCTTTTTTGGTTGCAGTAGAGTTTAAAAATATATTTTCTAGATAACCCGAATAAAAATGGAAGGAAACGGTCAGGATTAGAGTGATGCCTTGCCATCCTATATGCCATAGGAAAAGATGTACTGTATGGTACTCCTCCACAAACACTTCCTACCATCACCAATAAAGGATTTTTTTTTTACAATATCATGAAATTATGGCAAAAATTGTATGTTCTAGTGCTTATATTGCTTGATCTGGCTCACATCACATTAATTTCATTGTTCTTCCACTATGAACCCCACCACTCTCCTTCCTATGGAGAAAGACAGGCAAGTTATTGCTGTGATTTGATTGACCTTTCTAGAAATCCCAAGCCTGATTTCAGTGTGACAACACTTATTGTTTACAGTCCTTCTCTGCACTTTAATGAATAGTCATCTCTTGCTTAGGCACTGTGTGATGATTTTGGCTCTTTCCAAACTGGATGTCTGCCAGCCAGCTGGTCTGCCCAAGCTTGTTTTTTGGCTGAAGGAAGACATGCACTGTTCATACTCATTCGCTGTCTTTGGTGTTATACATAATCACAATGTCATTTGGAAAAAAAACCTGGGTTTGTAGCTAAACGCAAGAAAACTGAGGCACACACTCAATTGATCATTAAACTTTTGTGTCAGACCCTCGCTGGTGGTTCAGACTCAGTGTCAAAAGTAAACTAACAAATGCAAATGGGGCTGCTACACATTCTTCACCATTTTTTTCATATTATGCATTTGGCTTCACTACAATGGACAAGCCAAATCAAAACAAGTTTTATTTATAAAGAGCTTTTTACAACTGCTGTCGTCACAAAGCAGCTTTACAGAAACCGGGTCCGAGCCCCAGTTGGGTAAGCCAAGGGCGAAAGAGGACAAGAAAAACTCCCCAAAACAGGAAGTAGAAACCTTGGGAGGAACCAAGACTCAAAAGGGGAACCCATTCTCCTCTGGTCATCACCAGAAATAAAGAAGGAAAAGAAAGAGAAAGTTAATTTTATAAATAATCAATTTTGCGATGACTTCCAGTAAAGCATGATTTCCAGTTAAAGAGTCCATTATAGTCTGTAATTGGAAGATCGGTGAGCTAATAGTGGAGGCTCTGCCTGAGTGGGTGAAGCTTTTGTTAATCTTAATGGCAGCAGCTCATACAGATGATGTAGCTGATCTGGAGTTCAAAGAAATCTGATGATAGTGGTTTCGTCAACTCGGTGGAGTAGCTGGTATGGAGTTCAGGAAACCCTCACAGTGATTGATGGACTTGCTTTCAGGAAATGCCTAAGCTGTCCACCATACAGGTGGACACCAGTCTTTTCCCAGAGTCCTGTGCTTATCTTGGTTCCAGTCTGAGGACTTTGATGGTATTTGCTTGTCTAAAGACAAAGAAGCATGCCATCCATCAACTGGCTTGTTTCTCAACATTGGCTCAAGGCACACATGTCTTGATGTTCATCAGCAATCGTTGTCAATCTAAACAAGGTGTCTTGCACTCCCGGGTTGTCTATGCATCATCATTTTGTCCTTGTGAAGTTTCCTTTCCAGTATCTAATGATAGATTTCACTTCAGTCTAATTTGGGGATAGTTAATCTACTTTCCAAGTTTGTAGCTTTACTTACTCATTAAACCTCTGCCTTCTGAGTGACCAAAGCCCTGCTGAGGGTAATCATTATTATTGTATCATTATTCATAGCCTCTCCGCAGCACTGCACATGCCTGTTAAGCACTACAGTTCTTATAGTTCTTACCATTATCAACTGGGTGATGCTGTGCCAGTGGCACTTTGAAGTTGAAATGGCCAAATTATGCAAAGAAACAACCTCAGACCGGGTTGCTTGCCTGCCTTGGGCTCAAGTGTGTGGGAGAGCTTCTCGCTCCACAGGTTCAAGCCTTTTGAAGTTCTGACAGGTTCTTGAAGTTTGGTCCCAGGCTTACCAGTGTTACGCCACGTTCAAAATGCTGATAATGATATCTCTGCTTATATGTCTGGTTTCTGTACTGTTCTCTCTCCTATTTTTGGATAGGTCAAGTTCTCCCAATCTCCAGCAAACCCCAGTGGTCCGCTTGCGGTTCCAGGCAACTGGGTGTAGATGAAGGATTTGGTTCATAAACATCATACTGTTGGCTAAGACCCTTTGAAGTCCTGCTTTCCATTCTCACTGCTGTTGGTGTGATAGAAATTGACTCTTGGATTCATCTGTCCACTGCCATTGGTGGACGCACCCTGCCGGGGGTTTAAAAACACACTGGTTACTTCAACATAGACTATTTATATTAATTTTGCTGTTTGTTGTGATGCACAGTTTTGTAAATTGGCTAATTAGTCAATGTGTTCTGATTTATATCTCTATGGGCTTCCACGTATGTGCAATTTGGTCAATCACATCCTTTCCACTGGTTTGGACGTATGTCTTATTTGTGAACACTGGTTCCAAACCCTTATTAGTGGTTCAGAAACTTGAATTCAAACCCCTATCTTCAGCTCTCAGTGACTTTTAACAGAAATCTAAAGGTGATGGACGTAAATCTGAGCTTGTTTCTCACCTTCAGAACTTAATTTCATTCTTTCTTAGACATTCTTTCTGTTAGTTTGGTTCAAAGCTGCTTGGCATAAATCAGGCTCTTGCTCACCTTAAATAAACTCTGGCACTTCCACCACTGGGTCCATGAGCAAGACCCTTAACCCTGAATTGCTCCAGGGGGACTGTCACTCTACCCTGCATTTTCCTGGTGCTGAATAAAGTTTACCTGATGAAACTCTCTGATATTTACTTATTGTTTTTTAATTAGAATACAAAACAGGATTTGAGCAGGAGCATCTGCAAGTGGCTGTGCAGTGCTGATATATTTTATATTGTCTAAAGGTTTCTTAATTTCAAATTTTTTTGAAAATGCTTTTTTTTAAGCCCTACCCTTTAAACCTGTAGATGCGGTGCATGTTGCAGGGGTGAATATGGCCAGTATGATTTTATGGATATCTGGCTTTTATGTTCCTCTAAGATATCGAGAGCATTGTCAGTACATAAAAAGCACTAGATCATTCAAACAGAGTGGAAATTGTGTTTTTCTCAAAGAACCTTTTTAGGGAGGAGTGACGGGCTCTTTCTAACTGGGTGGATACACGCTCTGCCTTTTAGGGCAGCGGTGCCTAGTGGTTGGGGAGTTGGCCACAGGATTGGAAGATTGTGGGTTCAAACCCCTTACCAGTAGGTTGCCCTGAGGGACCCTTGAGCAAGGTACTGTCCCTTTCACTGCTCCCCGGGCACTTTCATAGCTGCCCCCTGCTGCACGGTGTTTGCATGGGTTAAATGCAGAGGTCCAATTTCGTTGTGGTTCACTGTGTGCTGTGCTGTGACCTCGCAATGACAAGAATAGTCACTTTCACTTTTCTTTCACTTCACTCTTTCATTTGTAACATGGCCATTATTGTAAAAATTAAAATATCGATTCAAATTTGGCTATTTTTCACAAATCCTACTTCGAGGATTATGGCTTTGAAGACACTTTTTTTTAATAAGCAAAAGCGTCCACTACTTTATTTATTGTAATAATTAAATGCAATTTATAATTGTTGATTGTTTGACACTGAAATTGTAAGGGTTCCACATTGTCGTCATCATCACTTTAAACACTTTTTTTTTTTCAGGAATGTTCAGGGATAGCAGATGGTAGCACTGTCTCCTCACAGTGAGAAGGTCCTGGGTTTGATTCCCAACGTCCAAAGGCCTTCGCCCTGTGAGAACTGGAATTGGCTCCAGCACTCCACATTACCCTGTTTAGGACAAGTGGCTAAGAAAATGAGCGAGTGAGAGCGTTGATCAATATAAGCCTAAAAACAACAAGAAACAACAGGGGCAATAATCTACGTTTACCCCAGTTCTGAAGGCTGAAAGCAATCAAAAGTTGACTGAATTAAAAGTAAAGATTTGAATGGGTTTTACTCACTTTAAACCTCCGCATTATCTAAAGACTCTGTGAGATATCATTACTTTAGCACATTTCTCTTATTATTTCTCTTTACAGGGAGACATAATGACTCAAGAGCAAAGATAAAAGTATAGGAACCGAATCCTGACATGTGTCACTATCGGTAACCATCTGCTCTGTGTAGCACATCACCTGGGGGGAGATGAGAACGAAGACACGAGTAAAATCATTTTAGACTGAGGTCCATGTTCTGCAACCTTTTTCCTGGAAGAAGCTCAAATAGACCCATAGAAACGTTTCGCTTTTTATACAGAACCGTAAAAGCTTCAGTTAGAATGAAGTATTGAGGATCCGAAGGCTAAAAAAGGCAGACACAATTTATACCTTTCTTTGTGCTCCATCAATGCAAGTGTCATAGCCTTGAATTTCAGCAGAAATTCAACCAGTGAAATTCTACTACCAGTGAAGTAGGCTTTGCACTCAGGCTTTACATTTCATAGTATATTCAAGTATGATTAAAAAGCACTTTATAACAATACTCATTTCTGCATATGGACTTTTTAAATCGTATGTTATTACTACTTAAAAACAATTATTTAAAAAAAAGCAAAATCATGCATATCAACAACAACTGATTCATTAAAATAAGCTACTAAAAAAAACAAAAAACAACAGATCCTTCATATGTAGTGAACTTGAAGTTTTCAACAGTAAAACATCTTCACTTTGCAACAGGAAGCAAATTCCATCCCTGATTTTTAAAGAAGCAACATCATACAGCAACTTGGCCAGATTGTTGACATTGGTAAGTTCTGAAAACTGTGCACTCAAGTCGCAAATATGGTTGGGAAATTGAGCAGCTGACTCTTCAGCAACTCCTTGTGAGTAGAGCTACAGACATTAAAATCAATGATGTTTCAAGAGTAACGTAATGTTTCCCATCATCATGTTCAACATAGGATCACAGAATTCTGAGAAAAGCAACCATCAGCTTTAGGAGGACTGTGATGTCTGAAGGCCAGCATTTCAGAACTTGAGAAATGACTCCAAAAAACTGCAGAGAAGATACAAATGTTCTACAAAACAACACCAAGGCCTCCACCTTGACCAGCCAGAGCTGAATAGTTTGATGGGCTTTGTTCATCAAGTTGGTGCTTCCACAAGGTTTCAGCAAAGTTTCAAGGTAATAAAACAGCACAATATCATTCCTTGTACTTGGCAATGATGAACGTACAGCAGTTCTAGACACGGTGACTCGCTTGGAAATGACAGTGTAGCCTCCCCCCTTATCATGAGCCTCTACGATCTTCTTTCTGAGCTCCAGACTGATTTCCTTTGTCTTGGGCGTGGTGAGTAACAGTATCCCTCTCATGTGTTCCAGTGCCCTTGGAGTCTTTTTATGCAGATTGAATGTTGTTAGGAAGCCAAATGACTGCACAGGTGTGGTTTCAAAGCTGATTGGTTAATTACTGTAGGTGTGTTTTGAAAGCAAACATTCACATGGGGCTAATATTTTTGACCACCCCATTTTATACTATATTTGATATAAAGCAAGCCTAAAAATGGATTTTATATTACAAAATGTACCAAAAGCTACTAAATAGCACTGGTGAAAGTTTGCTTATATCAAGTTTCATCAACGCTGCAAACATCGGGAAGAAGTTTAGAAAAATGTGCCCTAATTCCTGGGGATTTTGGCCTCAACTGTAGCTCAAGGGTAACCAACTGATCTGCGAGTTGAACCTACAACCTTCCAATTCTGGCAGAGAAACAGCCAAGACTGACTAGAACACAAGAGTACTTGTAACAGCATAAAACAGGAGACACTAACCACAGGGATTAGACATGAATGAACACCAGATGAGAAGGGGCAGGAAAAAGGTGAGTCAAGGATCAAAAAATGAATAAAAGGACATGTCAAAACAAAAGCAAAGACCCACTGACCAGGGAGGTGTGACATTACATTTAAATGTCCAGATCTAAAGGTTTCACTGGATAAACATGAAGAGGAAAATCTGAGAGGGGAAGCTGGTGAGTAGGATGTCCACAGGGGACTCTTAGCCACAGAGGAGGTAAAAGATAGTGTTTCTGAGATGCAATAGTCTAGTCATAGTCTAAATTAGAAATAAACCTGAGATGAGGTTGCAATGAAGTAAAATTCAGATTATGAGTAATGGCATTTAAACTTGATCATACGCACAAACAGAAAAGAACGAATACACCAAGAGTAAAAGCGCACCTGAGACATCGTCGTGGGCATCCTTCATCAATTTGGGCATATTAGTGTCTTTTCATGACATTGAAAAATTCACTAAAAAGCCTGAAATGAATACAGAGCACATGGAGCCAACACAACCTAGAAGCTTGCTGAAGCTACCAAGGGCTCTTCAAGGACAACTGTTATTTGAGAGGCTGCAGATGAAAAGCTGTTCTAATTGAAAATTGAACCATAAATTAAAGTGTTCTCAGATTGAGAGGCCCATGTGTGTACTGAGGATGATGTTTTGTGTCCATAAGCGTGCATGGACGAGTGAATCGAGTGAAGGAAAGGGGGACTTGGACGGTCATTTTAACCATATAATGATTAGAGCTGTCTCTTCACAGCAAGAAGGTTCTGGACTTGATTTTCAGCCAGGGGTGGCCTGGTCCTATGCATGTTCTCTCATGGTTGTATGGATTTCTTCCAGGTGCTCCTGTTTCCATGGACATGCAGATCAGGTGAACTGAAGTTGCTAAATTGATGACTTCCCTGCGATGGATGAGCAACCTGTCCAGCATTTCTCCATCTTAGGTCATATGAGCCCTGGGATATGCAACATTGCAGCTATTCTCCAGCAGACATTAAAGAATATAGTGAAGGGAGCAGTGATGGGGACTGTACCTTGCTCAAGGGTACCTGAGGACAACCTAGGTAGACCGGCCTACTCCTTAACCACTAGTCCAACTCTGCCTTTACTAAGAGAACAGTCCCTGAAAATAAGACAATGCAAGACTATAGAAAGTCTTAAAGCTTTAAAACATGATTAAAACAGAGTATTGTGGTTCTGACCAAAAGAACAGACAGTACTGTCAGTAAATATATTGTGTCATATGTTATATTTCAGCAGCTGAGTCCTGAATTGTGTAAAAATGCAATATATGCATGAAAACTTGCATATATAACTGCATATATAACCAGGTGAAAACATTGTTGAGGCTGTACTGGCCTAAAGATTAGGTACTTGCCTTCATAATCGGAGGGTCGTGAGTCCGGGACCAGTTATTACCATGAGGTACCCTTGAGCAAGCTACTTTCCCTGCACACTCGTTGCTGCCCACTGATCCTACTGTAAGTGTGTGTGTGTGTGTGTGTTCCCTATTTGCGTGTTTGGATGGGTTTTAATGCAGAGGACGAATTCACTGCTCACTTTTCACAAAGTGAGTGCCAGCACATGAGTTTCATTCATTTCATGTATAAAACAAGCTCATATGAAAGGTTTTCGTTTATATTTAAAGCATTTCGTAGATGCTCTTATCCAGAGGGACTTCCCATTCCTGATTACAGGGACAATTCAGAGTTAAGGGTTTTGTTTAGGACCCAATGGTGGTAGTGGTGGATGTTGGAATCGAACCTGTGACCTCCTGAATAGGTCCAAAGTCAAGTATCCTACCACTAGACCACCACCACCCCCAAGCCCTTTCCAGTTTTGCACATTTTATTAGGGTTTTAATTGATTTATTTCATCATTCTACACATGGTACTGGTCAATTACAAAAAGCAATTTGTTTTATAATTGTAACAAAAATTCAAAACTGAATGATATAATGGTCTCGAGTGATGCAGGAAACATCACTGTTCTTGTTCTCTTAGATCTTAGTGCTGCGTTCGACACGGTAGATCACTCCATTTTAGTAAACAGGCTTCACTCCACTGTCGGCATTAGCGGAACAGCCCTTAAATGGTTCAACTCCTGTCTTACAAACCGTTACTACTTCATCCAAATGGATGATTATGGCACCCCCTCACCTATGTCACTAGTTAACTATGGAGTCCCACAAGGGTCGGTGTTGGGTCCAGTGCTCTTCTCCCTCTACATGCTCCCACTAAGCACTATTATACGGAAGCATAATGTTAGTTACCACTCTTACGCTGATGACACTCAGCTATACTTATCTTTTAAATCATGTGATAAAGCATCAACCGGCACCTTAATTAGCTGCCTCAGTGATATTAGGGATTGGATGAATAACAACTTCCTCTCACTAAACCCCGAAAACACTGAGCTGCTCTTGTTTTGTAGTAGTGATGTAGACAGGGCCAACTTCATTTCGCATATCCGGGATGCAGGGTTGAAGTTTTCAGTTAGTACTCTGGCACGTAACCTTGGTGTTATTTTCGATTAAAATCTTTCATTTAATCCCCATGTTAATGCAGCTGCGAAGACATGCTTCCTGCACCTTCGGAACATTGCCAAACTACGGCACTTTCTGTCAATGGAAGACACGGCGAAAGTAGTACATGCATTTGTATACAGTAGATTAGATTACTGTAGTGCCCTACTTTCTGGAAGCCCTCAGGGCACATTAAGCACCCTACAGCGCATTCAGAACACAGCCGCTAGGATTGTTAGCAGGAGCAGGAAGTACGACCACATCACTCCCATACTCTCCTCGCTTCACTGGCTTCCTGTTAGGTTAGGCTGACTTCAAGGTCCTCCTCTTAACCTACAAGGCACTTAAAGGACTTGCCCCAATATACCTAACCGAACTGCTTAATGCCTATACACCTAATCGCCCACTTAGATCCCAGAATAAAGATCTCCTAATTGTCCCTCCATAAATAAATGTATTGGAGCACGAGCTTTCTGTTACAGGGCCCCTAGATTGTGGAACAGCTTGCCTGCTTCTGTACGGGATGCTGATTCAGTCTCAGTCTTTAAATCACGGCTGAAGACTTACTACTTTAGTTTATCTTACCCGCACCGATCACCATAGTGCACCATTACTAATGTCGCTGGTGCTGCTGTACATGCCATCGCACTGTTGTTTCATTTCTGTGTCTGTCACTACTGGATCCTGCTCATTACTGACCCCCTCATTCCATTTCTCTCCCCACATGTCCGGGGGGCCCGCTGTGGTCATCACCTGAGTCCAATGCCGAGCTACCATCTGGTCTGTGTGATGCATCTGATGCGCCAAGGGACCCTGGCGGCTCATCGGTACCTGGAAGAAACTTGGGACTCCTCACTGATCCTGGAGTTTAAAACCAAACTAACTCTGTACTGTTAGTATACCCAAGGGGGTTGGGTAGCCGGTTGACCTTTGACCCTCAGAGGTTTTTTTCTCCACATAGTGGAGTTTTTGGTTCCTCTCCTCCGTAGTCGTCCGGCTTTAACATCTATTACTGTAACCTGTTCCATCATCGACCATCAATGTAAAGTGCCTTGGGGCAACTTTGTTGTAAAAGGCGCTATACAAGAATAAATTGAAATTGAAATTGAAAATACCTCATTTGCAGATGCATTCAGCATCTTGACTTAAAACATGGCTATAGCATCCTTGGCAGCAGTGACACCCTAAAGTGCTCTTGGGAAAGGTCCTTCAAGCTTGGCACAACTTCCTTTTGGAAGATTCTCACGCTGAACTTGGCAGAATCGCAAAAGCTCCGGCAGTTTGGATGAGGCTCATCGGGGCAGAGCCCTTTTCATGTCTCTCTAGAGATGGCCTGTTGGTTTCAGCTCTTGATGGGTCACACCAAGACATTCTCTGATTTTCCTGAAGCTTCCCTGTGTTCTTTTGGCAGTATGCTTTCCAGTGTGAGATCTTGAGCATTCTTTGTTCATCCTTTCCTGTCTAGTGAGTCACCTACTCTCAGTTGCAGAAGAACAACTCCACAGCATGAAAGAGCCACCACTGTGCTTGACTGCAGGTGTGGTATTAACAAGGTTGCCTTCAGTGTCTTGTTTCCTGAACACACACTATTGGGAATTTTGCTCACGTAGTTCAGTCTTTGTTTTGTCAGGTCTGATTCCTTTGGCAGACTGTCTGTGGGATGTCATCTTGAGTGAGGAATGGCTATCGCCTGGTCGTTATACCATAAGAGCCTGTTTGGTAGAGAACTACATTGATGGTGCCTTGTTTTCTTGAATCCATCTGTGCCATGACACAGTCCTGTCTCGCAAGTCTATGGAAAATGTTCTCAATCTCACAGCTTCATTTTCACCCTGACATACACCATCAGCTGTGAAGGCTTATACAGACAGGTATGTGTCTTTCCAAATTACTTCCAAAGGATTCAGTAAGACACAGGTGGATTCCAGTCAAGCTGAAAGACCGTTGCTGGAAATTGGAGGCAGCAGAGCTCAAACACATAAGGATGGGCCTGATATATAATTGGGATATTTCAGCCTTTAATTTTTAATAAACTTACAAAAACTGCTTTGCTATTGTGAAGAATTGTGTATAGATTGATGAGAGAAAATGAATCCACTTATTAGATCAGTCTGAAACATTAAAAATGCAAAATAAGTCTGACAATTTTCCACATGCATTTAAATTTGCAAAAATGTTCCACGGGGTAGAAGCAGTGTGCATTTGTAGAGTACATATCTGAATTAGGAGTGATAGTGTTGAATGCTAATTTGAAGTTTAAATATGATTCTTTCATAAGTGTCCTTTTTATCTAGATATGTGAGCGCCACATGAAGGTAGCTGGTGACATCAGTATCCGTTGGGATGACTGGGATGAAAGGAAACTGCCAGGTCCAGTGAGAGGGCAAATGGGTGCTTTTGTATCACATGACAAGCTCCTCAAAGCTGTTCATGATGATTATTGTGAGTGCAAAGAGAGAGTAGTTATTGATTCAGGCTACTGAAGACTTCTTAAGCAGCTTAGAGAATGTTGGCATAACAGTGGTTCTCAGAGAGATGTTGAAAAAGAAGAACATCTGCTAGCTGATCTGCATATCTTCTGAGGCCAGATGTGTCAGAGAACCTTATTATTGGGGGAAGAGCTGGTCTACTTGGCTGCCTTGTTGTTCTGTTGTTCAACAGGTGTGTGGAGATGTCCTGTAGTTGGACATGCCTTGCTACATGCACTGTTTGTCCCGAGAGTCCTGGCCATGGATTTCCTGTGCACACTTTGCTGCTCTGGCAGACCGAGAGGGTGTCCATCTATGTTCCCTATCACCTGATCTGATGCACATATCCCTCCGCAGTCTTCCATGGCTTCTTCTAAAAGCATGTGATGACGGATATAGTGATGCGCTTGCTGATGTAGCTGCTTCGAACTCTTCCAGGTCAGCAAAGAAGAATTCTTTCCAAGGTGCCAGGTTTTAACTGTGGATTAGAAATAAGAACATTAGAGGAACAGCTTAGGTTAGATGATTTGGAGACAAAGTTAGAGAAGCAAGTTTTGGACATGTCCAGAGAAGTGACAAGGATTATATTGAGAGGAGAATGGTGAAGATGGAGCTGCCAAGAAAAGAGGAAGGCCAAAGAGGAGGTTTATGGACTTGGTGAGAGAGAACATGCAGATGATCAGTCTGAAGGGGAAAGATGCATGGTTTAGCCCCATATACCCATACAACAGTCCAGCAAACTCTTGTTGCACACTTTCTGGAGGAAATGATCAGTAATTAGAGTATATGACAGCTTTCATGCTGTCCCACCTTTCCTGCTGGGAGCTGCATTTCTGTCGGCACAAAACATGGAGAGCAACTCCAGCTGGATTGGTGCCGTCCAGAGCTTCGTTCCTGAGCCATGTTTCCACAAAAACAAAAGAACAGGATTCTTTAAGCTAAGCTCATGCTAGATATTCTAGTGGATGTGGTCCAGTTTATTGTTCACAAAGCAGACACTGGAAAGCAGGATGGATTGAAAAGCCAGTCAGCGAAGGTTAGTTTGTAGCTTTGCACGGATCTCAGCCTACATTCCTCGCACACTGATTACAATGTTCCCTCCCAGGGCAGCAGCATCCGTTAACACCAAGGTTTGGTGTGATTATCCTCATCGTTGGACAAGATTGCTTTCCTAGATACCAGAGTCTGACAGTGATAGACGTGCACCACTTTTTTTCAGTGCTCATGCGGATGAAAATTTAGTGTTAACGTTAGACCCTCTTCAGTTTGCACCACATTGTCGACCCAGAGTGGCCACTGCATGTTCACACCTTGTCAAACTGGCCGTCCTCTCGGAAGGTGTGTGAATGTTTGCACATGGCAAAGACGGCAAGGACAGATTCATGGCTCCTAGAGGGGGAATATTCGAATGGATATTTCAGTAGGGTTGCCAGCTCTGTCTAAACCAACAGCATATAAAAACTGGACCAGTGCTAGAAAAAAAGAATATGAATGTAATGTGGAATATGAAACTCCACACACATGCTGCCAAGAAAGTGGCTTTTAGCATGTTTCAATATTCACAACCTGTTTTTTGTGAACATCTGTGAAGGTTATGGATTTGGAACCATCTGTAGGGACCGGTTCCACGGAGATATTCTTTAACGTGAAGTGAAGGGGAGTGGAACTGACTGTCATTGTGAAACACAGCACACAGTGAACCACAACCAGATTCATCCTCTGCATCTTTCCCACACACACTGTGCAGCAGGGGACAGCCACACAGTTAGTGCCTGGGGAGCGGTGATGGGGACAGTACCATGCTCAACGACAATGAAATTCAACCTCTGCGTTTAACCCATACATGCACATGTGCAACAGGGAGCAGCTTTTGAAAGAGCCCAGGAGCAGTGATGGGGACGGTACCTTGCTCAAGGGAACCTCAGGGCAACCTTCTGGTCTGGGATTCAAAAGCATGACTTTCCGATATTGAGGACAAGTCCCTAAACACTAGGCCACCGCTGCCACCGCTGGTGGAGTTCAGGCATGTGTTGAGTGTGTCTGTGACGGGAGAACTAGTAGAGACGTGGAAAGTAGAAAGTGAAGAATGTTCGAGGCTTTAATATGGAGTGAGATTCAGTTCACTTTCTGCACAAACAGACGCTACAAACGTCCTTCAGAGGACACACGTCTCACTGTTAGTACATTTCAGAGCCCGTACTCTTTCAGTTGTGATTAAGTGGTTGAGACAGTCCCTCTGTACAAGTTCCTGTCACTCACTCATTTTCATAGCCACTTGTCCCAATTAGGGTCACGGGGAGTGCTGGATGAAAGACAGAGAAACACCCTGGACAGGTCACTGGTCCATCGCAGGGCAGGCACACAGACAATCACTCACTTACTCATACATACCTATGGCCAAATTAGCATCTCCAAACCACCGGAGCTGCGAGTCTTTGGACGGTGGGAGGAAACAGGAGGGGAACCAACTCAACGTCTTCCTGGCTCAAAATGGTCTCCAGGATCCCTACCAGTCTGGATTTAAAACATTGCACTCAACTGAAACAGCTCTTCTGGCTGTCACTCACGAACTTCATGCCGCAAGATCGAACAACCTGTCCTCCGTCTTGATTCTCCTTGATCTCTCGGCGGCCTTTGACACAGTGGATCACCAGCTCCTCCTGACCACTCTCTCCAACCTGGGGATTGCTGGCACTTCCTGGCAGTGGTTCTCCTCATACCTACAGGATCGTCAGTACCAAGTTTCATGGCAGGGCCATCGGTCCACTCCACGAAATTTGACAACTGGCGTTCCCCAAGGATCTGTCCTTGGTCCCCTTCTATTTTCTCTATATACCAGCTCTCTGGGGAAGGTCATACTCTCTCATGGCTTCTCCTATCATTCTTATGCAGATGACACTCAACTCATCCTCTCCTTTCCCTCCCACGATCAACAGGTCTCTACCCGTATCTCTAACTGCCTGGCTGATGTCTCCGCATGGATGACAGCTCACCACCTCAAGCTCAACCCTGACAAGACTGAGCTTCTCTACTTCGAAGGCCATCAAACTCCGCGTCATGACCTTCTCATCTCCTTTGGGGGATCGCTTCTCGTCCCATCTCGATCGGCCAGGAACCTCGGTGTCACTTTCGACAACGAGCTCTCCTTCTCCTCCCACGTCCTTAATCTCTCTAGGTCCTGCCGGCACCTTCTTTTCAACATTAGAAGAATCCGTCCTTTCCTCACCACCCAAGCAACCCAACTGCTGGTCCAGTCCCTGGTCATCTCGAAGCTGGACTACTGCAACTCTCTCCTGGCAGGTCTTCCACTGAAGGCAACAAGACCACTACAATTGATTCAAAACGCTGCCGCTAGACTTGCCTTCAACCAGCCCAAGTTCTCTTCATCCACTCCTCTGCTGCGGGACCTGCATTGGCTCCCAGTGGCTGCTCGTATCAGGTTTAAAACTCTAACTCTCGCTTACAAGGCTACTAACAGCCTTGCACCATCTTACCTGTCGACTCTAATTAAACATCGTGTCTCTTCTCGTCCCCTCAGACCATCAAGCACTGCTCGGCTTGAACCTCCACCGTTGAAAAACAGAGGAAGACACGCATCAAGACTCTTCTCAGTTCTGGCCCCTCGGTGGTGGAACGAACTCCCCCTGTTGGTCAGAACTGCGGAGTCTCTCGCTGTCTTCAAACGTAGATTGAAGACCCACCTGTTCACAGAATTTCTGAGGGACTAATCCCTCCCAACCATCCACTCTCCTACCCTTACTCTTTCTTTCCAAAAAATCTCTACTCTTTCCTACTTTCCCACCCCTGCTCCTCCTCTCAAAAAAAAAAAAAAAAAAAAAAAATTGATGTATACTTGTTTAAGAGCTCTTAGTCTGTTACTTAGGTGGTACTAGCTAATCAACAGTTCTGATCTGTGCTGGTTACCAAGATGACGACCGATTGTGGAAATAAAGCACTGTTGTAAGTCGCTCTGGATAAGAGCGTCTGCTAAATGTCGTAAATGTAAATGTAAAATGTAAACTTCAGGGGGAAAAAAAGCCATGTAGACACTGGGAGAAGATCCAAACTCCACAGAGAAAGGACCCGCAGACAGGTAATTTTTCATTACCTTGCAGGCAGTTAAAATTTCATTAGCATGGAGGAAGTTACATATGCCTGTCACTGTTCTGTCTTTACCAAAGCCTATCATCTTCTACAGCTACGTATTGAGAGAGTACAGTGCACAATTATATGAAGGGCACTTGCTACAAAGTGCTATTCGTTCTCTTCTTTGATGGAAAGGGAATATTTCATTGATTGCTACGCTGAGCTCTGTAAGTAATACCTTTCTCACAATTTTCTCTACCAATTACGGTGTGCAGAACCTGGTGCAAAAACAAATTACCTCTTTTTTTATTGTGGCTTTTCTAAAATGCCTATGAAATGATCATTCATCCACCTGCTCTCCTATTTAGATCAGCTGAGGGAGTGATGCTAGAAAATGACAATGGGTAAGAAGACAAAAGAAACCATATGCAAGAAGTGTCCATTAGGATCTGATCTAAACTGCAGAGAAAAGCTGTTCCCTGTTCTTTCCTGGTCTTCAGTTTCCCCCGTTTCGGGGGAAGGGGGAACTGGGGAACAGTGGTGAAAACGGGATCTTCTGGAGAGACAGGCGCACTTTACTAAGTTTTAATAGAATGTATAGAAATGGATTTTCTGTGTATTATCAAATGCATCTGATGCATGTGCTCTGACTGATGAACTTGTTAAATTATGCAGGTCTACATTATTGTGCAGAGAATGCAACTGGGACTCCCTGAACTGGAGATGCTGGTTTCAGGAATTCAGTGATGGTTTTAAAAAGATTTTAAGGTGAAAATGCTTCAGGTTTGAATTTTCCATCCATTATCTGCCACTTGTCCCAAATGGGGTCGCAGGGGAGTGCTGGCGTCCAACCCAGCGCACACAGGGCACGCACCCTGGACAGGTCGCCAGCCCATCGCAGGGAGGAGCAGGACGGGGACGGCACCTCGCTCAAGGGTACCTCAGGGCAACCCATTAGGAAGGGGTTCGAACCCCCGATCCTCCGATCATGTGGCTGACGCCCGAACCACTAGGCCACCGCTGTTCGCAGTTTATTGGTGATATTTAGAAAATAATTTAAAAGCTCCAACTGGAATCCCGCTCAAGCACCTGGATGGGAAAAGCATCAGCCAGGTGAGTGTTAGCCATCTAGCTCTAGCTTAAATGTTGGTATGTCAGATCACATTTATGATAGATGAAAAAGGAGAGGTTAGGGTTAACAGCTTATCCAATCATGTTAGCTACTCTCAGTGGTTTCTTTAAAAATTAAAGGGTTAGATAAGGTGATCAGATTTAAAAAAAACTCTGGGCATTTTCAGTTCTTTTCTTCATATTCTTTTTCCAAAGAGTCCAAAGAGAGTAATTTTTATGTCTTGTTGAGGAACAGTTCTCCAGATCTTCCTGAAGGACAGTGTTGTTGTCTCTCATTTTCAGTCCAGTCTCTGTACCTGAGTAGTTTTCCAGATCTTCCTGAAGGACAGTTTGATAGTTTTGTGTTGGTTAATCCACACAGTGATGAATCTGTGATGAACCTACATCTGAACCTTCAAGCAGAACAAAGCATCTAACTTAAGACATGAAGCAGTGAAGAAACAGGAGCAGATGATTCCAGATGATCAGGTGATTCGTTTACTGCTAATGAACACTGAATGGATGGAACCCCTTTATTTTTAATCTTCATTATCTTTTGTCATTTTTTGCAGTTAACCCTTTGCTCTCTCTACTTCTTTTTCTTCATCTTCTTTTTCTTTCTTCTTTCTCCTCTGTAAACCTCCTCTTTGGTATTCCCCTTCTCCTATTCTCGTCTTCTCATCTCTCTTCTGCACGTGTCCAGACCAATGTAATTTTGCTTCTCTAACTTTATACACAAATCATCCAACCTTAGATGTCCCTCTAATATACCTAATCTAATATACATTCCTAAAAAATCGCTACCGGTACACTTCGGCTCCTCTAACATTCCAAGATTGCGCTAAACAATCTGATCAGAAATTCAGCTGCCATCTCATCTAAACACCTCCATGTTTCCACAGGTATGTCATCCAGACCAACAGCCTTCCCATACTTCCATCTTGCTTATTTGCTGTACTTCCTGGTTCAGTATCCTCACATCATCCAATCTTCTCTCTCTCTCATTTTCTTCATTCATCAGCTGCTCAAAGTTCTCATTCCATCTGCTCAACATGCTCTTTTCACCTGTGAGTACGTTTCCATTTCCATCATTAATCGCCCTGACCTGCTGCACATCTTTCCCAGATCTGTCTCTCCGTCTAGCCAATCAGTAAAGGTCCTTTTATCCCTCCTTACTGTCCAACCTCTCATACAATTCACCAAACACCTGATCTTTAGCCTTCGCCACCTCCGCCTTATCTACTCCTGTCTGTTTTCTTCATCTCTCTCACAAAAAAAACAGAAAAATATTTTACAAGCATAAAATAGTATTTTGCACCAACAAGGTATAAAGAAATGAGGGCTCATGACTTTTTCTACAATGTCATTCAAATATGCAGTGTTTTCAGCTTTAGTCCTTTTAGCACAGGCACTGTAGTTCTGAAATCTTCTAGATGTTAGCTGCAGGAGCTTTGTGTGTAAACCCAAATGCCTGTATCAGTCGTAGCAGACATTAAACAGACTTTACATTTAATTAAGTCAATGTGTGAACAGAACTGGTAACGTCATGCCAATGAGTAAAACAAAAGTTTTTTCAAAAGATCTCATTTTTTGTGAAAAATTCAACAATATCTAACTGTGGAGCTCAAGCTGTGGAGATTCTACAACCACTGTCAAAAAGGGCCAAAATCATTGGTCAGATTTAAGGAACAGCAAGGGAACCAAATTATGACCAGGTCATGTCAGCACGTCACATCCCGCCTAATGCACACTCGTCCCATGAAATCACATCAAAGTGAAAGTGACTAAGCTAATCTGTCCTTTCATTGAACCACAATGAAATTGGACCTCTGCATTTAACCCATGCAGCAGGGGGCTGCTATGAGAATGCTCGGGGAGCAGTGACGGGGATGGTACCTTGCTCAAGGGTATCTCAGGGCAACCTACTGGTGAGGGGTTTGAACCCACAATCTTCCGATGTGGCCAACTCCCCAACCACCACCACCGCTGCCCACTACTGATTTCTACTGTAAGAGAAGATAGACAGAAGATCTCTAGCTGTTTCCTGCATGTCCCAGTGAAGGCTGACTGATTGATTACACAGTTCACAGTTTATTATACAGTACCGCTTATAAGTGAAGCTATGGCTAACTATGAAATGGTCATTTTACTAAAACTCCATTTTGATTTTTTAATGATACCTGTAAGACAGTGAACAACTCCACACTGAAAAATGGTGCAATATATTTGCAGACCGCCTGGTCACAGACTGTAGGCCTATGGCAAAGCTCTCTTTTCCCTGGTAGTTTGGTGCCTAATTGGGGTGGTGGTCTAGTGGTAGGACACTCAGCTATGGCCCAAATGGTCCCAGGTTCGAATTCAACCACCGGAGCAAAACCCTTAACCCTGACTTGTTCCAGGAGGACTGTCTCTGCAATCAGTAATTGGAAGTTGCTCTGGATAAGAGCATCTGGTAAATGCCGTAAATGTAAATCCTTGTGCAGATTTCCATGTAAATACAGTATTCCGCACAAACTTTATGAAATCCTAATCAGCTTTGAGGTCAATATTTGATTCGACGGCCGTTATTTTTCAGCGCCCCCTGAACTCTCTTAGGCGAGCTTTCTTGTCATTTCTTTAAGTCAGGAGCAGTTTCCCAGGCTTCCTGAAGGACTTTCCGAAGCTTTCTTTGGACGTTGACCGCCAGTGTTTTCCGCTTCTGAAACCGCTCAGGCACAGGGAGAAGAACTGGAGAACTGTTCCTCAACTATACATGAGAGATGAGAAATGAGAGAGGCTTTTATCCATATCCAGATTTTATCCATAATTCTATTTCTTTTTTTATTTATTTTTCATTATAGGCCCTCCAAACTAATCATGGAGAGAACTGTCATCACAAAGGCACACGCACACATTTGCATGTTCACACTTCGTATCGGCGCTACCTAATGAGGTGTGAGGTCACTGGGTGTCAGGACTTTGTGACCTGTATATAACCCTTGCTCTAATATGACTCACAGAAAATAAACACAATCAGTTCTCTCTGTACTGGTGTGCATCTTACCCTGAATATTATTTCTGTAATTTGTATTTGCATTGTATGTCTATAGTGCAACGTGTCAGATGAAAAATCCTGCAACGCAATGTTCTGGTCTGATGCTGGTTGACCCTTTGACCTTTCAGCGTTAGCCTATAGTTTGATTTTGACAGAACTGTAAACACGTTTCCGTGCGAGCGCCGACAGCTGCATTGACCCGATAAGATTTTTTAAACGTATTAATTACTGAAAGGTATTTTCAGTGACCGCTGAGGTGCCTAACACTTTGTCTTTTTCATATTAAAGTCAGATATTCAGTGTAGCAAATTATCATTTAACATTGTTGCATCCCAATCCAGTATCTCACCAGGACTTGATGCATTTGCCTTGCCAGACAAAGGTGCAGACCTGCATCAGGGAGAAGGAGAATACAGCGCATTACTTTTTAAGGTTATTCCCTGATGATTTATGACAATGAAAGAAAACCTTGCACAACACTGACCTTAGTAATACATTAATGCATTATTGAGCAGTTTATTATCCTGGATTTCAGTCCCACGGCTCAGAGTTAGGACAAACAAAAGAATGGTTTTAGAATGCTTGCTAATATTTCCTTAAATACATCATTTTAGATTCTTGAATAATTTCATTTACTCGTTATGCTTGTGTTCTGAGTGAAAATACGATTCTTTACACATAAGCTTAATTTGTCCTGCAGTGTTTAGTACACTTTGTAACATATTGGGAGTTCATATTCAGATGCATTTAATTGGATTTATGTGCAGAAAATCAGTTCAGCTTGCCAATGCTTTTGCACACAACGGTTTAAGAAAGTGCAAAAAAAAGAGTCACTCTCGTTCAAAGACAAAGAAAGGATACAGTAAATATTTCCTTCATTTGGTCGAAGATATACGTGCAATCAGACACACCCAGGCATAAAACACTCGTCTCTGCCTCTGCTTTGCCTCACCATGCCAGACAGATTTGTCAGACATTTTTAATACTTTCTCTTCGGGTCTAACTGCCACTGAACACATTTTCAATCTATTAGGGAGCTCATAAAATCTGCCCAGACATCTGGCAGATGATCAATAGTTTTCACCCCGAAGGTGCGAACGGCCCTGTGTTTGACACTGTGTTAGCGGGCAGTCTTGGGTGTAATTGGTATTCAGCACCTTCAGACGACTGTACATGCTGTTCTTATGTACACGGAACATCCCCCAGTCCTCTGACCCCCCACACAGTCCCAGGGGTGAGATGTGCGGTAGGTAACAGGCTAACATCACTGAGTGGCAGCTATTTCTGATGAGAGCAAGGCTTCTCCACCTCCCCCTCTTCATTAACATGTGACTGACTGGTCCTATTAATTAGTTTCTGGCTGCAGCTTCACATTACTATTTATGTCTTGTTGGACAGACAAGAGAGACGGTTGGTGAAGAACAAAATTCCAACAGAGATTTGAGCTAGTTTGCTCCAAAGAAGAAATGAATATTCAGCACCAGACAGCCAGCAGATGTGGATGTCACGTGGCGGGGGGCGGGGCTCGCACACAGGTGCCCAGCGACCTCGCTGGCACCGGCGCGTTACAGATGCCCCTCCCCAAAGGCGCCTACTCCGGGGCGCCCGATCCCGCCTCATCCGCAAGGCAGGATCCCCCCGGCACCCCGGAAACTCGAGAAAACCCGGGAGAACCTGAAACTCGAGAGAGAGAGAAAAAAAACACAAAACACAAAGAAACCCAAGAAACTCGAGAGAGAACAGAAACACAAAAACTCGAGAGAGAGAGAAAAAAAAAAACACAAAACACAAAGAAACCCAAGAGACTCGAGAGAGAAACAGAAACAGAACCCAAAAAACCCGGGAGAACTAGAGACTCGAGAAACTCCGCCGCCTCCGCGGTGAAGCCGGAACCCCGTGAGCACCTCCCAGAGCAGACACGCGAGCCGGAATCGCAGACCCGCATCCGCAGGGCCTACGTGGGAGCCAGCTCCCGTGCCCCTCCCCAAGGAACTCACGGTCCGCGACGTCCCCTTTCGGGGGACGGCGTCGTACTGAAAACCAATGACTCAGTGAGCACACCTGCAAGGACCCGCGTCCTGCTCCGATTCACTGAGTCATTCTGTCACGTGGCGGGGGGCGGGGCTCGCACACAGGTGCCCAGCGACCTCGCTGGCACCGGCGCGTTACAGTGGAGGCATTTACAGTTTGCTGGATTACTCTCCCTGGCGATGTGTGTGTGTGTGACTGAGCATGAGTGCTTTGCCTCAACTCCAGTACATTCATTTTTGCATGATGTTGATGCGTGCATGCTTTTTTAACTCTTCCCATGCAAGCAAGGTGGAAATGTATTAAAAATAAAACTGCTGCATTGCTAAGTAAAGGAATTCCCTTCTAAAACTATCTTCTGAGCACCTCTCCACCACAAATGAATTCATTTTAGGCCCAAATCTTCTCGCCATACGTTTGCAATACAATATTTAAGGCGTCAGGTAATGCTGTTTCTGATGGGGCATGGTTCACATCACCCAGCAATTATTTTTTCCCATCTTAACCCTTAACACTTTGGAGAAACAATAACTATTGGACTTAACTGCTGTAGTTTTAAACCTATATTTTGTTGTTTTTCCTGCTAAAAGTTTCCTAATAAAGGACATGGTTGTAGTTCTTCCAAAATGAATTAGGAAAAGTCTTGAGCTCTTTTGGCATTTTCACTGTAGTGACAGCTGACTAATACATCCACACAAAACCATTTATTAGAGAGGTGCAAAGCTGTCTCTCACTCACACACTGCATATTTATGATTGTGGCCTTCAGGGCCGTGGGGGGGGAATGACTCTGGTATCATTAGCTTAGTCCTTGCGTTGTCTCTGACAGCCGAGATTTATGGGCAAAAACGGGGGAACAAAATCAGAGTTAGCTCGACATAAAAAACATAAGTGAAGAAAGAACAGAAGAACAGCGCTGGTCAGAAATGCAAATGGGGTGGTACTGCAACAACTACAACTTTTTCTATATTTAGAGGCTTTATAACAAAGCATCCATTCATCCCTCCATCCCTCCATCCCTCCATCCATTCATTATCTGAGCTGCTTATTCTAACCAGGGTTGCAGGGTTATTGGAGTCCATCCTCTAGGGGGCAATTTAGCATCTACAATCTACCTGACAAGCATTTCTTTGGAATGTGGGAGCTCCCAGAAGGATCTTGTGGTGCTTTCTTCTTAAGAGTATATATATAGGGCATATTTTATACTGATATGCCATAACTTTAAAACCACTGACAGAAGAAATTAATATAATGAATTATATGGTTACAGGGGTGGATATATCAGACAGGACAGTGATGGCTAGATGACTGGGTTAGAGCATCTCCAACACAGCAGGTCATGTGAGGGGCTCTAGAAATGGAGGTTCTATTGAGTAGATATCAAAAGTGGTTGAGTTGGAGTCATGGGTGCCCAAGGTTCATTAAGGCAAGTGGTGGATAAGGAAGCATTATTGGAAGAAGGCAGTGTGACACTCTGGGCAAAGATCTGCTGGGAAACCTTGGCCTCCATTTCCCCATTATCCAGTCCGACTAAGCAAATGTGGCATGTGCTGGAGAAACTACTCAGATTCATGGAGGCCTTACCTCAATACTGACTCAAAAGACGTGCTGCTGAAATCTTGGTGGCACAGCAGACCTTCAGAGGTCCAGCAGGATTCCATGCCTCAGAGGTGTTGCAGATGCAGGCGCCTACACGTTCTTAGGCGGGTGGTTTTAATGTTATGGCTGATTGGTGTACATGAACAGTCTCATGCACGTGCTTTACACACACATACACAATTGCATGATTTTTACAGCTTTGTTGCTTTTGCTTTTGTTGCTGAAAAGTGCAATTTTCACTCCCTTTTTCTACGGCTTTTCCTTTCTCTGCTTTTTCTCTCTCTGTGGATTTGTGTGGCATTTTGCTGCTTCCTGCCATTGACTTCTCAGTAAGCAAATCACAGTGTAACAAATCCACACGCATATCCACTCTTTTGTCTCCTCCGGTTAGCTTTAATACCTTCTGCATGATTATCTGTAGCTAACAGGATTCAACAAATCTTAAGACCAGTGAGGGGGGAGAGGGATCTCCCGAAGGGTCGGAGAGAAGCTGGCAGAGCTTCTACTGCAACAGATGTGAGGACACTAATGTGTGTTACTAATGCATGGATTCCCTCTCTCACACACATTCAACAGTTCTTCTCCTCTCACATCCTCATCCATTTCCTTTAAACCACTTTCACTCCCACAGATCGCTCTCGCACACTACCGCCATCACTTAGTCTTTCATTAAAAGTAATCACAAGGCCAAAAGTATTCGGACATGCCTTGTGATCTTTGTGATCCTTGTGAAGTTGCCGTTGTCTGTGCCGGCAAGCACTGGCATAGTGGTTAAGGTGTTGGTAGCATGATTGGAGGATTGGGGGTTTGAACCCCTTCCCAATAGGTTGCCCATCACGCTCCTCCCTGCGGTGAGCTGGCGACCTGTCCAGGGTGTGTCCCCTGTCCTCTGCCCTGTGTGAGCTGGGATGGACTCCAGCTCTCCCCCGCGACCCCGCTTGGGACAAGCAGCAGACAATGACTGACTGACAGTTATTTCCTGTCATTAGATGCCAAATTTCTGTCTTGCTAGAGCTGTGTAAGCTGGATAGCTAGAGTAAGTGTAAGCTGGAAAAGGAAAAAGCCAGAAAACGGGTCTGCATTGAAACGATAGTGTCCTTGGTTTCTGGTCTCTGGATGCAATGCCCGCACAAGAAATGTTCATGAGGATCTTCAAGAATTAGTTTTCCAGCTGCAGTGGTTTGAAGAACGGTGCATTCTGGAGCAGCTCTGAGTGATATATCAACCTTTCCATGCAGCAGTCTGATGAAAAAGAAAGCAAGAAAACTACTTGCTCCAGTGCAGGGCGCCATGAGAAAAGTTTGGTGGAGGAAGCTTAATGGCCAGGCTGTTTTCATGGTTGATGTCTCTTAGCTCCAGTGAAGGAATGAAGAAATGTTTGTCCTTCTAGTTTTGTCATAAGTGAATTTTGTCATCTCAGCTATATATATGATGAGTCTGTCTACAGGCTCTCAGGTTCTGTTTACAGAGTTTTTAACATAAACGTTGTTAATTTTGAAAATATGTAGGTTATGAAATGTTATAGAATGTAGCCATGGTTATTTGAAAGTGAAAAAGTGAAAGTGACTATTCTTGTCATTGTGAAATATTGAGACACAACCAAATACAACCTCTGCCTTTCTCCCACACACACACCGTGCAGCTGGGGCAGCTATTGAAAGCACCCGGGGAGCGGTGATGGAGACGGTACCTTTCTCAAGAGTACTTCAGGGCAACCTACTAGTTTGGGATTCAAACCCAAAACCTTCCAATCCTGGGGCTAACTCCCTAAACACTCAGCCACTGTTTCCCTATTTGTGGAAACATACATGTTTTGTGTGTCCAAATGTATTTAGCCATGTGTTTTATCTATTCATGAGCTAAAAGGGCCTGTAATGGAAGTGTAATGACATTTTTATGCAATCAGTTTAATTTTAATCCTGCAGCAAATTAAAACTCAAGGCTCAGTCGATGCGAGTGCACCGTTTGATACTGCCATCAACACAGACACACAAAATAAATTCTAAATGGCTGTGTAAGCCTCTGGAGATCTGACAAATGTGTGATAAAAACATCTCAATAATCCTGGCCCTAAGTGCTAGGGACGATTAGCGCCATCTCATACTCTCCACTGAAGAGGCTGCAGAAAGAGGAGGGAGAGGAAATGCAAGATACAGTCTCTGAACACAGGCAACAGGTCTGGCAGGATAGACATTAACAGCAGAAGACATCATATTAAAAAGTACAGCCACACTATTAAAGTTTCTTCATGTACCTTTCACTCTTTCATGCATTCAGACAATTTATGATGACTAAGCAATTAATTATTTTTATTATTATTCAAGCAATGAATTACTACTGGCTACAAAATAATGAACTGTGATTATATTTGGTGTGTAAAACCACACAAATGTTGTAAGTGGACCTCATGGTGTAAAATTCAAGAAAAATTTTGGATATTGGCCCTTTAATGGTCCATAATCTGTTATTTACACTACAGCGTTATGATGTTAGAAGAGAGATGTGTTACTAAGATATTAAAGTGCAGGAAACTATGAGATGCAGTGGAAACATTAAAGCAGGGCTGTTATATATATACAATGTGCAAAAATAAAAATAAATGTCCAGGTAGCTGGAGCCAATAAAATACTGCAGAAGAGCAGAAAATGAACCCAATTAAAAAATAAAATAAAACAAAATAAAAGATTATTTACATAATGATATTAGTCACTGTAGTTTAATATGAAAGGATAGTGCATTGATATTTGGCTGTTTTTTGGCCAGTGCTATTAACCCTGCGATCCCGATCCATCCCGTCTGTGGTTCCTGTGAGAGTAGAGTTGGGTGGGAAGGAGGAGTACAGCCTATATTTGCAGCAGGCTTATTAAACTTTAATTAAGCGCTGTCACTTCCTTTTCTTTCGGCTGCTCCTGTTTAGGAGTCACCACAGCGGATCAACCATCTCCATTTCTTCCGGTCCTCTGCATCTTCCTCCTTCAAACCAACCACCTGCATGTCCTCTCTCACCACGTCCATAAACCTCCTCTTTGGTCTTCATCTTCTCCTCTTTCCTGGCAGCTCCATCTTCAACATCCTCCTCCCGATATAATCCTCTTCTCTCCTCTGGACATGTCCAAACCAACGCAGCCTTGCTTCTCTAACTTTGTTTCCAACATGTCCAACCTGAGCTGTCCTTCTAATATACTCATTTCTAATCCGGTCCATCCTCGTCACACCCAACAAAAATCTCAGCATCTCAGCAACTCTGACACCTCCAGCTCCGCCTCCTCCTCAGTGCCATCGTCTCCAACCCATACAACATAGCTGGTCTCACTACTGTCCTGTAAACTTTCCCTTTCACTCTTGCAGGTACCTGTCTGTCACAAATTCCTCTTCTCCATCCATTCCAATCTGCCTGCACTCTCTTCTTCACCTTTCTTCCATAATCACCGTTACTCTGAACTGCAGGTCCCAAGTATTTAAATTCCTCCACCTTCACCACTTCTCCAGGTTCTCCTCAAGCTGTTGCCAAATCTCACTCCAGATCACAGTATCATCAGCAAACATCATCGTCCACGGAGACTCCGGTCTAACCTCATCTGTCAACCTGTCTGTTACTATTGGAAACAAGAATGTGTTTAGTGCTGATCTTTGATGTAATCCAACCTCTACCTTAAATGCATCCGTCACTCCTACTGCAGATCTCACCACTGTCACACTGCCATCATACATATCCTGAACTACTCTCACATACTTCTCTGTAACGCCTGACTTTCTCGTACAAAACCACAACTCCTCTCTAGGCACCAATATACTTTCTCCAAGTCCACAAAGGCACAATGCAACTCCTTCTGACCTTCTCTGTACTTCTCCATCAACACCCTCAGAGCAAACATAGCATCTGTAGAGCTTTTTCCTGCATAGAAAAATTTTTCATTTAAATTTAAATATTAAACACGGTCACGAATTCTTTAAAAAGGATTGTGAAATTATGTTAAAACTTACATTGTAAAATTGATCTGATACTTTAAAAATACATTTTCCTTTTAAGATATGGCGATATCATGTTAGTTTTAATTCACAATCTATTTATAAATTTTATGACATTTCTGCAAATTTTAGAAATACAGAACATTTCGTCAAAAAAAGGGGGAAAAAACCCATCATAGATTTTTTACAATGTAAGATAACAGCACCTTTATCCATTTATCATATTTTATGAGTTCCTTGTTGAATTAGTTCATGTTGTATTCTGTAACACCAACATTATTTACAGCATTAAATCAAAATTAAATATAATATTAAGCTCTAAAAGGAAAGCTGAAATTATCCACATGACATTTTAAGTGTATATCACAGTTTATGTTTTTTATTCATTTATATTTATTTTTACAGTTTTTTGTTTTGATTTTTCTGATTCTAGCTTTTTATATACAGTTATTCTGTGTGTATATAACATTTCTATTTTATGGCACAAAACATGTAAATGGGACAATAATTCAGCCCAGGATATATAAAGTCATTTTGTAGTGCTTGCTGTTACATGTACCACTGTAATCAAGATTGACAGTGATATATGAATATCTTGCACCATATAGAATATGACTGGGCTTAGTGGATGATTCCATCTGTTCAGGTGCAGAAATCCTGTTGTTTTTGATCCTCTGAAGGAACAGTGAAGCTGCTGGATTTATTTGCCCTTCTAATTCACACGAATGGAAGCAGAGCTGCATTCATAAATTGCAGGAATGAACCACCTGCCGGCTGTTGTGCGAGGTCTCCCCCCCGCGGGGCGGATGGTACGGTCCGGGCTGCTGGTGTTTAAGGCGCCGCTCCGGATCAGCGCTCCGCCGCTTCCCTGCGCTCTGCCGCCCTCTCTCCTCTTTCTCTCCCAGCCTTTTTTTCTCTCACACGTTTTCCGCGGTGAGTACGCTCTTCTGCATTCTCCTCTTCGCTTCTCTCTTTCTTCTTCTTCTTTTTTGTCCTTCGGGCCCTGCCTGTGTTTTGTCACCTTTTTCGGTCGCTCTCCTGTGCAGGTGACAGTCCGGGCTGGGCTTAGCAAGGCTGAGGATTTTAAACCTGATCTTCTTCTTCTTCTCTCTGACTTCACTATCAGATGCTCGTCTGGAGTGGAGTTTTATTTTGCGATTTATTTTGCAACACCCCTTGGACAGTGTGTGTGTGTGTGTGTGTGTGTGTGTGTGTGTGTGTGTGTGTGTGTGTGTGTGTGTGATTCTTGTTTTCTCTTTTGTCTTGAATGGAAATGAAGCTGGCATGGCTTGCCTGAAGTGTTGACTGTCTTGATTTTTCCTCCTTTTGGGAAAGGAATGGAGTGATTGGGAAAGTTGGGATGGGAGGATGTTACGGGCTGAGGATCAGGGCTGTGTGTGCAGGGGGCTGCCATTCAGCTCCCCCCTTCCTTCTCCATCATCCTGTCCACTACCCCCCCAGAGCAGGACAGCCTTAACTTTCATCATCCTGACTCGTCCCTCCTCTAGCCCAGTGTAATTGGGCAGTGATGGATCAGTCGTTAGGGACGTGGTGTAATCATCGGAAGGTTGTGGGTTCGAGTCCCAGGCCATTAGGCAACCATGAGGTTCGCTTTGAGCGAGGTACCATCCCCAACACTGCTTCCTGGGCACTGGATGTGTGGCCGCCCGCAGACGTAATTGCTAAAGTGGATCAGGCATCATTAATAAAGTGAGTCAGCAGTAATAATGTGAATTAGTTAACATTAATAAAGTGAATCAGTTAGCGACAATGAAGTATATCAGTTTACATTAACATTCATAAAGTGAATCAATGCAGATTAACATGGCAAATCAATTAACATTGAAAAAGTGAATCACAATTGTTTTTCATAACTGCTTATCTTGAGTGCTGGAGACTGTACCAGTGAGCAAATGGTGGAAAGGCAGAGATGCACCCTGGACAGGTCACCAGTCTATGACAGATCAAGTGAACCACTTAACCTTAATATAGTGAATCGGTTAACAATAATACAGTTAATCAGTTTACATTAATATAGTGAATCAGTTAACAATAATACAGTGAATCAGTTTACATTAATATAGTGAATCGGTTAACATTAATACAGTGAATCAGTTTACATTAATATAGAGAATCGGTTAACATTAATACAGTGAATCAGTTTACATTAATATAGAGAATCGGTTAACAATAATACAGTGAATCAGTTTACATTAATATAGTGAATCGGTTAACATTAATACAGTGAATCAGTTTACATTAATATAGTGAATCCGTTAACAATAATATAGTGAATCAGTTTACATTAATAATGTGACCCGGTTAACATTAATAAAGTGAATCGGACAATATTATAAAGTGAATCAATTAACGTTAATATAGTGAATTGGTCAAGATTAATATCGTGAATCAGTTTAGATTAATAAAGTGAATTGGACCATATTATAAAGTGAATCAATTAACATTAATATAGTGAATTGGTCAAGATTAATATTGTGAATCAGTTTAGATTAATATAGTGAAACTGTTTACATTCATAAAGTGCATCAGTTAACATTAATAAAGTGAATCGGTTAACATTAACAAAGTGAATCAGTCAGTCAGTCATTTCCTGCCGCTTCTCCCAAGCGGGGTTGCTGGGGGGTTGCTGGAGTCCATCCCAGCTCACACACAGGGCGAAGGACGGGGACACCCTGGACAGGTTGCCAGCCCATCGCAGGGAGACAAAGTGAATCAGTTAACATTAATATAGTGAATCGGTTCACTTGAATAAAGTGAATTAGTTAACATTAATATAGTGAGTCGTTTAACCTTAAAATAGTGAATCAGTTAACATGAATATAGTGAATCGGTTCACATGAATAAAGTGAATCAGTTAACATTAATATAGTGAATCCGTTAACGTTCATAAAGTGAATCAGTTAACATACATGTGTTGGTGGTCTAGTGGTGGTACTTGCCTATGGACCAATGGCTCAAGAAGTCCCAGGTTCGAATCCCACCTCTGGCACTACCACCACTGGGTCCCTGAGCGAGACCCTGAACCCTGAGTGTCTCCAGAGGGACTGTCCCTGTAATTAGGACATGGAAGTCGCTCTGGATAAGAGCGTCTGTTAAATGCCGTAAATGTAAATGTATATACATATAGTGAATCAACAGTACTAAAGTGAATCGGTTAACATAACTAAAGCAAATCAAGTTCCCCAGTTCTAATGCTACTAATCGTTTAGTGATGACTGCTGGGACTTCTGTTCTCCTCGGCTCTCACTGTGCTCTGAAAGTCAACAGTGTTGGTAATGATGAATATCCAGATAGTGTACATTGACATATTTTTTATGCAAACCAATATTAAACAAATTTCCCCCATTTTGAAGGGTTTTATTATTTTATGATTATTTTGAAGGGTTTTATTATGTTACTATTATTTTGAAGGGTTTTATAGTAAATTTGCATGACCCGATCTCATCCATTCCGCTGTCCTGTGAGCCACTCTGAGTGTAAGTGACGACAGGCGGGGCGGTGAAGCCTCGGTGGTTGAAGAATGTGTAACAGTGGCCTTTTGAACGAAGACGTGGAATTAAAACACCAAACCACACTTTGAGAGGAGCGCGTCGAAACCTGCTGAACAATGTTCAACTCTGTTGTTATTCATTCACGGGATGCAGAGGCCTACATAATGTGAAGTGAAGGTGAGGTGAAAGTGACTATTTGTCATTGTGAAACACAGCACACAGTGAACCACAACCAAATGCATCCACTGTATTTACCCCACACACCATGCACCGGGGGGGGGGGGGCAGCAATATCATTGAGAGAGCAGTGATGGGGACGGTACCTTACTCTAGGGTACCTCAGGTCAACCTACTGGTCTGGGATTCGAACCCACTACCATCCGATTCCGGAGTCCTTTAACACTAATCCACCGCTGACCAGTAACCAGTGGACTCATGCAGAATGCTCCCATTTCTGCAGCCTTTGTATTTGGCAGTAAAGAAAACTGTTTCTGTGTTTAAAACACTGTGAATCTCAAAGATGTGGCAACACTGTATTAACAGCCTGGTGCCCTTTTATCCTGCTAAGTACTCTTGTTGTTGGTTTGTTCCATCTGTAGTGACTGAAAGAGTACTAGAGCATCGTAAACATATTCTTGATATTTAAGAGGATTCTTGCCACAAGGTACTCGATCCTGTTTTATTGTTTATGTATTTGTGTATATTGATTTTTTTCCAGCTGCAGCTTGTGTATCACAGCACAGCTCGTACAGAAAACACAGAACGGCCTCTGGGCTCGAAGATAGAGTTGAGTTGTTTATTACACTGCACCAAGCAGACTTCATCCGTTTTAATACTGATCATCGTTTGTCTCCGCAAATAAAGAGCAGCAGTTCTGTAGAATGAAAAAAAATTCTTGTCATTCTTCATTCCCAGTTTGTTCGTCCCGTTTGTGCTGCGAACGGGGACTTTATGGAGTCAGGCCAAAACTCAACACAAACGAGGGAAAAAGTAACCTTTCCGCCAGCGCGTCTATGGGATTTTTAGGTTTCTGTTAGTCACAGTTACATATTTAGAGCCTTAATCTAGTCTAAGACCTTCACTCCATCCCTTAAAGGCCACATGAGAGATCGGGCTTAAGGCCTGTGCAGATTTATGGGCTTGATCTGCGTCCCGCCGAGGCCTAAAATAATTCTTTTTTTAAAAATGTAAAAAAAAAAAAAAACATCCCAGAATGAATATGTTTGTTGTTTCTTAACCTCTGTATTTCAAATGTCTCAGTATCAGCTGCAGCATGTGACACAAATGGGTACTGGACCGCATCTGGACATTATCGTTGGTCACACTTCAGTTCATTTGCATAAGAAAGCAAGGTGTGCCAGAGTGGTCTGATATAATAATATACAGAATTATATTTTATAGCAGCTGACGTAGAATTGTCCTCGTTCGCCGTATTATAGCATATTTAGAGGACATGTTCCAAAAATATATATATTCATGCTGTGTCCCCACTTCCTTATTATATAATCCTAAACCGGACGTCCTCATTCCTACATGATACTGTTTATCTGTCGGCCTCTGCAAAGACGGACATCAAAAATATCACTGAGTAATGCATTTCAGCACCTTGGAGAATAAAATGAAGAAAATTGTAGACTATTTGAATTTAAGCCTAGTCAAGACCTGTGCTGTCAATGCAGGGACTGGCGGGATGATCGTGTGTGCAGTCGAGGTCACTGTTAAATTCAGGACATCATGTCCACCATGCTAACTATAACTCGGCTTTCAGCATTTAGCACGACTGATGCAGCCCCGATGCTGAAATCAGAAATTTAGGCTCGTCTTAAAGAGCTTCAATTATATTACCTTTCAATGTCTAAGCAACATGAACTTTATGGGTGTTTAGCTTTTTTACGTTGCTGCCAAATTTATGGACACATCCTGAAAACCAAAACCACAATCGTTTCACATCCTTTTTCATTTTCACCCACATGATGATTTCTCTACTCGGGTGAAAGTTCCAGTTAAGCTCAAAGCAGACGCCCAAGATCAGATCAGAGGGGACGAATAGCTGTCTGTAATGTCTCAGTGTGTTGCGTCCAGCTATTTATAGCTGTTTATCTGGGACATTAAGACACTAGAAAAGAGAGAATAAATACAAATAAAGTCATTGACCAGTCTTGGAGGAAGTCTTTGCAGTTTACCAGGAAGTGCTTAGCAGTTGGAGGAGTCTGTTGTTTAATGCAATCCGGTGCTGCCAATGAAAATGAAGTAATGGGCTGGTGTTCACTGATACTTCCAAGGCCTACTATTCTACCCAACATTTATAATGAATATAAATATTCACATTGTTTTAATGTGTTTGTTTATTTGTGTTTTTTGTGTTATACAGAGCTATAACAGGCAAAAGCACACGCAGAGCTGAAGACGAGGGTCTTCTCTACACACATTTAATAAAATTACAACAGTGGCTACAACATCTTTGGTTTGCCCCCCAGGAGTTGCCCTTGAGAAATGAAACGTCTCTTTAAAGCCCCCATCAGTGCATCAAATGAAACGAAAGGGTAACTGGTGGCCACTGGCTTTCATTCATTTTTAGCCAAATTAGTTTGCATGCTTTCAGCCAAAATCCCCTAAAATCCCCCAAATATTGAGGGAGCTGCTAGAATGAATTATATGGGGCCATGCAAACGTTTTGGGAACCCGACAGATTTTATTTGGGCAGAAAGAATTTACAGAGAAAACACACATTTAAATAAAGGAAATCATACAAATACAAATACATACAGTAAGAAGCAATTTGATGTATTGTAGTGCTTAGGGACTGGGCCTCAGTATCGGAAAGTCTCGGGTTCAAATCCCAGACCAGTAGGTTGCCCTGAGGTACCCTTTGGCAAGGTACCATCCCCATCACTGCTCGCCAGGCACTTTATCTGCATATATATATATATATATGTACAGTACTGTGCAAAATTTTGTGCAAAGAAAATGCTGTAAACAAAGAACGCTTTCAGAAATATAAATAATGATTGTTAATTTTTACCAATTTACAAAATGCAAAGTGAGCGAACAAAAGAAAAATCTAAATCAGATCAATATTTGGTGTTACTACCTTTTACCTTCAGACCAGCATCAGTTCTTCTAGGTACACTTGCACAAAGTCAGGGATTCTGTAGGATTATAGTCGAGTACGATCAACCAGTTTTACCAAACAGGTACTGATGATCATCAATGTCACACGGAGGTTGAAACACAGTCATGTTTGGAACGACCGACCGGCCGAGTTCCTTCAAAAACCGCGTGCAAGTGTACCTAGAAGAACTGATGCTGTTTTGAAGGCAAAGGGTGGTCACACCAAATATTGATTTGATTTAGATTCTCTTTTGTTTATTCACTGCATTTTGTTGATTGATGAGAATAAATGATCAACACTTCCATTTCAGAAAGCGTTCTGTTTACAGCATTTTTTCACACCTGCCTAAAACTTGTGCAGTACTGTAAATTTCGGGGCAGCAGTGGCCTATTGGTTAGGGACTACACCCCACGATCAAAAGGTCATGGGTTTAAATCTCAGACCAGCAGGTTGACCCGAGGTACCCTTCTGCAAGGCACCGTTCCCTTCACTGCTCCCTAGACATAGCTGGCCCCTGCTGCATATATGTGTGCAGAAGTTTCACTGTGCTATGCTCACAATGACAAATAGTCACTTTCACTTCACTTCAGTTCCCAGAAATCCCGGAATAATTAGCAGTTTCTGTTCCGTACCTGTTTTGGTGAGTCGATGCTTCATTCTGTTAAATCGGTGCTGCTGTTGGAAGTGAACAAGTTACTCGGTGCATCAAGCAGGAATGAACTAAAATTCTTAGCATTTACTTACTGAATTTATCATCATTTGGAAATGGATTCATGGTGAATGAGCAGCTTTTTGAGTATTAAACAATTTTCTTAACTCCCTAAGATTTTGCACAGTTCTGTGTTTAATGTACATCTCACAGGATTTTTTCAGCTTTTTCTGATGTTGCACATGATTATGTTCCCCTGTTGTGCGTCTACCTGAGTGTGTGTGACTGTTTGGAGAGGTTTAAATGTGTGAAGTGCAGTGGCGGGTCTGCTGTGGTCACTCTGGGCTTCGGTATGTGACGGGAGTGTATGAATGGAATGCTCCTCAAATGTCAGGGCTTCTGCTGAAGGCCATATGGCACAGTAAGCTGCCATTAACCTACAGAGAAAATATCTACACTCACTCACAGCTCTGGCAAAGAGCTACTTCAGAAACCCAGATCTGTCGATGTATCAGGAGCTGCATGCAGGATCTGCAAGAGAAGTAAAAGTCGACCTAAAATCATTTTTTTTACCTTCAATTTTAAATGTCAGTGCTCGTGTTTTTCAGATCATCATCAGGGTCGGGAGGGTTTCGTTCTGGCACAGATTACTGTTTACTCATAATCTGTAGCCTTATCCAAAGGATTATTTTATTTATTCCGATTACTTCCCGTTTCTCTTTGGTTTGTGTTTTTAATGTGACATAATTGAATGAGGACTAGAGAGTAATATTATCAGGTAGCTCAATTTAAATTAAATAAAAACAAACTGGAAAATTTCCTGATTTCAGGCCCATATTCGATGTGGGAGAACTTTTTGGAAATATCAGATTTGTCTGAACATTGGATCAGTATTCACTTCCCCCACCGTTAATCTTCAGCACAGCCTCAACTCTCTTAGGTGAGCTTTCTTTAAGTCGTCTTTAGGAATAGTTCTCCAGGCTTCCTGAAGGACATTCCAAAGTTGGGTTCCTTCTGCTTGAAGGTTCATATGTAGGCCAAAGTGCGGCTTATCGGACAAAAAACAATCCTCTGAATCTGCTCAGGTACAGGGACTGGGCTGAAAATGAGAGCCAAAAACGTCGTCCTTCATGAAGCCTGGAGAACTGTTCCTCAGCAATATGTTAAAAATACAAGAACGTCTGGATCTTTTACTCCATGATGTTACCATGTACCAGGAAACAATGTTATAGCAATAGTGTGTCACCTGCCTATTAGAGAAAACACTCATGAAGGACCTCCATTAGAATATGTTTGGACGAATAAATGCATCACAGTGAAAGAAGGAGAGTGCTTTATGATTTCATTCTGACTTTAAGGTAGAAAATAGCATCAATACAAAGCCATTATATCACTACTATGAATAGAATAATGGCGTTTATGTGTCTCCTTGTTGGTTTCAGGAACCCTTACGAGTTACTGACCACAAACACTGGGACCAAACATCTACAACACTCACCCTTTGGTCAGAACACAGAGGTATGTGAAGTTTTTTCTCTTTAGACTGTTCCCCACAGCCGCTCTCATTAAACCCAGACTCAGCATCGTAAGATTCCTGTTTTCAGCCATGAGGTGGACAAATATAGACAGTAGTGTCCTGCTGTCATGATGAGCTTTGGCATCTGAGGGAAGGAATGACTGCTGTGCTTGACAGATGTGCACAATTGTTAAAAAAAGAGGCTTTAACTATCAATCTGGCAACATCACAAGTGACACAAGATACAGATGAATGGCAAATTAAAGGAAAACCCACAAACTGGGTTTCAAAAAGGTGCTTGCCAACAAAAGCCACTAAATAGCTTAAATGCATTAGCAATCAATGAAACCCTGAAGCTGAAAGAGTGTGGAGGTCAGTAGACACCTGGAACTTTAATTAGAACCAGATCTCTGCATCACTGAGGCCATTTCTTTTGCAAACATTTCACACAACAGTCACGGTTCTCATGTTTTGTGGCACATGCAGTGTTGTGGAAAATCGAGCCACCCTTCATTTCTTTATATTGTGTAGGGAAACGTGTGGAAGCACTACTGGAACTCTGACGAGAACTGGGTTATGTGGTTGCTCACGGTGATTTTGGTGTAAAGAGAAGAAGCTCACCTCCACTGTTAAGTAGGTTCTGTAACGTTTTTCCTCTAAAGGCGGACTTGTCAGTAAAATTCACATAAAAATGGTGTAATAACCACAAAAGTAAGTCTCTTGACCTGAGACCGTTTCCAAAAACTAAATTCACTACATTTAAAGGGCAGAGTCCACCGTGTTGTATTTGTTCATGAAACTTGAACTACAAAATGATAAACATTTTTTCGATTGGCTAACTGTGTAGCTGTGCAAAAAATCTGCCGAGCTGTCCAGCTGTATGATCTGCTTAAGAAATGTGATGTATTGATTTTAATTTTTGTTGTTGCTTGCTGTAAATGCGTTCGATCTAACTGGCAAGCATTCAGATAATGAAGTGGCACCAGCAGCCATGCGATACAGATGGAGTAGATTGATACATAAATCTCAGTGTAAAACTAACAGTAATGGAGCAGCCCTTAGTGTCAGGGATCCCCAGAGAGGATGTCAGGATGCTGCCAGTGGTGGTCAATGGAGGTTAATAAGAAAAAAGAGAGAAAAAGATACTAATATGGGGTTAAAGGGGAATGTATCGTTTTCAGAATTCTGCTGTTTGACAGAAAGGGGAGCTTAGTCTCAATTGGTGTCAGGTCAGAAAAAAAAATTAAAAAGTAGAAAAAGGCCTGTCTGACTGTAATTCGCTGTAATTCAAAATCAGTTTGTTTTCTGCCATCACACTCGCTACACTGCCATATGCACTGTTAATGCATTACACCTTACATTACATCATTTACTTTCAATTTCCAACATTTTACAAATTATGGTTGGCACAGTCTCTAAAGTGAAATTTCTGTTTGGGATCCAAGCACCAGCGGTGTGAATCGTGGGCTCACTGTGTGTGTGGGAAGATTTGAAACATGGAAGAAGTGATGAATGTTGTGATGAAGGGTGAGTGTTATGTTCGGTCACAGTTGGGGCTCAGAACACAGACGTGCTGCTGCACTCAGATGTTGGCTAAGAAGAACATTTTTTTTGCAGAGGTGTTGCCTGAAATCAAAGATTTCCTGAAGTTCTTAAGACGTGCAGAAAATGCATTGCTAGAGGACCTCCAGTAGCTTTTTGGTTTAGTGACTGTGATTTTCAGTGACCTGATTTATGAGTTTAACTTAGGTTTGCAGGGTCGACATGAACTTGAGCAGTTCAGTGATCACATTGGAAAGCAGGCTACAGTTACTCTCAGGTTGGTTGCAACACTGTGGCCTGCAGAACCTCCTTCCATACAGCCAGAACTTTAACGTCAAAGCATGGTGTCTGTGCACCATGAGTTTGAGAAGCACTTTATCCACCAAGCCTGTTGCTGCTACCTGTTGTTTCATGAGAAGATACAGCTTGAACAGAAATCTCTGGATCAGCCTATTGGTACAAGTCTGCTTCTCTCCTTTTCAGACCATCAGGACTGATGAACATCTTGTGGCCTGCAACCAGAGAAATTCTGAGAAACTAGCTTCCTCCTTCCAGTGCAAGAGTTCACCTAAGGCAGAGAAATACATTTTTTTGCACTTTTCCAACTTTGAGAATTCCCTTGAATTATATCTGAACTTTTTCTGTTTGTTGTGACGAGGCCAATAATGGCTCCTCCTCCCCATTTGCACTAGTAGGTCTCTAAAAAACAACTTCAAGAGTAGATCTTGGTTGAAAAGAAAGGCTGGCCACCTCTGCTCTAATCAGTTCCAGATCAGGGAGGGGGCTTGAATTATAGATGCAGCTTCGTGAAAATTTCATGAAAATGTTTTCATGCATTAAAACATGTCAGACATCGCCTGCTACACCTGCCAGGGAACGCGGCGAATCTCGCTTAAGGCAGAACGGTATCGTGTGTTTGAGTTACTGGGTTTTAATTTGAGGATTAGCTCGTGCTGGGCTGTTCGGCTGTATGAACTGAATTTCGTGCGTGTCCTGTTGCTGTGATGTGAAATGCTTGATCACTGAACCTCTTGCTTACATCAGAGGAATCCACACACCTTTATAACTCCTAGGACTTTGTGAGGGAGCGTGTCGTAATTAGATGATGAAGTTTTTGTGATTGGTGGTACATCAGGTTTCTCCTCAGTCACATACTAATCTGTCACCTTTTACTAAAGATTTCCATGGAGTGGGACTTTGATGAATTCTGTGTGTTTTTTGAAGCCTCTGCTGTTGCAGAGCAAGGTACCGCCCCCATATCTGCTCCCTTGGTGCTTTAAATAGCTACCCCTGCAGCACATGTGTGAACAGCGGAGGTTGCATTTCACTGTGATTCACTATGTGCTGTGCAAATAATGACAAAAAGTCAATTAACGTACTGTTTTATTATTGCCTATTAATAAGGGTTAAACTTAAAATGATATTTATTTTAAGCTTGTTCTATATTTAGGCCTGATCATGGCACCTTCTTTTTCCCCTTCTTCTAATTGCTGTTATTATGAAACCGGTAAATTTATTTAATGCTCATTAGGATATTTTGGCCTAGCCGGGCCTTCCTCTTCCTTTTCTTCTTTCATTAAATGAATGGAATTGAAACGTTTCTTCGAGTATCTTCAACCACATCCACTTCAAACTGCTCCCACATTCAGTCTGTGTCCAAATCCACCTGCAAAGGCCTCGCTTGTAAAGTGAAGTTAGAGTTAGCATTGTCTCTGATGGGGGATTGGAAAACGTAGCTTTCTTTCTCTGTGATTAAAACGAGAAGGTCGTTTTCAAGAATGAATAAAAAGGTTCATTAACATTCCATTGCTTCTAAATGAACGAGTGAAGTCATGCTGAAGTGTTTGAATGTGCGTTGTGATATTTGTCTGTTCCAATATTTCTACCTCGTGTCTCGGTAACTTCAGCCTTTGTTTAGAATGAAAGGGAGGCAATGAAAATGGCAGGCTTTGTGCAGAACAGTGCAGAAACCTGAGCAGTTATAGAATTTAAACTTTAAAGTCAGGCCGTCACGACAGCACGCTTAACAATTTAACAGAGTGACCTGAAAGCCAGTAAATGAGAGGCATGGTTTTAAAATTGTCCTGCGTTTAATGCCTACACAACCGTGTGTGCATGCATGCATGTGTGTGTGTGTGTGTGTGTGTGCGTGCGTGTGTTTAGCCTATAAATTGGCCCTCTTGATGTCTAATGTTATGTGACCACTATCCAAGGCCTGAGTTTCCCCTCCTCTGCTCCCCCTCTCCCCTTTTCAGAGGCGTGCCTATTTAAAATGCAACACTCAGATGAAATGCCCATCACGAAGTCACATATTTCTAATAAATACTCTTCCAATTCTCAGTTTATCCCATAAACAGATTTCTTTCAATTAAATATTTCAGTGCAGTGCATAGCCTTGTGATATCCAATGCCATACCTTCCTGCTCAAGTGGGCTATTTTTAAAACTTGGCTGTGGTACAGAGATTAAAACCTCTAAATAAGCCGTGTTGTGTTGTGGCAGCTGCAAGAAGCACAAGGAGTTCTGTAGTTTCGTATTAAAGCCTTTGTCCAGGAGGAACTATGTGGGTCTTCCTTTGTAGCAAACACCTGTATCTGTTCTATCCCACGAGGACTTTTTTTGCTTCCCCCTTTGAAAACAAACAGGGGCTAGAAGTGGGATAATGAAGCATCGTGCAGGGAGCGGGTACCGTGTAGGGAACAGGTACTGTAAGGCTGAACTCAGAAACCTCACAAACATCTGCAGTAATCGGTCCTGCTTGGTTTAATTCAGACCGTTGTGGATTTCCAGATTTGAGTACACTATTTGTTAAAAAATGATAGCGAATTATCACCGACTGGTTTTTTTTCCCGGAGCCAGGAGTCGTGGGATGTTGAAGCTCAGCGTTTATATAAAAACAAAGCTGGAAAATTCTTTTTTTCACTAAGTCATTATTGTATTTGAGCCCAGTTTTGTCTGTTGGAGTGTTTGTTCTTCATGTTTGGGAACTTCCCCTGGGGTCGAGCTTCTGAATTAATAGAGCCAGTGCTGCTCCGGTGCTGCTCTCTACAAGGCTTCTGCCGCCACATGCCACAGATACTCAGTCTCTCCGTCACCCTGTGCCCCTAATAGTTTGAGTATGTGCAGCGCTGGTTCATTGTACACACAATAAATAGGTTACACTTGTCTAGGGATGTGACCTCTTAGCAGCAAAGCTGGTGTGTAATTAATTATTGTAATGCATGAGCATTTACACATCGTGTTTGGGTTCCAAAAAAATGAAGGTTAAAAAGAAATTTCAGGATATGGCTCATGTCCACAGCTTGAAAACCCAATTTTCTTCCTTGCTGTGTGAGAAGGCCACAATCCTGTTTCTTATTTTTGTCCCAACTCTGTTTTTGAGTGTCCACCCTGAGTCCTCGGGGCTTGGACAACCCTTCAGGAACCTGACAGGTTGTCAGTTGTTAGTGGTTGTTAAGGTACCGTCCCCATCACCGCTCCCGTTGCGCTTTAAATAGCTGCCCCCTGCTGCATGTGTGTGCACTGGATAAACGCAGAGGCTGTATGTGCTTCTCATTAACCTGTTTGGAGGCCCATGTAGCCCTAAAACTTAGGGCTACAAACAACTATTTGTTGTTACTTGAACACGCCAAAGACAGATAGGGCTGAGTGTGAGGGCCAATGGGATTGGACGTTAGTATGAAATTGTTCCTTTTAATTCTGTATGTGGATTTCTACATCGCCAGTCTGTCTGGGATCTCAGTTTGCAAGCTTTCCATTTTGTCTCATAACTGCAGCTCTGGCCTAATAAAGCACATCTTATCAAGAATCATTTACAGCGGCTGTTTGTAGCACAGGGGTCCAATTCTTCCATCATGCTCATTTCTGCCAACAAGCAGAACTCTCTGATATGGAGTGCTGAAGAGCCTGAGTTGTGCAAAGAGAGCAGTTCGCATGGTCTTGCATGGCAATGGTGCTTGATTCCTGGTCCAAAACCTCACCTGAAGCCTTGACCTTAGTGTACAAACCAGGCAGAATTTCTGAGTCATTAAAGTATAAAGAAATCACATCAAAGGGCATCAGACATTTAAAATAAGAGATTATATCTCATATTTAAGAACCAGGAGCTTCCTCCAACCCTTCTCCCTTACAGCAGCATCTGATCCCCCACCAGCAGGCTCAGGAGAAGCTTCTTCCTGGAGGCAGTGATCCTGCGGAAACTCACGTTCGTTACTTCCCTGTTTCAGTACTTTTGTATTTGCAAAGCTCTTTGTTGCACACTCACTTTGGACACTTTTTCACAAGCAACCAACTATATTTTGTCCATACTGGACACATAACCTTTATATACACACTCCCCTCTTCACCTCTGTGTAGAGCATATTTAATAGACTGTATTTTATGATCAATATCTGTTGCTCTGCATTGTCAGTGAGACTGTATACACTGTGAGCTAGAGCATCACTTATGCTGCACTTATCTCTGTAATCTTGCACTGACTCTGCACCTGTGCTCAGCACAATGAAAATAAAGTTGAATGTAATCTAATCTAGTCTTATCTAATATTATCTAAAGCGCTGCCGGAGAAGCCTCTAGAGATTCCGACGATGTGTTTTGAAGGTGAGAGGAACTTTGGAAGAACTGCAGCTGGTTTTCTTTGCTTTCAGTCTTCGCTGTCTGTGATTGGATAAGTTTTCTCCATTAAGCACTGCATATAAAAAGAAGGTGGATGATTAACGACACACTCATTCCGTCGTTGTATTGCTGCGTTCAAATCACCATTACAGTGATGACTACTCAAAAGACTAAAACAAGCCTTCAGATGAGAAGGAAAGTCAGCTCAAAACAAAAGTAACATAGGTTTTAATGGATTGCCTCAATTAAATCTCCTTTTCTTTTGGCATAAAGCGTTTCATTTGTACAGTGTACAGTATCGAGCCGCATTTCTTTATGTTTAGCTGGGAATCGCTTTCTTGGTGCAAAAAAAGCTATTTTATGTCTTATCTTTGGCACATTGAGTAGGTATTTATTTAGGATGTTAGTCGTGGTCTAACGGTAACCTGTTAGTTTTAACAGTTTGAAAGTTGCCCTACAGAATAATGCATGTCACAAAAAATTAAATGTCAAAATCTAAATTCAGTCCAGAATGCTTCTGAAGAAAGTATAGCCAACAGTGGCATGGAAGGGATAAAAATGTAGATATTTTATATGTGAGTTGAATGAAAACGAAATGGATTTAGTGGAGAAAAGTGCACTCAAAGCAGTCCAGAAAGGAGCCAGTCTAGTGACTGGCAAATAGCAGGTCAATCTAGGTAATATTAGCAATTTTTCTCTCTCTGTGGAAAACTGATTAATGTTCAGACAGAACGAGTGGGTAGCTGTAGGTACGCTCTTGTCAGGAGCAGCTGTATCTGATAAGAAAATCACCACTTAATGGGAAGATAATGATTCAATTAACTCTCACTTAGTGGCCTTCAGAAAAGTGAAGAAATTGCCATTGTAGCTTTGGCTTTCGCTCACAAAGTGCTCAAGATTCTTTCCGAGCTGTCTAAAATGAGTAACCCTTCAAATGTGATCCATTTTATCCTGATGGGTTTATTACTGTAGGAATGTTAGTAATGTTAGGACCAGGCTCGTTGAAAGGACCATCCGAAGGCTGTTAATAACCCGGGGATTTCAAGCCATACGGCAGAAAAGTGCAGGTCCAGGAAAGTTGTAAATCCTGAAAAAGGCTGTTTCCCCTCAGCCTCGACATCAAGATTCAAGATGTATTGTCATGTGTACAGTGTACAGACCTGTGCAATGAAATTCTTACTTGAATACCTTTACGTTACAGACACTGTGCATTCAGCACAAACTGTACAGTTAATACAGTCAAACAAACGATGATAAATGCAGCGTCAGCAGTGTTCATGCATGAGGGAATGAGGTGTCCCAAAATCTTTGGGATTTTACGGTCCGGAGTCATTCGCCAGGGGGCCAGAAAGAGAAAAGTCAGACACAAACAGGCTTCCCATCAAGATTATTCCTCATTCTGTATCGCTAGTGAAGCAACCTGGTATGAACTAGCTGGTGCAATCATGCCCTTCTGTAAACTGCGCGATTTAAACTCTTATAATTTCATTACAGTTACTGATTTTATTTCATCGCTCATCGGCCTCTCATGGCGTGTTCAGATTTGCCAAACTAGCCCTGGTGCCTTTACTCTGTTGGTCATTAGAGCGAAAGAGAACACTGTCATGAAAACCCTGAGATCTGAATCTGATGCGTGAATGAAATACGGACCAAAAGTTTCTAAGCAGGCCAAAAGCATAAGGATCTGTTTGCTGCAGTTCGTCTTTGCTTCGTTCAAAAGGCAAATTTTAGTGCTGCGACATGGGCATGTGTGAATCATCTCTTCTTTACATGGGGATTGATAGAATGGAGAGTTTTGGTTTTAAAACAAGCTGAGGCACGTTGGAAGTACTCTTTGCACGTTTTACGGAACACTCATCTCTGTTTATGCACCAGGTTTTCTCAGTTTTGTAAAAGAAGTAAGCAAGTTTATGGTAACTGGCGAAGTCTTGTGACTTGCTGCTCTAGAATATAGCAAATGCAGATGATTTATCCATCCCTTCGTCCACCCGTCCACCCGTCCACCCTTCTATCCATCACTGCTCCCTGGGCGCTTTCAGTAGCTGCCCCTTGCTGCACAATGTGTGTGGGTGAAAAGCAGAGATTGAGTTTCATTGAGCCTTTGTGTGCTGTGCCGTTTTTCGCAACAACAAAAAAAATGTCGCTTTCATTTTCTCTTTAACCAGGGTCATGGAGTGTGGTAGAGCTCGTTCCTGCTCTCAAAGGGTGAAAAACAGAGAAAAACCCTGGACAGACACAGAGGCAAAAAAGCACCCTCACACACTCGCGCACACACGCACACACACGCACACACACACACACACACACACGCACACACACACACACACACACACACACACACAAGTGGCAATTTCATTGTCAGTCAACCTGACATCTGACATGCTTGTCTTTGGGAACAAAGTGGTGCACCGGGATTAAACCCTTGTGTATCCATATGTCTTTTGTATTCTGGTTCAGTGTTGATTGTATTCTGGTTCAGTGTTGATTGTATTCTGGTTCAGTGCTGATTATATTCTGGTTCAGTGTTGATTGTATTCTGGTTCAGTGTTGATTGTATTCTGGTTCAGTGCTGATTATATTCTGGTTCAGTGTTGATTATATTCTGGTTCAGTGTTGATTATATTCTGGTTCAGTGCTGATTGTATTCTGGTTCAGTGCTGATTGTATTCTGGTTCAGTGTTGATTATATTCTGGTTCAGTGTTGATTGTATTCTGGTTCAGTGCTGATTGTATTCTGGTTCAGTGCTGATTGTATTCTGGTTCAGTGTTGATTGTCAGTGTAAATGATGAGTAACAGTAAACAGTAAAATGCACTGCTCCAAGTTCCACTTTGGTCCATATGAGCCGAACTACAATACGAACCCATTCAAAGAAGACACAAAAAATCAAGTGCCTGCTTTACGAAACAGTGTGACTTTGAGGTTATAATCAGCACAGCATGTTTGTGTGGAGTCACCGAATGATCTTAATTGGACGTGATGGATGAAGTTCATGGTGAAGAAGAAGAAAGGGTGCTCTCTTACACGTGTGCAGGTTTTATAGATCAGCATGGACTTGAAGTAATGAGGACTGAGATTAAGTTTTCCAGGAAATAATCACTAAAGTAACCCCATTATTTTTGCAGTATGAGTCATTTGTACTGGATTTCCTATCTGGCCACACACTTTAAACTAAATCAGTGCAGACTGACATTACGGGGGTCCGCTCGGCATGAAATTCAGTGTTAAGCTGCTGTTTTCAAAGAAAGCTGCAGAACAAGAATGAAAAACATAATTTCTTGCACAGTAATCAAATGCATTAAATACATTTAAGGTCGTCTTAGGCAACACACTTCACATAACACTACTGCTACTTCCTTCTCTGTTCAAACTGATCAGATGTAGTGGCCGTGGTGCTCCTCTGGGTTAGGAAGGAGTTACTGCCTCAAGTGGAGGAGTTCCTCGGGATCTTGTTCACAAGTGAGGGTAAAATGGAGCGAGAGATCGATAATTGAATTGGGGCAGCGTCAGCAGTTATGTGGTCGCTGTACCAGACCATTGTGGTAAAAAGGGAACTGAGACGAAAGACAAACTCTCAGTTTACCAGTTGATCTTTGTTCCAGTCCTCACCTACGCTCATGAGCTCTTGGTAGTGACCGAAAGAATAAGACTGCGAATACAAGTGGTGGGAATCTGAAGGGTGGCTAGGCACACCCTTAGGGATTGGGTTAGGTCAGTCATCCAGGAGGAGCTCAGAGTAGAGTGTTGAGGTGGCTCGGGCATCTTGCAGGGATGCATACCGGGTGCCTCCCAGTTGTGCTCCAGGCACAAACAACTGGAAGGAGGCCACGGGACAGACCCAGAACATGCTGGGAAGATTATATATCATGGCTGGTCTTGGGATCCCACAGGAGGAGCTGGAGAAAGGAATATCTGGACAGCCAGCTGGGCTCCTCAGCCAGCTAGAACCTCGACCTGGTCCCTGATAAGCAGCTTGGAAAATGATTGGATAAAATTATTGTGCATTGTTAAATTTTTTCTTTTTCTTTTCCAGAGATATATTGGTCAACCTTAGTCTGTAGATCTGAAGCTCATTCTAAAAGATGGCATCAGCTCTGCCCAAACATTGATTTGTGAAGACAGCCGAGTTGTGTCCAGATCTTGGGTTCAGCAGCAAGTTAAAATAAAGACTAAATCTGGTGTTACCCAACTGTCATCTTGATGCAATCTTTAATCTGAAAAGCAGAGCCCACCCACACTCTGAAGGATCATCTTACAAGATCTGACCTCCAAAATAAAGAAGTCAGGTTGTCCAACAGAAACTATTCGTCTTTAATGTCTATTAAGGTCGAAATGCCAGTGTAGGTGTCAAGCAGCAGTGCTTTGCTTTCACTGCATGGGAGCATGGACACAATTTCCTGAATATGCATTGGGCTTGAGTCAGGTTTCAACGTCAAGTCTCACTAGTCCAACTTCCAAGACATTTACCATGAGTCTGCTTTGCTCACTTCATAGTGGTGGCCTAGTGGTTAGGGACTAGTCCCCAGGATCAGAAGGTCATGGGTTCGAATTCCTGACCAGTAGGTTGCCCTGAGGTACCCTCGAGCAAGGTACCGTCCCCATCACTGCTCCCCGGGTGCTTTGAAAAGCTGCCTCCTGCTGCATATGCATGTATGGGATAAATGCAGAGGTTTTAATTTGCCAGAAAATGTTTTATTTTCTGTATAAAGAAATTAATCTTTGGGATTAAAGAGTAGAAGACTAACATGCTGCTTTAGGCACAGTGTGAGAACAGCACAGTGTGTTTGAAGTTTAAAAGCACTGCTTTATTAATGATTTCCTCAAAGCAGAGTTTAATCCTAAATTTGGGAGGCCAATTATTTAATGATATCACATTTACATAACTTTTTATTTATCCATAAGGTTGAGATAATTAGATTTATTGCTGTGAGGTCGTCAGGTTTTTCCAGGCCGGTTGGTGAATGTCTGGGATTCTACAGGGACATGAGTTTGGGTCAGTTTTGTGTCTTTTGAGACTCTTCGTCTTTGCACATTTACGCAATGAAGGAAAATTGCCTGTGAAATCTGTACCCTGCGATGGACTAGCGACCTGTCCAGGGCATTTCCCTGCCTTTCACCCTCTTTGTGCTGGGACGGGAATCAGGGTAAGCAGTTGTGATAACAAATGTGTGAGTGGGTGGCTGCCATCTGCTGCACAAAACGTGAAATCTCCTACTTTTTAAAAATCAAATATGCATATATTAAAATATTTATAAAGATATATATATGCATTCTGCATGGAGCGTTGGGCACAATCTCATGCATTCACAAAGCATCTGATTTGGGCCTAAAACTGGCGTAAAACTTGGTTTATCTGCCATGTGCAATTTGACAGCCTCATTCTGCAGCTGCTGTAGATGCGTCATTCCATGATTTCTCCTGTCAAGTCGCTCATCTGCTGCTCAATTTATTCCTTAAGTGAGGACATCAGCCTTTCCTCTGTTGAGCAAGTGAAAGACACTTGGAGGAAAGTTGTCATATTCTCTGAAGCCATAATTAATAAGTAAGGGATCTGCGTCTTCTGTAAAAAGATCGTTCGGCATCAGTCAGCGGGATGAGCTTTTCTTTACACCTTTTATCGGTTGCTCAATTTGGGGAGCTGTCGTAGTCTGTCACACTGTGACTGCGTGTAGAGTTGAAGCCTAAAATTCAGTGTTGACCCAGTTATTTGCTGTGACAGCCGAGCTCTGAGAGAACAGAGTGTGAGGCCTGGAAGAGCAGCTCACCTTCTGAGGAACTGTCTTGGCCTTGATTTGAATGAGTTGGTCTTCACAAGGGTTGAGAATGACATTGGTTTTCACAATAAAGAAATGCGATGTTAAGTTTGAGTGGAGCAGATAAGAGTCATGTGTATTTCCAGTGATTCAGGTTATTCCCCTTCTTCTTCCTCATTGTTATTATAGTTGCGTCCTGTTTATTTACTGAAGAGGAGAACATCCCTGACACACTGCATCACAGATGAAATGACGATGTTTGTGATGAGCGTTGTGGCACTGACCTTTCCTTTTTCCCGGTGATCCAATGACTCAGAATATTCAGTAACAATTAGCATCACTTCAGAGGGGAGTGATCCCACTGCTCTGAGACTCCGAGGCAATTAGAGAGACTGAAATGTCACCGGTCGAGAAGATTCAGTGATGTGGGGGCCTTAGCTAAGATGATGCAAATGATGATGATGATGTTTCGTGGTTCTATTCTATTCTGTTCTGTTCTATTTTCTATTCTTCTACTTTCGGCTGCTCCCATCAGGGGTGGCCACAGCATCTCCATTTCTCCCGGTATTCTGCATCTTCCTCCTTCAGGGTCACCACCTGCATGTCCTCTCTCACCACGTCCATAAACCTCCTCTTTGGTCTCCTCTTTTCCTCTTACCAGGCAGCTCCATCTTCAACATCCTCCTCGTAGTATAATCCTCGTCTCTCCTCTGGACACGTCCAAACCAACGCAGCCTTGCTTCTCTAACTTTGCCTCCAAAACGTCCAGCCTGAACTGTCCCTCTGATATACTCGTTTCTAATCCTGTCCATCCTCGTCACCACCAAAGAAAAATTCTATTCTGTATTCTACTTTAATTTCGATTCTATGATTCTATTCATGAATGCTTGCATTCTTCCATCGTACTCCAACTGAGTGCTTGAGTGTGAACATTTGGTTCCATAACAACCTGTGTATGTGTGCGTGTGTGTGTGTGTGTGTGTGTGTGTGTGTGTGTGTAAATGTTTGCTGTTGCAAATTTGCTTTTGAACTTGTATGCATACGTGGTCTGGCATCTAATTTTGTTTCGTGGGTCTGTTTGAAGTCGCCCCTGCTATCTCACTAATGATAATGCTCCAGAATGATGCAATGTTTGAGAAAGAACTTATTTTCTTGCTAAACAGGTTTCACAATATATTATTAATTCAGAGTGCCTCATAGCATCAGCTGAATATAAATCTGCTACAGTGTTGCTCACATCTAAATGGGGCTAAAACAGTCGAAGTCTTGTTCAACAGCATACCTGCTTTGGTATCCATTCATGATGCCAGTTTATTTATTTATTTGCAAAAACACCATCTGCTCCTTATATCATGTGAAATTTAATGAATGGACCAGTAGAAATGTTTAAAAAATACTACAATTTGATCTCACATTATCTGACAAGCAAAGCCCATTTTTCTGTATGTATATTTATTATGAGGAGATACGAGGTTTTGTACTGACAGCACTGATATGTTAGCCTATGTAAGGATTTCTATATAAAATTTTACAACTACAGCATGGCATGGTGTTGCTGTGGGTCGCGCTGCCGCCTCTCAATGAGAAGGTCCTGGATTTGATTCCCAGGCGGGACGGTCCATGTCAGTGTTTCCTCTGAGTGCTGCCCGTCAGGTGAAAAGACCTGCCCGTCAGGTGAACTAAACCGTCAGGTGATGCTAAATTGTCCCCTAGGTGTGAGTGTGTGTCAGTATGTCTGCCCTGTGATGGACTGGCAATCTGTCCCCGCCTTTCTCCCTGTGAGAACTGGGATAGGCTCCAGCAACATCCCCTGCCCTAATCTGGACAAGTGGCTCAGAAAATAAGTGGGTTATAGAGTAGAGTAGAGTGATCTTTTATTATCCCACGAATGGGAAATTTGGGCGTTACAGGGCTCTTATAAAAATGACAGGTGTACAGAAAGAAAAGAAAAAATATATAAAGATATAGAGAAAGAGGAACAGGAACAAGTACAGGAAAAAAAGTAGAGGAGCTATAAATAAATAATAAATTATCTATCTATATATATCTATATATATATATACATATACATATCTACAAGAGTAATAATACACGGTAATAAATATGTTTTGAATAAATTATACATATAAATAACAAGTAGCAAAATATAAATATAGCAAAATATAAATATAAATGTAATAATAAAAAATAAATGTAGTAGTAGTAGTAATAATAAAAAAAAATAATAATACAATATACAATACAGTAATAATAATAATAATATACAATAATAATATATATAATATATTATAATATATAATAATAATAAACAAGCAATGTAATGTTATGATGAGTTGTGGAGTCTGATGGCTGCAGGTAGGAATGACCTGCGGTAGCTCCTTCTTACACTGCGGGTGTAACAGTCTGCTGCTGAACGAGCTGCTCAGTGCTCCTACAGTCTCGTGTAGGGGGTGGGAGGTGTTGTCCATGATGGATGTTAGTTTGGAGAACATCCTCTCCTCCCCTACCTGCTCGATGGACTTGAGCGGGCAGTTCAGGACAGAGCTGGCCCTCTTGACCAGTTTATTTAGTTTCCCTCTGTCCTTCACTGCGACTCTTCCACACCAGCAGACCACAGCGTAAAAAACAGCCGATGCTACCACAGTGTCATAGAACGTCCTCATGAGATGTTTGTTTACCCCAAAGGACCTCAGCCGTCTTAGCAGGTGGAGACGACTGAGGCCCTTTTTGTACAGAGCAGTAGTGTTGGTGGACCAGCCCAGTTTATTGTTGATGTGGACACCCAGGTATTTGTACTCCTCCACCGTTTCAATGCACAAACCCTGGATGTCCACCGGTGTGATGGGGGGTGACTTCCTGCGGAAGTCAATCACCAGCTCCTTCGTCTTGCTGGCATTGATACACAGATGGTTTTGATCGCACCATCTGACGAAGTCACTGATGACCCCCCTGTATTCCTGCTCATTCCCCTCCAACACACACGACCAACAATAGCAGTGTCGTCGGAGAACTTCTGCAGGTGACAGGTGTCCGTGTTGTGTTTGAAGTCTGCCGTGTACAGGGTGAAGAGGAAGGGGGAGGACTGTTCCCTGTGGGGCTCCAGTGCTGCAGACCACCACCTCAGACACACAGTCCTGGAGTCTCACATACTGGGGTCTATTAGTGAGGTAGTCAATAATCCACTCAGACATGAGTGGATTCATACAAATCCACTCATTCATTCACAAATTCATACAAACTTTATTCATACAAAATAATATTTTCTTAAAGTTTTATGCATCTCATCCCCCTCTTTGCTAAGTGCCTAAAGTTTAAACGTTCTTACAGACATTCGATTCAGCTTTTATGCAGTTCTTGTTGATATTGATCAGATTCAGTACCACGTTTTACTGTGTTATGGATATAAATAACAAATATACATTTTAATTTTTAAATATTTTATAGACAAGACTGGGAGGCTGGAAACTTAATCCCAGCGCTGACTGTTGACTGATGACTATTCACCTGGATTTGATATTGTTGGATATTGTATTATTAATATTATCATTCTGTGCTTCCTGTGCATTTCTACTGTTTACTGAAGAACGTCTTACACACCTGTTCTAGACAGCGCTGTGAACATTAACCGGACAGATTGCACGTTTAATCAAACTGATTTAGCTAGAAATTTGTTTAGGAAGTAAATGTAGCTCTCCGGTTATATGCTAATGTCTGTAACTCATCCAAACTGGAGGGGGAGTTTAGTAGCAGGGGGACACTACAGCTTGTGGGTTGCTGTTAGTTAGCCTCTAATTTTACTGTGCATCGATTGATTGATTGATTGATTGGTTGGTTGATTGGTTAGTTGGTTTGTTGTTGATTGATTGATTGATTGATTGATTGATTGATTGATTGATTGGTTGGTTGATTGATTGATTTATTGATTGATTGATTATTGGTTTGTTGGTTGTTTGGTTAGTTGGTTTGTTGGTTGTTGGTTGGTTGATTGATTGATTGATTTATTGATTGATTGATTGTTTGTTGGTTGTTTGGTTAGTTGGTTTGTTGGTTGTTGATTGGTTGATTGATTGATTGATTGATCGGTTGGTTAGTTGGTTTGTTGATTGATTTATTGATTTATTGATTGATTGATTGGTTTTTTGGTTTGTTGGTTGTTGGTTGGTTGATTGATTGATTTATTGATTGGTTTGTTGGTTGTTTGGTTAGTTGGTTTGTTGGTTGTTGATTGATTGATTGATTGATTGATTGATTGATTGGTTGGTTGTTTGGTTAGTTGGTTTGTTGATTGTTGGTTGGTAGATTGATTGATTGATTGATTGGTTTGTTGGTTGGTAGGTTTATTGATTGATTGATCGATTGATTGATTGATTGATTGATTGATTGATTGATCGGTTGGTTGGTTAGTTGGTTATTGATTGATTGATTGATTGATTGATTTATTGATTGATTAATTGATTGCCTCTTCAGTCCCCAAGAACAAGGAAAATGTAGATGTGTGCGAAACGGATGAATAATTATTTTCTCAGTCATGCAGCCACAACTGAAGCGCCCTTGGCCAAGATATCTAATCCCATAACACCCCTTGGCTGCGGGTATTGGACAGCACCGCTCCTGGTGTGTGTGTTTGCTACACGTGTGTGTGAGATGGGTAAATGCAGAGGATAAATTCACTGCTCACTGTTCACAGTGTGTGTAAAAACACAGGAATTTCATTGAAAAATTCATCACATGGACAGCAGACCTCGATTTCATCCGTTTATGTGTCGATTCCCACTGAAGTCCTTTCCTTACTGTAGTCCTGCACGATCGCTGATACTAATAAATGCTGCCTGGCCGGCAGCTGGATAAAATGTTTGCCTGTTTACTGGAGAAAATGTTATATTTCAGCATAAAATTTTAATTATGATCACCACAGTGACATCATTAGGCATGTTCCAGGCGTAGCTTTTGCGTTGCTTCAATTCAGGGTGGTTCATCAGTGTGTGTGTGTGTGAGTGTGTGTGTGTGTGTGTGTGTGTGTGTGTGTGTGTGTGTAAAGGGCTTACAGATTGCTGGCCCATTGTGGTCTGACCTTTACTGTCAGCAGAGCACTATAAAGCCCAGAGCAGAGCCTTGAGCCAGGACTGAATACTAACCAGACCAGAGGTGCTTCCTATTGCTCTCACGCCTCCCGCATTATATCCTTCCCTCACTTTCTCTCTCATTAGCTTTATTTGTTCAAGTCATGTTTAAAATGTTACAGACCATGTAATAAAATTCTGGAGTCAAACACAGATTAGTGAACTAAATGATAGACCTCATGTGTTTTTCTTCTCTTTCTTTGCATATTTTTTAAAAGTTCTTTGATGAATAATGTAACGGCTTCAGAGCATACAGTATCTTGAATGCCTGCCCTTCACACACACTGATGCTTACTGTTGATCTCATTTAAAGCACTCCATCGTTCTCCGTCTTTTCCTGTCACATACAGGGCCAAGCCCTTTTATGGGTTTATTGATAGCTATCAATATCAGAAATGAAATGGATGAGTAGATTTGACCATTTTTCCTTAGATTTTGTATGCATGAGTGTACCTTGATATTCCAGATTTTACTTTATTTACCCTCGCAGCACTGAGCGGCCGGCACGAATGAATCGCACTAAAGGGCTCGCACACCATCAGAATTAGTGATTTTTCTGCTTAATTATAGTTTAATGTTCTGTCGCCTTAAGGTCTTTTTCAGCTTTTTCATGAAGACTTGTGCTGAAAATGCGAGAGGACCAGAAAAACATTGGTGCGCAACAATTCAAGCTGTTTAGAAGATGTCGAGAAAGTAAAAAAAAAAAAAAGTTTCTAAGACTGAGAACATCTTTGGCCTTTCTGACACTTGATAGGCAGCCCACTGTGTTTATTCTCTTTTTATACTCTTGTTTCTTTTCTCTGTTTACTCTAGATTTAGCTAAAAGGGGCAGCGGGGTTGAGTCCCAGACTAGCCGGTTGCCCTGAAGTATCCTTGAGCAAGGTACTGTCCCCATCACTGCTCCCCGGGCACTTTAGATAGCTGCCCCCTGCTGCACGGTGTGTGTGGGTAAAAGCAGCGGCTGCATTATGTTGTGGTTCACTGTGTGCTGTGTTTCAAATGGACAAATAGCCACTCTCTCTTCACAAATGACTTAAAATCTGTCTGACTGTGGTAGATGGTACAGCCCTTGGACGTGAAGTGTGTTTGTGTTTGAACACTGGAAAAGAAGTTAAAGATCTATGCTTTTTATGATTAGTTATTTTTTTTGCAGTACACTATGCCATAAATGTGTAGGACTAAGAAAGAAATAAAACTGAAGCCCAGCGCTCAAGCACTGTTGCTATAGAAGCCCCAATTGTAGCCTTTTGTTCAAAGAAAGCTTTTGAGCTGGTAAAGCTACAGTTACAGTTTCAGAGTTTTACATGGAGGACCTTTTAGAGCTGAAGGCTCGTTTGAATGCAATGAGGACCACCATGGAAGTGAAGGCAGCAGCTCCACTGCCTACAGAGATGTTTAGGTCACTGAGCTCCCGGATTTAGTGTTGCACTCATCCGAGAAGCACCGATGTAGAAGTTTTATTATACCTCTATATCTGAGATCATTCATCACACTCTCCATGCCTTCACACCAACGTATTATTGCACTGAGCATTGACATTAAAATTCTGCACTTTTATGAGGCAGTGGTGCTTAGAAACGTGGCCCCAGGATCGGAAGGTTGTGGATTCGAATACCAATAGGTTACCCTGAGGTACCCCTGAGCAAGGTACCAACCCCATCACTGCTCCCCGGGTGCCAGATAAGGTTGCCCTCTGAAGAAGCATTTTAGAAGAAGCATTTTAATTACGTTCACTGTGTGCTCCGGTGTCTTCAAAATGACCTCAGCCTTTCATTTTCACTTTTAGATTCTTTGAGGCAACACCTAGACAAGGCCAAACTAAGCCACTGAGCTTTTAAAGGCTGATGGGATGAAAGTTAAAGCTTCTACTTTTGTGACATGAGAAGAAGAAGTTTTTGACAGTAAATATGTAATAAAATATTAATATAGCAAACAAATACATTCAGATTTATTCAGAATTAAGTTTTCAATTCAGGCTCGGCCAAGTAGAGGAACATACAGAAACATACTGAACTTAGGAAATAGAGTGGATTGTTGCCCATTTAGCTTGCTTGTTATATCTGTTATAACACTCACACAAACACACACACACACACACACACACACACACACACACACACACACACACTCACACACACACACACACACACACACACACACACACACACACACACGCACACACACACACACAGCTTTAGAGTAATTCAGGAGTAATTCAGAAGCCAAGGGTCACATGGTGGATAAATGGCCTGAGCTCTGAGCTTCTAAATGCCGTCTGCACTCATTTTGGTTTAACACCACCGACAGACCAGCAGTGAGGAGGTCATAAACCTTAGTGTGACTCTTTCTGCCCCGCTGTTGCTTAATGGAGCTGCTAGTCTGGATAATGCAGTTTATAACCCCTTACTAAAGCTGGTCAGTAAGGCAATATTTCATGTTATTATTTTAAACAAAAGTTTTTTAAATGCTTTTAAGTGCTACTTCAGACAGTTTTCTTCATACGCACACTGAGGCCTGATCCCTTATCAATACACTGAGCTGTTTATGCAGGACATTCGCCCATATCCAGCACCCAGGGAGCAGTGATGGGGTTGGTGCCTTGCTCAAGAGCATCTTAGGGCAACCTACTAGTCTGGGATTCAAGCTCATCACCTTCCAGTCCTGGGGGCCTGGTCCTTAAACACTAGAAAACTGCCGCCCCGGCAACATTTAACAACAGCTTCTGTTTTTCTTCTTTGGTTAAAACACGGAGGATTTAATGATTGGCTACAGTGGGCCGGTCCTGTGTCTTCCTGAGGCCTCCGAGTATTAAGAGCTCAGCCGAGCCAAAGACGGAGTAATGGCTATTTGATGAAGTTTTCAGAGTTGCAGAGCATGGCTACAAATTTACTGCGGTGCAGCTTCAGCAACTTGCAGCCAGAGCTAATGAGAGACTAGACGTGCACATCCAGGCGTTTCTATGGCAATCCTGCAGTGCACTTCAAGTGACACTACATTGAAACATCCACTGTAAAAAAAAGTGATGAAACATTTTAACTTAAAACTCAAGTAAACCTGCTTAAAAGTCTTCAAAGGTTAACAAATGTTAGCACTAGATTAGCTTTAATCTTATTGAACTGGGGTTATTTATCTTTATAGTGTGGAGCTTTATTTCAATTTTTTATTTGTGTTATTTTTGATTTTGCTTTTTGATGGAAACTGTAGACCAGAGATATTTACAGTCAATTTAATAAAAGCTTTTTTTTTCTTTTTCTTTTTTTTTTATGTATCTTTAATTCTGGAGCAGATAGAAAGCAGTAATGAGTTTCAGGATTCAGATTTAGATGGGATAGAACAGCATCTTGAATCAACGCATTTGTGATGCATAAAAGATGAAAATAAAAATAATAATAATAAAAATTGCATGATTTTCTGTTTTTTTTTCATGAAAGGTTAATGTAGATTTTTTAATGAAAGTATTTGAGATTTAGAGATGAACATCTCAGCTTGACAACCACATCACCCAGTTGTTTATCTGTTCTCTTTTTGTGACAGGAAGGCCAGATCTGTGAACTACAACATTATGGCAACCATTGTGAAACACTTTCTATTAAATATCGATGGAAAAATATTTTTAAGAGTAGCACCAGACTGAAATTTCTCACCCAAACCCAATACCTACTGAAGGTGAAGCTCAGAATGTCCCACAGGAGAATTGAACCATAGGACGGCAGACAAATCCCCCTTAAAACTTCAGCAAGTAACTTGTGTAGATGTGTGTGCAGAGAAGTAATGAATACACAGCCCCTGCAGCAATATAAAACTCCCATCGGAAAACAGAAACACGAGATAATGGTCTCTTAATGGAGCACCAGACTCTAAGGCTGAATGACTGTCCAGTTACATGTGGGTGTGTCTTTAATTCAGTTTCTCCGAGCGCCTGTTTATGAGTTTTCCATTGGCAGAGTGTATTTACGAGGGAAAATAAATCTACTGCCAGTACGAGTCGTGTGTTCTCGCCTTCGGGGGCGCCTGTCTGTCAGAGTGATGGATATTCCAGGGTTCATGGTGGTCTCTTCAGGGCTCCCGACGCTGCCCGCGTCAGCATGGAGCCAGCCAAATGCAGATCCGTAAACAGTTTTGATGGACAGATAGGCCACACCCTTTCTAGCTGAGCTGGACCCAAATGCCACTCATGGAGACCTTCAGGCTACGGATGAAATGCACGAGTGGAATTGGAGGTGCCCACCTCAAGACAGCAAGAAACAAGCATGTTCCCAGAGCACACTGGGTAAAGATATCGAGGAATATTCTAAAGGCTACATAACACGTACAAAACCCTAAACGACAGACATAAACCTGCAACGCAACAAGTAACACAAAAGCTTTTGCTTCCTTTCACTAAGGACATCTGGCGATTCTTGATAAGACTTTTTATAAATGTGGATGTAGGTTTATGTCAGTTGTCATGGGAGATTCATACACTTGTCATGTCAGCTAAAGAACACTGACCTTTAGGGAATTGGTACTGAAATATCTATAGGATGGGATCCACTGATGATTATTAACAGCGGTGACATTTCTGGCCTTTCTGGTCATGAATTCACGCCATCCGACACCCCTCCCCCAACTCACACACACACAGACACATATACACAAACACACGCACATAAACCACCACCACTGCCGCTCCTGAATTAAATATTTTACGTAGAACAAATATTCCCTCAATTAATTTGTTAGACAAAACTGCTGTCAGTGCGACATAATGCCTAGCGTTGTTGCCTCACAGCAAGGTCTTGGGTTCGATTCCCGGGTGTGGAGTGTGCTGTATGCTGTGGACATGTTCTCTCCATGTCTGAGAGCGTTTCCTTTATGCTTGAAGGTGGAGTTTCCCATTTTCTAGATGTGCTTAACACATAGGTGCTTCCTCTCTAACACTCAATCACCGAGAGAAGTCTAAAGTGCAGGGCTTTTACTTTTTCCTCCCTGTTTTTCACGTTGTTATTGCTGTATTTTAAGGTGAATTAAGTTCAGTTTGAATATTTCAGAATTTAATGCATTAAAAGTGAAATGAAACACTGTGCTAAAGTCCTGGGCTCCTTGAAAAATATGATTTTAAGCCTATCAAATTGATCTTTGTCAGACTGAGGATTAAATGTAAGAAACTGGAACAAATGTTTTACTGCTACAGGCTGCAAAGTGTCTAAAGGTTCTAGATAAATTGGTTCCAACCACTTAGCATTCAGCATCAGCAGTAAACAAATCACCTGATTATCTGGAATCAGCTGCTCCTGTTTCTTCTCTGCTTCATGTCTTCAGTTAGACGCTTTGTTCTGCTTGAAGGTTCAGACGGAGATCACTGTGTGGATTAACCAACACAGAACTATCAAACTGCTCAGGTACAGAGACTGGACTGAACATGAGAGACAACAACACTGTCCTTCAGGAAGATCTGGAGAACTGCTCAGGTACAGAGACTGGACTGAAAATGAGAGACAACAACACTGTCCTTCAGGAAGATCTGGAGAACTGCTCCTCAACAAATCATTAAAATACAAGAAAGTTTGACTTTTTGAAAGCAAAATATGAAAAAATGAGGTGTCAGGAATTTTGCACAGTATTGTAGTGAAAGTATAGGGCAGCGGTGGCCTAGTGGTTAGGGTGTCAGCCAAATGTTCGGAGGATCAGGGGTTCAAACCCCTTCCCAATGGGTTGCCCTGAGGTACCCTTGAGCGAGGTGCCGTCCCCGTCCCGCTCCTCCCTGTGATGGGCTGGCGACCTGTCCAGGGTGCGTCCCCCGTCCTCGCCCTGTGTGCGCTGGGTTGGACACCAGCGCTCCCCCGCGACCCCGTTTGGGACAAGCGGCAGATAATGGATGGATGGATGGATGGATAAAGTGAAAGTGACAACCCTCGTCATTGCAAGGTCACAGCACAGCACACAGTGAACCACAACAAAACTGGACCTCTGCTTTTAACCCATGCACACACCGTGCAGCAGTGGGCAACTATTGAAAGCGCCCAGGGAGCAGTGACAGGGACGGTACCTTGATCAGGGGTACCTCAGGGCAACCCACTGGTGGGGAATCGAACCCACAATCTTCCAATGTGGGGCAACTCCCTAACCATTAGGCCACCACTACCCCAGAAGTGGTGCAGTGCAGTAGTGGACTTCAACTTATACATTTTCATTTATGATTCAAAGACACAGTCTGCAGCAATAAGCAGCAGAACAAAGAGTTGAAGCAACAAAGAGGGGCTGAAGCTCTGCTGCAGTGTTGGATGTGTGGTGACGTTTAAAGCTCAGCTTCAGCTTTGGCATGAAAAAGCAAACTACTCAGGCACCATGAGCTCTTTACTGGAAGATTGATGCTTCAAAATGTGTGTCAGGAGACACTACTAAAAAATCTCTGCAGCTTTAGATAATCTTTATTGATCATTTTCTCCCAATATATCAATCCCAGCCCTTAAAAGGGAGACGGAGAAGGAATTCTCTACATTCCCATCATCAGAGCTCTTTTGTGTACAAGTTATTGAGGGAAATTTCATCATGCCTATGTGCCGCGTTTACCTGCTGTATGTGTGCAATAATGAGTAGCAGACTTCAAGGATAAGTCCAGGATTTTTGTCCTGTCATTGATAATCCACCTGTTCGCTCGGTGAACTCTCCAGTGTTGAATTAACTCTTAACTCTGGATTTAAGTCTGGATTTAAATGAATACTGTAGGTATTAATTTGGCTCTTGGGGCTTTTTGTGCATTCACTGATTATAGCAATGTGCTTTTTCACTGTTGGGACAGTAATTGCTTTTGTGGAATCCAGTCTCTTTTGTGTGTGTGTGTGTGTGTGTGTGTGTGTGTGTGTGTGTGTGTGTGTGTGTGTGTGTGTGTGTGTGTGATCTGCTTGAGTTTGGCTAATAGAAGCTGTGGCACACCAGCCTAAACTCTTAATTACACACCAGACAGCGAAGTGCAACCACGTGACCATCAGAGAGCAGGTTTATTTTTTGCAGTAATTGTCAACACCATAGTGGTACCATCATGGCAGTGGTGTGTGTGTGTGTGCGTGTGTGCACACAGCTCTGATCACCCTTTTTATCGCTAGACTGAGAAAATTTTCTGGCGAACAGCGTCCTGTGGTCAGACACTGATGAAGCAATTACAAGCACAAACCGCGAGGCAGCAGATGAGCTTCTGCCTTTTAAAGTGGACCGAGTTGGACGTGTCTAATGAAGTGGAGTCTTGGCTCTAGTTTGGGCCTCAAATTTGAACTCATTTAGAGCATTGAAATAAATACATTTGATGAATTTGATAAATGCATTAAAGAAATACATTTCTTCAGAGCATCTACAGTCATTTTCCTGCTGGTTGTTCAGTGGAAACCACGACAGTTTTAGTGGACATGTCCTTTTTCTCATTTATTTCCATCGTGTATCAACTGCAGTGATTCAGTGACTCGTCTTTGATCACAGCAGCTCCGCTCCAAGTTGCAGGCTGGTTTGCCAGACGGCACCAAGATGAAAGAACCCTGAACAGAACCAGAACCTGTTCTCTGTTGTTGGAAAAGGTTTACATGGGACACTCACACTAAACACATTGTCTCTGTTCAGCCCAATTCTGCATCGTCTTTCTTTCCCGGTCCCGATCTCTTCTTTCTTTCCCTCTTGCCCCCACTGAAGATATTCTAATATATTGTGCTAATTAGTACAGTAAGTGGGAAGCCCCTCCAGCCTCTTCTGAGTGATTATGTGGAGTGCCAGATCTCTCTGCAGGCCTAATTAATGTGGTCCTGATAGAGACATGAGTAAACGATGATCACAGGAGGACAGAGCCTCTTAAGGGCCCGCTTCCTCAAAGTGCCCTGTGATGCGGAGTGTGAGGGGGTTTGTCACATGCTGGGGCTGCTCCATTTTTCCCAGCTCAGACCCAAGACTTGAAAAGATGGTTTGATCTTTGAATCAAGTGCTGAGAGACGAGAGAACCATTGACAGCTACCTCAGGAGCTCGATAGTTTAGCCGAGCCAGAGAACGCTCTTCCAGCTTATCCCCTTCTTTTGCATTCCTTTTCATTCCACGGCTGAAGCCTGTTGATGCTCATGAACCTCTGTGTGTTTGCTGTTTTTGTAGAACATCTCCATGAGATAAGGGAGAAAAATACATTCTAATACTTTGAAATTCATTTCAGGACAGGAAAATATCTAGTACATCATATGTAGTATGCTGAAAGAATGAGCAGTGCTGGTTCATCATTATTAAGTTACAAGTTATTAAGTCTAATTTCTCCATCAAAGGTCCAACAAGGTCCATAAGGTCCAATGATGTACCTTAAATAGGAATCTTTTCACTGGGCTGAAAAGGGCTTTTTCATGTCATGATGTGTTAAAGATGAACAGTAAAACTGAAAGCCTGCCGATGGAGTACATGAAGTCAGTCCATCTTAAAAAATAAACCTGGTAGAATATGGTAGAGTTATGGTCCCTAACAAAAGGTCCTGAAGGTGCATCCTTGATAGAACTGTTCCATTGTTGTGAGAGGTGCCACCCCAGTGACAGTTTAGTGCCTTTCTGACGGTGTGTGGTGCCAGTGTTTCTGAATCAGGGGATCTTTTTGCAAAGCATTTCCACGAGTCCAAGCAAAACACAGTCCAACATTTAAAAATACAGGATCTGAATTCCTAAAATTGAGACTCACGTTCTACCAACCACACCAAAATCATGTTTTTTTTTAAAGACTGCTCATTCATTTTTCATGTGTGCTTTAAACACGGAACCTTCATAATTCCAGAACTGAGTTTATAATATACAAAGAACTCTTGAAAGAAACCTTGTCCATAATATAAAGGAACAGGACTTTTATAGGTTTAATTTGACAGTATAAATGGATGTAAATTTCCAAAAATGACTATATCCACTTTTAAAGGGATATAGGGTCTGATGAACATTAAGTTGGCCGAATGCCCAACTTACATTCATTGGCTCAAGTCTCTGAAATACTCAGCATTAAGACTTTTCAGATATATTAGGTCAAAGAGGCAGCTTGCAAAGTTTCTGCTTGCTTGGTGAAGACTAATTGGTGAAGACTAACTATGGACTAATTGGCATCTAGTCTTGCAATCACATGATGCATGTCAAGTTGCGCCACACAGGTGAGCAGAACAGACACATTTTTAGCTCTTCACATCATTAGTTGCAGAAGAAAGATACACTGATCATCTGCACGCGTCGGCACTCATTTATTTATTTATTTATGAGCATTTCTCCTTGTCCTGGCTCAAAATCATCAAAAACTGAAACTTGAATTATAGTTCAACAAAGCACAGTTATATATAGGGACATTATGGTCCTCTGCTTCTTCAAGTTCCTGACCTTGAGACTGTTTCTTTTGTCAGCTGTTGCTAAGCAGGCAGCCTTTGGTAAATCCAGCCGTGTTAATCCCTGTCCGGGACTTTGTCTTGGTGCAGGTGGGCCTGTTTACCTCTGGGTGTCGTGGCGGAGGTGTCGGCTATTTGTCTTTCTTTCTTTCGTTTGTGCCGGTGTTTGGGTTTGTGTTCTGTGTCTGTGCTTTAATGGGTATCACATGCTAATAAACCCTCCTGTGCTCATGACTCTGCATTTACGTCCTGCCTTTCCCCCACACTGGGACAATCCTCCGACAAAAACACAAGCAAGACCTTGCATTGTCCAGTGTCCTGAAAAGAAGGTGTGAAGCCCATTTAATTGCATTCTTTATTATTATTATTATATCAATATAGCTTTAGTATTTAGGTATACCTCCCTAATACCTCTATCCAGAAGAAATTCTCGAGCAATCCTCCCTTCCAGTATTGAGAGTCAAATAAATCAAACATTAATGGCTACTCTCATAAGAAACCTGCATCATCTCATGGTCGCCCCCCCTCCAGGGTAATGGGCTGATGTTAAGGTCGATTTGCTCCTCCTGACAATCTCAAAAGGTCTGCGGATTTGATCATTATCTTGCCAGATTATCCCGTTTGCAGGGTGACCTGCTGTTGTTTGCACGGTTCATGCTGAAATACTATAATCTGCCCTGCAAAAAAAAAAAGGTATAGAGACGTGAAATTATGAAAGTTATTAAAGGATAAATAATTCACGCTCGTTTTCTATTTGCAGCCGTTTCTTCATAAGCTGAGATCTGATCGCCACTTTTTAAATGCCACCCTTTCTGAAGATTACTGGATGATAATGTTATTAGATCATTCTCTGAGTTTTACAGCTTCCTCCACCAGTACGGTCATTATGGACTCATCTGCTCTGTTCATCATTCTGGACACATCCAACCTTTCCCAAAGGCCCCATTTCATGAAATAACAATATTTCCTCATTTTTTTGTTAATAAAAAAGTTTGATATATTATGGCAATATTGATAAAATGTTGAAATGTACTCTTCATTCCCTAGTGTTTCACTTTTATATAAATTTAAAAACAGCTAATATTTCATTTATTTAACACTCTTTCCTGCTGAAGTTGGAGGGAGCACTTTCTGAAGCAGGTACACTGTAGGTCTTCTCATCAGACAAGAGATCGTTTATATATAAGCAGAATTTAGACCCATTTTTTTACAGCTTCCCATGAATTTGGGGGCTGGACTTTTCAGGGAAAGACAATCGTTGTTGTCAAAGCCTTACAGACATCTTCCATATCTGATACTGATCTTCATCTACAAATGCAGCTCTTGCAAAGTTAGAGATTCTCAACACTTGTAGTTTAAAAAAGTATCTCAGTGACTTAATCAGTGCACAATTACTCCCTCCCTCCGCTCGAAAAATGTCACATCTAGATTGGAACCACTGGACGGGGTAAATTTGATGCAAGTATGTATTATGCATTATGTATTATGCAAGTATGGGGCAGTGGTGGTCTAGTGGTTAGGGAGTTGCCCCAGATCGGAAGACTGTGGGTTCCATTTCCTCACCAGTAGGTTGCCCTCGAAACACAGTGAAAAGGCATCCTCTGAACTGAACCCATCACAGTGCAGCAGGGGAGCAGTGACAGGGACGGCACCTTGCTCAAGCCTGAGGGTACCCTACTGGGCCAGGAATCAAACCCCTGACCTCATGATACTGAAACACAATTCCATCACCTAGTCCTCCCATCTCTCTCATCAGGAAGCATCTATGATGGAAAACAAACTGAATATGCATTTAGCCAGTTGTATGGGATTTGTGGGAACCTGAAATTGAATTGAATTCAAAGCATTTGACAGAAGAAATCAAACTTTTCTCCATTAACATTGTATGTTTTGTTCTTTCCTTTGCCTAAATCTGAGATGGTATTTCTAATCCAGTATATTTTTGAAGTGGAAATGTGCACATGCACCAAACAACACTCATATTCTGAAGTTGCACTGTTAAGTTTGACCCCATCTATACCGCACTTTTTCAACACTGAGTGTATTTACTGCTTTGTTTTCAAGTGTCACACGACAGTAACTTCACAGAAGGAGACAATATTGAGAGAACAATGCTTACGGATAGTTATATAAGATAATGATGCCTCTAAAGCGTTGTGACTCACAGCACTTGTGTGATTCACTGTTTGCAGGAGAGCAAATGTCAATTGCCAGTGCTGGCATGAAGAAAAGCCTGAAGTCCCATCTTGTAAATCAGAAGCTAATTACCCTCAGATGACCTATAAAGGAAAATAACAGTCATTTATTAACAAAAACCCCATGGAGTTGTTCATCAGGATGCCCTTGGGATCAACGTGTGAATGATGTTTGTTGCTGCAGCGTGAATAAAAAATACACATCCGAACAGCAGCACTCAGTCACCAGCAATTCTCATTTGTACCCAAAGAATATTGGCCTTCGTACTGCTGTCGACTTGCGTGACGTGACTAAATGCCAAATTACAGCAGTGTTGATCATGTTTAGTGTGTAAATATGATGAAAATGGGCCAAAGCGATTCAGAGCTCCATTTGATGGACATTCTAGCATCTTTCTGGTAAATGAAACTACCATGGATGTCACATTGCTTTAGTAACATGCTTGTGGTTGAAATAGCATGCTGTGAGGAGCTATTTTATAAATAAAAAATGTCTGTAGGACCTCTGTTTCCATTGTGTATGAGCTACGCTGTCATGTCTCTTATGCTTCAAGTCTGCATTTTGCACGGAATCACAAAAATACATACTTCATTTAATGATCTTCTGCCTTTAAAATGGTTATTAGAAAAACAACCCAACGTTCAAAACTGAAAACTGAGCAAATCCCAGCACTGCTGTATTGAATGGGCTCTGGACTGTAGCCTACTGCCTCCTATGCTACAGTGATTGCCCAAAAACTACATCAAGTGCTCACACATTAATAAGGTCAACTGTAAATAAACCCATCCAACAACTGACACATAAAATCAACTTAGTCTTAAAGAAAAACCTCAGAATATAAACCAATACTCTGGACTAAGAGAGAATGTTCATGTCCCTTATTTGTCACCTTGAGGTGTAAAGATTAGAAATTTGATTTGACATGGTAGTCTCACTCACTCAGTCATTTTCATAACCGCTTGTCCTAATTAGTGTCGTGGGGGGGTGCTGGAACCAATCCCAGCTCTCACTATTGAAGACTATTGAAGTAAGTGGCTGCAAAAGTAACTGCAAGATCAATCAGATTTGATCAGTATTATACTCTATAAAAATGTGGTTCCAAATTAAAGGTCTGGCCAAAGTGTCACATGATGCACATACTTCCATCCATCTACCCTTTCTCAGAGCTGCTTATCCTAACCAAGGTCATGGAGGGT
>CM029366.1:30489849-30804849 GCA_017165825.1 Hepsetus odoe | reverse complement strand
TCATTTAAATTTTATCAGGCTAATTCAATTTCAGAGGGCCTAAACAAAACCTTCAAACAGACACATATTCATTGATGAACTGATAAATATAAAGGTTTGGTAATCCTGCACATATATGCAGTGCTGTGCCAAAGTTTTAGGCAGGTGTGAAAAAATGTTCAAAGAACGCTTTCAGAAATGGAAGTGTTCATCATTTATTTTCATCAATCAACAAAATGCAAAGTGAGCGAACAAAAGAAAAATCTAAATCAGATCAATATCTGGTGTTTCTACCTTTTGGCTTCAAAACAGCATCAGTTCTTCTAGGTACACTTGCACACAGTTTTTGAAGGAACTCGGCCGGTAGGTCGTTCCAAACATCTTGAAGAACTGAGCACAGATCTTCTGTGGATGTAGCTTCCTCACATCCTTCTGTCTCTTCATGTGATCCAGACACACTGGATGATGTGGAGATCAGGGCTCTGTGGGGCCAGAAGAACTGATGCTGGTTTGAAGGCAAAAGGTAGAAACACCAGATATTGATCTGATTTAGATTTTTCTTTTGTTCGCTCACTTTGCATTTTGTAAATTGCTAAAAATAAACAATCATTATTGATATTTCTGAAAGCGTTCTTTGTTTACAGCATTTTTTCCACACCTTTTGCACAGTAATGTATATATAGGAGGAAAGCAATCCTTTTTTGCGAGCCATCACTGTTGATTATAACAGCGAATAATTAAGTGATTACATGCAGTCAATCATGTTCTCATATACACTCTTTAAACCTGTCACGATAGATGGCGCTCTACTCTGACTGAACACACTTGGGCACATCAAATCTGAAACTCCAATTACAAGCTTATTGGTGAGATTCATATGACTTCGGTAACATCTAATGCAGAAGTGTATAATGTGAAATTCGGGTTTAAGTTTTAACCTTGACTTTTTGTACTTGTAAAGTTTGGGTGAAATTTAAGTGCAGTACAGGAATAGAGGTGGTAAAAACACTGGCGATGCTCTCACCCCACAGTTTCCAGAACTTGCGCTGTACTTAAGTTTTAACCAAACATCACAGCACAAAAGGCATCATCTTTATTTCTGGAGCACATTTAAAAGGCAGCAGGTGTCACCAAAGTGCTGTACAATGAAACAAACCATTATAATAAATGGAATAAAATTGAATAAAAGGCTGAAATAGCTAGTAAATGAAAACAGCAAATTAAATGAATGAGTAAGAAAACGGATTACGAAAGCAGTAGAAGAGAAAACACAGCTGACTGAAGGAAAGACAGAACAGAGCAGACAACTGAATACAGAGACTTTAATGCCTGGGAAAACACATAGGTTTTTTTTTTATTATTCTTTATTGTGTGTATTTTATATACAGTACTGTGCAAAAGTGTACCTAGAAGAATTGATGCTGTTTTGAAGGCAAAGGGTGGTCACACCTAATATTGACCTGATTTAGATTCTCTTCTGTTCATTCACTGCATTTTGTTGATTGATGAAAATAAATGATGAACACTTCCATTTCTGAAAGCGTTCTTTGTTTACAGCATTTTTTCACACCTGCCTAAAACTTTTGCACAGTACTTTACATATTTCGGAGTCTATTAATGGAATGGAAAAAGGGTCCCGGGAGAGTGTGTGTAAGATTGAGATGGTAAGACAAAGTATCCCACAGTCCACTGCCATTCAGAAGTGAAAGGGTGACCCAGGAGCACATTAGGCTGCGAGGAGCTATTCTCCTGAAATGAAAAACTGACAGCAGGTGACACTCACAAAAAAACTCATTAAACCCCCCCCTCCCGCACACTGCCGTCATCTTGCGCCAGAGAGCACGGGCTGGTAAATTAAAAATTTGTGCCAGGTTATGGGTCTGTCCTAACAGATGACTCAGTTCAGGCATTTGGCTAAAGAGCAAATATCCTCCTGCTCCAGCCACGTCTGAAAGTGCCAGCACTGATTCTGTTTCCTGCTGATGGGCTTCATGAACAGGGCGTGACTCAGCAAAGGTCCTGGGCATCTAGAAGGTCTGAGGGCTCTCTGAATGTTAGTGAGGATTAGTGATGAAGATAAGAGGCGATCCAGAAGCCACTTTACAAAACCGTTGGAGTGTGATTCTGCCTGAGCGGAGCCGCACCGCATACACACTCAGATTCATTCAGTTTGTCCGGCGCTTAGTTGACCTGTTTTACAGGATTTGCCAAAGTCTCGAGCCCATCCATATGGCGAGGGCTCTCTCACTCTCTGTCTCTCTCTCAGGCTGTCCTCACGGCTGGGGGAACAGCTTGTTTCTGGCAGCCCTTTAGCATGTGCCCTATTGACTGCTGATCTTTTCTAATTCACTATAATCCACTTGAGTGGAGCTGGACCGGGCAGGCACGAAGGGAATTAGGTGGCACTTTGAGGTGGCATCGCTTTCTCTCAAGGCCATTACTCACTGAAAATCTTTTCTTTTTTGGGGAACATGGACATGTGAAAGAAAAGCCATCTCTTCCAAGAGTGGAAAGTTTGAGCTCATGATTTAAAGGATGGGGAGACACGGTACAAGCATTTACATATTTAAGCCCTTTTATTCCCAAAAAAGTGAGGACTTTAATTGCAGATCATTGTAAGTATAATTGCGACGCTGATATTTATCCATATTGTGCAGAACTCATACTTGGTCAGCCAATGGTAGAGAAATATGTATTAATAGAAAAGTTATACATAAATCAGCTCCTTTCCAGTAGTCACCTCCACTACTCACTTCATCAAAGGAAAAGTAATGTACAGTAAAGTACACAAGCTTACAAAACCCTGTTTGGGTGGCTGTGGTCTAGTGGTAGAGTACTTGCCTACGGACCTCTGGATCCAGAGGTTCCTGGTTCACATCCCACCTCTAGCACCACCACTGGGTCCCTGAGCAAGACCCTTAACCCTGAGTTGCTCCAGGGGGACTGTCCCTGTAATTAGGACATGTAAGTCGCTCTGGATAAGAGCGTCTGCTAAATGCCGTAAATGTTTGGAATTATTTTTCTCCTCATCACTACATTTAACTGACTGTTAAATGAAGTGTTGCTTTATTTAAGCTGACTGGCTTCTCCAAAGGTGCTGCAGAGTGAAAAAAGATTCCTGGCTTGGGGACCAGTGATGCCTGCTGTGGAGACCAAGTTCTATAAACAGACCAGGCACAGTCATGGTGGTGGGATGGTTTAGGTTGTCGAGAGTGTATTGAGCACTGGAGAAGAGGGCAGCAGTGGCCTAGTGGTTAGGGACGAGGCCCCCGGATCAGAAGATTATGGGTTTGAATCCCAGACCAGTAGGTGGTCCCCGTCACTGCTCCCCAGATGCTTTCAATAGCTGCCTCCTGCTGCACGTGTTTGTGAGTGGGTAAAACGCAGAGGTGTCATTTCGTTGTGGTTCACTGTGTGTTGTGCCATAAGAATGGTCACTTTCACTTTCATTTATCCTACTATAACATGTGTCTCGAACATTTGTCTCAGACCAAATCCTGAAGTGGGGATCTGCTTCGGTTGTAGCTGGTAGGCTTAGCATTCATTCCAACTTGCTGTCGTTTACTCCTAGGGGACCATATGTGTAATAAGGCCCGGTGTGGCTTGAACAGGCCTTGTTTACTCCGTACAGTGCATCAAATGTCATGTCAATCAATTACTGGATGCAGAAGCTACATTTCAGAGAACAATGAAATGACTATCCTTAATATAACAAAGTGCATGAATCACCAAGATAAAAAGTTACAGGTTGTCTCTTCCAGCCTCTTTTTCCTTCCTTGGTGACTTCTCTTTTCATTCTGCCCATTAGTTTCTCCCTCCATCTTTCTGTTCCAGAGCTCTCTCCTAATCCAGGATAGCTTTTCTTTTCTTGTGCTAGCCATTCCAGCTTCTCTCACTCTCTCCCTTGCTCTCCGCAATTTCCTTGCTCTTCTCTCTCATGCGTGGGCGCGATGTGTATGAGGGAAAGAGACTGGGCTGCTAGAAGGAGCGGCCTAATGAGGAATGTATTGATTTCCTATAAGAAGGATTTAATCAAAGTCCCTCGACACATCCAGAGGGACAGGGGCCTCGCTGCAGCACCAAATTACACTTCATACACCATCTATTTTTCAGCCACGGCGATAAATGGAGCTGCCTAGCAGATAGATGAGAGTCTCTGTAGCTCATTCATCATGCCCAAACAAGGGGAGGAAAGCAAAGTGATTGAGACGGGCAGAAACAACAGCCAATGATGAATGGCCTGGGAGGAACCAAGTAGGGGAGGCGGGACATGAATCTACCAATTACAGGATGGAAGTGTAATGAACGCACATGTAAGGGAGGCTAATGCACAGGTCATGCTCTCCGGTGAAACAGAACCAAACATTGCATTATTGCTCCAATAAGACAAATTACTGCAGCACCAGGAATTTACTGCATTATTTTATCTACAAGTGTACATTCATCAATACATGAATATACTTTGGTGCTATTTAAGCCAATCAAAAGGCCCCTCCAGTGATGCTGAGTGGCCCTTTCCCAGACTCCTGTGGCTTCAGCATCAGAAGCAGAATTAATGCTTTTTCCAATTTCAAAAATAATTTCCAGTCTAAACAAAGCACTGGAAGGAATAAACTGTAAAACTGGCATTTTGACGAGTGGGTTGGAATCCCTTACTTGTAGGTTGCCCTGAGTTACCCTTGAGCAAGGTACCATCCCCGTTACTGCTCCCTGGGCACTTTCCCCTGCTGCACGTATGTGTATATGTTAAATGCAGAGGCTTTGGGGCAGTGGTGGCCTAGTGGTGAGGCACTATGCCCCAAGATCAGAAGGTTGTGGGAGATTTATTCATTTTGGAAAAGAGAGCAGTAGGTTGCCCTCAGGTACCCTTAAGCAAGGTACCATCCCCATCCCTGCTGCCGGCCGCTTTCAATAGCTGCTCGCTGTTGCACGTGTGCGTGTATGGATTAAACGCAGAGGTTGAATTTCGTTGTGTCTCACTGTGTTGTGCTGTGTTTCACAACGATAACACTAGCCACTTTCACTTTTTTGTTCTGTTCACTTACTATTGGAAATATAGTTAGTTTAACATTTAAAGCCGGCTTGATTAATTTTAAAGTAGTCTGAGTAATCACTTTGCAGGGTTTATGCCTAATTCATGATATACACTAACAAAAACTTTAGTGATCAGCCCAGGAAAGCGTTCTTTCAGTTTGGATAAAACTGTTTGGATAAAACTGATTAAAAATGTGTGATTTGCCGTGCAGATTCCATTGCTCAAAATTAAAGCTTCATTTACACACGACGGTCCTGAAACACTGGATAGTGATGAGTCTGGCAGGCTGATGAGCCGGGGGTGAGAAAATAAATCAATTATTAGTAATAAAATATAGCTCCGTGTGACATTTCCTCATAAAACTAATGAGAGGTGGCAGTGTGTCTAGATCCAGCAGGACTTGGCCCATCCGCTTTTGCCACTGGCTCACCCCAAAAAAAAATCCTAACCAAATTAACCAGCATTACAAATAAACCTTTGACTCAGCAGAATTTTGCCCACTGACTAAAGGTGTGAGGCATTTTAGATTTTTTGGAAACTGAATTAATGAATGAATCATCCTTTGTACCTCTTAACCTCTTTGTCCCTTTGGCTTTGAACAGGTTTCCTGTAAGAAAGATAGAATTATCTCAGTTCTGATTGGCTGCTTCAGTCCTACTTTAACAGAACGAATGGTTCAAGACTCTCACGCTGCGGTAATACTCCAAAAATGTCTTTTTTATTGACAGGCAGCTGCTGAGGTACCTGGCTAGGTTTAACGGCACCTTCAGACAACAGATGGTCTTATATAGGCCAGTCTGCATTATTAAGGACTCTGAAAGAACAAGAACCATCTTTTAAGCTGCAACTCAGTAACAAGATGAAAAGAGGAAAGGAATTCTTTGATTTTCAGTCTGTTGGTTTTTTAATGTGTAAAGATTTGCTCGCCGACTTAATTGCGGTTTGAGGAACCTCATTGTTCTCACAATTACAAGTCCTCCTAAACCCTTTCATATCTTTTCTGTATTCTGCATTTTAATGTTGGTATTATATCTTTTTTACAAAACGCATCATCCGTGTCCATTTCTTCCTGTCCTCTGCATCTTCCTTTTTCACACCGACCTCTGTCCTCTCTCCCCACAGCCATAAACCTCCTCTTTGGGTTCCTCTTCTCCTTTTTCCTGGCAGCTCCATCCTCAACATCCGCCTCCCAGTGTAATCCTTGTCTCTCCTCTGGACATGTCCAAACCAACGCAACCTTACTTCTCTCACTTTGTCTCCAAGACGTCTAACCTGAGCTGTCCCTCTAATATACTCATTTCTAATCCTGTCCATCCTCGTCACACCCAACAAACATCTCGGCACTCTGACGCCTCCAGCTCCGCCTCCTGTCTTTTCGTCAGCGCTACCGTCTCCAACCCATAAAACATAGCAGGTCTCACTTTTGTCCTGTTCCTTTTAGTCTCGCTGGTACCCGTCTGTCACAGATCTCTCCTGTCACTCTCTTCTTCACCTTTCTTCCACACTCGCCGTTACTTTGAACTGTGGGTCCAAAGTATTTAAATTCCTTTACCTTCACGACCTCTACTCCCTGCATCCTAACCACTCTGCTGTCCTCCCTTTCATTCATACTCTTTCTATCTCTTCATTCTGTCTTGCAATTTTGGTATTATACATGCAAATTATTTTTTTTGCAACAGTTCACTCCCTCGACTTTGGGCAAAACAACTGTTAAGCTTATATGAACGTGGAAATGAAAAAAATATCTGAACCTCCTGGCACAGTACTTTAATTTATGTGTTAACTGAGTGGTACTGAAAGGTCCAAGTGAGATGTAGAAAACTCATGCAAAGGCAGACGCCTTGCAAAGTTTAGCTGTCAGCTCATTTGTTAAGACTGTAGCAGGGAGGGTAATGGCATGAAGCGTATACTTCTCAGTTCATACTAACACACACACTCACACACTTTGCACCATTATGTCCATATTACCTCTGAGTGAGAGAAGAATTTAGAAACAACCCACAGGCTGGAAATATGGATTCCATGTCTGCTTGGCCTGGTGGGGCCCTAAAAGCCACCAAAGTGCTCCCGTTCTCTACATTTAACACTGTTTAGCAGTAGATGGGTAGAGTCAGCCTCGCCCAGGGGCACTGTTCACAGTCCTCGAGCCTGCCTGTTTAATTATGCATCTCTCATGTGAAACAGGAAGGGAGGAGCTTCTGCAAGAGTTTATCAGCGACAGCAGATGGACCCTGTGGCTAGAGTCGTCTGAGGTAAATGGACCTCTCTCTCAGGGCTGGCTCGGATGCCATTTATGTAAAAAAAAATTTCGTTTAATTAATGTTTGACAAATGTCCCTTGCAGGAGTCCGACTGTATTAAATGTGGTCGTCTGAGGACAAACAGATGGAAACATTGTCCCTCGTTCTTTTTGACTTTACAGTCCATATAGTTGCCTCACTCTACAAGTTCGTTCATGGTCTTATTTCAGACATTTCATTTTGGATCAGTTATATTCTTCTTCTTCTTTTGGCTGCTCCTGCATCGGGGCCGCCAGGGCGAATCATCCGTTTCCATTTCTTCCGGTCCTCTGCATCTTCCTCCTTCAAACTGACCACCTGCATGTCCTCTCTCACCACGTCCATAAATCTCCTCTTTGGTCTTCCTCTTCTCCCCTTTTTACTGGCAGCTCCATCTTCTACATCAATTATGGATCAATTATATACATATGGATAAGGATCACGTGGACAAACTGATTAAAATAATGTGTTGGAGAAAAAAGCTGTGAACACAGTGTGCATCATACTGCCTTTAATGTAGCTGCAGGCCACTCAGAGAGCCCATGCTGACCACTGTCCACCACTAACAAAGCCCCCACTGGACATGTGAGCAGCACAATAGACCTGATCTGGTCTGCGGTCAGCTGTTTGTTCTACACATACCTGGGGAAGAGATGGCACCAGGGTGCAAATGCTTTGGGTGATCTTCTGGGAAACCTGGGGTCCTCACAATCATGCGGAGGTAACTTCGATGCATATCACTGATGTGCTGGACAAAGTGTTATGAAACTGTGCTCAGGACATCAATCTATGCTTTACACTTACAGCAAACACTCTTATCCAGTTCCTAATTACAGGGACAGTCCCCCTAGAGCAACTTGGGGTTCAGGGTTTTGCTCAGGAACACAGTGGTGGTAATGGTGGGATTTGAACATGCAATCTCTTGGTCCATAGGCAAGTGACCTACCTCGAGACCACCATCACCCTTCAGTGCCAGGCTGGTCTTGGTGCCAGATGCTGGCATGGTGGTCTGGGTTCAATTCTCAGACATATGACAGCCATAGTAGTGGGATGGGGTAAATGTAGAGAATAAATTCACTGCTGAGTGTGCACGGTGTATATTAGCAAGAGCAGGAATTCCATTCCATTCGATTTACCTCTCTCTCTCTCTCTCTCTCTCTCTCTTACTCACTTACTCTTTTATTGCAGTATGACACACTCTGACCTTCATGCGTCCATTGGCAGCCAGCATTCATCCCAACCAGCTAATTATTGTGCAGATGATATGGGAGCTTGTGGTAATAAGCAAGACATCAAACCTGACAGGAAATTAGAGACCTGACAGAGGCAGTGGAATGTGGAGAGATGGACAGAGCAGCCTCATCATTTCATGCGTTCTCATTTATTTTGCTTTTTTTATCTCAGGCAACACTCACTTTTGGACTCTGGGCTTTGAAACTGGAGGGCGAGACAGCACAGGGGGTTTAGGTAGTGAACAGCACAGGGAGCTGGGGTGTATTTCACAGAGCAGGATTTCTCAGTTTAGCCAGATAACATAAGCCTAAAGTCCAATAGTCCAATTATCTGCGCCATTTTCCGTTGTCTATTTATACCACTAGAATAAAACAGGCTGTTTATATTACTGTGCCTTTAGGATTCATTTATGTAAGTGACCTTGATCTTATTGGTGGCTGTGTGTGGTTCTTCATTTCAAAAGCAGTTCAGACTGAAAAGCACCGTATAACTTAAGTAGTCGCTAAATAGCTGAAAATGTGAAAATCTGGTCGTTTGTGGCATCATAAAAACAGTGAATGCAAATGGACTGGTTTGTATCTGAAAAAACTGAAAATTCCTTTGAAAAAGTTAGTGTTTATATACATCATTCAAATGTATTCAGGCATGATAATTAACTTCCCATTATTTGAGCCCTAAAAGTGGCTAAATAAGAAATCCTGCTCCCTCGTTACGGTTACATGCATAGAAAAGAACCCTTTTTTTGTCATGTGCCTTTATAAAATAATCGAAACTCAGCCAGTTTCTCCACTGCTGCTGCAAATTCTTCCAAAAAGTGAATTCTCAGTAAGGTTAAAGCCAAAATAGGGTACAACAATGAATGCCTCTTTTTCTTTCTTGCACTCTCATCCACAAGCTCTCTCAGATGGTATTGACCAAAGAACACACACAAAAACAGCCAGGCTTTAAATCCCTGCAGTTTAGTTCAGCTTCTTGCCCATTATTCCCAGGAATAAGAAATGCAATCAGTATAATTGTGTGCAGAAACAATTCACAGAATCATGTGGGCATGTTTTGAAACCTCTGCCTTGAACACAGGGGAGCCAGAAGAATTGAAAAGTAGTAGACTGTCACTTCAGGCAGGAACACAAAAGAAGATCTAAAATCATAAACCAAGAGAAAAGGTTTGGAGTCCAAACACTAGATGGAACCTCCAGCAGAGAAAATTAGCCATGCGAATGAAAGCTGGCTGCTGGGAGTGAGCACAGGCTATAAAGAGCTCAGGAGAAAGGAACAGGTGTGGATATATGTGTGGGCGGAGTCAGAGTGGAGCTGGAGCTGGATGGGACAGGTGTTAAAGGGAGAATATCTGACTGTCTTAAAAGATGGTCAAGTCAAGTTCAAAGTTTCTTCAGTGTGATCAGCAGCAATATAAAGTCAAGTACAAGAACGTACGACGAAGCACAAGAGACAGTAGATAAAGTCCAGAACAGTAAACAGTAACGGGACATTTGGTAGTGGGTAGTTCGAGAAAGTCCTGGGTTCGATTCCCAGACGGGATAGTCCGGTTCCTTTCTGTGTGGAGTTTGCATGCTCTCCCTGTGTCTGTGTGTGTTGACACTGTGGGAGCTCCGGGTTCCCTCCACCTGTCCCCACCTTTTGCCCTGTGAGAGCTGGGATAGACTCCAGCACCACCTTTACCTTTGTCAGTCAGTCATTTTCTGTCCCAAACGGGGTTGCAAGAGTCCATCCCAGCTCACTGGTCGCCAGCCCATCGCAGGGAGGAGCGAGACGGGGACGGCACCTTGCTCAAGGGTACCTCAGGGCAACCTATTGGGAAGGGGTTCGAACCCCTGATCCTCCGATCATGTGGCCAACGCCCGAACCACTAGGCCACCGCTGCCCCGCTGCCACTCAAAAATAACACGCATTGCAACATTATTATAATATTATACCTTTTAATTCTTTAATGTGATGAGAAAGTAGTGCAGACAGCTCCTTTCATATGCCCTGTGCGCATACTATTAAATGTGATTATTATTTATTAATTAAGGGTAAAATTGTACAAGTATAAATGTAAGCATCTTTAAAAGGAGCTGTACTTGGTTCTTGGATCAGTAATATTGACTTTGCACGCCACCAACTTATGTTTATAATCTATTTGTCCCGTCTTTACTGCCCGTAAATGGCCGATTTGGATGTTGTGGTAAGAAATAGATGGATGCCGTTGTCTCCTTTCCTTTGGTAAAGGATGCTCCAGTTAAGCATGTGATAGAGGAGATAATAAAGGGAGCCTTGAAGCACCTTTTTTTTAGTATTTAGAGGATTTGACCGACTCTTCTCATTGCCACTTCGATCATTCTGGCTCGTTTTACTCAGTTAGGAACCTTCGTAAACCCTTTAATCTACTTGAACATCCACCCGAACAGCGCAATCTTCCTTTTAATTAAATCTTTTACAATGTTTTATGTTGGACCGGGTCTCGTTGGTATTGATATTGTAAATGTTTAAGGATATCAAGCCCTGTTTCATAAGTGCACCGCAAAACAAACCCCTGTACCCAGCTCTCTGGTCTCTTTGTGTTCTCAGCTGTTCAGGAGGGATATTTTAAGGACTGACTTCAGTTCTGGCTCCAGTTTTGCCCGGTGAAGGACATCCCTCCCAAATAACAACTCAGAGAGGGCATCCCAGAAGGTCAAGCTTTGGTTAAAGCCAAAATTGCATCAGATCTGTGTGATGCACATCAAATGTCAAAAACATTCACTCAGCAAAACCTGCAAAAAGGGCAACATTTATAAGGACACAGTGACTTTGGAGTGACTTTTTTCTGTGCAATGTATGTGTGCATTTGTGTGTGTGTGTGTGTGTGTGTGTGTGTGTGTGTGTGTGTGTGTGTGTGTGCGTGTGTGCGTGTGTGTGTTCAGGTGTTGGGGAGCTGAAGCAGGATGATGAGGATCTGTTCCATCAATACTTTGAATGAGCAATCCAAAGATAACATATGATTCTGGTCAGAGCTGGAGCTTCAGAGAAATAGAAAATACTGGTTTCAGAAATAATTTATTATTGATTATCTTTAATAGCAATCAGCCCAGAAGCAAATGGGGATAGCAAAAGAAAATCCAATGCTATTGTAGAAACATTAATGAGTCCATAAGTTGCGTGTCACAGCAGCATCCTAGAATACCTCCAATACTCAGCGCATGAAGAGAAACACTTTAACTTTTAACGTTAATACCAAGATTTCACAGCTGTGCCAAAGACCGACCACCCACCGTCAAATTACACAATCCTCTACAGAGAATTTCTGTTCATCAGTATTTGCATGCATTTTGCAGAAGTGACCATTTTAGTTTATGCACTAAAGTCAGCTTGTGCTTTAAAATGTTCAGCGATGACCCTGCACAGGGCGTTTACTTATTTACACTTTGGCTAAACACGTTCTTTAACAAGGGTGGAACTTTTACATACACACCGTATTCAATTTCATGCAGGTCATTTTCTCCTGCTCTGTTTTTGAGAGAATAGCCATGCAGATGGAGATACAAGGTTTTGTTTCAGAGGGGAAGAGCACACAGGTTAACTCGCACATTATTTTGAACGAACTCTCATGAAACCAGCTCTGCAGATATCTCTCCAAATAAAACGCTGGCATCAGGCACGCTAACAGCTGTTGGATTTAAGGTGTACCCGCTTTCCTGAATTCATTTTCTCCGAATTTTTGCTGGTTTTGGGAATCAGTGCTGTAGACAACACCCAGAGATGTAGCCTGAGAATGACTGGAGTGCAACATCTTGATTTGTTATTCGGAGTGTTTGAGTTATGCGCACTGTTCAAAAGCCTCGATTGCCCAGGAGGATCCCACAAGTCATTATATCAGACAGAGGGAGTGTGAGGAGAGAACGCTTCAGAGATGCATTAGTTAGAGGAGCTGTGCTGCTGTGTGTGAGGCGTGCAGACACAGATAATTAGAGTGTGTGAGAGCGATGAGTCCCTTAAAACAGCCCTCCTGCTCTCTGGGTGTGGGGCGTGCATTCTTTAATGGGAAGAATCTGTTTGGGAGATACAGGTTGTTCCTTTTGTGATCTTATGTTTGTATTATTTGATTTTACGGATCTTATGGTATCTTATTTTATTTATGTGTATTATAATGTGCATTTTGATTATTGTTATTACTATTATTAGTATTATAACTATTGCAGTTATTATCTAATCTTTCTATTTTGACTTTATCTCATTCTCTAGTTGTTCAGTTCAAGAGAACTTTACTTACTTTACTTAAATAAACTTTACGTACTTGCTGCTTAAGGACGGGAGGCCACTTTTAATTGAAGTTATGAATGCTATTCAAATTATTATTCAATTATTCATCATCATTTCTTGACCCTAAGCCATAGTAAGCATAAAAATACAATTTTTATTCCAGGTTTCAGAGAATGTCTGGAAGGGTTTGTCCTTTAAGATCGGAAAACACATGCCATCTGTTTTTTTGTTGTTGTTTTTTTTAAACAGAGCTAAGATGTCCCTGAAAGTCCAGACCAGCAACATCACCAATAAAAATGACCCCAAATCCATCAACTCGCGCGTGTTTATCGGGAACTTAAACACGGCGGTCGTGACAAAGAGTGATGTTGAGACGATCTTCTCCAAATATGGTCGAGTTTTGGGCTGCTCTGTTCACAAAGGCTATGCCTTCGTTCAGTATGCTAATGAGAGACACGCCCGCGGAGCTGTTATTGGAGAGAACGGACGCGTCCTGGCTGGACAGACACTCGGTGAGTTTTTCAGTGAATTTGATAAAACATAAACTTTTGTGTGTGTGTGTATTTGTGTGTGTGTGTGTATATATATATATATATATATATATATATATATATATATATATATATATATATATATATATAAATAATAGTACTGGGCAAATATTTTATTTTGCATTTATTTGCTCACATTCTTTTATTTTCTGTATTTTATGCTACATAAAAATACAAATAAACGTACAGTAAGTAGCAATTTTGCAAACTTTTTCAATCTCTCCTCATGGAACCCGGTATAATCAGTAGTTTCTGTTCAATACATGATTCAGAATGTCCAAAATGTTGGTGTGCTGAAGTATTAAGATTTCTCGTGGAACTGGAACTAAGGAGCCCAACCCCGAAAAACAGCCCCATCACCCCCCCTCCACCTTTACTGCTGGCACAATACAGTCAGGCGGGTCACATTCAGGCATCCTCCAAAGCAAGACCTCAGTTTCTAAACCCTCTGCAACAATACCATCACGGAGTGTCTATCAGGGAAGATGTTTAACTAGCTGGTGTCCCATGAAAGTATCAAACTCTTCAGAACAATCCATTCTTCTATACCTGTGCCAATGGGTGTGGCTTGAATACCAAACTTCAGTGATTAAGAGGTTTCTGTCGTCCTTAATGAGCTTTAACAGTCTTTCCACTTGTTGGGAGCTCAGTAAAAGCTCAGTGTGTCCTCTAAAAGGTAACCCCGTCACTTCGATTTCTTCTGCAGCTGCGCAGCGTCTGGCTTAGAGTTCAGTGTCCCAGTAAAGGACTGCCTGTGTCCTTCGTCCTTCTGATAAATGAGGGACAGGTTTAGTCTTTCACCCCATTTTCATCCCTCTCTCAGCCCTTATCTCTGTCTCCTTCAGTCTCATTGACTAGTCCATGTCATCCCCTCTCTCTCTCTCTGTCTCTGTCTCTGATGCTTTTGGTCTTAGGCCTGCTTTAATGTCCAGAGTTGCTACCCCCCCCCCCCCCCCCCCGATAAAATCTATTGGATCATACGTTCTGTTTATAATCCATAAACTGTCTTTCAGAGTGTAATCAGATCTGGATGTAGGTGAACTTTAGGAGTGGTCTGATGGGTAATGGTTATGTTAGACATGATGCATTTATCCTGATCTTCTCAAAACCATCATAAAAACGTGTCTCAGGCATCAGACTGTGTACTCATATCCATTCCATGTAATAACTTTCGGTGAAGGAGCTTTTAGAGGCATTAATCAGACGTGTGGTTTCATTCACCACAACTCTGTGCGGTTCTGATGCGGCAAGTTCCTCGAGAACAAACTCACTCTTTACATCTTCACCATTTAATTATGCAAAAGCTTCTGTATGACTGCATCTTTATTACCCTCTCAGCCCCTACAGCTCTCTCCCTCCCTCTCTCCTTGTGGAGAGGTAGCGAAGACCAGTGTGAAGTGCTGTGTGTAGCAGTGGGTTCTGATTGCCCTCTAGTGGAAAAAATATTTCCGTCCTGCTCGAATAGATGCTCATGAGACCAACCTGGAAAAAAAAATTCTTCTAGCATAAACCATCCCATCAAGGCCATCTAGAAAATATGACACACACACACACACGCACACACGCAATGTTTAGCTCAAATTATATTACTTTAAAGTATGCTTCAAAAAAGACACTTTCCATGGAAATAATAGAATTGTTTGTATACTTCAAGTACACAAAATTTCTTCATTTTCTTTTTTGTGTGATTAAATAAGTTTTGTATGCTTTTGAAAGTACAATTGTTTACTTCCTTAGAAAGTTTTTAATTTGTTAAAAAAAAAAATTTGTAAAAGATTATTTTCTGTTTTTTCTCCTCCCGCCAAGCATTTTCAGTCTTTGATGACTGATGACCTGATGATGATCAGATTTCTGTGCCCATGAGGTCCTTAACTTTTAGCCTGAGTCTGAACAAAGCGAGGGATATGGTTGATATTCTTCCTCTCTCTTATGCAGATATCAACATGGCAGGTGAGCCCAAGCCCAACAGGCCCAAAGGACTGAAGAGAACAGCAGCATCCCTGTACAGGTGACTCTGCTCTAAATGCTGACCTCTAACATTAAGGAACAATGAGGGCTTGAAGTTGATGTACATCTAGTTAACATGCATATGCATGTGTATCTTTCTCATTTTAAGTAACCAGAGTAATTGGATGCTCAGAAGGGACTCTGTGTTAGTTTGTGCACTAAAAACAATTTCCTTTATACGTGATATTTGTGTAGAACAATTATTGCCTCAGTTGTGCCAAAGCCAGTGGACCCAATGGACCAAGAGGTCATAGGTTCAGATCCCACCTCCAGCACCACCGCCACTGGGTTCCTGAGCACGACCCTTTACCCCAAGATGTTCCAGAGTCACTGTCTCGGGAGTTAGGAAATGGAAGTTGCTCTGAATAAGTTCCATAAATGTAAATATGAAGAAAAGAAGTGCCCGATTTCACATCAAATTCACTTAGTGTTTCAAAGCTCAGCTCCATCGTTCATTTGTGTTTAGTTAGTTTCTGGCAAGCTCCTAAAAGTGGACTGACAAGCTCAGAATTTGATGCAGACTCTTCCTGAGAATCTGACCCAGTCGGCTGCAGTGTGAAATATGATGTTAAAAACACTCTCCGAGGTTTTCATTTTTTTAATAACTCAAATGGTGAAATAGAAAGTCACCAATAGAAACCCAAAACCAGTCATTATTTAGCAGCTGGAGCGCAGCAGAGGGTCCCGCCCAAACAGCACGGTTACAACACTTCTCAACCAATCAGTCTGTGGCACTGCAGCAAAAATCTCCATAAAACAACATATTTATCATACCGAGCATAAATCTGAGCTTATTATGCAAAAAAAACAAAAAGAAAAACATGCATACTCTTCATTCCACCCATATTTTAAACAAACACACACATTTCATGGTCACTGCAGCAGGTCCTGACCGCTGATGGGGGGGTAAAAGGTGATGCACTACAGCCTGTAAATGTAAACTTCACAGTGGAGCTGTACGGTCAGTGCAGCTGATAAAATGGACGGTGAGTGCAGATTCAAGCTGGAGTGGCCTGTCAGTGTATTTCTGTATTTATGACCAACTGGGCAGCGGTGGCCTAGTGGTTAGGGAGTTGCCCCGCATCGGAAGATTGTGGGTTCGATTCCCTCGCAAGTAGGTTGCCCTGAGGTACCCTTGAGCAAGGTGCTGTCCCCATCACTGCTCCCCGGGCTTTCAATAGCTGCCCACTGCTGCATGGTGTTTGTGTGCATGGGTTAAACGCAGAGGTCTAATTTCGTTGTGGTTCACTGTGTGCTGTGCTGTGACCTCGCAATGACAAGGGTTGTCACTTTCAGCTTAAACACTTTCATATAAGTAAAAAAGCCCTGCTGTAATAAGTGCACTCACACTTTATTTATTATTATACTGTAGGATGTTTTTCTGACTCTTCTGCTTTCTTTCTGCAGTGGTTATGACTTTGACTATGATTATTATAGAGACGACTTCTACGACAGGTGAGTGAGTTTACATCAACAGTCTGCACATCACATTTGAGTGTGTAATGTAAGATTTAAGAACCGAATCGATGGTATGTTACACATCATGTTCTCTTTATTTGGGCAAGATTTGGGCAAGAATAAAATCTACAGATACAGCTATGAAGAAATACGCGGTCTAATCAGGACATGTTAACCCAGATTGTTGTGTAAAACCCTTTTTATGGCCCACAATCTTCCAATCCGGGGCAACTTCCTAACCACTGGGTCACCGCTGCCCCGTTTCACTGTGGAGAGACTGTCACCTACTGTCACCTCACAGCGAGAAGGTCCTGGGATCGATTCCCAGGTCAGGTGGTCCGGGTCCTTTCTGCACTGAGTCTCCCTGTGTCTTCCAACATCCAATGACATGCCTGTCAGGTGGATTGGAGATGCTAGGTTGGCTATAGGTTTGTGTGTGTGTGTGTGTGTGTGTGTGTGTGTGTGTGCATGTGAGTGTGTTCGTCTGTGTCTCCCCTGCGATGGACTGGTGACCAGAGTTTTTCCTTTCGCCCTGTGAGAGCTGGAATAGGCTCCAGCACCCCCGTGACCCTAATTAGGAGAAGCGGCTCAGAAAATGAGTAAGAGACTGAGCGTGGCTGTGGCTAGATTTATTTAACCCTTTATCACTGGTTGTTTTTTATTGTTTATGTGTATTTTATTCAGTGGTTGTTTGAGTGACAAAAGGGTGTTACGTTTTCACAAGGCTGATAAGGGGGAGTTTTTCATGCAGTAATTCACAGGAGGATTTGGAAACGGTGTGTTGTATTTCCAATATAGTTGTCTTTTCGTGCTATATTACATTTTTATAGTCTAGTATAGAGTATATTTTATTTGGCGCCGTTCCATTCTCACTGCAGTTACACCGCTATGGCTGTGGCATGTAAATGTGTGCTAATGATGAGTGTGGAAAAGTGCTCGTCCGTGTCCCGGCGCACATCTGCAAAGCACCACATACAGCTGACTGTAAATATGCTTACAAATCATCTGCATGACATCTGTGCGTTATATAGCACAGTCTTCAGTGGTGTAAGATTTATAGATCTCCTGTTCTACAGGGAATAAGCTTCATAAGAAAAGACTTGTAGTATCTGTAGCTCCGGTGTGTTCACTGTGTCTAAAGTCTAAACATGGCCCTGTAAAATGTGATCAGCTTATGCACGCTGATTCTGGATTTTGTCCACAATGCCAGCATGTGTATACACCGTACACACCAGAACTGAATGAATTTAATGTGTTAAGTCTCAATTTTAAAAGACCTTGACTGGACTGGGGACATGTCATTGGTTTGTTTCTGGTGAAAGTTGTTCTAACAAGAGCTAATGAAAGTGAAAGTGACCATTCTTGTCATTGTGAGTACACGGCACAACACACCGTGAACCACAACGAAATGACACCGAATTAACCCACACACAAACACGTGCAGCAGGGGGTAACTTTTGAAAGCACCCAGGGAGCAGTGACAGGGATGGAACCTTGCTCAAGGGTACCTCAGGGCAACCTACTGGTCTGGGATTCGAACCCACAATCTTCTGATCTTGGGGCCGACTCCCTAACCACTAGGCCACCGCTGCCCCGAATGAAGGTCAATGAAGGTTAGAATCCCTCTTTCACTTATGCTGGCTCCGTGTGAGCTCATCTGCGTATTCAAGTCAGGTAAATTCTATTTATAAAGAACTTTACCACTGCTGTTGTCACGAAGCAGCTTTACAGAATCCAGGTCCGAGCCCTGAGGGAGCAACAGAGCCCAGAAGAAACCTGGGGAAGAACCAATACCCAAACAGAGAACCCATCCTCCTCTGGTCTGATGATCAAGAAAGAAAAAGAAGTAACATTTTAATTAGATTGAATAGCTGTTACAGTGTGGGAGAGTATTAAAGATCCATTAGTCTGGAACTGGGGGTTCAATAATGGTTCTGAGCTAATGGTACTTTTTGGTTTGTGTGGTTATTGAAGCGGCTCATGTAGGTGATCCAAAATAATGTAATGAAATTCCTGTAAAATTCGATACACATATGAGTGGAATCATATGCAACAATCATTTTCAACAGTGCTCCTTTGGAAACAAGCTGCCGATGAAGGACTAGAGGAAGGCGGTTGATTGGTTCATGTCAAACTTGAAAGGTCTTCATTAGAAGGCATCCACTATTAGACAGGCTAACAAGACAGGCTTGTTTCTCTGGACCAGAAACCAGCTCTCTGTGGGTAAGTTTAGACACCCTTATTTTAACCATAAAACACTGCTGGTTCATTGGGTCAAGTTACTGCGAGCAATAACAGCCAGTGTGCTTCCAAAAGCAGCGTCAGAAGCAAAATAAATCAAATCAATCTGTTCTGGTAGGAAGAATCCGTGGCGCTGCGTAAACATTACAGCACCCCGTATTATACTTGCCTTCTTTCTTAAAGAGGTTCCTTTTGATGTGCTCTTCATTCAGTGCAGTTATGTGTCGATAGTAAAACTTTTAGCCCATGAGTCACCTCTTCAAGCAAAATCAATGAATCGCTAAAATAGATGCTTTGAAGCAGCTAGATGTAATGTGCACCCCGTTTGCAGCTGCTGCATCCTGGTTTGCCTTTGGTTGGAACAGAACAGCCCGAAACAGCTGTGCAAAAAGATTTAATGTATGTTTAACTCTTCCTGGGAGGACGGGGGGAGGGGGGGCTTCAGTTCAATATGGACAGAAATGAATTGGTATGAAAGTGGCTACAAAGTAGACATGAGGTCAGTACAGAGTTCTTTTCTTCCACTATTAGTCAACACTGAGTCCTGTCCCACAACCCAATACTATTATATTACTAGTATACTGTACACAGCATGTCAGCATCACATTTACCTCTTTCGCTTTATGAATATGCAATGTCATTGAATTCTAACTGTAGTTATAAAAATAATTGAGTTCAAACGAATCACAAAGGACTCTTTTATAGATCTAAACATCTCTTTAAATCCAATCAACAAGACTTTTGCTGCTTTGATGTGCCTCGCAATGTCCCGACTCACAAAATCTCCATAAGGTTAAACTGGGTAAATAAACCATATTTTTTTTTTGCCAAACCATAACTTTGCATTACTGCAGTGATGTGTGGATTTCTGTTTCAAAATGTATTGAAATTTGAAAGGAATTCACCTTAGGGGGGATTTTCCTGATGGGGGATTAAGTCGTCATGGGTTTTACTGATTTTCCATTTGGTGAAATATCTACATTCAAATAATCCCTGTCCGGAAAACCTGCCCGGAATCTTCTTCATGTTATGAGCGGTGGGATGAAAGTTCCTGAGGAAACACAAGCAGACATGGCAGAACGTGTCCTCTCAGCACAGAAAGGACCTGGACCATCCCACCATCGAATCCAGGACCTTCTGGCTGTGAGGTGACAGCCTCCATGCTCCCATAACCACATCAAACAGAAACCTCAAGTTTATAATGTGAAAATATAAAACGGATAAGCATTGTAGTAAACAGAGAATGGACAGAATAAAAAAATGTGTTAAAAATGAATGAATAGCTTTAGAATTTTAGCAATAACACCAGTATGGGCTGCAATAATTTCTCTCCGGGAATTTATAATGATCGTATTTTTTTACAAATAACATAAATGCTCATAATACTCACAACCACGGCCCCCTTTGGCCAGTCGTTTTATTCCGTTCTCCATTTTTTTTCCCAGCTCAACCCATCATCACCTCATCACCTCAGAAAGTTGAGATTTTGGAGTTATGCATTGTTTGCTGCTCCGTTAGCTCTTACCAACACTGCTGTGTGCTGAGAGCAGCACATATCATAAACATGGTTATAAAAAAAAGAGAAAAATTCCATCTTAAGGATTTGCTGAAGGACTTCTTTAATTAAGAACATCAGAACCGCCTTAACTGCATTCCACGCTCTTCATCCCTCCTCCTTCACCCCGTCAAACTGATGTCTTTCTTATGCTCGCTAGTTTAACAGCATCTTTAGAAATGTCCAAAAATTCCCCAAACAAATCCCCTTATATATCATTTCCCTGATCTGACACCCTCGTTCCAAGATTTAATCTAAACTCATCATTCTCATCATTATTTATATACTATTCGAAGCCTTTATGCATCAATGAAGCATTTGCTTCTTCTTAATTACACAATGTGTCCAGCAGCTGTGGAATATTTCATGCTTTTCTTGTTTGTAACTTTTGGTTTATATGTACAACCCACTCCAGGGTTATTGGCACCCTCTAGAAACTGGGCAAATTCTATAAAATGAAGAATATTTAGAGTATAATGATTCAAATGTTTACCAAAGTAGATAGATGGAGGGATGATAATTAAGTTTTGGAAAGCATGGTACATGTCCACCCCCAGTATCTTTGAACTGGAAATGTTCTGCATAATGGAGAAGTCCAAGAAAAGAAAAGTGTCTCACTGCTTTGTCACCAAGGAAGGCTTAACCAAATATGATTTATAGGGTGCTATATGTTTAACGTCTCACTCATTTTCTGAGCAGCTTGTCCTAATTAGGGACGCGGGGACTCTGGAGCCTATCCCAGGTCTCACAGGGCGAAAAGCAGGGACTCACCCTGGACAGGTCACCAGTCCATTGCAGGGCAGGCACAGAGGCAAACACACTTACAAACGCACTCACACACACACACACACACACACACACACACACACACACACACACACACACACGCACACAGTCTACCTGAGCTGTATGTCTTTGGACAGTAGGAGGAGCTCCAGTGAGAAACACACACAGACACGAGGACAAGTCCACTCCACACAGATAGGACACGCACCGTCCCGCCTGGGAATCAAACCCAGGATCTTCTCGCTGTAAGGTGAGCAAAAATAAATAATCAGGCATCTACAAGCCCTCTGGTTGCCAATGTTTCCTCACAGCAAGAAGGTGATGCGTTTGATTCCCAGCTGGGGTTCTTTCTGTGTTTGTTCCTCCCGTGTCTGTGTGGGAGTTTCCTCCAGTTGCTCCGGTTTCCTCCCTCAGTCCAAAGACAGGACTGGACTGGACTGGAGATTAGAAATTGTCCCATTGGTGTAAGTGTGCATGATTGTGTTTGTCCTGCAATGGACTAATGATGTGTCCAGGGAATTTCTTTGGTATTTCTTGGCTCCAGCACTGCCACGATAAACGGTTGAGACAATGGAATGGACTAGAATAAATAATCACAACTATTCAAAAATAACAAGATCTTGTGAGGTCAGAAGAACACAGGCTTGGGCCCAGACTTCTCTTGGACATTCAGACATATGAGAATTAGTTTCTATTATTATATAATTCTATATAATTAGCATAGCAGCAACAGCACAGCAATTGAATAAAGAATTCATTAAAAAAATAACGTGTTGGATGCTCACTGTAAAGTCTGGACTCCTTCTAGCAGGGGAACATGTTAGGAAAACTAAATATATTAACATAAATACTATAAATATTAAAAGGAGAGCCTGCTAAGCTTGATCAACCTAGATCAGGGGTGTCAAACTCAATCACACAGGGGGCCAAAACTCAAAGCACACTTTTGGTCAGGGGCCGAACAGGATAGGCATTTATTGAACAGATTAAAACTAAATGTTTTTTGAACATAAATATGGATTGAAACAGACAGGATACAACATTATTCCAAAGTAAATGAACTTAAACTTAAAATAACTTATTATTATTCAAATAAATATTTTGCTCTCCATTAAATCATCTCCTGCAAAATGATACAAATTCAAAATATGAACATGCTGCCAAAAAACCTGAAAATATAAATAAAAATTGTGGGAAAAAATTTTCAATTTTCTTTGCTCTTAAGCCATTTTGCCAGAGCTGGATGTTTGGTATCTTTTCTTGGCAACAATCATTAGGGGCTCACTTTGACTTGAAATTTGGTATACATCAACAGACACTTGATTGATCTGACGTAATTGACGCGGGAATGATCGCAGGTAGCCTATCGTATGGTAAAGCAGCTGTTGCGCTGCATTATGGGATTTGTAGTTTGTATTATCGGCCATTTAAAAAAAATTATATATAAAATGACCTCAAGAGCCAGATATAATTGTACGTCTAAGCTGTTTAATTGCTGATTACATTCTAAAATAGGAGTTATCCAATAAATATATATTTAAATATTATCAAACAGAAAGTTAAGTAAAAAATGACAATGATATGACACAAAATGGTAATTTCTGGTTCCCAGAAATTGTTAGTGCTTCTGTGAAGGCCATGAAGGTTCCCTCCTATAATTGGTGTTTTGTGTGTCGGAGCACTTAAAATGGCATTTGCAAAAATATTGTGCATGGGTAATTTTTACAAAACTACTTTGAGATTGAGAACGGTTCCATCGGGGAATATTTTGATCACATCTACTGGATATTTACAGCCCAGAGGAGCATATCAGCACTAGAACATAAAAAATGATGAATTTATGGCCCTCATCAGACAAATAGAGCTAGCACTGAACTGCTATTCATTATACAGTCAGAATCAAGATCCGCACTCCATCACTTTCTACCACGATACATTCGTTTGCAGTTTGGCAGCGTTGAAGGGAATTGTCATAAAACAGTCACAAACATCTGTGAGCTTAAAAGAAAAAAATATTTGTTTCTCAAGAACTCCCTCCGTGACCTCCTAAGAAAACTTGGGCTCCGCTTGTGTATGATTGGCTGCAGCTCAACTTCAGTGGCTATGGAAACCTTGCTGTGAGGCTCGGTTGGACGTCCGTGTTCACAGATGTTGGGAATATCGTATCCATATGACGGGCAGACATGTTTATTTATCTCTCTCTTGTGATCTTGGGTCCTTGACTTACTGCCATCTGAGGGCAGCCATGACTCCAGTCGATGTTTTACAGCTTGGATACCCAATAATTTTAGCACTTTCAGGCATTTGTGAAACCTCTTGATCGGTCAGTTAAGACCGTAGAGAAGGGAGGAGAGCGGGAGGACGGCAGCTGGCTGCTCTGGTTTTTGTCTAGACAGCAGACGTGGCCCTCTTTGAAGACGAGAATATCTATTCCTCAGTTTATTCATTGTACAGCCTTTTGTCTCTCTGTCTCTATTCATCTGCATGCATAAGCATAAAAAATGAGGTGTGAGTATTTATTCTGGTTCCAAACCATTTATACTGGGTTCCACTGGGCAGTTGTGATGGATGCACATGGCTCTTAAGTATCTGTGGGTTGATATTTTCTCTGAACCATAACTTCATAACCTCTGCCTTTGGTCTGAACTTCTCCAAAGACATCGAAACACAAGAATCAAAAATGTTTCCAACAAGCCCACAGGAATTCAGGCGAGCACAGTTTCTGCTGATGGTTCCTGAAGCTTAAGGTTCCCAAGTCTTGGTCCTGGAAAGTGCAATAAAACTGATGTTCGGAGGTGCCTTAAAGTCTGTGACAACATATGGTCATATTGTTGATGGAACTCTTCAACAACATTAAGAGGAATCTAGATCTAGAATCTAGACTCAAATGTTTTGTTACACATCTTCTACATAGGACTACATTTCTACTCATTTCCAGGGGGAGGCTTTGTTGTTTTTTTTTTTTGAGAGTCCGCTGCCCCATAAATTTATACTGTGCCAACCAACCACACTCTCCCCTACAGAACAGTTGCTTTCCAACTGAGGGTCATGACCTCCTGGGGGTTTTAAGTATGGTGGAAAGTGGGTCAGGGAAAGCCAGCATGAATGCACATTTTTTCTCAGTTAAAGAGAACCATGTTGAGCAGAGGTGTTCTAGGCGAGATCTATCCACCCCACTTAGGCTGCCTATTCCTAGAAACACCCCTGCAAACCCGACATGAACACCTCTAATGCTGAGCCATTCGAAATGCTTTAAAATCAGTTTTTTAATTTAGATCTACTTTGGTTTCTGTTACAGACTCCTTTAAAGTGAAAAAAGCGAAAGTGACTTTTCGCGTCATTGTGAAACACGGCAGAGCACACAGTGAGACACAGCGAAATTACATCTCAAGGCTTGCTCAAGGGTACCACAAGGCAACCTACTGGTCTGGGATTCAAACCCAAGACCTTTTGATCCTGGGACCAACTCCCCAACCACAAATTACATCACAATATTATTTTTTTGAGAACATTGTAATATCTTCCAACTTACCACTGTTGTTCACATCACATGATGAAAATGTTCTACACTGAGAATGTTCTACAGCTGAACCAAAGCGTATCCCTGATCTCCTGTCCCAGAGCATGTCCACTCAGGAGCCCTGAGGATGGACAGAACACTTGCACTCATTTAGGATCATTTATACTACTCTGTTTTGCAGACATGATTTATGAGGTGAAGTTTCCTCAAAATTTCCAAACCATGCTGTGAACACATCTAGTAGCCCTAAACAAAAAAGAGCTCCCACTGGTGAATAAACATTACTTTAAGTCCAATTCCAGACTTAACTGTCTGGGAAACTGGCCCTGTGACCGACTCTGGTGCTGCCTAGTTGTTGTCCTTATTTCACCCCTTCTTTCTCTCTTCCCTGCTCATTTTCTCTAGACTGTTCGAGTGCCGAGGCAGAGTATCTCCAGTGCCCCGAGCAGTGCCGATAAAGCGCCCCCGCGTGGCTGTGCCTGTGATGCGTAGAGTGAAGTCTTTACCTGTCAAACTCCTGAGCAGATCCACCATCCTGCCCAACAGCTCAGTCAGACACAAATGTAAATTCACTTTTGATTCCCTTCACAGCCAAACCGACAGCTCCTGCTGAATTCTTAGGTGTCTGCTGCTTTTAGACTCCAAAAATACTCTTTTTCCCCCAAATCAGGTAATAAAAATAGCAGCCTACATTATATAATCCTACTCTAAGATTAAATGGGATTAAAACTCTTTTAGAGAGATTTTGGTTATCGAGAGAACAGTGGCCTCAGATGACTCAGTAACTGCACCCAGTGACTGTGTCCTGGCATGTAGTGAACTTGAACATTATTATGTCAGTTCTGAGATTTAGGATGTGAAAGAGTCACTGGGACTCGTGTCTTAGAGAACATCCTTCTACAATATTATCAAAAACTGCTCTCTGTTGTTCTCAGAGTTTTACAGAAGTGTTAAAGTCACTGATTTACTACTCTGAAGCTTGTTTTCTCTTTTTTTCATGCATGACAATGTGTGTGTGTGTGTGTGTGTGTGTGTGTGTGTGTGTGTGTGTGTGTGTGTGTGTGTGTGTGTGTGGGTGCATACGTGTGGGTGTGTATGTGTGTGCCCAACAGTGAAATCCAACGAATTACAAGCTATCAAATCAGAACTCACTCAGATCAAGTCCAACATTGATGCACTGCTGGGACGTCTGGATCAGATCACAGAGGACAAATACTGCACAACAGGTGAGGAGTCAACACATCCGATCCACAAATCTTTGAACATTCATAGCACAGCAGAGTTCCTCAGCCACAAAAACCTTTTTTATCTGAATGAAATGTTCAGCTAATGAACTGCCTGGCACACACACACACATTTTGTCTGAGAAGCTTTTTCTAACCAGTGATGGCAAGGTTCTGGAAGCCAACCCTCACTTGCAGGGCGAAAGACTACACAGATCTTTTGTAGCAGTCTAACTGAAAACACTAAGCGTAGTCCTTCTCCATTAAAAAATTGTGTCTGATCTGGTTCAGGCACCACGTTTTGAATGGTTTCAGATCATTCAGATCATTTTACCCAAACATGAATAGAACCTCATGACAAAAAACCTCCAGATGTTCCAATGTGTGTTTGTTCCGGCGGGAACCTAGACAGCAGTATTGGTTTTATTCTTCTCCTCATTTCTCCATCGATGGTGTAGCCCCTCCTCTGTTGATGATCCGTTGATGGTCCTGCTCCAAATTGGAGAAAGTGAGGGCTTGTTCACCAGACGGCACCAAGGTTCAAAGAATCCTCATCTGGTTCAAGAACCAGTTACCTGATAGTGTAAAAGGGCTAAAAGTTGAAATGCATTTGTCCCAGAACAGTGTTTGAAAAGGAACAGTTTCAAAAAGTACAAAACAAGAGGTGAAGAGTGAACAGCTGGACAGATGGAGGCCATCTGATGAAGTTCTGACAAGCAGCAGGGATTTTTCTGTCTGCTTTCGTCAATCAGACCGATTCACCAAGGGACCAATCACAAACACTCAGAGTGCTTCAACAAAAACACATCCCTGGAAACAGGCTGCCAGTATAAACAGCTACATTTCTTTAATACTCCAAACGGAAGGGAGGGAATGACATGACATGACTTTCAACTTAATAAAATAACAGAATTAACAGAATAAATGTGATAACATGTGATGCCATATTTTTTGGTCAGTCTGGTGACAATATTTCAGCTGGACAACATAAAGTAATTCATTATCTTGATAACAAAACACTGACCGGCTTGCTTCTTTAAAGAAAAAGCAGGAACAGCCCTGTTAAACTGGATTCAGTGCGCTGCAGTGTGTGACATATAAACATTGTGTTCTATATTTTTGAATATCTCCTCATATCTTCCTCTTCCATTCAAACTGACCAGATGTCTGAAAAAATAATAATGAGATGATAATGACTTTAATGTGGAGATATTACATCTCGCTTCAAAAGCATATTTAGTAGTGGAACGGTTGAATTTAGCAGCGTTTCCCAAAACCTAGTCTAAAACCCTCTTTGTGGATTGTAAATGTCTCTGCACCCCCGGTTTCTCCATCCTTCCAGCTTACCACTGTTGTTCACATCACATGACAAAAAAACTGAGAATGTTCTACAGCTGAACCGGAGCACATCCCTGATCTGCTGTCCCAGAGCATGTCCACTCAGGAGCCCTGAGCCTGGACAGAACACTAGCACTCACTTAAGACATTTATATTACTCCGATTTGCAGACGTGAGATGGAAACATGAAGAAGTGGATTTATGAGGTGAAGTTTCCTCAAATTCCAGGTTTCATCTTTTTGGCAACAGTATTTATTAAACACCTCATTAATGGCTCCCTAGATGGAGTGTCTGCATGTGGTAGTGATTGTGAAAACTTAGATAAATGTTTAAGATAAAGATGCGGATGAAAACGTACACTGGTGCTTGAAATTTTGTGAACCCTTCAAAATTTGTTTTCCATATAACCTTAAACATTAGCAGAAATTTACACAAGCCTTCAAGAGAATCTAATTAGACAATTGAGATGTAAATATACTTCCTACTTCCTTTTATTGAGGAAGATATTACAGATCTGTAAGTGGCAGAAGTATGGGAACCTTTGCTTTCCACATCTGATTTAACATCTTTGTGCAGCAATGACTGCAACTGAATGCTTTTGGTTGATCAGTCCGGCTTTTAGACCATTCCTGCTGTATTCTAGTGAAAGCGAAAGTGACTTTGTCATTGTGGATGCACAGCACACAGTAAAACACAACGAAAAACAGATTCTGCTTTTCACCCACACTCACCATGCAGCAGAGTGCAGCCATATCCAGCACCCAAGGAGCAGTGATGGGTACCTCAGGGGAACCTACTGGTCTATTACTCGAACCCACGACTTTCCATTCCTGAGACTGAGTCCCTGAACACTAGACCACTGCTTCAGGGACATCACCAAACCCATTTATTATGATATGAATATATGAAATCATAATCTATTGAGTTCAACAGACCCGTTTATGATTTTTTATCTGATAGTTTATTATGCATCCCCATCTTACATCCACTTTTCCACAAACTGGGTGCACAGGTCCAGCCTGTCTGTTTCAGCTGTCTCACCTCTTGTCTGTGTACAACTGAGACTGATGTCTTGTGTTTATGCTGCTCAGTCAAAATGTCCCACTCACAGATTTGGCTCGGTCACCATAAAAATACGGATGTGTCGTGGGTTTAATGTCAGTGCCACCACCACCCACATAAAACCCAATCAGAGGTTGTCCTGTGGGGCTCCAGATCGTTACAGAATGAGGGGAAATGCTCCCAAACATGTAGAGAAAGAGAGTGACAGACTGATGGTACTGACAAAGTGCACCTCTATTAAGGGATTAAAAGAACAATGAACTCTGACAGTTACACATTTTTTATTTGTTTCTGATTCAGACTGTATGAACTGATACTGTGTCTCTCTCTCTCTTTCTCAGTGAGACCTAGTTTGATACCCCCCACCCCCCACTCACCTCTCAATCTCACAATGGTGCTGAACTGGTGAATTTGTGTTTTGTGTTATTTTTCTTTGTGCTTGTGGTTATGTATTGTGTGTGTGTGTGTGTGTGTGTGTGTGTGTGTGTGTGTGTGTGTGTGTGTGTGTGTGTGTGTGTGTGTGTGTGTGTGTGTGTAGAGCTGCGCAAGGCCGAAGAGAGTAAGGCTGATGTATCTCCTGATGAATCATGCTCTGAGTCTGAGGACCTCGCAGAAGAACAACACAACAGTGATGTGGAAGAGGGAGAAGATAACACACAGGAGGAGTGTGATGAAGACATGGTGAGTGCCAGAGAAAAAGGGCATCCTTCTATGGAAGCAGTGAATAATAATAATAATAATAATAATAATAGGAAAATGCAGCAGTATTAATACAACCATGTGATACATGCTGAGATCAAAGCAGAGCGCTAGACGCTTGAGGGTTAATCTGGTACAAGGAAGTAACATCTGTGTTGATTTTGACACGTCCTTTCACAAATCATCCCTGAATACATGCTCTGCCAGATGACCACCGGCATGTGTGTGTTCAACAAGTGAGCTCCATCATAACCACCAAATGAATTCTCAATTCTTCTCTCTCCAGGAGAACAACCACTGTTCAGAAACGGACCCTATCCTTCAATAAAAGGCAAGTTCTCAGTAATCGACGTGAGTCATGCGGTGTTTACGAGCTCCAAGAAGAGAATTTAGTCATTTTCGCTGATTATAACCCTAAAGAAATATGTTGTTAACAGCAAAAGATTTAGATCCATGAAGTGAAGCCAGCTGGGAATGTTTTCATTTCAATTGGAAGTCATCCTGACATACTCGACACACACACACACAAACACACACACACACACACCTGCACAAAAGTAGTTCCGGTAGGTATAGATCAGTTGGCTCATATTGTTTCTTTTTAGTTAAGTATCTTGAAAAATAGAATTCAGTGGGGTGATATAGGCCCTCCTGGTGTTACAGACCACACTTGCTTGCCACCTTATTAGGTCCACCTACCCAGGGCCGGATCTGATGTTTCTAAACATGTAATATTTGCTATAGAGCGTTCAATATTTTCCTTCTCTGACAGATGGACTATAGTCTGTATTCGTAAAAAGTGCAGATGCACCAAAACCAATCAGCCACATTAATGAAACCACTGACAGGTGAAGTAAGCGGCATTAATCATCTTGTTACAAAGTCTAATGGTGGATATACTGACAGCAAGCATCTGATGTGTTGAAAGCAGGAAAAAGGAGCAAGATTAAGGATCTGAGCCACTTAGAAAAGAGCCAAACCGGGATGGCCAGACAGCTGGGTCAGAGCATCTTCTACACAGCTGGTCTTGTGAGATGTTTATGTATGGAGTGGGTAATACTCCAAGTGTCCAAGGAAGTGTAACCAGTGAAAAGGCCACAGTGTCATGGGCACCCAAAGCTCACTGATGAGCATGATGCATGAAGGTTAAACCATGTGGTCTGATCCAAAAGAAAGAGCAAACCCAAACTGCTGAAAAAGTTAAGGCTGGCTTCGGTACAAAGCTATCAGAACATACAATGCATCAGAATTTGCCAAAGACCGGTCAGAGTGCCCATGCCGAGCCCCGTTTGTCTCCAAAAATGCCTACAGTGGGCACTCGAGCATTGAAAGAGACTTTATCTGAAAAATCACCCGATGAATTGCGTTTTCATCATGAGGATGTCCTGGGAAGACACGGTACCTGGATAGAAAGAAGGAAAGCCTAGCCTGGGCAGTGTTCTCCTCGGAAACCTTGGGTGCTGGCATTGAAATGGATTTAACTTTAACACATAGCACCTACCAAAACATTGCAGACGTAGAACATCCCTTCATGGCAAAAGTGTTCCTAAAGGCTTCATTCCGTCTTTTTTATGTTCCCTGCCTCTGTGCAAAATTTGTTCAGGAATGGTTTGAAAAATAGAACAAAGAGTTCAGGGTGATTGTCTTGGCCTCCAAATACCAGAGTTCAATCTCTTTGAGCTTCTGTGAGATGTGCTGAACAAACTAGTCTGATCCATGAAGGCCCCGCCTCACAACTTACAAGACTTAAAGGATCTGCTTCTAACGTCTGGGTTCCACAGCACACCTTCAGAGGTCTCGTGGACTCTTTGCAGGTCAGGGTTGTTTTGGCAGCATGGACCTAAATGGTATAAGGCAGGTGGTTTTATTGTATTGGCTGATTGGCGTATGTGGCCTGTGAAGCACTGAAAGTAGGTGGACCCAAAGAAGTAGCCACTGAGTGTATATATACACTTGTGCGTATAGAAGTTCTGAAAATGTGAAGCCAAGCGGTGTCGTGTCTGGTGGTCCGAGGCAAGGCAAGAGCGTAAATTAGTCATAGACTTGACCCAAGAAGACAGAGTTTATCAAAATGACGGGAAATTACACCGATTACCTTCTCTAAGCTGTCTTCAAGGCAGAACAGCTGAATATCGCTGAGGTTTTCCCTGAGCAAACACATGGGAAAGTGGAGGATCTGCTCCTGATTATCACTCAATCCGGGTGTATGTTGTTACTGGAGCAACACCTTGTTTATACGACTGAGTTGTGGTCACGGTAACTTTGTCCCCGCTGAGACTTTTCTCATCAAGTTTATTCCAAAAATGCCTGGTAAATTAACACTCAGTTCTGTTCTTTTTGCCAGACTGTTGACATCAACGTCCCACAAAGTGCTCGGCTAATTTGCCCGAATGTGTGGCGTATAATTGATTGACAGATCGAGAGGTTTTGTTATGACCCCTTGGGTCCCATAACGAGTCCATATCACTTTTTGAGTCCAAACTACATTTACATTTACATTTACATACTACTACTACCTCACTGTTCATTGAAGAGTGTTTAAACTATTTTTTTAATTATTGATTTTATCAAAATATCAAAACATTTGCTCAGATGTCACATTTTTCTGTCTGTAAAAATAATAGAAAATATTATTATATATATTAAATATAATATTATATATTGAAATAATACAATATTTCTATTCTTATTATTCTTTTGTATATTTTCTTCTTCTTATTATTATTATTATTATTATTACTGCTGTTAACATAGTTATTTTTTAACATTTTTTGCGTTATTGCATAAACTTAAATAAATTCCAATGTTAATTTCATTCACGTTGCATTTATTTATGAATAAAATCAAATATTCATTACAACATTTAGTTAAATGATAAAAAAACTCAGCTGTGTTGCTTTGCGCTTAATCTTCTGAATGTTGGAGTATCAAACGTAAAAGAACATCCTCACATTCTGTAAAGGTGTTTACATCTTTAAGAGGTTCATTATTCAGTGTTTCGAAAAGCTGAAAGCTTTAAGGCTTTTTAAAAGTTAAAAATTGGACTAAAATTGGAATTTTCAAAAATTATGAAAAGTTTTCAACCAGGACTCAAGGCAGCTGAAAAAACATCTCTGTTTTTTAGGGAAACAAGGGCAGCTTTTGGCCCTTGACCCACCACAGACATTGCACTTTTGCCCCCAAAGAAAGAATCATTATTGTGCACCTTTTCCTTTAAAGTGCTTAATAAAATTAGTTCAATTATTCTTGCAAATTCATCAGAGATTTGCGGTGATTTATGTCATTTGTCCTGGGCGGCAAGTTCGTTCAGTGAGTATCGCTGTCGCCTCACAGTGAGAAGGTTTTGGGTCTGATTCCCAGGCGGGACGGTCCAGGTCCTTCTGTGTGGAGTTTGCTCTGCTATCTGTGTGTGTTTTCTCCAGAACCTCTGGTTTCCTCCCACCATCCTCAAGACCTGCATGTCTAAATTGCCCGCTAGGTGTGTGAGTTTGAGTGTGTTCATGTGTCTGCCCTGTGATGGACTGGCGACCTGTCCAGGGTGTTTCCCCGCCTTTCACCGTGTGAGAGCTGGGATAGTCTCCAGCACCCCCCACGACCCTAATTAAGACAAACGGCTATAAAATTGAGTGCGAGAGAGTGGGAGTCCTACTTTTATCGGATCTGAGTAAAATAAATGCACATGTGAGCTCTGAAAGGAGTCCAGAATTTTTTTTTTACTTTCTTTTTTGTCTTCTTTGCTCTTTTCTACAGAGACTTAATGTTCGTCTTCCTCTTTCCGCAGCACAGGGCAGCAGGAAGCTGGAAAACAGTCAACTGGAAGCTGTTTTAATGTCACAGACTCAGCGGGAAGACACTTAAACCACAGGAGCGCAATGAAAACTCCAACATTAGCCGTCAGCTAGACTGACAGCTCAACCAGCTGCCCGGGGAGAGGGTGGAGAGGTGAACCACCCCGTACCCAACCAACTCCCCCCTCGACCCCAAACCAGAAACTCATAAAAGCCCAACAACTCCTGTGTGTCGAGCAAAAAACATCACAAAAAGCAACAAGATGTGAACGAGTTTTACGCAGATCCCCTAACCACCCTCAGAAGCTTCCTAGAAGGACATGAGAAACTTTTCCAAATGTAAAAAGGACTTTTTTTTTACCCGTCATATGAGTGCTCCCACACCTTTTTTCCTCGTTCCTGTCTTTTGTGTGTCTATTTTTGCTTTATTTATATGATGGCCTGGAAAAAAAAAAATATGTTTGGTTACATTTACTTTTGCATCTGCTTGCATTTTCAAGATTGCAAGAGGAATTTACAGATGTGAATAAACTCAACTTGTGAACAGTTCGTTCATCCACTGATTAGCGTCGAAAAATGAGTCCAGAACCACATTTTCCCATCATGCTGAGAATACTTCCTGCATTGTCTGTGCAGTCTGCAGTCGAAAAGATTTTGTAGGCTTTAATCGCACTGTTCAAGTAGAAAACAATACTATCATTATTCTGAATGGCTTCTTGGCTACTACAGAGGAAAGAAATGCGCCTGCCACAGTTAGCTTAATAATTGGCACTTAATGATGATCGTATAAGAGTCTTAAGGTCATGTAGAAGCTTCCTCTGTGGTTAATTAACTCAGTGCACCAAAATCTAATCTTCATCAAAAATGTTGTGTATTGCAATTACCCCCAATGAATTTACTACTTTGTGCAAACCCCAGTTAGCAGAACATCAGCTCTGAGCCTCCTTTAATGCTGTCTAGGTGATGGGAGATTGCAGGGAGAGCAGGGTGAGACTGTTGCTCCTTTCCAGAACCTGTCGGGTACATGGTCTCTTGCACCAGGCTGATAAAAGGACTGAAAAGTAAGCTTGATGTTGTGGTTTTTAAGAGGCAGAACCTCGTTTTACATGAAATCTGTGATGCCGTCTAGCTCACCCTGGTTCCCAGGGCAGGAAGGCATCCCATCCGAGTATAAACCCTGGTTCCAAAAGTGTCTCGAGACTTCCAGGTGCTCACATTTCTGCAAATGAAAGTCTGGCACGGCTTCCATATAGTTCCATACAGCCAATGCCTGATTCATGAAAAACAAAACACTTTTCTCTCTTCTATGTTAATGAATGACTGAAGGCATCTTTCAACATGTTTTTCCAGTCGACAGTGGAACATAAACGGTCGCCATGTTCACTCGCAATTTGTGAGGACACAAGGGGATTTGTGCTCTTAGTCTGAATTTACTTTACGATTTTCACCATGAGATCCCGTTTTCTTTCCCTCCTTGCTGGGTGCCGGCTGTCTGCATCTACTGGGACTCCTACAGCTTGTTCTTGCTGAAAAATGAATTTAATCCCAGAAATTAATAGTCAATAGATGATTCAATATTTGGCCACTGGGGTCCCTTACAAATCACGTAATGTCCCAGCTGTCCCCTCCAATATTCTTAATGGTGGACATGTTCCTTTAGCTGGACTCACAGCTCACTAGAGAGCTCATTTATCACGCGTGTAATTATGATAATTACAAGATGCTATTAGAGTCAGTTAAGGACTATCCGTGACAACACACACAGGAATTCAGTCCTCCGTCCTGGAAAACATATCAGTGATGGTCTCTCCAGTTGGGTAATTGATCTTGAACGATTCTTGGGACAAAACCTCCAGTGTGACCTGTTCTTTAGCAGAAAACTCTCCAAAAAAATAACAAATATGTATCGCTTAATAGAACGGTCATGGCTGAAACCTATCAATAAATTCAATAGAAAAATTATTTTTAGAACAGGGTTTTTAACAGAAATCAGGATCCAGGACTCCAATCAGCAAGCCAAGTGGCAGGAAAGATCCTAACAAGGCAAAGAGGAAAATCACTAAAAGTAACCGAGACTCCAGAGGGGAACCTGTTCTCCTGGTCAACATGGGACGGCATAATAAGAGCAATGAGGACGATGAATAAATGACTGTTAGATATGCAATAATGAACGTTCACTGATTCTGGGGTGCTTCCCAGACAGGACATCTGTGCAGCTGCAACGTTTGGTTTCAGACCTAATCTAAGACACCTGCCTGTAGACTGTGTGCAGCAAGGCTTGCACTAAAGCAGAGTAGTGAGCCCGTTAACAGAGAAAGCATAAAAAAACAACTTTTTCCAGCAGAAAAGGCCATTAAAGCACTCGTTACCACCTCAAAACAAGCATTTATAGTATTAACATAAAAGTGTTATTAAGGATCCTGGGAGGGAAAGCTGTTTCTTCCTTTAAATGTGTAAACTCATTTCAAAACCAGACTGATGCACGCAGCTTGAAAGGTTACTACGTTCTCATAAACTGTAACGAGCCTGTACTGCTGGCTGGCTGTTAGTCTGCAGGAAAAACAATGCTTATACAAACCTCGCAGCCCATAAATGCAAATTAAAGCTTCACTAATTGCATCTTGTCCATTAAAGAGAAAGATGGAGGTTCACCTGGTCAGGGTTAGACAGGATTAAGTGTTAAGGCCTCAGCCATCTGTCTGTTATTGAATGAATGTTCCGATATAAGAGAATGTGGGCCCAAGATACCTTCCTTCCCACGAGCAGCGCTGAGACATTCTGTTTCAAGCCTTCTTTCCCGGCCGTGCCTGAAAGAGGAAAACATGCTCATTATTCATTCCTGCGTCACCTTGTCACTGAGTGTGTGTGGATGTTAAGCAGAAGTGCTCGTCTCAACACTTTTTTTTTCTCAACACCGCTCTGGAAGCAAACGCAGCGCCAACCTTATCTGAAGCCAAAGAACACAGGCTTGGAAGCAGGGAATGATGGAATGATTTAAAAAGGAAACGGGGGGGGGGGCAGCTGTGATTTTACGACAGATAAACGTAACGTCAGTGCTTTCAGGTGCATCGTTACCTTAATGAGTCTGTCTTTGTCATTGGACATGCTTAATATAATAATTATAATATTAATTACTATAATAAAATAATAATAACAAAGAATTTCAAAAACTAAAAAACTACAATAGGCCAAGAGGAAACCTTGAGAAATCTCTCAGATTCCTTTTATGCACTGCGTGCAAACTGGCTGGAATGGGCGGAAAAGAGTGGATGGACCAGCGAGTGAAAAGAACGGTTTACAGGACGATACTGGGACCAGTTATGTTATACAGGTTGCAAAGGCTGAAAACAGAACAGGAGGCAGAGCTGTCAGAGTTTAAAGGATTAGAAATGAGTACATTGGAGGGACAGCTCAGGTTGGACGTTTTGCAGACAAAGTGAGAGAAGCAAGGCTGCATTGGTTTGGACATGTCCAGAGGAGAGACCAGGATTATATCGGGAGGAGGACGTTGAAGATGGAGCCGCCAGGAAAGAGGTTTATGGATGTGGTGAGAGAGGAAGAAATTTTACTTTTACATTTACAGCATTTAGCAGACGCTCTTATCCACGTCCTGATTACAGGGACGGTGCCCCCTGGAGACACTCAGGGTTAAGGTTCTTGCTCAGGGATCCAGTGGTGGTAGTGCCAGAGGTGGGATCTGAACCTGGGACCTCTTGAGCCATCGGTCCATAGGCACGTATCCTACCACAAGACCATCACCAACCCTTTTACATAAAACTCCACGTCTTATCCTGTCCATTCTCCACCTCCTGTCTTTTCATCAGTGCCTCCGTCTACAACCCGTATGGCATAACCGGTCCCAATACCATCCTGTAAACCTTTCCTTTCACTCTAGCTCATATATATCTCTGAGGCTCCTCCCAGGGACACTGATTGACACAAAGGCACAAATCGTTTAAACAGCAGAGGTAAATCCTGGAGATGGTGCACCACATTGGACTTGCAGGTAGGTTTTGTACCCAAGGGGGTTGGGTAGCCAGTCGACCTCGGACCCTCAGAGGTTTTTTTTTCTCCACACTTCTTCCTCTCCTCCGTAGTCGTCTGGCTTTAACTTCTATTACTGTAACCTGTTCTACCATCTACCACCATTGTAAAGTGCCTTGGGGCAACTCTGTTGTAAAAGGCGCTATACAAGAATAAATTGAATTGAACTTGCAGAAATATTGTATTTTGCATTGCTTGATTGATTTTGTGACCCCTTGTGCTTCTCTGGCTTTGTTCCTACATCCACTGGCCAGGAGTTACTGCTCAGCACAACCAACCACAAAGACCTTTGACCCTTCATTTCCACTGAAGTACATTTTTGGGTCCATACTTCAGGCTAGATTTGAAGCCATGCTTCAAGTATAATTTCTGTATTTTTTCCACGCCTGCTTTGGCCAAAGAATCCAGAACATGTCCTGGCCCGCATCGTACTCATAATAAGTGTCAGCCAGAAGGCTCTGTGCTATTTCATTGATAATTCGAGCTGAAGTTCAGCACGCTTCAACTGTACAGAGAAATACAGGGGTAGGGGATCAGCGTCTGAATACTTTCTGCAAAACTTTTTTTATATTAACAGATAAACTGCCCCTGAAGGTCAGAGCACAGCTAAAGAACACATCCTGCAAACAAACCTAACTTCCAACATTACATGGCTGGTTTTTTACGGTATGGAAATTTCAAAAGAACCGAGCAAGAACTTGTTCATGCACCTTTTGTGGAGCCCACTTAAGAGAAGCCTGGTGCACCTTCAGCCATCCTGCAGGAACAGTGACCGCCGAACACGTCTGCAAGCAGGGCTGCACGATACATAATATCCTGTTAACCCCGTTACAGTTCATTGCAATACTGCTGTATGCAAATGAGCCTCTACTGACCAATCAGAGCTCAAGCTGAGTGTGACCCATTAGAAACATCACGAATTTGACTTTAAGAAGTCCAATTCTGATCATTAGAGATTTCAACAAGGTTTTTAAGGTCCTAAATTTACCATTTTCCTGGCGTTTCACTTCCTTTATGTTAATGTGCTTAGGTACCAAAAATATAGTTTAGAATTTATCAGAATTCATTACATTCACAAGCTCATGTTATGCCTCTTACTGTCTTTAAGACTCATTTACATACATGCTGTATAAAACTTAACCGTAAATTGGTGTGGCTGGACAGGGAGTTTAGTCTCTATGGCCAGGAGAGTGAACATACATTTTTCAACACTATTTCCACACTTTAAGCCTCAATCCCAATGAACTCAACCCCAAACACACTGCGAGCTGCAGCAGAATAATCACAATACTTATGTAGTGCAGCTCTACTCACGAGCATCATTGCTACATTCAGATTAATGGGTTCAAATAGGGCAGCCTAGTGGTTAGGGAGTTGCCCTGCGTCTGAAGATTGTGGGTTCGATTCCCTCACAAATAGGTTGCCCTGAGGTACCCCTGAGCAAGGTACCGTCCCCATCACTGCTCCCCGGGCGCTTTCAATAGCTGCCCACTGCTGCACGGTGTTTGTGTGCATGGGTTAAAAGCAGAGGTCCAATTTCGTTGTGGTTCATGGTGTGCAGCGCTGTGACTGATCTGGGGTTCGTTCTCCAAGATGTTTGGAACGATCTACCAGCCGAGTTCCTTCAAAAACTGTGCGCAAGTGTACCTAGAAGAATTGATGCTGTTTTGAAGGCAAAGGGTGGTCACACCAAATATTGATTAGATTTAGATTCTTTTGTTCATTCACTGCATTTTGTTGATTGATGAAAATAAATGATTAACACTTCCATTTCTGAAAGCGTTCCTTGTTTACAGCATTTTTTCCACACCTGCCTAAAACTTTTGCACACTACTGTATGCATATATAATCTGACAACAGTCCGGCACAAATGGCCATTTTTTTCTCTCGTTAAACACTTCCTAGCCACCACACCGAAGAATGAATAAACGCAGGGTGCATCTTAACAGCATTCACGGTCATAAATTACATTATAACCTATTTGTAGATTACGGCATAGATATTTTTCAAACATCTGACACCTTATCCTTCAAAATGTGTGTTTTTTTTAATTAAACTGCTTAAGTATCTTGTTTTCTTAAAGGTTTGGAGTGGCTTTAGCTTAAAAAAAAAAAAAAAAGAAAATATCCTCTAAAGACCCTACACAACACACATTCACCCATCTGGTATGCATTTTATTGATCTGAATTTCTTTTCTCTGTAGGCAAGGAAGTGGTAACAAATTCACCAACAGTTCATAAAAACGTCCAGGCCTCATGATCCCACACCACACCTCGCAGGGCTGTAAATCCAGCGCTTCATGGCCAGACTCCACAACTCTAAGCGTGCAAATCCTCACGCTGAGTGTAGGTGAAGCTACAGCAGGCGCCTGCTTTCTACAAAACGTCTCACAATTCGACGAGTGGGTTAAAACGCAGATTTTAAACGGTTCACTTCTGAATTGTAAAACTGTAGAAATTCTTGCGCTGCGTATAGATTTGTTGAGTTTGGCCATGGAACACAGTAACGTGTGGTCTGGGCCGGCTTTAGTTGGCTTTGGCACGCATCTGCGCTCTTTTGCCGGTGACGGCCTGGAAGCCAGTTTTGATGCTGGCGACGGAGCAGCGGGAATGACACGTCTCGCACTGCAGGAAGTACAGGCGGGTGTCCTTCTGCAGGATGGTCTCAGGAGAACGACATGTGTGGCACGTCACATACTCCTCTGGCGGAGAGAAAGAGAGAGAGTTAGTTTTGACTTGTGGGGTTAAAAGCTGTTGTGTTTCTCACTGCTGATTGATTTAATAACAAAACATTACAAGCTTCGTTTTAAGGATTAAAAAATAAAAAGGTTATTTAAACATCGATAGCTTAAATGACGCTTGGATACAAAAGTGATACTTTCAACCACAAGCGGATTTTTTAATCGGCACTCACTGATGTATCTTCGTAAGACGTTCTCTATCTGTTTTTGCTGGAACCTTCCTTTGATAACAAGCTGATTGTTTCCGTCTATAGAGCCACTGCAGAGAGAAGATTTCCATGTTTTAATGTTATGAACCATGGTTTAAAAATGTTATATAATCTTAAGCGTGTGTGATCTCACCTTGTGCCCAACTCAGCCAGTAAGAATGCCAAAAGATGTTTCGGCTGTCGATGCAACCTTAAAATAAATAAATAAACAGAAGATTTACATCAAGAGTGTAGTGCCTCACAGAATTCAGTAGCTGAAAGCATAAAAAAGTAAAATATCCTTTATCTAGGATTCTTAATAGCAATAACCAAGCATAACCGGGGAAAGTTCAAAACGTAGAGGAGCCATTAGATCAGCTTTAAAATCAAAATGTAATAAAATAATTAACTGTGTGTTTATATTGCATCATGAATAAAAAATATCCAACAAAACCAGCATTTGGCAAAGTGTCGTAGATTTACTCACAACTTGCAGATGTCTGTGAAATTAACAAAGGAGGTCTTCTTAGTGCCGACTCTCACAACCTGAGGAGGCTTCATCACAAACTTCCTCTTTTCGCCAGCGACCATGTCTGGATTCTTTTCCCGCATGATGTTAAAGACTCTGCTCAAAAGCTGTGATGTGAAATTTTAAGATTATTACACTAAACACACACCTTTAAAACACACACACACACACAGATGAATGAAATACGAAAACCAGATCCAAGAAGTCTTTCATTATATTCTTTAAGACAGTTTCCTCACCCAAAAAAAAAAAGTCAGGGCTGTCAGGCTAAAATTTTTAAAATGGACTTTAAAAGAAGCAGGGCGAGTAAACCCTCATCATTTTGGAAGACGGAAAAAAAAAAAAAAAAAGTAGGTAAATGGTCTGAACAAAATTAACTGTTCACACACTAACAAAAGGCTTATTTTAAGCCAATGGCTTTATTAACCCAAATGCAGGAACTATTTTTCAGTTCAGGTTCTTGCTCCACTTTTAGAGGCAGAAGGAGCAACTGCATGAAATCAAAGATGTGTATTTCAGTAGTCAAAGGCGAGATGATTTTTGCATTGATTTTTGAAGTTACTGTAAGCACACCGGAACTCTAAACAAATTTTTACATACAGTGGCACCATAACACGTAAAACGGTTAAATAAGTTGCTTTAAAAGTAGGCTAAACCAAATCCTAGTCCAAGTCTAGAATTAACTGCAGAATTTATTCCGTGTGTAGTGAACCGAGTGCCCCATAAACCGGCAGCTTATAGTGTCAAACCTAAACGTTGTGGCTGCAGTATCTCTGCAAACACAAAGACCAGGGCACAACAAAGGACACACACAAACGTTACGGTTACCTCATCGTATGTGTAGTCTCTCTCCGAGCCGGCCCAAGCAGGACCCGTCTGCGTGCTGAACGTGATATCATCCATGTTTTTACTGTCGTCATCCTCAAGACCTTAGAAGCAACACATTTCGTCAACAACTTGAAGCACATTTACTGTTCCTGTGTTGAGGTAAAATCATCTTCAGTTCTTACCGTCGTCCCTGTTCTGAATTTCTGTCTCGTCCTGGAAATCTTTATTCTTTTTGGACTTTTTCTTTTTCGCAGGCAACATTAAATCATCGTCTTCTAGTGTCTCAGATGGCTCCACTTCGATCTTCAACTCCTTTGGAAGTTTAGCACGAAATCTCAGTATTTAAGGCTGTCTGAAATTATCCATCCATTTACATAAAACTTGTGGTACCGAGTGCTGTAGACCTGTTTCAAAACCTACTGATAAACTAAAACTACTGACCTTCATTCCTTCATCCAGTTCATTATCAAAAATCTTGTCCTTTTTGGATTTCTTCTTCTTTTTCTTTTGGTTAAAGAAGTTCAGGTCATCCAGGTCATCTGACGGTTCTTCATGGTCATGTCAATAAGAGTTGAAAGAAAAAGGCAACGTTAGACAACATCTAATAAGCACTTTTTCAATACAAAAACATTCAAAAGCAGACATTGCAAACAGGAAATCCATCAAAAATCAATCATCCATGAAGTTTGCAGAAAATTGGCCAATTTACTAGTAAAGGGGAAGAAAGGGAAAAAAATTAAATAAATCACATGCACAGCATTGGGCAGACTGGTATCCAAAAATCATTATAACATACACTTTTTTCCTGTTACATGAGGAGAGGATAAGTGAAGCGTGAACCTCAAGTATTAAAACCTCATGTTTCATAATCTTTCCAGAGCCACACAAAAATGTACTGATCTATTTTTACTCCCTTTTATTGCCTGAAACTCACTCACTCGGTTTATTGATTTTTGGCGAAAGGTCTGTCCGCACCCAATTTGCTGTGGTTTCACAGAGTAATCGAATGTATTTATGGGAAACAAGTCCAACATGAGCTTGCCAACACACAGGCACACACTCTTCTCACAAGCAGCTCCTCTGCCATCAAGCCATCAGGAGAGCCTCAAGTATTTATTAAAATCCAGTTATTTCACATTTAGGCATCATGCAACAAAAAACATCAGGAGCTTTCTGTTCCACACTCCCACAGAGCGACAAAGGAAACAACCATCACAAATGAACTCAAATAAATAAACGAGTAATAAGTTTAATCACACAAATTGGCAGTAATAGTAATAAGTGGTGTTGTAGGAGCAATAAAAGCAGCATTACTGAACTGGAATTATTTTAGTAATACTGTAGTAACAAAATCATAACAGCTTTCAATTGTTGTAAGAAAGCTACAATTAAAACAGCGTTATATTCCAATTAATGTTGCATGGATGTTGTAATCCAATTGCATCTTTAAGTACATTAAACCAGAATCCTCTTTAACCACAGAGAAGCGCATAACGACTGCTGGCAAATACAGCCGTTTTCATTTTTTTAAATAAAAATGCTGACAACAGTAGCTTCAGCTTCCCCTTTATGGTACCAGTTCTTTGTGCTTCTCTCCCAGTTTCTCCTCATTTTGCTGCTGGTCTCTGAATGAATATTTCACTGCTTGCTGAAGATAAACCTCCTTGTTGGCCCGTTGATAAGTTTATCACTCTGTTTAAGTTACACACCTACTGGATGGCAAGAGCTGTGTTTAGTGTGTACTGAAGGCAATTCAGGGTTCTTCAGGTTACCACCGTTTCCACCACAAAATAGTGATGATGAGGGGACGTCATACCAGTATTCACATCCCACCCTGGTTATATAATATATATAAAATGATATATTATATCAAATATTAATTTCAATTATTCTGACATTCAGTGATTACATAAATAAAACTGTATTTATTTTTTTTTTTTTTTTTTCGTTTTGTTTTTTTAACTGCTACAGTCCCTGCTACAGCTTTTGTTCGGAAGAAACCCCCTGAGGCTTCTTGTCTTTAGCATTAAAACTCACACTATGTGGCCAAAGGTTTGTGGACACACCACTCACTCGGGTGGCCACCTAAGGGTGGCGGGAGCCTAGAGGTAGGATACTTGCCTATGGACCAATGGCTCAAGAGGTCCCCGGTTCGAATCCCACCTCCAGCACTACCACTACTGGGTCCCTGAGCAAGACCCTTAACCCTGAGTTGCTCCAGGGGGACTGTCCCTGAAATTAGGACATGCAAGTCGCTCTGGATAAGAGCGTCTGCTAAATGCCGCAAATGTAAATGGACACCTAACCCTAACACATTCAAGCATTTCTGACAGCTTTTACCTTTAAATTAGTCTTTGTAGCTTCCCACCAAATCATCTGCATTGATTGACATGGTGCGTTGTGCTAGGGAAAGTGCCTCCTACCCAATCAAAAAGACTGAGGCCAGTTACTCCCTCCTGGCTACAAACTGATAAGGAATAAATGTAAATTATTCCCCATTTTGAGAAGAAAGTTTTGGCTGAACTTTCCACATTTCACATTGGATAAAGGAACTAAAACCCACAAAGCCTGTACAATTACAGTCATGCACACATGTAGCATTATTAATGTCAGAACAAGCATAGTTTTACAACCACCTGGAGTACTGCTCCACTAATGAGCCTCGAGGAACCAAAATATGAGCACGTACAAATATATCTTACAACAAAGCACATCTGCTGGCAATTTATTCGTCCAGATAATCCTGCCTTTTCATCTTCCATATTAATGCAAGAATTTTACAACTTAGAAAAGCCTTACATAACTTTGAGAGAAAATCAGTAAACAAAAACGGTGATGGTAATTAGCCTAGAAAGCTGTTCACCAGGAGAAACGAGCTGTTGCTTCAAATATTTCAAGAGCTTAAGTAATGAAAAGCCATTCAAACTTTATGGCAAAAAAAAAAACTACATGTTTTGTACAGGTCAGCTTAAACTAAACCCTTCAGAAACATTAAACAGGTCTGGTTGGTAGCTACTTTCTTAAAAACACAGTATCTGTTCATTTTTTCCCCCAGTTTTGACACCCTGCTATTGTTATTGGGGACCATTTAAAAAGGAAAGGTAGTTCTGTGCACTAGTCCTCCATCCTCTTACCTTTCTTTCTTCCCTCGTCTTCATCTACGTCCAAGTCTTTCTCCTCTGCTCCATCTACTTCAGGCTCTTTTGCTTCGACCTGCACTCCATCGTCCCCTTCTCCTCCCTCTTCTTCCAACATGAAGGGCTTCTTCTTCTTTTTCTTCTTCTTGGTCATGGTGGGATCGAAAATCATCTGCGCAAACACAAGGTCACAGTTTACACAAAAACACTCAGTAGTTGTCTGTCCCTGCATCCTCAAGAGTAATAAACTGTTCTCTGGAATGATCCCCCAATTTTCAGATCTGCACAATACTTAATAATCTCGTGCAATATCCCTCCAAGCTCCAGTGAATTCTATTTAATATTCCTCCATCTTTAAATGCAGTAATCAGCTTTGTACAATATCCCTCCATCACGGAGTGAAACAGTCTGTTTCTGTGCAATATACCTCCATCCTCAAGTCCAATAGGCAGTTTTTCTTTGCAATATTATTTAATCGAGTGCATTGAACTGTCCGATATTCCTCCATGCTTAAGAGAAATAATCTATCCTGTGCAAAAGTGCAATATCACTCTGTACCCAGCTGCAATAATCAGTTCTGTGCAATAGTTCACTATTCAGTCACTCTTGGTTTGCACACTACAATACAAGTCCACTTTATGTTTTCCCTACATCTGAAACCAGTTTGCACGTATTTCTAGGCTTCTATTAGCTTGCTAACCACATGTCATTGTATCCTGGAACAGTGAGAAATGGAAATGAAGATGAAGAATCTCCACCGCTCTAGGAACAGGTGGGAACTCGTTTTCAGTCAGAAATGATCGTTTTGATCTACATTTCACACAGAAGCAGGGACGCGTGAATGTCGGCTAATGTGGTTCTGTCCACTGGCTGGTGTTCAGTATTAAGAAGCCAATTTAAAGGAGCACACTGTTCTTTGGCAAATCCCAAATCACATATAGGAGGTTTTAAGAGACTGAAATACAATCCAGACGCACTTTTAAACGGCACATAAACAGCTGAATGTGCAAGTCACGGTCTACACTAACGTTAGCTTAGCATCACGGAGCACGTTCTTCCACAGAGGATTGGGAACCGGGAAAGGAGGACAGGTGAGGTGGGAAATGTCCACCACACTGATAGACCAGCCGAAGAGCCACGCTTGGGTTTGGAGTTTTTGGTTCCACCTTAAAACAGTCTCCTGTACTTCACGCGCCAGAAGCTCGCTGGCCTTGCCTGCATGTAACGACTGCACCATTTAAGGTGGACCGCTAAATTACAATATAGGCTAGCAAATAAGACTGTGCGTTTTTAGAAGCGAAGGACAAGAATTAATCTATAATTCACTGAACCACGTGGTTAGAAGTGCTTTAAAACGTGTTTTTACACCGAAGAGCTCGCTGCTGCACATGTGAAAGCTAAGCACCCTCAGCTAACATCCTTTGAGGTAGGCCTCGTCATGATTTTTAAGCAAATTAAAACGGATTTATGGTTACTGAAATGATAACGTGACTGTTTATAGTTACCTCGTCTCCTGACATTGTTTAAGATCGATGTGCACCCGCTACAGAAAAGATATTAAGAACTGCACAATTTCACACCGCCGTCGGCCGTTCGCAGAAATATGGCTCTCTCGCGACGGGCTGGGTACTGCGTGCTTCGCTGCCGAATTGCATTGTGGGAACTGTAGTCTAGTAGGCATAAGAACCACGCTTAAGAACCAGGTTGGCTGAAGAGCGTGTAAAAATCCCCAAACGTGTTTTTATTTTCGGATTTATTTACAAATCCAAACAAACAGAAAATAATGATACAGCATATACATAATAATAACCAGGTCCGTATATTCATAGAACTACAGCGCAGGGTAGTACGTTTTCTTATGCTTCAATGGAAAAACTATGTGGATCACCTGTCAGCAGAAGGAAGGGGAAAAATGCGAGAACAAAATGTAAGTTTTGAGCACTTTTGATCCCCATTCATTACTCACCACTCATTTGAGTCACTTAAAACAGTGAAGTCACTGCCAGAGCTTCATCTGCATCTGTCTTGTGGAGAATCCCTCCCCTTACACTGCCATCAGGATACAGGTTACAGGACAGCCGTGTGCATTTTCAGTGTGGCCCGGGTTAATAATGCTCCTGCTTGAGAGGAGGACAAGAAACTCTTGACTAACAAAGCGGTGATCTAGTGGTTAGGGACTAGGCCCCAGGTTGTGGGTTCAAATCCTGGTCCAGTAGGTACGCTTGAGCAAGGTATCGTGCCCAACACTACATCTTGGGACCTAACGAAATTCAATCTCTGCTTTTCACCCATACGTCTAGCAGGCGGAAGCTATTTAAAGTGCCCAGGGAGCAGTGATGGGGACTGTATCTTGCCCTAGTGGGGGATTCGAACCTACGACCTTCCAATCCTGAGGCCAGGGTGTGACGTCTTATGAAAACTATGAATACATGGGCTTCTGTCCTCAAAGTAGGGGTGAATATGCAAGATTGATGGTGTGGTGAAATCATTGCTTTCTTTTAAATATCTGCAAACACTGGAAAGGTCCATTGCAGGGCAGATGCACCCACAAACACACACACACACACTCACACATAGAGTGGCCGATTAAGCATCTCCAGTCCATGTTTTTGGACCGGGGATGAAACAGGAGCACCTGGAGGAAATCCATGCAGACATGGGGATAACGAACTCCACACAGATAGGATCCAGGCCCAAATGGCTGGGAATCAAATTATTATTTAAGGCTGAGGTTTTGCTCTTTACTTTAAGAAATGTGATTCAAAATCTTGTCTGATAACTGTCAAACTCAGCAATCCATGGCTCCCTCTAATCTTTAACGGTTAGAAATGTTTATCTCAGCCCCAAAATACCAAGACGCTGCTGATATTTTCTCAAAGAACAACCAAAGTCTAGTGTTTTCTCCTAAGAACTCATCTTCTCCTGATGGACACCAACACTCCCGTCATCTACAGCAGAGTCTGGCATAATTTCACAAAGCTTACTGCTCAGAAAGAACATTCCAGTTTTTGGTCATTCAAACATTGCTCCAAGAAAAATTTTCAATCATCTAACACAAGAGTCTACAAGAACTTTATGTAATAATCTTCAAATATGGTCAGCATGTAGGCTGAGGAAAATTCCAGTTTATTGTATTGATCCAATGATGCTGTAAAGGCCATGAAGTTTTTATATTTAAAATTGTCAAAGCTTGAAGGCCCTTTTGTATCCAAGATGAAGAATAATGAGGGAGATGCAATTAAACTAATGATATATATTAAAGGGAAAAGGGTTGCAGGGCAAAAAAAAAAAAAAAAAGGGCTACACGTGGGCTCAATAAGCCCCCTCCCTTTATGTAACAAGGTCATTATATTCAATATGACTATAAAAACTTTATGATAACAAAAACACAATAAACTATTGAGACTTTTAATATATTCGCTTAAAATTCACTCCATGCCCCCTCCCCCCAACGATGTACCTCCTCTACCATGTTCCTTGCCTGTGAGGTGAGATATAACACTTGAATCACTTTCCACTGTAATGTGTCCATAAATGGCAGGTGATGTAAATATAGTTTAAGTTTTTCCAAAGTAATTACCCAGACTGTAACGTTGTACATTCCCCCAAGACATGTACCCCCGCCCATCTCTTTTGTCTTACTCAGAACTGCAGAATCGATGAAAGGACCAATAGACACAAAGTTTGAAGCCCAGACTTCCTTCTTTGGGCATTAAATTAATTCTGAATTAGTACAGTTTGCCGTTTTACCCCCTACCAGTTACAGCGTGCTTTACCCCTCAAACTGCAGGAGTGAGGACACAGGAAAGCAATGTCTCCTTATTTCAGCAGGTAAGTCTGTTACTGCCTTCAGCTCTGATGATTTGCATACGGCCAGGCTGTTGTTCCGATGAGACCAATTCAGAATAGCCATTTTTTTTTAGCAAATTTGTGTTTTTTTGTACAAATTCCTTAAAAGAACGACGCAGTAATTTGTGGATGCAAGTAACATTTTTATTACACAAAGACAGAAACTATGAAGACATTTCTTCATTTAAGTGTTGACTTGTTTGCTCCAAGTGCTAGGAGATGAAAACCATCCACAGGGCACTCACAGCGCTGTGGGATTTTTTGAAAGCCAGTTGTTCTCTTTTCATATTTTTTTATACTCTCACTCCACAATTACAATTCATATTCACCCTCTTCATCACTATAAAACCTCAATTTGGGTGTTGGAACAATACTCATGCACTAAATTGTACATTGTCACTGCTGGAACCTAACCTCAAAAAAGAACGTTTAAACTCTTTCTAGCAAGACGCAATGTTGGAACATCTCTGTTGAAACATTCATCATCGTTTCATTTCAACATGAAATAACCGATGCATAGTTTTTGTCTTGGATTTCCACAAATTAATTTGAAGATCTACTCCAAATATTTCGATTTATGAATGATTTAAGGGAAGTCCCGATTCTTTACTGTTGCATTATATGAGGATGCGTTGCTCATGGTAACCATAAGATAATGGCATAGTATATAACAGTATAAACCCGTAGTTACAGTTGCATTAAGCTGCAGATAAATGATCACCTGCTGGGATGTATAATATTCAACATTCGATTTTGTTAACTATCTTGTCTGGCTGCTGTTGTGTCCAAATCAGATCTTTACCGAAAACAGATTTAAACACAGAAAACTGAACAAAACAGAACACTGGATTTTTGTTCTGGGCCACGGTTTTTGCAGAATCATGCTTTTTTGTGAATGTTACACAGAAGAATGGGATCAATTTCTTCACCCTTGATCGCAGGAGTGCACAGCCTTAGTTAGGATCGTACACACTCGATCTGAAGGACACAGCCTTCTGGTTTTTTCCAGGCTTTATTTTCTGAGACACCTATTCAACATTAAATACAAAAAAGAAAAGAAAAAGTATAGAGGTGGTGCTCTGTGGAATGTATCACAGTGACTAAAAGACCTGTGCACATTTTTCTGCTTTGTGTCATCAACTCCTGATTCAGCTGCTTGTGGTCTGGGGCGCCAGGTGGGTAGAGAATACACATGTGCAGCATATGTGCAGGTTATGTCATAGCATGAGGTGTTTTCTAAAGACGTGCTTTATAAACGACTGATCTATGGTCCAGTCCTGAGAAACACAAGTGTGCAGGTTTTTTGCAGGTTTGCTGAAAGGGTTTGGTGATTAGTTGAGTATTCCTCGCTGCAAAAAGAAGAAAGAAAGCCCTCCATTACAATTCTGTAGGTCCATGCATGGATTCAGACTTGGAGAAAGTCCCTTCCATCGCTGGATATCAAAGACAGGAAGTCTTACGTATCATGAATGCTTTGTTACCGTACTTAAATACTCTTTGAAGGTATCTTTAGTCGAGTAACACTTTTTCCATTTACTGTCTAATACTATGTGTACGTTCCACTCCTTATTTTTAACAGACTCCTTACTTTAGTCTGAGTGCATTCTCTTGCATTCCAAGACCCATTTCAGCCTAAATGGACAAATCCACAGAAAAGACAGTTCTCCTGTGTATCCATCTGTGCAGGACACATGGAAGGAGATGCAAGAGAGAAGACAGGGAGAGTGGACGGTGGAGTTCAGGCGTGTGTTGAGTGTATCCGTGATGGGAGAACTAGTAGAGACGTGGATGAAAGTGAAGCAGTGAAGCTGATGTTCATTATTTCCAGTAGATTGTTTTTATTGGAGTTTGAGGCTTTAATAGTCTTTGAATTCTATCAATACGTGGTGCGCTTTAGTCTTAGCTTAGCTTTAGATCTGCACAGCTAGAAATGTCCAAAGCCATATTTGTCACATTTATACTCCCAGTACATTTCCGAGCCCGTTCTTTGTCACTTTAGCTCAGTAAAAAAGTTCATCTTAATCATCTTTTTAAGTATGTTCGCTTCCTAGACCAGTTTTCAGTGTTACTGGGTGAATCACAAATGTCCGAGCCCTCAATCAGCAGGAACCTCAAAAGCTGAGGGACGTATATGTACTCGTATATGTATATGACTTCTTGGAACTAATTATATTCATAAATAATTGCCATAAAGATAAAATAAATAATAAACTGAATTACAACCAGACACTGAAGCCTAGCACTGGGATGCTTGACGTTTTAAAGACATTAGACTGATTAGCATATAGTTATTAATATACTTATCATATGAGATCAGTAAACTTGTGCAAATTTAAAGAGTTTAGTGGGAAAATAGCTTCAAATATCCCAAGTCAAGCAGAACCTGCAATAATGAGGGTCCTTTGGGAGTAAAATAATGGTGAGTTTTATGCCTCGCAGTGCTTTAATAAGACATGCTGGAGAATAACTTCAGTTTAACTGTTTATGCTGCAAAACTGCTCCAGCGTACGTCAATTGCAGCATAAAACATACCAAACTAAAGCCAAACAAAGCAAATGTAATGGTGGTAATCATGTGAAAAGCTCAAGCTAATCCGATCTGCAGTGCAGTCTTATTTCCCCAACGCACAGTTTACAAAATGTAGCACACTATATAAGTAGACGTTTGTTGTGTTACTTCTTTTCTGAGAGCAGTTCCTTGTGCAAAGCTGACATCATGTCAGAACAGATCTCTAATGTATGAGTTAAGCTATGAAAACGAAATCATCTTCATGTTGTGATTCATTTTTTTTAGATTGTACATTTGGGAAATGTAATTGTAACTGTGTTTGGACAGAATAAAATGTTTTTTTATTTCATTTTCCATTTCCTGTTTACCAAATATTTGTTTTACCTAAAAGTAAAGAAACATGGATGACAAATACATTTAACAGAGTACGTTGATTTGACACTATTTTTGACATATTTATTGTTCTGTTAAATACATTTAATGATCATTTAATATGAAAATAAAACGGTAGAGTTCAAAGCAATGCAGCAGACTGTTGGAGTTTTCAGGCCAAGAAATGTCATCTTGGTGAACTTACTGCTGTATTTTTGGCAGATCTGATGTGAAATGTGCTGTGCATTTTTATTTGAACACTGCAGTTTGCCAGTGTTACTGTTTGGCCGCTCCGCAGGAAGTGGCCCAGAGCTGTTTAAGGACATTAAGGCCAGATTGTTTTAATGTGGGTCGCTGTTGGCTCACACACAGTTTGCCTCTGCCGGCTGTGAGCCAGCGGTGCTGTGGATTTGCCAGAACCGGTTCACCTCTACATGCCATCTGGACAGGTTCCTCTGAGAGTTTCTGCAGGAAGGAATGTGCAGTTTAATTGCTTTTATACTGACGGCCACTACAGGCTTTGAAAGTGGTGCATGAAGACAAATGCTGTCCTCCGGATCTTTTCTGTCCTTTTTAGGAAAGACAAATAGTAGCACCTGATAAAGTAAAGCGAACACAGCACAACACAGTGAAGCACAACAAAATACAGCTTGTACATTTAACCCATACACACCGTACAGCAGGGGCAAGCAATTTAAAGTGCCTGGGGAGAAGTGATGGGGACGGTACCTTGCTCAAGGGTACCTCAGAGTAACCTACTGGTCCGGGATTTGAACCCATGATCTGATCCTTGGCCTAGGCCCTAAACACTAGAGCACCACTGCCCAACAATAAAAATAATAATGAAATTATTTATTATAATAAATAATAAAAATAAATGCATCATCTGAGCCCCTTATCCCAGTGCTGGAGCCCATTCCCTGTTGATACACATCTCTAGGGGACAACTTGCATAGTGGGAGGAAGCCAGAGCTCCTGGATGGAACCCATGCAGAGACATGGAGAGAACATGCACTTAATAGTAATAATATTTTTGATATCTTTGCTGCACTAAAAGAACATTTTGCACCATCTAAACAGAGCAAAGTCCCTTTTCTGTCGTGAAACCATGAACCAATGATTCTCCAAAGCTGTAATCAAACTCTTAACCTTCACCCTCTGTGAACTGTAGTCAACATAGATCGCAGCACATGATCACATTTCCCATTTAATGTCATGACTTATTTCAGATAGCTGAGTGTTTTCCATGACAGATGGGGGAGTGGAGGGGTGGAAACATGGTTTAATTGTTTAATGATACTTTACCTGCTTGCTGCCAATAACATCACAAACATCTGAATCCTTTTCAGCAGGAGCCCATACGTTATGAATTTTAAAGGGAGATTTAAGAATCGAGTCTTTTAAATGGTACAATATGGTGCTTTAGAAAAGGTCAGGCTGACTTTAAATGGGAGGATGGAAATAATTGAGCTCTACGGTCAGGAAGTTCAGGGGCTTCGTTCAGTCGGAGGCCCTCGGTAATCAGCAAATGAGAAAAGAAACTGAATAAATGAGGAAATGTTATCGACGCCAGGCTCGTCAAGTTGTGTATTATCATGCACCAATGTGGATTTTGACCCTGCCATATTTGCACATTGACAAAATTGGGAATGACACCACACCTGAGTTTACTGTGCTCCAGTACAAGAAGTCAGAAATTAATCTGTGAACCAATTATTTTTTTTCTCGGGGTGTGGGGTTTGGAGGGTGGTGGGGTAGAGGGTTTGCCAGCATTGCCAGTTCTATTCTTGATTGAAGTTGATAACAGTGAAATAGTGGGGCAGTGGTGGTTCGAATCCCAGACCAGTAGCTTGCCCTGAGATACCCTTGAGCAAGTTACCGTCCCCATCACTGCTCTCTGGGCACTTTAAATAGCTACCTCCTGCTGCACAGTGTGTGTGGGTGAAAAGCAGAGGCTGCATTTCGTTGCGGTTCACTGTGTGCTGTGTTCCCAATGACAAGTTGTCACTTTCACTTAAAAAAAAAAACACTGTATTTTGTGTTAGAAGCACCATCGCAACATATATAGTGTGCGTGGACTGCATATACGACTGATTCAAATAAAATAAAAGATCTTAACAGTATTTACAGCACCTCTCACTGCTGCAGAGTTTACTTCTTGGAACTCGAGGTCGAGGTTGGTGATGTTCATCCAGCTTTCCCAGTGGGACCTTCGACTCTCGGGGGTAAATTCCCAACTTTCTAGTTCCACTAGAATGCAGCATAATCTAATTCATTTTTTAAAAGTATAAGCAAAATATCCCACATTACAAGTGGACCTAAACACAGTTGTAAAATAAGACCATTTTTTTTTTACATTTTATTATTTATTTACTATTTGCTTACTATATATTTATTTCTATTCTGTTATTTATTTACTTATTAATTTTGATGTGCTTGTTTCCCTTTTTTATTGTGGACGGTGGAGGCCTTTGTAGACGCTTGTGCCCATAAAACCACGTCTCTAAAAACCAAAAGCGTTCTGAACAGAAATAAACAATTGCACTGAAAGAAAAAAAGGATCTGTTTTACTGTTTAACAATACTTCTCCTGCTTGCTGCCAGTGACATCGTAAAAAATCTGAATCCTTTTTAGCAGGAGCCCAAAAGTTATAAATTTTAAAGGGATATTTAAGAATTGAGTCTTTTAAATGGTACAATATGCTGCTTTAGACTTTAAATGGGAGGTTGGAAATAATTGAGCTCTACAGTCGTGAAGTTCAGTCGGAGCCCCTCGCTAATCAGCGAAGAAGCTGAAGTGAGGAACTCTTATCGACGTTGTGTATTATCATGCACCGATGCCGTCTTTTAAAGACGACGTTGGAGACGGTGTGTGATTACGGTGTTGATTTTCATCCTGCCATGTTTGCACATCATGGAGACGAATGCTGCCTTCCACGTATGTGGAAAGTGGGAAACTGAAACTGGGAATGACGTCACAGAGTTCACTGGATTCCAGTACCAGCTGGAAATTTAAATCTTAATGTCATTTTATAGTTATTAATATATTTAATTCCTTTCAATATAAAAAAATGAATATTTAAATGCAAGTTATTAATATATCTGTAAATATATTTCTTTAATTGTATATTTCTTGATCGATTTATTAGTGGTTTTTATTTGTGTATTTTGTTCGCTTTGTTTGTTTGCTTGCTTGACTATTTCCATTTTTTAATTGGGGATGGTGGAGGCCTCCTAGGACTCTTGTGCCCAGAAAACCAAACTCCTTCTGCTCTTCTTGAGCAGAAATAAACAATTGCACTGAAAGAAACAGAAGATCTGTCCCTGCAGTCAGCTTCACTCTGAACAGCTTCTTTTTCTTGGGGGTTAGTGGTTCAGTCTGCCGTCTGCATGAACTTCTGTCCAAATCCGAATACCAAAAACACCACCATTTGCTTTGTGTTTCAAAAGTGGGGTTTCAGGAGCAATTATTCTTGATATTAAGCAGCATCAAAGACTTCTAAGAAGTATGTGATTCCAAATGAAATTGAAGCCAGCTTGGCGGGATTTGGCTTGAGCGGAGCTGCGATTTAGCTTCGGTTGGCATTTGATGTGCAGTTCGCCATTTATCTATTCCTCAGTGGGCAATTTTTGAAACGTAATAAGATGCTTCAGAAATAAAACCATAAACATGTTGAAAGCAAAATGTACACAACTACATAATGGCTTCACCTATTTGCCTCAAGTGAAAACACATGTCCAGTCACATATGAGGGTCTATTTCATGGCAGCACTACCTATGACGTCTCTTCTCCCTTTGTGTGGAAACGGTTAAATTTCAGCTTTAATCTCTTAAAGTTCCTTCTGACAAAAGAAATACCTGGCAGAGCAGAAGAGAAAAACACAGAGAATCTAAAAGGAGAAGAGTGTGTGAATGGAGGCCCGGCAGCTTATTAAACTAGGCCCACTGTGTGAGATCAAACAAATCATGTTTTTTATCAAGTCCATCATTAAGACAGCATAATTAAGCTTTAATCAATTACAGATGCGCCTTTTTCTCTAGTTGATGTTCTTGTTCCAAAGAATAATTAGCATATTTAATTGTTTCTATATGGGATCAGGGGAAAAGCTACAGTGAATCTGATGTGGTCGTTGGAGATTTGCTCCACTACGGGAACCCCCTACGTCTGATTCAGTTTGCTGTAAAATTGAATAATGCTGAGTTAACATATTCGAGCACGAGGAAATTGTGCTTCACAGGTTTCGGAGGTTTCTTTTTCCCTCGCACAGCCACCCACACACACACACACGCACACACAGTATTAGACCACGTTATCACAGTCACCTAAGTGACCTAAGTGAGATCAGTATTTGTGTGAATATGTTCGGTAACACTGAGGCGGACGGTCGCTCCCCTGCAGATGCAACATCAAGACATTAAAGTCGACTGTAAGCACAATAAAATGAACCAGCAGCACTTTTAAAACTAACCACCTAACCGCTTACACGGCAGGCAGCCCGCGCTGGCGAGAGAAGCCGGGTCTAATCCCTCTGCGAGTTTTTGGAACGATGATCATTGTTGCTGCCGTTATTTGATTCTTCTCGTTTTAAAAGCACTTTCATTTGAACGCCATTGACTGAAGGGTGGTTGGACATTTTCCGGGTACACAACAGGAAGAGGGAGGTCAGACATAAGCGATACATGATTTGATTTGCTCAGACGTCATTCACAGTGGAAGAAGATAACAAATCTGTTCTGCTCTGGATTCTGCGTGCACACTTATAGAGAGGAATACTGTTTGGGGATTTTTTGGGGAGTTTTTTACTGTGTATTCGGGACGCCATACTCTGTACTGTCTGTTACTTTCTGTGTTTTGTGTTTTGTACCCTGCACTCCATATTTTGTACTCTATATTCAAGACTTCAGAGCCTCTACCACACACTCTGTACTCTGTACTATAAACCCTACCCTGATAGTGTAAATCCTCTTCCTATTTACTCAATAAACTGATAGATTTACTCTGTGCTCAATGCTCTACACTGTACTCTGTAGTGTATAAGCTCTTTGTATTTTGTATTCTGTACTCTTTACACCTCAAACACTGTACTATACACAATTCAGAGCTCTTAAATCATATAGTATAGAATACAGAGTGTACTACACTTGGAACTCTCTCCTCTGTGATGATCTACTGTATACTTTATACCCTGCGCTTGATACTTTGTGCTCTTTACAATATATTTGCCATTTACTTCATGCTCCAGTACCTTACTCTCAGAGTCAGAGTGTTGTCAGAGTGCGGAAGTATTAATATTGTGTTTAAATCTGTACTGAACGCATGGCCTTTTGTTTAACGTCCCTGCATTAATTACCTGGACCACTGAGTCCTTCATTTCTTGGCCAGGGTGTGTTGTTGCATCAACAGTTTATGCGCATTAACAGTTTGGTTGTTTTATTTGCGTCTCTTAACGTAAGGACAAAAGTATGAATCGAGGCAAAAAAAATATTTCAAAGATGTTACAATATATCAAAAATTAGATAAAAAAGCAGTCGTTTAAATGACCGACCAAGACTCAGTCAGGAAAACAGCCAGCTTAGACTTCACAACCAAGTGCTAATAATCATTGTATTATAATTCTATTGTATGTGTAATTATACACATTCCAGCCTTAAAATAGGCAAAGCGTGTACAAAAGAAGCGAACATTCTTTTAGGATTCATCTGCAATAGCTGTCAATCTGATCCAGCTTCAGGAACAGCTGATATTCTGCTCCTTAACCTCTCTGACATCATTTACTGAGATTACAGAGTGCAGGAGGATGGTGCCGAAACAATAAAAGTCCATGTCTGATTAGCACCATATGTATTTATTTAGACTCTCCAGAAGCAAACTTCTAAATCCTCACCAGGAGACACTGCATGTTATTTTAATGGAGCAGAAAGATAAACTCTAAACATGGCCCTGCTGCACACTCGCTGTCCCTCAGCGTTTGTGCACGAATTTGCTGTTTACCAAGAAAATGCAACAGTTTACCTCTAAAAACACCTTCCAAACTCTTTCAGAAAAGAGCTTCATCCTATGCTTTAAACTGCTTTTTGATAAAACAGGCAAACTGATACTATTTTTAAAGCACATTGTTAATAAAAATGGTTAATATCATTTATTGTGCACCTAAGGGACAATATAACCCTGGTTCAGAACCAGTCTGGAGTGTAATAAAAGTTTGGCTAGTCGGATTACCCTACTAAGAAAACGGTACTAAACTGTCTCTGGGGCTGGACCTCTCACCTCCATGGGGTGGGACCCTAGAGGGTACACCTTTGCTACTGTCAGTTAAGGGATGTAATTTCACTCTGTTCCATTGACGGTATATTATTATTAGGTGCACTCTCTCTAGACACCATATCCGTCCACCCCATCCCAACTCCAGCCTTTCCGTTTTACTGGTACAGGTACAAATCTGTTCTTGTCTTCTTAGGAACAAAAGAGAACCACCATGATGTACAGAACTGCCCAAAGGTTTTAGGCAGGTGTGAAAAAATGCTGTAAACAAAGAATGCTTTCAGAAATATCAATAATGATTGTTTATTTTGATTCATTTACAAAATGCAAAGTGAGCGAACAAAAGAAAAATCTAAATCAGATCAATATTTGGTGTTTCTACCTTTTGCCTTCAAAGCAGCATCAGTTCTTCTGGCCCCACAGAGCCCTGATCTCAACATCATCCAGTGTGTCTGGATCACATGAAGAGACAGAAGGATGTGAGGAAGCTACATCCACAGAAGATCTGTGCTCAGTTCTCCAAGATGTTTGGAACAACCTACCAGCCGAGTTCCTTCAAAAACCGTGTGCAAGTGTACCTAGAAGAATTGATGCTGTTTTGAAGGCAAAGGGTGGTCACACCAAATATTGATCTGATTTAGATTCTCTTTTGTTTATTCACTGCATTTTGTTGACTGATGAAAATAAATGACGAACACTTCCATTTCTGAAAGCGTTCTGCTTACAGCATTTTTTCCACACCTGCCTAAAACTTTTGCACAGTACTGTATCTTTGAGGAAACATTTACCCTGTTTGCACCCTGATGAACAAAAAATGCATATGAAAAGTGCCTTTTTTTACAGTTTACACATTAGAAAATAAGCATTTCAAGCCTATTCATATTAAAAATTAAAATGACTTTAAAAATAGTTTGAGTTTTGTATGAGGTGGCTGCGGTCTAGTGGTAGGGTATTTGCCTACAGACCTATGGATTCAGAGGTTCCCGGTTCGAATCCCACCTCTAGCACTACCACCATTGGGTCCCTGAGCGAGACCCTGAACCCTGAGTGTCTCCAGGGGGACTGTCCCTGTAATTAGGAAATGTAAGTCGCTCTGGATAAGAGCGTCTGCTAAATGCCGTAAATGTAAATGTACAGAAATTCCCTTCAAACAGTCTGACTCTTTTTCAGAATAATAAATATGATTTATACATTATTTTAAGGAACACAAACCTAACATTGTGGCTATCCTGGGACAGGAAAAGTTCTTTTTTTGCACCATTTAGACCCACACTGTGGTTCTTTTTGGTACTTCTTTGAATTCTGAAGTCACTGAAATATGCTTGAAAGATGTCTTTATGAAAATTGTTGTTTTGAAGCAATAACTGGCTTTTTTTCAGGCCTGAAAGAGATGATTTAGGTCACACTGACAGTCTTCCATCACAGTTTTGGCTGAAGGGAACAGCAGCCAGTGGAGGGTTAAGTCAGTGCTGAGTGCACAGTTAACTAAAAACAGAGCGGAAAGGTGTTGATTTGTGCAACACGTGTAATCGATCTGTAGATCAGGATTTAAGAGTCTGGTTTGCAACAGTGAATGAGAATTTTTTTTTTTTTAATCTGGCTGTTTTTCTACATCCAGCTAAACCTCAAGAAATCAACCCAAATGTAATGAAAAAGACTCAGGCCTTTCATCGCCATTCAAAGAGAACATCAGTGAGGACACCAAGAACCCTCTGTTCCACTGGGAAATATGACACAGCAATATCTGGGGTTACAGCTAAACTGCAGTAGGCCTCCTTAAAAACAACAGGGCCCTGCAGGGGTGTAGCCACTTGGCCTGTGAGCAGCGAGGGTATTTGTCCTCATATTGATATTGACACAGTTTTGCACCCATGACCCTCAGGAAGTTAAATATTTTATCACATACCACACCAGTCATCTTTCATCTGCACTGCACTGCACAGCAATGTTGTTTATTTTTCTCCCACATATTGAGGATCCAGCACATATAACCACCTTCATAACCTTCATAACACAAAAATTCATTATTCATAACCATAAAATGTTAAATATGCGGGCAAAAGAAAGCAACGTTTGCAGGTGTTTGGTTGTTTACCAGGAGATGAGATGGCATCAGGAATGCGCGATGGGGTGAAGGTAAGCTTGCAGAGAAAGTGTGTTACTCTGGACAATGATATGCTGGGAAAATTTGGGTCATTGCATTCATGTGCTTGTTACTTTGAAACCTAAACATTGTTGCAGACCAAGCGTCTATGGGATGCCCTGGATAAACTAGTCCAATCCACGGAGGCCCCGTTTCAAACCCTCCAAGGCTTAAAGGAACTGCTGCCAACGTCCTGGTGCAGACACTACAGCACACCTTCAGAGGTCTTGTGGAGCCCAGGTGGTTTTAATGCTATGGCTGACCAATAAATACGCTGTATATTATATGTTGAGTGTATATATATATATATATATATATATATATATATATATATATATATATATAGAGTATATATATATATATATATATATATATATATATATAGCGCTTCAACCTGATGTAGGAAACTTTAACCTGTGATGTAATGTAAATCTCTTATTATGCTGCAAATACTGTTTAAGTTCTATTTCACTGATGAGGATCATCTTACTGCATGAAGATTTATGACAAAGACCATATCTCTCTTTGTCTCGTGTTGTGTGTGAGTGTTCTTGCACGCATGCGTGTGTGTGTGTGCGCATGTGTGTATGCGGGGGTCCGCCCCTGGTAAGCTTGCGCCCTTCACCCCTCACAATTTGTGTGGCTACAAAAGTCCATCCAACGCTGGGGTTGCTCTCTCAGAGCAGAAGACAGAGGATCACAAAGAGCCCCAGCCGGAGGAAAGAGAGACCCTCAGCGTCTCATCGAACGCGGGTCAGTCTGAAACGCCTCCACTTTCGGTAACGAAAACGAAGAAGCGGATAGTTTTATTGCGGAGGCTAGGGATGAAGGAGGCGAGCGGGAATCCTCTGGACGTGAAGAAGAGCAGATTTGGGGGTTTAAAAAAAAAGTTGGGAGTCCTTGAGCTTTAATGACTTCTGGAATGTGAGACTCTGCTGTGTGTGCACAGGCGATCCTCACTCTGGACAGTGTGTTTTATTGTCCTTTGACAAAAAGTGTCCCATGGTCCAGCAGGAGAGATGAGTATGAATGTGTGCGCTCAGAAATGGTGTGTTTCACGGCAACACACCGCTGAAAACTTGGAGTCAGGGAAACGCAGAGAACTAACAGCCTGACTCATGAATCAGGATGTTATAATGAAAGGAAATAAAAACTCCTAGTCTATATTTATTATACAATTTTTTATATATAATGATTTCTTAAGTGTTTCAAAATTTTTGAAATCCATACTGGTCATGTACTGTAAGTAATATTTTGATAAGTTTTATGAAATTCCGACCTGGCAAGAGTTGAAAAATTGTGCATGAATTGAAATTTTTTTCAATGAAAAAGTTTTTAATAGTTTTATACTGTTTAGCGCAGAAATTGATTCAGAAACGGACAGAGAGTTTCCGTCTTTAACGGGAAATGAAGAATAAACTGGTCTTTAGCTTTTAAAATGTGTCGCCTCTAAATTTGTAATTGAAACCTGTAAACAGAATGTAAACGCAGACTTTTGTTCTCTTACTGTGAGCAATTCAGTCAATTGGAATGATTAAAGTGGTTCATTTTTAAGTTAAAATACAACTTTTTAGCCCTTTAATATCACTTCCTTACAGCCACGTAATGCATCTAAGCATAATCTAAAAGTTTACGTTAGACTCTCTCGTTAAGAATTTCATGGGAAAGATCCATTTGTGATGGTTAGTAATAAAGTATCCAGTTTCTCTTTAGAGATTTAGTTTATTGAAATGAATGATTCTTGGTCTGTTCGCTTGTTTCTAAAAGTTAAATTCCTTGGCGACCAGATTGCATCCAGATTCCAGATCAATCACCTTTATTAGCTTTTCTTAATGACTTTTTAACGTTACTTCTTTTTAAACAGCGAATAGTATTTGAAACGTCTAGTAACGGAGCTAGCTTAAAAGTTTATTGAGTTCACATAATCTGTGTGTAACACTTTGCGTTTATTTCTGAGTCAGTAAACTCACATTTTCGGCAGCCAGTTACTGTATTTTAAAATACTTGATCTTAACGTGACCCTTGAGTAGCAGGACCGCTTAAAATGGCCACTGACCTGCAGGTTAGCAGAATAATAGTGAACAGCAAAGTTTGCATCGTGTTCATTAATTATTTGAAATTTAATTTGCTTTTAAGGTGAAAACCTCTCGTGTGTGTGTGTGTGTGTGTGTGTGTGTGTGTTTGTGTGTGTGTGTGTGTGTGTGTGTGTGTGTGTGTTTACTCAGAGTGAGTGAGTGAGTCTGAACCTCAAGATGAACCCGTCGTTGTTACTGTGCTGGCTGGTGCTGTGCTTGGCATGCTGGGAAGTGGTGAACACACACATGCTGATGGAGGAGCGGAACTCCAACCAGTCGTCCACAGACAGCATCCAGAACCAGACCCACTCACCTTCCATCCTCATAGTAGGTATGATTCTCTCCATCTCTCTCTCTCTCACTCTCTCTCTCACTCTCTCACTCTCTCTCTCACTCTCTCACTCTCTCTCTCACACACACACACACAGACACATCATCATCATCATCAGTGAGAGGGAATTATAACTAAATCACAGACCAGGCACTGAGAGGAAATTTTCAGTTCTTGATTTCTGTAACAAACATTCCCCAAAACCGAATCAATATCTCTTTCTGTTTCTTTCTCCTTTAAGAATTGTCCGATACATCAAAGAAGACAAAGAAATCCGAGAAGAAATCCAAAAAGGTTTGTCACGTGAATTTTTTCTAAATTATTTCTAAAAATGAGGCCAGCTCAGCTGTGAAACACTTAAAGCAACTTAAAAAAGTGATTGTGTAAAAAAAAATGTCCTGTTTGCTTACTGTGCAAGAAATTAAGCTACAGTTACAGTTAAAACACTGCAGACTCTTTGCAACAATAAAAAGGGTTTGCTTACGATCTGGAGTGAAATTCTAAGGGCGAGACTGTTCCTTTGAAATGTCCTTACTGAAATTTGATATATAGCTCAAAAATGGATATTGGTCCAGATGTCTAGCGTTTTATCATCAATATAATAAAGCTTAAATTTATTTGTGGTCCAAGCTGTCACTATTATTAACAAATGGCGGTCATATCTGGACATTAAATGAAGGCCTAATTAGTCAAATCAAGAAATTGTGGCTATGAGCTTGAGCAGGTGTGCCGTTTAAAGCAGCATGAAGGCTGTTTCTGCTTTCTTTAAGTGCCCTTTGGGTTCGGTGCTGCCCCTGATCTGATTAATGCATGATCTCTTCATGTTGAGGGTAGAAATTGTGAACATTTTTGAGTGCAGCATGGAGGGAAGGTCTCACACATGCTTGGTGGTTCCAGACGAAGCTGAGCGGTCGTGCAAAGAGGCCCCCACCCCCGCCGAACTGCGTGCCTGTGTGGGGCAGCTGTAAGGGTCCGAACACGGTTTGCTGTGAGCACTGCGCCTTCTGCTCCTGCCGCCTGCTCAGGACCGTGTGCTACTGCCGCATGGGCTACCCGCGCTGCTGAGGACCAGCACTCTGCCTTCACTCGGTTCGTTTTGTTTTTTGTTTTTTTCCAGCATTTCAATGTAAAATATATTCTATTTTAGTGTATTTTATTTTCCTGAAAAATCTAACTAATGTCGCGAGGCTTTTTATTTTGATTTTTTTATTATTTTATTTTGATTTTTTGCACAGAAATGTGCCTTTTCTTAATTTATTGTGAACAAATGTGCACAAAATGTGGTGTCACAAGGATTTGAAGGGGGAAAGAAAAATGCTTTCTTATTTAAACACTGGGCGTCTGTCATTTGAAACCAACGTTAAAGAAAGAAACTAAACATTTCACTTACTAGCCCATAAATGCAGTTTTACACGTTGCTCATGATGTTGCTGAAACTTGTAAAATAGGGAATAATCTGGGTTTTATTTGAAAGGTGGTCATCTGTTCAGGAAACTGGAGTCTGTTCTACCTGAACAGATGTGAAAATAAAAGCACAGGCCAGTTTAGTGCTCCTTATTTGTGCAAAACACTTTCAAAGGGTGGCTGTCTGAAAAGTCCCCCTAACACACACACACACACACACACACACACGCACGCACGCACGCACACACCACTCCTTCTTCTTTAGGCTCTTTTTGCTGCTATTAATTCAAAATGATTTATTTTTGAAGGAGTGTATCTGTGTGAACCCACACTGGATGGCCGAGGAAAGCAGGCTTTGATTTGAAGGGTTTAAAAAAAAAAGTCATTGATGTCTCCATTCCAGACACTCACAGTAATGGAGGACTCGTTCTCTTGAACATGCTCATTAAGCACAGCGTCATTCTTCAGCACATTTCTCATTTTTTCTTGGTTTATACGAAGCCACACGTTCATACATTCAAATATTATTGTCATGATAGATGTTTAGAGCCTGCAAGAGCTAAAAAAGAAAAAAGAAAAAAGCCATGGAACAATTTTTTCTGGTTCCCTAAAGAACTTTTCACTTTCTAAAAGAGCCTGTATAGTGAGTCATATGAAAGAGTGTGGAGTTTTTGATGTCCAGATTATATATTAAAGTTTATATATTTATATTTATCTACATTTCCCAGCATTCCTCCATAATAACCTGTATTTTAAGAATGTACAGAAAAGCTTTAACAGAAGGTTTTATTTCTCTTTATATTTTCATAAAGACTTCATAATCGTGCCTTACAAATATGGAGATTTTTCTCATTTTCTCTGTCCAGTAATATTGTTGGAAATCAGTCGTCAATGTCAATCAATCAATCAATCAATCAATCACTGATGCTCTAAACCAGCTAATAAACTAATATGCTAATAAACCAGCTAATAATAAAGTATCAGTAAAACAAATTTAAAAACAACCACTTCAGTGAGTCCGTCTGTTAGTAAATTAAGTCAATTAAACAACTAATAAATCTAAAACAATTAAACAATTCATAATAATTAAACAATTCGTAAGCGATCAATTGAGTGTAGAATCAAGAGATCAATCAAGCAATTAGTTTCAAACCTGATCTCGAGTTGAATTCTAACCATTCTAAACCAGATCATAAAAAATAAATGCAGGAAATGTAATGAAATTAAATAATTAGCGATCACGGCAGCTCAGACAGGTCACCGTGTCCTCAGCTTCTACATCCGGTTCCAATTTGTCCTGGTTGAAGTGCCACTTTGTCTTGCAGAAAAAAGAGCGAAATATATCAATTTAATATTTAACTTATTCTTTTTGTAAATGGACCTGTTTGTGGTGATGTTTCTCCATCACAGTTTTGTATTTTGGGGTGTTACAATGTTTCTATATATTTCTATTTTTTGTTACTTGCTCAATAAAGATGAACGATGATCCTTTTCCTGAGTTTATGCACTGGGATTAACATCACTGTAAACTTGTGACTGCTGGCTGTTCCCAGTATGTGGAGATCACGTCGAATCTTGAACACATACGGGATAAATCTACGCACAGTTCGGGGAAATTTATTTAAACAGCTGCTGACTTTTATTTTATAGCATGTGTTATTTTAGAAAGCCCCCTTCCCTTGTCTATTAATTACAGTTGCTTCAAAAAAAAAAAAATGACGTTTTTATTTTTTTAATTGCATTATTAGTATTATGTAGATCTAATCCTGTAGGTTTCTCCTCCAAAAGACTTTATATGTACTTTATATTCACATTACTGAATGTGATTTAACTGATATAAAGAAAACAACACAGTGTCAGGACAGGCAGGACTAAAATGGACAGATTTTGCAGACAGTTCAGCGTCACGTATGGGCATATCGTCAGCACTTCCTAAATAAAGCTATTAGTTCAGGAATGGAAGGTGTTAGGAATCGCCTCGTGTTCATTAGTTTCCATGTCTTTCTGTTGAGAGGATGGTGAACTAAGAGCAACCCTATCAGGCACAGATAATGAACATACAAGTGCGCACACACACGCAGTGACAGTGAAATTCTAGATGCTGCAGCTGGTTCCCATTGCATAAGGGCGGGGCAAGAACGAGTCGAATCAAGAGAAATCCTTAAAAAAAAAACAAAAAAAAACTTTGCTTATTGTAAGACATTTAAAGGAGCAGTTTCTGATCATTTCTGGGAACAAAAGTGTGGCCAAAGTTTTTTCCCTGTCCTTTACTCCATCAGCAGAAAGAGGGACACTAAAACTGCTGCTTTAATTAATGTGATGGTACTCTGGCCTGTGCCATGTGAACATACACACACACTCTCACACACACACACACACACACACACACACACACAGCCTTCTCTAGAACCAGAGGGGCTCCGGGCACCAATTTACTACTAATATAATTGAAACCTCTACATCTAAACTACAGATTTGGAAGAAATCTGCCAGAAAGGTTAGATTATATGATGCTGTATAGAAACTTCCATGTCCTAATTACAGGGACAGTCCCCCTGGAGACACTCAAGGTTAAGGGTCTTGCTCAGGGACCCAGTGGTGGTAGTGCTAGTGCTAGTGCTAGTGCAAACCGGGGACCTCTTGATCCAGAGGTCCGTAGGCAAGTACCCTACCACTAGACCACCGCCACCCTGTTAAGTGTGATAATAAGATTATTATTCTAATATAATATATCTATATATCTATAGGGTGGCACAGTGAGAAGGTGAGAAAGTCCTGGGTTCAATTCCCAGGTGGGACGGTCCGGGTCCTTTCTGTGTTGAGTTTGCATTTTCTCCCCGTGTCTGTGTGTTTCCTCCGGGAGCTCCAGTTTCATCCCACCATCCAAAGACATGCACGTCAGGTGAATTGGAGATGCTGAATTGCCCGTAGGGGTGTGTGTGTGTGTGTGTGTGTTTACTCCGAGTGAGCCTGAACCTCAAGATGAACCCATCATTGTTCCTGTGCTGGCTGGTGCTGTGCTCGGCATGCTGGGAAGTGCTGATGGTCCCCACCTTTCTCCCTGTGAGAACTTGGATGGGCTCCAGCGCACTCCCCCACCCCCCATGATGGCTAAAAAAAATTATATATCTATAATAAATGTGCTGTATAGGGCTCAAAAGTGCCCATAACTTCCAATTTGTTCTCACATCTCTGCTTTCCCTCTGTTGATAGATGACATAAATAGGTGTTGCCTAGAACAGATTCACAATGTTTACTAGACTGGGCTCCATTTTTATAGAGTGTCCAGAATTAGCAGCCATGCTGGATTGTTTTTATACCCTCAAAGTCTCAGTGGTCACATGATTGAGCCCTATGAATAGGTTACCAACCACACATATAGGCAAATAATGCAAATAATACAGAGGAGTAGGATATTGAGACCTCACTCAACATGTAACATGTACAAGCAAAGTTTAAAACAAGGAACGTGTGAGTTGTATTGGGACCACTTAAGGGGGCAGAGCTAGCCTAGTGGTTTGGGAGTTGGCCCCAGGATTGGAATGCAAGGTTGTGGGTTCAAATTCCAGACCTGTTAGTTGCCCTGAGATACCCTTGAGCAAGGTACTGTCCCCATCACTGCTCCCCAGGGATTTAAATAGCTGTCCCCTGCTCACCATAATGACACTGCAGTTGGGTCCTGTGTGTCATCACCTACAACCAAAAAAAGTCAAAGAGGATTCAGGCAATCAGTCCTGCCAATCAATGGAGCCATTAAGCATTCTGAGCTGAAGAACAAACAAGCCAGTAGGACGCCTAACGTGGAGATAGTTAAGGCCAACATCCCAATCTCTCATAGCGCTTCCCTTCCTTCACACACAAAACTCTGTATGACCTTCACACATGGAACAATACAATCTGGCCAGGGGGAAATTATGGAGAAATTAGGCTGTCACGAACTTGGATATTAAAGAAGAATTTAAACTCATCAGCCAAAAAAGATAGCTTGATGTTTATTCCAGCAAAATAAAAACCCAAACACAAAATAACTCAAGACTAGTTTAATGAAAAATGGTGAAAGGTGCATGCAAGGCCTAATCAATCTCATTGGACCCAAGAGGAACATTTGCAGAGGAAAGGGGAAGCCAGCAGAGAAACCATTATAAAGACGAGGAACTGAAGACAGTTTGGCAAGACGGATGGGCCAAAACTGGATCGCAGTGCTGTAGTACATCTTACTGAATACACGTATGATGGTGGAAAACTCTGCGCCAAAGTGTATTCAATGCTGTACGGCTGTGACGGATAGAAAACGGAAGAAGAGAAAAGAAAAGAAGGAAAATGATACAATAACACTTCATTAAAAGCTCTTGAACAACATTTTCTTTATATTAATATTCATTTGAGCTGCTTTTTTCTATCCGTTTCTTTTTAAACTTGTCATTGCTTTGCCTGAGTCAGTGCTGCTGTTTAGGAACTTGAACCCAAAAGTGTGTCGTCTTGTGGTTCGCTGTGGTGACAAATAGCCACTTTCACTTCACTTCTGCTTCTTAATTCACACATGAATTATGCGTGGAATTTGAAGTCAATACATTTGTCCCCCTTTCAGTATGTGTACACTGGAAAACAGAAATAAATAAAAAAGGTTTTAGAATAAAATGATCTTAAATTTATTACGAATCCCTCTAGACATATTTTAAAGTGCAATATTTTTTTAAACTGCTCCGACTTTGATATCGTAGTGACCATTTCTCTGCACATTTGAATGTTTTTGCTCCTCTGGTGCATCCACTTCAGCTCTGGATTTTAATTTGCCAGAAAATAAAGTCATTTGTTTGTTTGGATTTAAAGTGAAAGTGACAACCTTTGTCATTGGGCAGCGGTGGCCTAGTGGTTAGGGAGTTGGCCCTGCATTGGAAGATTGTGGGTTCGATTCCCACCCCAGTGGGTTGCCCTGAGGTACCCTTGAGCAAGGTACCGTCCCCAACACTGCTCCCCAGGCGCTTTCAATAGCTGCACTGCTGCACGGGTTTGAGTGTGCATGGGTTAAATGCAGAGGTCCAATTTCGTTGTGGTTCATGTGTGCTGTGCCGTGACCTCGCAATGACAAGGGTTGTCACTTTCACTTTCACTTTTTTCACTTTCATTGCAAGGTCACAGCACAGCACATGTGAACCACAATGAAATTGGACCTCTGCATTTAACCCATGCACACAAACACCGTGCAGCAGGGGGCAGCTATTGAAAGCGCCCGGGGAGCAGTGACGGGGATGGTACCTTGCTCAAGGGTACCTCGGCAACCTGCTGGTGAGGGAATCAAACCCACAATCTTCTGATGTGGGGGCAACTCCCTAACCACTAGGCCACCACTGCCCCATTATTGTAACATAATTGGTAACTGGTAAATGATAACTGAGTGATCTACCAGTTACTGCAGTGATTAAGTAACTTTTTGTTTTGTTCATCTATTTTCCTTTAACTTCACATCCTAAAAGATTTCTAAAATGAGGTAAAGGCTTATTGGTCTTTAAATAAAACATTTTATCATAAAAAGTTCATTTCATATTAAAGGCACAAATAAATACATCACTAAAGAGAGGTTTATCTTTTGAACTTATTTCCCTGCCATCGCTGCTTTATCCAGAATTTGAAGAACCTCTCTGATAAACAGCCCTGTAGAGGACAGATTGTACTGCCCTCTTGTGGGGGATGTTTAAACTGCTAAGCACAACTTTAAAATGACCTGGGTAGGCCTACGTTGTTCATCACTCAATTTGTGAAGCCACTGCATTGGGATCACAAATTGTAATCTAATTATTTGTCCATTTCAATCAAATAATTAGCATCGTACATTTTAAGCAGCATACAATTTTGTTCAACAACAAAAAGCGGAGTGATGATACAGAAAGAAAAATAACACTTTTTTAAAATTTTATGTAACTAAAATCTCATGTGGTTCCTCAAAGAGATTGCAATGTTTTAAAGAAGGCACTCCTAAAAGAAAACGTTCTTCCTGCTCAAGACCATCTTCACAGCAGCCACAAAGGTACCGAGATGCAAAAATGATCAGCCGAAGGATTTTCCTCACCGGTGGGATGTTAAGAGTTCAAGTAAAGCTCAGATAAACTCAACTACTGACTGAACAAACATAATCATATTTTGTGTCTGCTACTGATAGAAACCTGCCCGTTAGGGAATAAAAGGAATTTAACAGGATCAGGGTTGCTCCTTTTGAGATTAACTGTCTGGCTTGCTATTTTACTGCATATGCACCCAGTTAAATTCAATTGTAAAGCTAATTAAGAACACTTTGGGCATGTGCAATAAAACCACAAGCCATATTTTGAGTCGGAACTGAACTACAGCTAGATTTGCACAGATGTCCCAGAAAACATGGGCAGGCTATGTATGTTTGGCCAAATATTAGAAATTCATTTTTTAAATGTAAGCATGGCTTTGAAGTGTAATGTAACAATATACATTGTGAATGCAATTTAATAAATGTGAAAACTTGAGCTTCATCAAAATATCCACCCCTTATCTTTACCACAACAGCACAGATTTGCTGCATCCTTTCCAGCAATTTTGGGAAACAATTTGTGTCCTAACTGGCCCATAGTCCTCTCCTTTTATTTTAAAACCACACAATAAAGATTATTTGGCATAAAAAAAGCACATAGACATAAAATGTATTCGTGTTTATTACTATTATTGGCATTTAGGTGCTTTTTTGAGGCCGTTTCTGAAACGAGAAAAAAAAAAAACGTCTGTCAGCAGGAATGAAATTATGACCTTAAACTGCATCACCTGCGACCCTGTTTATGATAAGCAGCTCAGATCATGGCTGGAGGGATGGAAAATTCCACCGTGCTTTCAAACTTGTTGAAGTGGTTTCGATGGTTTGAATTTACATCTGCTCACTTTAGGACAAACCTTTGAACTCTGATGAACTGGGGTTGTGGTTCAATTGAAAAAGGAAATGAGAGGCCAAACACCAGGCAAAGAAATAAAAAATAATGATGCATTTTAGCCCAGTGGCCACAGACAGTGCTCATTTACCGTAAGCTGTTTCAAAACAGTGACATGCCAGACTGAAACTGAGTAAGATAAAACTGAGCTGCTGATCTGCTTTCAGAATGATTGCACAAGACTACATACTGACTGAGGACACAAAAACAAGAAAGAACGAGCGACTAGAAGAAAAAACATCCCAAATCCCAGGAGCTTTCACTTTAATTCCACTCCACTTATAGGGTCTCACACTGACTAAGTAGCACAAAATTTGCCCATATGGGGATGGTGTGTAAAGAAAAACAAACTCTTTTTGAAGCAAGTGAACCCAGAAAAGATTTCCAAACAAGTAGCTTTATTCTGAAGACAACAGGAGCTTTCATGGAGGAAAAGAGAAACAAAAACCTCCAGATTTGGGTTGGAATATACCCAGATTAATGGAAAGTGAATGCTCCCTTCTAGAGAAACTTACCCAGTCAGAATTGTCCATAGTGATGGTGAATGGAACCAGACCTCTGAAGACCTGAATGCCTCTAGAAGCTCTTTCACAGAGAGCTGTTCAATGAATCAGTTATAAATACGCTGCCCGATGTCTGACAAACTGTTTTACCAGAGTTTAGAAAATGTTTTGAGCTTAAACATATTTATGTGTCCGTGTAAGAGCGTTGTTCCCCCCAAAAAAATCCAGACTTACCACTATTTTCATCAACAGATATGGAAGACGTGTAGATTCACTGATGGTTTGAATTATGAATGAAATTGCAGTTTTTCTTTTGACGGGACCCCTGGTTCCATTCACCACCACTGTAGAGTCTGCTCTACATTTCATATCAAACCAAATCTGAATTACTTACTGACTCACTCACTCAATCATAATCATGTCCTGATTAGGGTCATGGGCGGGGCTGGAGTCTATCCCAGCTCTTGCAGAGCGAAAGGTGGAGAAACAGGTCTCTAGTCCATCACAGGGCAGACACACAGACCAACACACTCACACACACGCACAGGTGGCGATTTAGCATCTCCAATCCACCTGACGTACATGCTGGTGGGAGGAAACCGCAGCTCCTGGAAGAAATCCCACGCAGACACGGGGAGAACATTTCCACTCCACGCAGAAAGGATACGAACCGTCTCATCTGGCAATCAAACCCTGGATGTTCTCACTTTGAGGTAACAGCTACTCTCTGAGACCAGCTAAGCTGCAGTATTACATGCAGAATTAAAATGCTTTTAGTAGTGTTCATTAAAGTTTTGACCAAACAGCTGATTTTCTACTCAGCTGATCTTCATCACTGGTTTAAATGTTGCTCCTTCTGCAATTCTGTCTGTTCTAATCATAAATGTTACCAGATTCCTGACAGAGATTACTACTACTTCTCACCACTGAAGCGGTTCCTCATGAAATGGTTCCTTATTCTTAAATCTGATTCATTTTCTATAATATTTTGTTAAAACATTGTTGTATTGAACTATTTTAGATACCCCAGGATAACCTACTGCTCTGGCACTCAAGCTCACAACCTTCCAAAAATAGGCCTAGTCCCAATTTTTTAAATTGTGAATTAACTTACCTTGTTATCAGTACTGACCTGTGTTATCTGTGACAGAACATGTTTTTGGCCCTGGGTTAAGGGCTTGGTTCTCAGGCTCAAATGATGCCAGTTCTGGAGAAAGAACAGAGCAGCACTCAAACCCACAACCTCTTGGTCTGCAGCTGAGTATCCCGCCCTTAGGCTACCACCACCTAGAATGAAGCCAACCAACTGAGTGAGAAAATCAAACACTATGTTTTCAAAGCAGTAGGTTTGAAATTTTGGGAAATAGGACCATTTTGTTACCAAAAATGCTTCCATAGCACTAATCAATAGATGAACTGAATCATGGAGCCTATTTGACACTGCCACATGTGGGGGGGGTGATAACAGGAATGCTAAGCCCTGGCATTCCAGACATTCTCTCTCCAATTGAAAACATGAGCAAAGTGCTGAACAACAGAAGAAGCTGTGCAGACACACTTACCTGTTCCTGACACCTGAATTCAAAAGCTGAGCACTAAGGCTGCAATAAATTACCGCCACGGCGAGACACAGCTCCCAAGCCGGACCGGAGCTTGATAAAAGGTTTTTAGGGCGCACCACTTTCAAAAACATTAAATATTTTTCCTGCAGGTCCATATACCATCATAGTCAACATCTAGCACATAACACATGACCTTGTATGTCCTTGCCACTTGGTGAGCCATTTCAGGCCGGAGAATAAATCTCACAGTGAAAACTACTGCGGTTTGGAGGATCTGTTGTACAGCAGTTCCCCTTTGGAGCAAATTCTCCCAAGATAAATGCCCAGAGTTTTGCTCTCGGTTTCCTTTTTGCTTGGTCTTGCTCCATCCTCCCCTTTCTTTATTCACATAAACGCTGCTTTGGACCTGTTCCAGTACAATAGGTCAAAGAGGGAAACCCTGTTGAGGCTTGGGGTACCCCTCAAACCACTTACAAAAGGAGCTCCAATCATTCGTTCCAATCTTTGTGGGGAGAAAAATCCTTATAAATAATGGCTTTAAGAGTTTTATTAAATGGTTTGAGCATCCCAAGAGTTTTAAGGATGCTCTGGGCAGGATTAATACTTAACATTTCATAAAGCTTGCAGAGGGTATTTTACACTGAAATAGTGTTTTAGTCTCCTTCTCTTCCAAAAACACGGTCACTGTGATGCTTCTTGTACAGTTGGAGAACCTCAGGACACCATGTTTCGTAACCTGCAAAAACAGATACAAAGCAGAATCCCAGATGCTGGCAAGTCTATTAAGGATCTATTATTAAATATAAATATGTATTTCATACATATATATATATATATATATATATATATATATATATATATATATATATATATCTGCTACACAGTGTGCAAAAGTTTTAGGTAGGGTGTGAAAAAATAAAAGCAAACAGTAAACGCCAGAAATGGAAGCGTGTTCATCATTTATTTTATCAGTCAACAAAATGCAGTGAATGAACAAAAAGAGAATCTAAATCAGATCAATATTTGCTGTGACCACCCTTTGCCTTCAAAACAGCATCAATTCTTCTAGGTACACTTGCACATTTGGTTTTGAAGGAACTCCGGCCGGTAGGTCTTCCAAACATCTTGGAGCAGAACTGAGCACAGATCTTCTGTGGATGTAGCCTCACATCCTTCTGTCTTCTTCATGTAATCCAGACACACTGGATGATGTTGAGATCAGGGCCTCTGTGGGGCCAGAAGAACTGATGCTGGTTTGAAGGCAAAAGGTAGAAACACCAGATATTGATCTGATTTAGATTTTTCTTTGTTCGCCTACTTGCATTTTGTAAATTGATCAAAAGTAAACAATCACATTTAAATTTCTGAAAGCGTTTGCACAGTAACTATATTATATATATATATATATATATATATATTTAAAATGTAATATTTAGGGGCCTAATAAATACCGGCCGAAATCTTTCAAAGGTAAGCTCAACAAGATAGTGAGGGCACAGTGGTGCTTTTAAATATACTGCTTTTTTTTTTTTTTTTTTTTTACAGAATGATGCACACCACCAAAAACCCTGAAAAAGAGACCATTAAACAGGTTTTATCTGCTCACAGGTGGCAACTGATGGCAACTACATTTCCCAGCTGAGTTCTCAAACTCTCTAAATTCTTCCTTAATTTCAAGTTTAATTACTTCTGTCCGTCCATCCGTTAAACCAAGCCATCTATCCCAACCAGGGTGAGGTGTATCTCAGCACTCATGGGAGAAAGATGAAGAAACAGGCTGGAAAGCTCATCTGTATTTTGCCGATGCAAAGAAAAGAAAATATACATGCATAATATGATAACCGCCTTATTTTAAACCAAGAATGTGCCATTTATAAGACTTTAATAATCATGTCACAATCTGATCATGATCTTATTGCTTTTCCATGTAAATGTACTCAATTGAAAAACATAGGGAGGTCAGTAAGGCAGTGACCCTGGGGCCTTATGTTTAAATGGTAGGAATACACAGAAACAGCTCTGGAATGTGTGTTTGCAACCTCCCAGGCGTAAGTCAGGATTATTCTAAACAGTTAAGTCATTTAAACAGATTAATTATTCGAGTGCACATTTACTGAAGCTTGAGCTCTGGAAAGAGAAATATACAGCATTCAGGAGAGGGCCTCAGTTCACGCGGGTTAGTTTAGAAGATAACTGCTCAAGAAAGTTCCTAATGTTTTGTACTTCATAGGCACTCGTGAAGCTCCCTAATAACCACGCATCAGCTCGGTCTCACTCATCTTCATAGTCGCTTGTCTTTCTGAGGGTCACGGACGGTGCTGGAGTCTAAAACACCCTGGGCATCTTGCCAGTTCTTCGCAGGGTAGACACACAAAAAACACAGACACACTCCCACCTAGGGGGGCAATTCAGCATCTCCAGTCCATCTGATGTGCATGTCTTCAGATGATGGGAGGAAACCGGAAAAGGGCCCCTGAACGCTATGCCTGGCGACCCAAGGATCTTCACGCTGTGAGGCAACAGCGCTACACACCGCAACACTGTACTGTACATTGGCCAATAATTCATAAAAAGTATCCAAAAATTATAAATATTTTTCAAAAATTCTCATTTGGGCCTTTCATTTCATTCTACAAATTTCACGCACCACACTTTAACATTCAGGAAGTAGTTTGGATTGACTCATATATGCTTGTGGGAGATTATGGGACAGGATATAGGGCTTATTCAACTGCATGGTAAAGGAAACAGTAAGAGTGGATATTCAAGGCTTACACACACACTCCCTCTCTTTTTCTTATAATATTTCATAAATGAGGCCCTAGAACCCGATAAAAAGTGTTAAGGGCAGCAGTGGTCTAGTGGTTAGGGCGTTGGCCCCAGGATCAGAAGGTTGTGGGTTTGAATCCCAGATTAGAAGGTTGCACTGGAGGTACCCCTGAGCAAGGTACCATCCCATCATTGCTCCCAGGGGACTTTCAATAGCTGCCCCCTGCTGCATGTGTGGGTAAAATGCAGCGGTGTTATTTTGTTGTATATTTTTGTTGTTATTTTCTCTCACTGTGTGCAGTTCCGTGTTTCAAAATGACAACAGTCCACTTTCAAATAAATCTAATCTTGCAGAGGGCAGTCAGTGAGGCTTTTGGAGGTGGGTTAAGAAGCATCCCATGAAGTGCATGCCTGCAAAAAGCCCCATTATGCAATATTCATCATCTACAACCTTTTTGATTGCACCGTGTGTTATAACAGATCATACATGAGGCTCAGACGCTGTACGATGACCCCAAGTGATCTGTGACAGAGCGCATCTCACAACAAAATCTCAGAAATAAAGATGATTTATCATGTGTGAAAAGTGGGAGAAACTTTTCAAAATCTTTGGTCCTTTCCACAGCCTTATAGCCTCCCTCTGGGCTCATGTGGACCATGCGTGACCATCGTGAGCACAAAGGAGAAAGCTGCCACAAATATTAACTCATTCTGAGGTCTCTCCATAGCTGTGATGAACATCAGATGCTACACGCTTTACTGTAGAAATGGCGCTAAATAATAGTGGACACAAATCCCCTTCTTATGAAAGAATACATTGCCATGTAATGGCAATTTGACTGTGTCTGGTCCTCTGTGAAAAACACTCGTGCGTGTGTGTGTGTTAGTTAATGCAGTGTCTAGCACTGACTGCAGACTGTGGGGAGCTGGAGATGAATGAAGTGGCCATTTCATTCCATCCAAGCACTTTGATAATGAGCCCCAGGCAGCCTGAGCGAATCTATAGCTTTGGCTAAAGGTAAACCAGCCCCATCCAAGTCAAGTGTTTTGCATGACTTGTTGGTAATCAGCTCCTGAGCACATAAAACAATTAGTGGACTCCCAATAATAAAGCTTTCTGATGCTTTTTTGGGGGGCAAGGCTCATCCCTATGAACCCCTTCATACCTGCCACCCCTGTCATTTATAAACAGGAGAAGGAAAGAAATCTAGCTTTATCAATTCCCGTCAATGAATCTTCAGTCGCAAAAGAAACTTAGCGAATGCTTTCTTCCCCACTGACCAGCATTTCTCAGCCAAACTTAGCAAGAGGAGTCACATGAGAAACATTCATTCCCCTTTATTGAAATGAGCCCTAAAACCATGCAAAATTAGTTGTAAGCCAATGGATGATAAAAACATGAGTCAAATGTGACAGCTCATAGACTGAAAGTTGAAGAGCTCTGTCTGAGCATGGAACAAACAAAAAATTTAAAAAAGTTCAACAGACTCTTCACAATCCCAATCAAAAACAGAACACATAGTGGTGGTTGAATTTGGGAGGCTTCACATCTGGCAATTCTGCCCACAAAGTCCAATGCACAGAACCCATGAAAAGCCATAGGACAGAGGAGAAAAGCCACAAAAAGAAGCAGAAAGGGGTAACGTATGGAGATGACTCCAAAAGGCAAACGGCTCTTCTGCTATCCCAGCATTCATCTTCACATCAGTGTGGATTTGTTCCGGTGTGTACCACGAAAATAAAAGCATTTGATGTTTGGTCATCAGAAAAACACTCAGCGAGACTAGAACTCTCCATCACTTATTATGTTTAGATCACAATAGTGACATTATTCAAACATCCAAGTGATTATATTGTTTACCTGATTGAGATGGCCCAAGCGCCGGGTGTATAAAATTGCACAAACACTCTCGGCAACCAACCGCATCAGTTATACTGACTGAGGTGATTCTCTTTAAAAGGTTCTGTTGCTGATGGTAGACCATCAGTGCTTCTGGCGGCATCACTGATAGGTTGGTGATCGTCCACCACCCCCATACTATCCATTCTTTGGTCAGAAACAGATAAAGCAAAAGAGGATGTTTGACAAAAACCACTGACAGGATAATTTAACTCATGACTAGTCTTAATCTAGGCCCAGGAAACCATCTTTTAAGGTTCCAGATGCCACAGATGGTTCCCATTGTGCTGTAAAGGAGAGGTGAGAGAGGAAAGAAAAAAGGAAACCTAAAAAATGCCATCCTTAGGTGTCTCTAGGGATTTGTTATGGCCTTCTAATGGCCAAGAATGTCTAATCACTTGCAGACTAGTTCTTTCCTCCATCAACAGTAACAGACATCGCCTGAGCCCTAAATAAACCAAATTACAGAAAAGTTCACGAGACCATAAAGTAGCTTTGTGCTCCCTCACCCTTAAAGGAAAAACAAAGTTGTTAATTCAGATTGATAACAGACAACCTGTTAGTTACATAACAGTCCAAGAAAAGGTGATTCAGAACCTCAGAATTGATTCCAATAGGCCTTCACAAGCTGTCATAACTACTTAACGTCTACCTTCAAGGCTAACACAGATCATTTCACAGTCATAACTACAGAGCAGTTTAGAAGTTTCTGTTCATCTGATGTGCAGGTCTTTACACTGTGGGAGGAAACCCACTCAGACACCGGGAGAAACTGCAGACTTCTTCTAGAAAGGACTCATTCCTGACTGGGAATCAAACCCAGAACCTTCTCGCAGTGAGGCAACAGAACTTACCACCCCCCCCCCGAGGATCAGGAGAGGGAACTGAAATAATGTGAATGAAAAAGCAAAGAACACAGTGAACCAAACGGAGATACTCACCGTGTAGCAGTGAGCAGCCATATCCAGTGCCTGGGGAGCAGTGAGGAGGACGGTACCTTGCTCAAGAAAACCTGGTCAGAGACTCAACCCACAACTTTCCCTTAACACTGGGCCTCTGCTGCCCCACTGCGGTCTGATATTCTTTGATAAGGTCACACCTGTCTCATGAGAAATGATCACCTCCCTTTGTTTGAGGCATTATTAAAACAGCATAATTCTCTAGAAGATCAGCTAAAGCTTAAGGTGCCATTTGAAGACCACCACGTCAGGAATACTACATAACCTGACAGGCTAACCTCCGACTGGGGTTTAAAAGAAAACCCACCTCAGTAACTTATTCTTGAGATGAATAGACGTCCATGTGACAATTCCAGCTCAACTAAACACTCTTTTCTTTACGGTCTTGAAGACACAAGGTCACTCAAGCCCATGTGAAGGTGGATTTCTACTTTAAAATAGACAAATCATCATATATAGCTTGCCCATTTTCACTGCTGCACCATTCTGTGCTCCGAAAAATTCTAAATACCAAAATATAATTTATGACCACATGTATTACACAGTGCTGTGACCATGAATATAAAAGTCTAGTTCTCCCAAGAGTCCAAGAGGAGACACAAGCTTTTTAGTACAGTAACTGTTTGAGATCATCTGAACACTTAAAGACAAAATACAAGTGAAACAAAAGTACAGTATGTTCTTTATTTTGCCATAAAAAGGTCTCTCAACCATTACAATTTTCATACTGTACCCTTCGAGTACCTCCATCCAGAACCCACAAAATCAATATCCTGGTTTGACCACAAGTAACTTGTCGTCAGTAGCTGAATTCTTTTAAAGGGTTTACAGAAGGCATTCTGTTCCGACATGGCCGTACAAATCCTAAAAGCTTTTCCGGAATAAGGCATGTAGGCCAAAAACCGAATCCACTGCGGTGGGATGCAAAGTCCACCAACGTCTATGGATATCAAATCATTTCCTGTGGTTTTGACAAACGCGATTAATTTAAACTGGGAATGTGAGCAATAGACACTGATCTGAGTTAAGTGGGGCACTTGATGAGGCCTTCGAGTTGGTCAGACTTTGCAGGCAATTAGCTTTTAGGGTGAAAGACAAGAGGGAGGACTTTTACAGCAGTTTGTAGAACCATTAGAACTGAGCGCAGGTGAAGCTGGTGCACAGTCACTACCTGTCCACAAATTTTGGCAGACTGTGGAAGCTCAAACGCTGCCCAATGCTCCTCAATAGCGATAGTGGTCTGCTTTAAATGGCCCGTCACGTGGCAGACCCAAGTATTTGGCTTGACTCTCGGTTAGCTTCGTCAGTTTTACACAAAGTTTGTCCAGGTGGGCTGCGGCCACTTCTTCATCCAGCTGCAAATGGCAGAAAAGAGGAAGGTGTTAAGTCAAATGCTCAACTGTATTGGTCAAGCTGGCAGTTTGTAGATCTTCCTACCACCAACATGACATGTAGTACAGTTTTCAAGGAAGCGAACACAATGAACACACCCTTGTGTCTTTGAACTCAGCACACAGGTTCTAGCAAGGCTTTAATTAGGTCATACTGACCATCACACTTAAAACTGCTCTAACGTTTAATGTTTCTCCTGGATAAGAGGTCTGGTCTAAGTCTAAACCAAACAGGGCTCAGCAGAATGTACACAACATGTACAAAGGACTATGTTGAGTAATATCACTGTGAATAACAAGAAAGCACCTCTTGTGAGACCACAAGAACATCAATCATTGAGGAGCAGAAAAAAAACTTCACCTTTAAAACGGCTTTATACCAGATCATTATATATTTTTTCATCAATTTTATTGATTAAAATTTTTTTGTAATCATTAAACCTGAAACTAAAACCGCAGACTAAGTGTTGCGGCCCTAGTTGCTTTGGAATCATTCTGATGAAATATTCAGCAATGTAGCACCAAATCAGGTTCCTTTGAGCCCGCCTGGTGTTCAGTCCAGCGGTGGCAGAGTAAGTTAAGAGCCCGAGCTCTGAACATAATACAGCATAGCTGACCAAGTTCATCCCTTCATGGCTCGTTTAACCACACCCAGATGCTTCAAAAGATCATAATGCACCATGTCACAAGGCATGTATCAGCACTGAATGATTCCAGGAACATGAACGATTTTCATTACTTCAGTGGCATGCACACTGCCTTGACCTGCTGGGAACATTTTTTGGGATGAGGTGGAAAAGGGGCTGTGGACCGAAAGCAGCTGTCAATCCATAGCAAGTGCACACTGCATTACAATAGGCCATCTAGAACACTTACACACACACATCACAGCCAAGGTGAACTTGTGTGGTTTTGAAGGCCAAGGTATGCTACTGCACAGGCATAACTAAAACTTTGTTTAAAATTACCTTCTTTGGCAGGAAGTACACGCCAACAGGGTATTTACTGGTGTTGGTCCAGAGCTCGATCTGGGCAAGGACCTGATTGGTGAAGGAGTTGCTCATAACAAAGCTGGGGTGACCCATGGCACAACCTAGGTTAACGAGACGCCCTTCAGCCAGCACGATCACATGGCGGCCGTTCTTCAAACGATAACGGTCAACCTGGTAGAGGAAGAAAGGCACAAGTATTAAAAAGAGCACTGAGCAAGTTCGCTCCTTTAGTCCCACTTAATCTCAGAACTTTAAACACCAACAGCTACAATACTGAACAAAAACCACTGCAAAGCATCGAGTGATGTTTAGAAGTCTGTATTTAATCACAGGACTGACCTGTGGTTTAACGTTGATCCGCTCAGCAGCGTTTTCATTCAGCCACTTCATGTCAATCTCGCAGTCGAAATGTCCAATGTTGCAAACGATGGCATCGTCTTTCATCTGCTCAAAGTGCCTGAGGGAAGAGATCATTCCCCAAACTTCTCAAATTTCTCATTTACCAAACCCTTCTCATTTAAATGTTTTTAAAAGGTCCTGGACTATGACTAGAGTGACCTCCTTTAAACAAACCTCATCAGAGAAGTTCCAAAGAGACGAGGTCCAAAGTTCCCACATCTGTACACAATATCTAACATCAGATCTATTCGGTCAGCTGCTGTGCTTGGTCATTCCTACAATTTATCGCTTAGCTGGGGCCCAGAGTCACAAACCTAAATCTTCCACTATGACCGCTAAAACAAGCACCCCTGGCTGTAACTCAGACACCTAAATTTGACATACACCGACCAGCCGCAACATTAAAACCCCCCCTAACAGAAGAAGCAAAAGATATTACTCATCTCCTTACAGTGTGACCTCTCAAAGGGTGCGAAATATTAGCCAGCAAGTGAAGTCAGCTCTTGAAGCTGAGCAGGAAAACTGGGACAGTGAGGATCTGAGAGACTTTCTTAGGCCGGACCAAACCGGCTGGTTGACTGGATTAAATCATAGGAAACACGGCAGCCCTTTGGTAGGTACCAACCAAAAGAGGTTCAAAAACAGTGAATGAGCAGCAGGGTCTTGGGTGGTAAAAAGCCTAGTGATGTATGTGGGGAGTCAAGCCTAGGGACAGTTTAGGGTCAAAACTGAGCCAGGGAAGAGTGGAAAAATATATAGTCTGGTGTGATGGAGAATGTTTCATATCATGTGGACGGCCAGGTATCCGTGCATCACTTGAACTAAGAGAGGAAGCCATGTTTCACTATGGGATGAAGGCAAGAAGCAACGGGATGCTCTGGGCAATTATCTGCTTTGAAACTTTGGGTCCTGGCAATTAATGTGGATGTTACCTTTGAAATGTACTCTCGCTCACTCTTTCATAGCCCCTTGACCTAATTGTGGTCACGGGGGTGCTTGAGCCTATCCCAGCTCTCACAGGGCAAAAGGCGGGGAAACACCCTGAACCGTTCGCCAGTCCATCACAGGGACTCGCAGACAAACACTCACACCTACAGGCACTTCATCATCTCCAATCCACCTGATGAGCAGGTCTTAGGACAGTGGGAGGAAACTGGAGCTCCCGGAGGAAACACACATGGGGAGAACATGCAAACACCACACAGAAAAGAACCAGGACCGTCCCACCTGGGAATCAAACCCAGGACCTTCTTGCTGTGAGGTGACAGCGCTACCCACTGCACCACCGTGCCGCCCCTTAAATGTACCATCAACCTAAACAATGTTGCCCTTATTTGATCTGCAGCAGTTTTCTCTAATGACTGTGGCCTCTTCCTGTAGAAGAACACCCAAACAGGTTAAAGGTGATGCCTCCAAATGATCCGATTCATGAACCCTCCAAAATTGCAATTTACCGTTCTCTGTGTAAATGCCACAGCACACGTTCGGAGGTCTTGTGGAAACCATGCCTTGGTAATTCAGGGCAGTTATGGTTGCAGGAAGGGGGCTATATTTTGACAGGTGGTTTTAATGGTGTGGCTGATCTGTGTCTGTTTAACACACTGGGTGGGAATGGTTTTTCCTGCACCTAGCAATACATTCAATCCACATTACAAAAGCCGCAGCTTATCTTTCCTCCATATGCATACAGACCGAATGGAAAAACGGTTTGTTACCTTTTAACCCATAACTTATGACATCCGTTTCAGAAAACATGGACATGGCTGTAAGAAATGGTTTAAAGATAGTCCTTTTGTCATCATTTAAGCCCAACATCCCCACAGAAGCTGAATGCTGCGTCATCCAAGAAAAATGGAAAGTCCTTTCCGGCAGCACGTGTATCCGTTTACAAGCCCACATGTTTCACTGCGATGTGAATTTGTTTGTGGATTTCTTCCTGAACGTGACTAAGAGAACATCATACCTGCCCAGAATAATGTCTTCACAGCCTGTAGTGGTTACAAAGATGTTTCCTTCTTTGCATGCCTCATCCATTGTTGTCACTTCATAACCTGTAAAAGTTGGAAAAATGGTCATCTGTGGCTACATTATAGTTTAGGAAAAGACTTACTGTACAGGCTGATGCAGATATTGGTTATAAACCAGCTCCTATTGGGTCCTTAAAGCAGTGAAATTAATACAGTCCAGATATTTTTGGCCAGTAGAAGAGTTACTCAAAACATCACTTTTCCCAAGTAAAGTAAACATCAATCAAATATCTTTTGAAACAGGTCAAGGACTCCACTTACTGTTATGATAATTATGTTTAATCAATCAAACTATGTCAGATTTCCTCAGTATATACAGAACTGTGCAAAAGTTTTAGGCAGGTGTGAACAAAATGCTGTAAATAAAGAACACTTTCAGAAAAGAAGTGTTCATCATTTATTTTCATCAATCAACAAAATGCAGTGAATGAACAAAAGAGAATCTAAATCAAATCAATACTTGGTGTGACCACCCTTTGCCTTCAAAACAGCATCAGTTCTTCTAGGTACACCTGCACACAGTTTGTTAAGGAACTTGGCTGGTCGGTTGTTCCAAACATGACTGTGTTTCAACCTCCGTGTGACATTGATGATCACCAGTACCTGTTTGGAAAAACTGGTTGATCATACTCGACTATAATCCTACAGAATCCCTGACTTTGTGCAAGTGTACCTAGAAGAACTGATGCTGGTTTGAAGGCAAACGGTAGTAACACCAAATAAATATTGATCTGATTTAGATTTTTCTTTCGTTTGCTCACTTTGCATTTTCTAAATTGATAAAAATATACAATCATTATTTATATTTCTGAAAGCATTTTGTTAACAGCATTTTTTCACACCTGCCTAAAACTTTTGCACAGTACTGTATATGACTGCCCAATTCAGAATAAGTTTGGCACAATAACAAAGAAAACACACCTTCCATTGCTGCCTGCAGAGCATTAATGGGGTCGATCTCGGTGACGATGACTCTGGCACCAAAGCCTCGGAGAGCCTGAACGCAGCCTTTACCAACATCTCCGTAACCGGCCACCACAGCAACCTTACCAGCGATCATCACGTCCGTAGCTCGCTTAATGCCATCGATCAGAGACTCTCGGCAGCCGTACAGGTTATCAAATTTACTCTGGGGGAAAGGTAAAGGAGAGGAGACGGCAACAAATGTCAAAAAAGCTAAGCATGTTTAAATGCACACTATGTTTCAAAGGAAATACTCTAATGCTTCAAACCAGATGTGCTTAAGAATTCTTAAATTTGTAATTTTATTTCTTTAACTCCTTACATTTGAAGCCAGGTGAAGATCAGTCATGCTTAGCTGTGCTCCTAAACAGCCCCACAGGTTCAGGTTAAAAAGACATTTCCTCAGGAAAAACGCAGTATTTCATCTCCAGGGCTTTTATTTAAAACTCTGGATGCTGCTCTCCGTTTTAACTAGTTTTCCACGGATATTTCCCAGTATTGCCTTGTTGCACAACACTAGCGCAAAACTGGGGAGGTCCTCTCTAATCCATGAGAAGGTGCCAGGAGTAATTTGGCAATGCTGGAGAAGTTGAAATGCAAGGCCGTTGAAATCCTTGCTTCAGACATTTCCTAATTCTACAGAAATTAAATAATAAGAGACTCCAAATCTGGACACAGCTGGAGCAGTTCTTTCAGAGCTGGGTGATGAGAGCTCTCTTTCGTGTATTACGAAAATAATGTCAAGGTTTCAACCTACAGGTCTGGTATAGCATGCAAAGTGGCCTAGTTTCTCACAAAGCAGTCTTTTTTTTTGGGGGGGGGACGACGACCTGTATTTCAGTTTTTCCAGGCAGAATGGTAAATTAATCAGCATAGTTTTAAAAAATCTCTGGTTTGAGTCATGACAACTAGATAGTGGTACAGTGTAAAAAACGAAATGCAAAGGGTCCAACTAAGGGTCTGCATTTAACTCGAACTTTTTGGGACATATTTCTTTTCAAGTAAAATCAGCATATACATTTAAAACTGTGTCTGAGAGCAACACACAGCTTTAAAGACAATGGATCAGAATCTTATCACATGTATAAAAATCTGCACCAAGCTCCATTAGGACTAAAGTTAAAGAAATGTTTCTCATCAGTAAGCGTGAGGCCAATTGCAGACTAACGTCCCATTTTTGGGATAAGAAAGAAAATCTTTTGATACTACATACTGGGGCAGCAGTATCCAAGTTCAAATTTCTAAGGACTAGTCCCCAGGATCAGAAGGTCGTGAGTTAGAATCCCAGACTAGTAGGTTGTCCTGAGGCACCCTTGAGCAAGGTACCGTCCCCATCACTGTTCCCCGGGTGCTTTCAATGGCTGCCCCCTGCTGTACGGTCGGGTTATGCGCTTCACAATGACAAAAATTCACTTTTCCTTCATTAGACGCACATTTAGATGACAAATTTTACTCTCGATAAAATTAAGGCTACATACTGAAGGAGGGTGTTTCATCCACCATGAAGGAAAATTAAATCTGGAGACCCACAGTCACACACACACACGACACCAGGCACACACACCTGACGGCCGCACACTGCCAAGTTTCCACGTATGGAACACATTCCTTTTTGGAAGAATACAGCTGTATTTGTCGACAGCTGTTGCCCAGATGGCAACATCATCTTACACAATCTGCATGAAAACGAGGCTGTGAATGCTGGATTGTATGGACTAGATGAAGCGTCTCTTCCACAGTTCTCCTGTCTGAACCTCAACACCTTTCCTCTCCCTCTTTAATCCTCAAACAAAGACTATGACGTGTTCTTCTCCACGGAACCGTGTTTGGGTGCTGATTAGCAGCCACATCGTGTTTCAAAACTCGAAGAAAAATGTACCTTAGTTACTGAGTCGTTCACATTGATGGCAGGAATTTTCAGATCACCCTTCTTCAGCATCTTGTAGAGATTGTGGACACCAGTGGTGGTCTCCTCAGAAAGACCTTTGATTCCTGTTAAAAGAGAAATAAATAGAATCCCAAAGGACAATCCAACCATGGCTCGATGCTGCCATCTAGTGGCAGTGAAGAGAACAAGTCCAAAAAAAATAAATTAACTTCAAAAGACCCAATAAATTTCACTTCTTACATTATAAACACATGAACACCGACCACAAACTTTGCAAAACAAATTAAAGGCAAACCCCATGGGCACAATTCTGCAAGATGGTCAAGCTGTTCTGCAAACAAGTTAAAATATAGGGTTTTTTTTTTTTTTTTTTTTTTTTTTTTTAAATGAGCAGTAATTAGTTGACCTCTAATGAAAATAATGCACAATAAAAATAAAACTCTGAACTTTCCATTAACCTGTGGGGTAGAGAAACTACCGGAACACTTATTTACACGTTTCAGCAGGTTGCCCGTCTTAAAATGCCAGAACACCTGCACGCTCTTATCGGTCTGGCAATGAAAAGCTGGAATTAACCCTCTACACTGAAGGGAAAGGCAGGGAGCTTACCTGACAGCAGTTTAGGGTATTTCTGGTGCACAAGGTTGGTCAGATCTCCACCATCATCCAGGATCATGTTGAGGGGCTGTCCGTCCTTGAAATAGAGGGTCTGCTCGATGCACCAGATGTACTCCTCATCAGTTTCCCCTTTCCAAGCATACACTAAAGGCACATGGTTAACATTAACCTGATTATTATGTGGAAGCCTGGCCGAGGCACTAAAAACAGGTCCATTCCAGTCATTCTGCTTCATCTCGGAGTAATTCGGACTACTCCTAATCATCATCGAAGTCTGTCCTTGGCAACCGCGAGATAAGCACAGTTTTCACAATAACAGATTTGTTGTGGACTAACACCTAAAAATAGCAAATCATGGTGTTTTTTGTTCTTTTGTTGTAGTGTTCTTGCTGCTTCTTCCTTCTGTAGACTGCTGATGCATAAAAATTATACCGTGCCCCCATTATGCAGAGTTTAAACAACAAATATCTTATTACGTAGCCTGCTCAACCTACAATGGCCCGTCAACGTTGGTTTTGTCCAAATAAATCCATAACTTGTGGGTTTACTAATCATGTTACACTTTTTACAACTCTTAGAAAGAAAAGGCAGTTGTTAATTAACTCATGGTTAATTGAGTGATAGACTTTTGATAATGAGTGACAGACTTTTACTGAAATAAACGATCAACTAGAACAATTCACGCTGTGGTCAGTACCAACTCCACGCGTAATAATGAAGATAATAATGCCGATCTGCAAACCTACATAAACCTTGACCTGCTTCGGTTTTGGGTTTTACACGTTTGTTATAACAGAGCACCGTGCAGGAGGTCCACACTAAACTGTAAGTGTCGGGACAATCAGCGTCGCAGGAAAGCACTAGAGCTCAGCAATGAATCATTCAGTTTAACCAAATACCCAATTATTTATTGAAAGTGTACAATTTGCATACAGCATGAGCTACAGCTGGGGACCAAATAACCAAATAAGCTGAAGTTTTTGCAATAAGGCTCATTTAATTTAGATTTGATTCATGCGGGGCCAAAAAAGGGGCATATTTAGACACGCTTCTAAAATAATACATTGCTATAAAGCTGCTGGTATTAAATATATCACGATCACATTCCAAATCGTTCAGCCTAACACACACCCACACAGAGATACTACCTGGCACACCGGTCTTGGCGATGGCAGCTGCAGCATGATCCTGCGTAGAGAAGATGTTACAGCTGGACCACTGAACCTGTAGTAAAAGAGGGAGCAAGAGCGCCAAAAAGAATCTGAATATTTTAAAGTCCCATCTGTTGCTCACTAAAAGGTCACACAAAGGTACCAGAATTTCCCAGAATCTGAATCTCGCAGAGAAGAGCCACAGCTGGTTGTAGCCGTTTGCTGTACAGTTTGTTCCTGATAAAACGAGGCAGCCTTGAGCTTGAAATTCCAGCTCCACAGAGGAAATAAAGGGATAGAGGGAGTAATGGGGGATAGACAGAGGGAATTAGAGAGGAATACAGGACTTATCAAGGCCATATGTGAAGCCAACACCAAACGTCTGATATCAGGACCTTAAAAACAGCCTGGTGCCTTCATTCAGCATGTGCGGACAGGAGCCCTAAAAAGAATTCCACTAATCCCTTAAAATATTAATTAGAACCAGCTCAATTGTTAATACGTAATTCAGCTTGTTTTGATGTGAAATGCTCAGCGCTGAACTTTGTTAATAATTTAAATAATAATATTAAAGGGCAAGAAAAAGCAGGGGGCAGTTATTTAAAGCACCCAGGGAGCAGTGATGGGGACAGTACCTTGTTCAAGGGTACCTCAGGGCAACCTACTGTTCTGAGATTCGAACCCATGACCTTCCGATCACGGGGACGGGTCCCTAAACACTAGAGCACCGCTGCCCCATAAGGTACCGTGTAGAAAAACCTTTAATTTACAAGAAATATAACAACAGCGTTTAGTTTGTTATTACACAATTACTTAATTGTAATTACATGTTAAATTGAGGGAACACTAAATTACAAAGGATTTAATACATTAGCAAAGGATACTTAAGTTACTTTTTGTTACTGCACCATCCTGTGAACATGAACCACACCAGTACAGAAAGTACGCAGTGTGCACAGTGTCAGTGGTTCCTCTCACCTCAGCTCCGAGGGCTGTGAGGGTCTCGATGAGAACAGCCGTCTGGAGAGTCATGTGCAGGCAGCCGGCGACACGAGCTCCCTTCAGAGGCTTGGACGCCCCGTACATCTCCCTCATCTTCATCAGCCCCGGCATTTCATTCTCAGCGATGTCAATCGCCTTTCGCCCCCACTCGGCCAGGCTAATGTCAGCTACACACACACACACACACACACAGTAACTGATGGTCAGATAGATCTTCATTCTGCTTCGATTTTAACTCAATCTCTGACCTTGCAAAAACTCACAATGTCTTTTTTTTTTTTTTTTTTGAGTTCATTAGCTTTGACCAAGAGTATTTATTTCCCCCTGCTAGTTATAAAAATCATTATTCCTTTATATTTTTTATATTATATTAAAAAAATATTTTTACATTAAAACACTACATTCCTCTGCTTCTTTCGGCTGCTTCCGTTTAGGGGTTCACAGCGGCTCATCAGTTTCCATTTCTTCCTATTTTCTGCATCTTCCTCCTTTAAAACTGACCACCTGCATGTCCTCTCTCCACGTCCACAAACCTGCTCTTTGGTCTTCCTCTTCTCCTCTTTCCTGGCAGCTCCATCTTTAACATCCTCCTCTCAATATAATCCTCAGCTCTCCTCTGGATGTGTCCAAACCAACACAACCTTGTTTCTCTAATTTTTTCTCCAAAACGTCCAACCTGAGTGGTCAAATAAGTATTTAACCCATGCACTCAAACACCGTGCAGCAGGGGGCAGCTATTGAAAGTGCCCGGGGAGCAGTGACCGGGACGGTACCTTGCTCAAGGATACCTCAGGGCAACCTCCTGGTAAGATCCTGTGGCCAACTCCCTAACCACTAGGCCACCGCTGCACCCGATAAGCGGTTATGAAAGTGAGTGAGTGCACTGTAACTTGTCTGAACACGCCTGTGGAGCAGGATCTGCCTTAAAACTGAGACTAATGAGTTCTTGTTTGGCGACAGAGAGCCTTGAATCTTCAGTTTCTTCTAAAGAAGCAAAATCGCAAAAACATCTCTTGGCTGATCATCTACATGTGGGTGAAGTGTAAAAACGTCTGCATTTCCACATCCTGTCTTTACAAACATTTCCTGGAGGCAGTTCCTCTGATTGGTTCTTTGGGTTTGTTGATTATAGTTTTGGACCTGGATTTCTGGGAAGCTGCTCCGTCATGGTGACTATAGCAAAAAGAAACGCCCATATAAACACTGTGGCATGACTTTCTCCTATTCAGCAAAATCATGCTATAAATTGGGTGTGTTGACAACCAAGCTATTTATTCTGAGGTCTGCTGTGTGCAGCATGTTGCTGAGTGTACACACACACACACACACACAGTATGTGTATTGACCGTTTCAATACCTCAGTACATTTTCCCAAAAGTCCCAAGATGGATTATTCCTGATGAGATATGGACACCAAAAGCCCTGACAATGACCAACAGCACCCTACTACTCTTGAGGTCTGGCTGAGGTCCTGGTGCTCCAGGATCCAGTTTCAGAGGAAATTCAGGCCCAACAGTCTCAGCGGTGTCTTTCATGTGTTGTAAACTGAACTGGTGAAAAATTCTGTCACTGCGAATTCTACTATGATGATGAACTGATCGCCAACAGTCATCAAGTTAAACATGAAACGTAACATTTTAGTTTAAACACTAACGAAGTGGAGAAACAGTAGAGGTGCAGAGAAGTTTCACCCACATCTCAGAATTACCCAAATTCACCCACTCATTTCGTTAGGCAACCAGACACCTGATCCGAGAGTCTGTCTAATACATTTACGGCATTCTGCGACTTCCAATACAGGATTCCAGGGACAGGCTCCCTGGAGGAACTTGGGGATAAAGGCTTTGCTCGGGAACCCAATGGTGGTAGTGCTGGAGGTGGGATTTGAACCTGTGACCTCATGGTCTGTAGGAGAGTATCCTACTTCTCTGATATTAATATTAGTTAACATATTATTCATGATTCCTTCATATGAAATGGTTCATGCTTATTTTAATCTTTTTAATGAATAATGAGGAGTGAAGTGAAAGTGACATTGTGAAAGACAACAAAATCCATCCTCTGTTTTTAACCCACACACAGGGAGCAGCTGTATTCAGGGAGCAGTGATGGGGACGGTACCTCAGGGAAACTCGTTTGGATTCAATCCCATGACCTTGCAATCCTGTGGCCTCGCCCCTAAGCACTAGACCACCGCTGCCCATGAGGTGCAAATAATTTACACTCAGACTTGCTTGTTGGAGGTGTGGCGTATTCACAAGTAATTAGTTAAAAAGGGCAGGTAGACATCATGAGCTTCATTAAGGCTTTGACTCCTCAAACCTTGTCCCACAATCAGCAGCCATCAGCATCCCTGAGCAGCTGCCTAGCACTCAAACTGATGCCCACAAAGCAGAAGAGAAGCCTGTAAGAAGCTTTCAGGGAGACCTTGCCTCAGTTCTTGATGTAATTAAGAAATGGCGGTTCCAAGACTTGCTGGAGGTCAAGCTGAGTCAGGCAGATTTAGCAGGCTCTGGTTTGGTGGTTCCGTTCCACTGCGCAGTGGCATATGACAAAAATAAGACCTTCATGGAGGACAAGCTTCTCTGCTTCCTTACCAGAAAGTCAGAAGCTTCTGACGTCAGAAATCTGCAAAAAGAGCTTCAAGCCTGCTGCGTTTTTGCCATCACAGAGCTAAAACCACCCATATCAACAGCAGAAGCTGCTGTGAAAAAGGATTGGTGAGAGTATCTTCCAAATGAGCGAGGCTGCGGGTCTTTCGATCATTAACAGCAATTTAGTTAAATATTCAATATACACTTTAACTATACCAACTAAATAAATCAATATAAATTAAGGCAAAAATTGGCCAGCGAGGTTTCAGTACTGATTGAGCAGGCTGTATGATCCATCATTAATCTGTTCCTTGTATTAGATTCAAAGAAATAAAGAAATGTGCAAACAAACTAAAATGTTACAACAAATCTATTAAAATTGAGCTAAAACTACCATTGACCAATACAAAAAAATAAAAATAATAATATATAATAAAATAAGGCCAAATCTAACACGAGTTAGTAGAGATAAACACCCCCCACCCCCCGCGTGTACATGCAGAAGCCCCGTCTGACAAACAGACAGCTGTGCCTGGTGGTGCTGCAGGGGTCAAGGATCTCATATCGCTTAAGGGTCACTCACTCGCATTTGGACTATGTACAACTGGAATTCTCCAGAAGCAATCCAAAACGGCATGGCTGCCATGACTCGTATTCAAATCCCAGCTCCTTCCCCAATTCTCACACACACTGTACTGCACCATTATCGCGATATGAGGTTTTATGATGACCATCAGAAGCTGCAATGAATGAGCAGATGAGATGTGCATAAACAATTTTAAATAATTTTCTTTATATTTATGTTCTCTAACAAGCTCTGTGTAGATTACAGAACCAACACCAACATCCACAGTGTTACAAACCTGAACCATCATGAGGAGAATTATAGACACATAGATTTAAACAAACTTTACTGATTTCCTGTTTCAATGTGGCACAGTAGTGAAAGCTGCATCTATAATTTTGATCTGCTATTAAATGGGATCTTAATTAAGCTGAGTGCTTTAATTGCAAATGTGTCAGCTGCAGTATGCAACAGGTTTTTTGGAACATTACATTTAAACGTCCACAGTCCGTTTCCCTTAAGCCATAAGAAGTGCTCAATTTAAGTAGGCTGAGATATTTTGATATTTTAGTAATTGAACAACTCAGCTGAGCGCCTCCTGAATGTCCCTGCTTTGATAAGTCAGCTCACTCCTGAAAACTGAACTCTGGACCCCCATCCAGCAGTGCAAAGTACGGCTGCTATAACCAACTGCAGTACTGATTTACATTTCTTCATGTCAAGTTAGTGGACAATGATGCAATGTTTTCGTGAAGAAAAGGGCGAAGAAGTTGATCAAGAAGAGAAATGTAATCAGTGCAACTAACAAAACAGACTGCCTCTGAGGGAGCCTTTTACGGAGCTGATTAAATTTCAACTGAAACAGCTGAACAATATGAAAAGGCGCATTCTTTTGAGTCTTAATACAACCACGTGTCAAATAAAACTCACACTACTGCACTTCGAACCTCAGCTTAGCTGACATTGAGCGGCCGCAAGGCAACATGGGAAATGTAGTTCATTAACGCCCGTCCTCCCCTCACCCAATCCGTGCTGCTCCGCACTAAAAGACTACAACTTCCGCCATGACCGCTCTGAATGAAACCATGCGGCCGAGCTTTAAGCAAAAATATTACTCCCAATAACTGTTTTCACACGTTTCTTGTGCGTCCTCCAAGCGCATAAATGTAGAGACACCTTTTAGGTCAACAGCATTAGCTTTAGTTCACTCGGAAAGCTACAAAAGAGTCACTATGGTCTTCATTACCAGGTGATAAGTTAGCCAAATTTAGCCAAATACCATTTTTTCTAGAATATCGGTCAGTCCAAACTTTAAAAACCTCTTCTGCATTTTATACACCTGCAGAATTACTCGCTGGCCCAGACCAGCCTGAAGTTAACCCGTCCGTTCCACCTTAAATCGTGCAGCGCTCCATTCAGGCGCCAATGCATTTAAGGTAGAACGTTAAACTCCAACGCGAAACTGGAACTCCTGGAGCAAAAGTGAGTTTGCTGCGCTTCAACGTCAAGCCGAGCAATACTGACCGACTTTGAAGGGCAGCTTCTCGGACATTGTGGGATCTTTTTCTTCTGGTCGCTGATTTAAACAGGGTCCGGAAACGGAGCTGTACAGAGAGGGAAACAGCGCAACCCGGGAACTGAAATATAAAAGGGGCGAAGCCGCCTCTTTTAATATTCATTAGGTCTCGTTGTTCATTGGCTCGAGCCACACTCTGTAGCAGCCAATGAACGTCCGGTCCTTACGAGCAGGTGGTGGGTGCGTCGCTTTGAATGACGTACCTTTGTGGGTTTTGTAAGAAAACGTGGGGTCACAGAAACATGATCAATAGCTAAATTCACTAATATTGAACTAGTTTAACAGGAGGTTGCTTCACATTGTTTCGATGAGGATCGCACAGTAAAATATCTGTTGGTGTGCAAGCTTAGCATAGAACAGCATACTATAGGCCCTATAGGAGTATATATATATATATATACAGTACTGTGCAAAAGTTTGCATATTCAGCAAAGAATGATTTCAGAAATGGAAGTGTTCATCATTTATTTTATTTTCATCAATCAACAAAATGCAGTGAATGAACAAAAGAGAATCTAAATCAAATCAATATTTGGTGTGACCACCCTTTGCCTTCAAAACAGCATCAGTCCTTCTAGGCACACTTGCACAGTTCTTGAAGGAACTCGGCTGGTAGGTTGTTCAAAACATGACTGTGTTTCAACCTCCGTGTGACATTGATGATCATCAGTACCTGTTTGGTAAAACGGGTTGATCAGACACCGACTATAATCCCACAGAATCCCTGACTTTGTGCAAGTGTACCTAGAAGAACTGATGCTGGTCTGAAGGCAAAAGGTAGTAACACCAAATATTGATTAGATTTAGATTTTTCTTTTGTTTGCTCACTTTGCATTTTGTAAATTGATAAAAATAAACAATCATTTTATATTACTGAAAGCATTCTTTGTTTACAGCATTTTTTCACACCTGCCTAAAACTTTTGCACAGTACTGTATATATATATATATATATATATATGAGGATTTAGCAATGTGTGTATATATAATGTTTAATTGATCCCTTTGGGAATAGATCTCTGCATTTAACTTTTCCAAAGCAGTGTATATGTACACACACACACTCAGGTGCTGGGAACAGTGGTGCAGTGGGCACTTCAGCCGTGGCTGTGTAAGGAGAGGAGGGGTGTGAAGGGCACGGCCTGTACACTCCCACCGCCCACATTTTTCCATCCAGTGAAGATAAAACTGTGTTTGCAGAGTTCAAGGCCCAAGACTGACAGTCCTTCAACTGTCATCATGTGTTTATAATGTTCTTTTTGGCTTTGGCTTTGGAGATTAAAGTGTATACGGCTAAATTTTCCACATTTCCGTTAAATCATTTCAACGTCCTTAATACAATTTCTCGCTGGCAATTCTCTTTCAGTCTGTTTTTGCATTCATCAGTATTTAACATGTAGTTATACATTATGATTCCGATCTATAGTTTCAAAGCCCTCCAACTTTCACTTTTGCATCACTTCCGGGTTCGAGTCATTTTCCTTCAAAACATCAGTGCTGAGATTTTTACTGAGACCTCCATTCACCCCTCCCCAAACACCACTGAAACCTTACAAATCGTAACCTGGTAACCTTGGAAACCTGAACACAACACGTTACAGGCCTAGAAGAGATCAACTTGTATGTATATTGTGTTTTTTTTTTTTTTTTTAAAGGACACTGGGACCAGAATCGGTGGAGGAGAGTGACCAAGAATCAGACGGGTCCAGTCTGAAGAGGGTTTGGACAGAAAGATGCATTGATGACCTCAGGTAGTCAGTAAGGTGCTGAGGTCCGATTTAATGGCGTCTAAGTGACTTCATGGTTTTGAACTAATGTAACTAAAGAACTAATGTAATGTTTGTTCTGACCAGAAAGAGTCAAGACTAAAAACATTAAAAATGAAGGGCAGTGGTGACCTAGTGGTTAGGGTCTAGGCCCCAGGATAATGGGTTCAAATCCCAGAGCAGTAGGTGGCCCTGAGGTACCCTTGAGCAAGGTACCATCCCCATCACAGCTCCCCGGGCCTTTAAATAGCTGCCCCCTGCTGCACGGTGTGTGTGTGTGTGGGTTAAATGCAGAGGCTGTATTTGGTTGTGGTCCACTGTGTGTTGTGCTTGCAATGACAAAGTAGTCACTTTCACTTTCATTTCAACTGAACTAAAAAGTGTGTGTCCTCTCTGAGTCTGTGCATTTCGGCTCTATAAAATCTAATAAGATTTATGTATAAGAGCTGGCTAACTGTGTAAGTGAAGCATGTCCTATAGGTGACTCAGCTGATCAGGAAATACATGGTCAAGCAGTGAAAATATTCAATACATTTTAATAATAATAATAAATCCGACAACAACAAGGTAATGAGAACATACAAATGCATTAAAGCTACTTCTTTCAGATTTCGTACAAATCAGTTTGCATTTCCCAAGAGAGCGCGCAAGGGTCGGGTTTGTCCTCAGGTTTTAAAAGAGTAAAACAAAAACCATTCGCCTGCGTTGAAGGTGACAGTAAAAACTACTGGCATCTTCAGTGACGTTTAGAATCGGGAACACCTCATAAATATTTATGCTTTTTTGATCAGACATCTACCATCAGATCTGTTAAACCATCTTCATCCAACACATGTGACATTTTTATAAATTTGGTGAAAAATGTAAAATGGTGAAATGATACTGACTTAAATAAAGCAATAAAAAAACTAAATTCAAGAAAAGGGGTCATTTGGCAAGACCTTTAATCGAGGCGTGTTGTTAGGAGGACAATGAAATGCAGGTGAACGCAATAGATTGAGGTTAATGAGCAAACACACAGCAGCTGAAAAAAATGAGACGTTTCAAGAACAGGGTAACCCTAAACCTCATACTAGTGCGTTAACTGCTTCTCTCTCACTTTGAAGGAACGTACATTTAACGGAAAGCGGAAACGATCCTTCATGTATCTTCTGGAAAAACAGAAAATCTAATAAAATAACATTTTTGCACTAAGAGGAACCCAGAATATTACAGTAACAGACTCTGCAAAATAAGCAATGAAATTAAATCATTTTGAACCTTTAAACAAATTCACACGGCACACAGACTGAAGACCATCCTTCCTTAGAAATCCACAACTCTGCTACCAAATGATGCTTTTAGTGTTCTTGGAGGAAGCAACAGTCTCTCTTTTGATCTCTCTCTCTCTCTCACACTCACACGCTCACGCACACGCACACACACACACACACGCACACGCACACGCACATCTCAGGAGAAGCAGCAGATCAGTGCATATGTCAGAGAAATGCCACTTTTTGAGGGATTTTTTCAAACCATCACCCAGAACGTTCACAGTCCCTCAACTCTGCAATCAGAAAACACAGCCATCACTCTTCTACCCAAACCACAGCGGAGCATGCGCACTCATTTTCAACGATAAAGCAATCTTTTTTTTCCAGCATGATGCGGTGATATATACCGTGCATGAACTGAACATTTTAAGTGCATTTAATAAGAAATTAGTGTTTTTAACCATTGAAGGGGATGAAAAATGGATATCATACATTCACACCAGTCAAAACGTCCGAAACTCAATACAGATTGTTTGTGGGCGTGTCCCATGTGCTCAAACTAGATTCATGTCTGTTGACTCTTTAGCAGAAATGGAAAACACTATTCCGGGCCTCTCTGTAGAGCTGGAGTGTTATCAGATAAATATATAAGATAATAGAGAATGATACTGAAAAACAATTCTACATTAAGCCTTTTTTTCCCTCTTGAATCTTCCGTCTTCGTGGTCCACGGCAAGGCCACAGAGACCCATGGTCTCAGCCTCCCTCGGACGACTCGTGCGGACAGTAAAAGCGCAGCAGGATTTATTTGAGCAGTAGTAGTTAGGGTGCTTGCTTTCCTCTTATATATTCATCTTCATCTTACTCGTCTCAGATCCAAACGCTTCCAACTAAAACGTTACGTCCTTCCGATTCCATCGTTTGCAGGAAACTGTATGTAGTGTGTGGGGAGGTGTGTGAATGGGTGGAGAACATCAGGGATTAATTGGCTGCCCACGCCTCCAGATCCTTCATATCATCCTCTTCTTCCTCTTCTTTTTTCTTAGCTGCAAACACAAACATTCAAAACCTTACATTCAGACACGTGAACTTTCGACTTCATGTCCGATACCAGTAAAACCCCTGAAGCTTTACATTTAGCTACATTAACCCTTATGTGCAGAGAGCCTTGTGTTCTTTTTTCAGCAATAGAAGAAATAGAAAAATTGTAAAATTTATATAATGCAATAATGCAATATTCTCCTTTGGGGCAATTATATTTAAACATTATCAAAGTAAACAAAATCAGCCTTTTTTAAAGCTTTTTGACCGTTTTGAATGCAGCTGTTTTTGTAAATGTTAGTGTGAAGGCGATGTAAAAACCACGCTATTGCAAAATATACATATATAGCTTTTAAAATCAATGTTAATGTAAATTCTGCATTCTAAAGGAGTGGCAAGCAGAGCTTGAAGTGTCGTCTTAACTCTCGACATGGGCGACACAAACACATAATCTCCATATAAGTTCTCTTTCATAACCACTGAGATTCACACATGTGGCTTCTCCAGCACGGATTTATCCTGGAGGTCCTCCAAGGGTTAAGCTTTGAGCATCTTAAGGCTTCGCATTACAAAGTTTGCACAAAATATGTCACAACACAAACCCAAATTTGCTCACAAATGAGATCTGAGCTACTTGTATATGCAGTTCTAGATCAGACATGATTGGATTTCTTCCAAGATAACCTTAAAGGGAACGGTGCTCTTGATCAAGAAGATCCAGGAGTTTTTTTTCTTCTGCATGTCGTGCAGCATTGGATTTTCTGCCAGCAAACTCTGCAGAACCAGAGTCTAGTGTAGTGAGTCTAGTTTTTCTAGTGTTTTATTCACCTCTTCCCATGATCACAAAGGTCAGTTAAGTGTTACCATGTTGATTAATTTGCAGATATTATAGAACACAGTATGATAATTTGCTTAAATATATGATGCACATGGATCAATAATATGGATACTAATGATTAGGATGTGCGCATGTCGTTTATGGGTCGTTTATGCGCAAATTTAATCACATGTCAAAATATCACTTGAATACATGAATGTGAACATAGAATGGAGCAAAAAAGACCTTTAATGAACTGCAAGGCCTGTACTGTAAATGTAGCTTGAAAGCAGGCTAACATACTCAAACAATACTTTCCCACAGGAAGTAATATACAGCTGACGTCGCAGTAAATATGTGCTATTTTAGGATAAGATACCCGAGTAAGGTTAGTTGTAAATACACATAACATTAATGTATGAGGTTCAGTAGGTGGTTTGGATGGGTTTATGTATGGTTTAAGCAAAGTACCTGGTCTGGAAGGTAAGGATGTGGAGGGCACATTTGGCAGCGGTACATTCTCTGTGCCTCCGATCTCCAGCAGGTTCTTGTCCAGCTCCTCCTGCTCCAACTCTTCTAACTCAGCCAGCAACTCATCCTGCAATAATGAAATACTCAGAGAGATTAAATCATAACAGATGGAAATCAGCTACAACACCAGCGATCTCTCTTTACCTTTAAAAAATTCAAAAAGTAACGTTCAATGTTCCTAATGTCAATGCAGCTTCGACAAACCACAATGAAATTAAGATAAACTTGAATGCTTATGATTATATTTGCTTATATTTAGTTCATACGGAAAGATCAAACGTGAACTGGCTGGGCAAGCTCTGGCAACAGATCGAAAATTTGCTTAATTTCCTCGAGCTACTTTCGGTGATTGGACCTCCCCGGTATTGAATAACCCATGTGACTTGCAATAAACCAGAGACCACACACAGTGTACCATCAGGCTTTACCTCATCAAACTCCTCCCCGAACCCGACAGGTTTTGAGATTGCATCTGAGATTTCTTGTGCCAGCTCCTGCCCGTCTGTGATTTCCTGCATGAGTTCATCCACTTTGTCGATGTCCCTGAGGAACAACAGGAAACAGACATTTGTTATTAGAGATCATTTTAACTGAGTTTAGGAGGGCTTCTGTGGCTCAGCCCCTGAAAGATTAGACTGAAATAGTTTTCTAACCCAATAAATCCTGATTGTGCGGTGGATTATATGTGCCTGTTACGCTACGTGGCCAGAAACATGCAGACGGCATCAACTCAAATATGGAAAGGTAAGACCAAAATGTGACAGCACTGCTGTGAAAGACACAGAACACATCTCGGCAGCGGTGAGATCAAAGTGTCCCAGCTCAAAATTCCTTTATCTTTATATACAGTTAGCAATGGGTGTGGCTAAAGTAATTAAGATGACTAATCAGAAGGGTCACCCACATTTGGCCATGTGGTAAAGGTTAGGGATTTCCAATCCCGAAGATCCAGAAAGTTTAAGTTTGTCCAGGATCTACTTTATCCAAGTTCAGCAAAAGTGACTAACTTCCAGACTAGGACAACAGGAACTGCTGCATTCAGAAGTAAAACAGCTTTTTATAACAGTACAACGATGAGCATGAGAATGTTGTGATATATGCTTTGATTATTATTTGATTTGCTTCAATTTGGACAGTGGGACTTAACCAGTTTTTACATCTGTTTTTTTATACTGCTCTTCCAAGTTTGTGAACATTAAACTTTGAAGAAAGCATTTAAATCATGACTTTGCACACGGATAAATCTTCACTAAAGCAGTTAATGGCAATGATTTCTTGGCTGAAATCAACAAAGAGTTTTAACTTTACTATAAACTAGACTTATGTAAGCCACAGTTAACTATAAACCCATCTACACACATCTTGACACAGATGCTTTTTTGCAGGAGCATAAATCAGCTTTAACTAGCATACAAAGAAGCTTCAGTGCTTCATCAGAACAACACATGACAATACATGGGCCTCCACCACCATGATGGGAAATGGTTTCTTCCCCCTGGCCATCAGACTTCTCCATGTTTACACAACTTTAGATATTTAATCTTGGCTACAGCTCTTTGCACAATGATCTACTTATTAACGTTACTCAAATCTTTGCACCCTACACTTTAATGACCGCCTGCTGAATACAGGATTTGCCATAATACAAAATTTTGTTCCACTGTGCATGTATGGCAGGAATGAGAATTAAACCTACTGAATGTTGTCTAAAAACTCAATGATTAAAATGAAAGGGTTAATCACGTACATGTTATCGTGAGCAGCCTTCATGGCCTTGGCTGCAAAGCCCATGTTCTTGATGACCTCGGTGTTAGTGTTGGCATTCTCCAGCGCCTCCCTCTGAAACTCGATGGTGGACAAAGTCCCATCGATCTGGGCCAGCTGCTTCTCGTACCGCTTCTTTCGCTTCAGCGCCTGCAGTGCAGCTGTTTCAGAGTAAAGAGGACAGACTTACGGCTGTGAAAGTGGTCAATTAAGACACCCTCATTAGCATGAATCCATTGAAATGAACATATTCCACCCAATTTTCAAAACGTCTGCGTAATGCTAAAAATTTAAACTCTAAAGAAAGTAATTCAGAGATGTTTGAAATCAAATGCGCCATTCTAGAGAAACCAGAATTATTCACGTTGGTGAAGAAAGGAAGAGTTTCATGCCTCGAAAAGCTTCCTCACACAAACTTTTTGCTATAAATGGACCAGAATACACCGCGTAATTCCTGAGACCGTGTTATTACATCATTTGAGATGCACAAGTAATAATGCTCTCTCTCATTCACCCCTCTGCTCCTCAGTGTACAGCTTTAAACCAAACCATTCAGACATGATGGAAGTTAACATTCCAGATTCTAATTTCATCATAATGTTTGGGACAAAGTAATGGTAAGTATATTGGACCAGAGGGGCAGCGGTGGCCTAGTGGTTAGGGAGTTGCCCTCGCATCGGAAGATTGTGGGTTTGATTCCCCACCAGTAGGTTTGAGGTACCTGAGGTACCCTTGAGCAAGGTACTGTCCCTGTCAATGCTCCCAGGGCGCTTTCAATATCTGCCCACTGCTGCATGGTGTTTGAGTGCATGGGTGAAATGCAGAGGTCCAATTTCGTTGTGGTTCACTTTGTGCTGTGCCCTTGCATTGACAAGGGCTGTCACTTTCACTTCAGTCAGGTTTAGTACTTGTCCACAATTACTGCATCACACATTTTTCCAGAATTCTGCAGGCTCTTTTAAGTACTTAATCTGGCTGTCCTGTTCACCTGCCTCCTGAAGACTTTCTGATCTGTTGGACAGGCGTGGGAATTTTTCTCCACCATAGTGTCTTCAGCAGTGGAGGTTTTCCCTTGCAATTGCAGAGCTCATCGGTGCCTCCTTTCTTCTTAATGATATTCCAAACAGTTAATTTTGGTAATCCTAATGTTTGAGACGTTCAGCTTTTCTCCTCATGTTGAGCATTGTCAATTACAGAAACAAGCAAAAACAAGCTTAAGTCTTTTTTAAGTCTTCTCCCTGCACTAGAGAAGCAACGAAACGGACCTGAGTTCACAGACAATTGTCCCAAACATTATGGTGCCCTGAAATTAAGGAACTACGTATAAAAAAAGTGTTGTAATTTCTATATTGTTGACCTGAAAGTACACAAATAACTTGGGATGTTTGATTTAAAATGTTATACTGAGGAGCAAAGGGGAGAATCAAGCGTCCCAAACATTATGGAGGGAATTGCATTTCTCATATTTTTTATATTAATAGTAAATTAGTAAATGCTGGGGGAAATCAAGCTTCAGTCTAGAATGTAAAATGAATGACAGGAGCAATAAATCTAGAATTAAGACTTAATTAACATTTTGTGCACTCTTATTAAGCAGATGCCTCAAAATGTGACATTTCATTGTATTTTAAGGAAGCGATATAAATACACAGCCTATACAATCTAACGCCAGAACCTGGACTGATATAGAATTCATGAAAATGGTTAGGTCTTCAGGAACATCAAATTTAAACATTTATTATTTTCATGCCCAACAACGTTAATGAAATAAAGAGACAAACTCTTCTCCTTCTAGATTTGTGACCGAACATGGAAAACATCAACAAAAGCATAGATATGGTCGAATCATTTCTCCTTCCCCAAATTTTCTGCTGTCTTCTCCATCTATCAGATTAGCGCAGGCATTTCCACGCCCTCACCTGGCGTACAAGTACTTTCCTGACAAGGCTACTCCTGCTCTTCACCCGTGTGAGCAGAACCCCTCGTCCTCACAGACCCATTCGGTAATTAAGTTCTAAATTATTGATCACTTGTGCTTTTCAACAACAATTACCGTCCACTGAGATGCCGTCTCTATTTTTGGGTGGCATCAGACCACTGGCGAGCATTATTTTGGGCGTGTTTGGAGATGGGCCCGGGGAAAAAAATCAATACCGTTAGTTACACCATAATCAGATCAGACCGGCATGATTTCAGCGGTGATCAATGTTTCGAGCACTGCTAACCTGGAGGTTCTGCAAGAACAGCTTATTATTCTTGACGTGCAATTTAACTGGATGCTGTGTGCAGAAGGAGAGACACTGTATCTTGCATTTTTTTTTTTACGTCACATTTTACGGCAAAAATTGGAAAGAAATTTTGATTTCCTGCTTTGAACAGTTAGTTGTGTCGTTACTTGTTGCAAACAAATTGTTGCACTAACTTGAAATCGATTACTAAACCATTACACGGGTTAAAATATCACATTTCACTGACCACTGTTGCCATGTGGACACAATTATTTATCACCGATGTTCAGTCCTTCGCACATTTTAATGACCTGCTGCTAAATATTGCATTTACAAATATCCTGTGTTCACATTATACCGCATAAAGTGCAATACTGTGTACAACACTGCTCATCACAATATTTGACAAAATACTGTCCTCACTGCACTGTAATGATGTCTCTGCTCCGAGCGTCCACTACACACACTCTGCTGAGTTTCACAGACTCATTTGCACGGTTTGTATTCCAGTCTCCACCTGTGTAGTGTCGGTTTTTCCTCATTTTTAGCAGCACGGTTCTGCAGGAACTGCACTTGCCTCACTGTGTAAATGGCTGAAGTGAGAATAAAACTTACTTGCTTTGAAAATGGAAAGCTCTTTGGGCTCAATTTTGAGCAATCTGTGTTATTATTATAACATATTTATTATTACAGCCGTTATTAATGTATTATAACTACTGTAATAACAGTTACAGCATTATTCTTATTACAGATATTACTGTTTGCGTTATTATTATTATTTTTATGTAAACTGGATTTAGAATCTGGTCAAAGAAGCACTGATGCTTTAAACTCTTCTTCATTCTGGATTTTGTCATATCAGGCTGTGATGCTGGGAAAGCTTCCTCACTGACACCCAATCCTGACTGATCTGAAGTCAGAGGGTAAATAACTTCACTTAGTCTCGTTGACTGCTCATTAATATTCCTCAGTGCTGTGCTTTTGACCCCTGGCTGCCTGGTTTTTGATGGGATCGCTGCTGGAGGTGTGAACAGTGGTGTGAACTCCAGCATCCCAGCTGCGGTTAACGGAAGGGGTCTGGCGGGGGTGCCAACACTTCTCCCTTCCAGGCAGGTGAGCAACCCCTCCATCCCGAATTCACCTCTCTTATTCTTCGTGCCGTTTCTCTTGGCCGTGAGCAGCTCCTGGTCGATCTTTTTTTCCAGGAATTCCTGCTTCTTGGTCAGCATCTCCTCCGTGTCCCGGAGCCGCTGGATCGCCTCCTGCGGGCTGGGAGCTTTCCCCCCTTTACCGCCGCTGCCGAACAGCTTCCCGAACAAAGACATCCTGACCCCTTTCCCAGATCAAAGGCTGGCCTGAGAGCACTGCTGCGAGCTCGTCCAGACCGCTCGCCGCTGTGTAATCCCCGGAGAAACAGGCGCGGGAGGGCAGAGCGGAGAACTCGGCGGTTGTTGTTGTTGTTTCTTCCTCTTCGCTAGCCAGGCCCGGTGACGTCAGAGCGTCACATGCACGCGAGTTACGCACGGACGTCATCGAAGTCGACGGCGCCGATCTCAACAACATATTCATGGCGTTCAGCTCGGCACGCATGATTTGTTGATCGCGGGATTTGTTTAAGGCGTGGTACAGCGGAGAAACCGCATTCTCAGGTCTTTATAAGGCCCCTAGTAGATGCAGAAATGGACTAGTCGTTAAAAACTAGGGCCCAAGATTGGAAGGTCGTGAGTTCGAGTTCCATATCAGTAGGTTGCCCTGAGGTACCCTTGAGAAAGGTACTGTCCCCATCACTGCTCCCTGGGTGCTGTAAATAACTGCCCCCTGCTTTTTCTTGCCCTTTAATATTATTATTTAAATTATTAACAAAGTTCAGCGATGAGCATTTCACATCAAAACAAGCTGAATTATGTATTAACAATTGAATTGGTTCTAATTAATAATGTATTAATATTTTGAGGGATTAGTGGAATTCTTTCTAGGGCTCCTGTCCGCACATGCTGAATGAAGACAACAGGCTTTTTTGAAGGTCCTGATATCAGATGTTTGGTGTTGGCTTCACATATGGCCTTGATAAGTCCTGTATTCCTCTCTAATTCCCTCTGTCTATCCCCCCATTACTCACTCTATCCATTCTCCAACACTGCTTCCTGGGCACTGAATGAAAGTGGATGATTACTTATCATTGTGAACACCATGTTACCTCAGGGTGACCAGAGGCCTGGGACTCGAACCCAACACCTTCAGCCTAGTACTTAAACATCTGTCCATCATTGTCCCTATGTAAAGTTGCCAGCTACCACACCACAAGGGCCAGTTGTGTTCAGTGTGTGTATGATCAGAAGGTTGTGGGTTCAAATCCTAGATCAATAGTTTGCATCAGCAAGGTACAATCCTCAACATCACCCCCTAGGCACAGACACTGCTCCTGATGTGTGTTCACTGCTGGTGTGTCTGGGTGGGTTCACTTCCAAGGACATTTCACCGCTCACCGGTTTCAGTGTGTTTTCCAGCACAGGGGATTTCAATTTCATATAAATATGGGCTGTACTTCAACGTGCACTTTTATATAAGAACAAATTCCAGACTCTTGATCATATTCCTGTTTTTAAAAAACATTATCGGGGCATCACCGCACCGTAAATAAATAAATACATGAATAAATGAGATCTGCTTACTTCACCTGTTAGTGTTTTTAACGCTGTAGGTGACTGTATACGCCCCTATAGTTCCCCATCTCTCATTGGACAATGAGCCGATGACTGGCAGTATGACTAGTCAATCAAGTGCCGGATTGTGGACTTACGTCATTTCCCGTTTAAGCAGGCCGTACCTTCGTCCTTGGCGTTATTGTTGCGGGTTTGTTGTGTCAGCCGGAGCATCGCATTAAAGATGGTTTCATACTGGAGACAGGCTGGTCTCAGGTGCAGGATTAACAGTAAATGGGTTCTGAGCAGAGGGGTTTGTGTTTGATACTGAAAAAGGGTCGATATTTGTTCTAAGGAGTGTATTCACACGCGCTCTGTAGCATTAGCATTAGCATTAGCATTAGCATTAACGGCGGGCTGACCCTGACAGATCTCTCACAATGCGGGCTGGATTTCTGATTTTAACTTATCTGTCCTGTTTTGCAGCTACATCAGGTACTCTGCCATTTGTGCCAGAGTTGTGCGTGCGGCCCTCAAACCCCAGTTCAAGGTGGAGGCTGTGAGAAACGCCGAGACCAGCGTCCGAGTCAACAAAGTCAAAACAGCGTGATGTGAGTGGATAAGCTCATTTTGAAAAATTCATTCCAAGACACAATTACAACCCCATTCTACATTATACAGTACACTAAGGATGCATGAAGTTATGTGTATATACATTTGCATGTGTTCATATCCTGAGTTATCCTTGAGCAAGGTACCGTCCCCATCACTGCTCCCCAGGCACTTTAAATATCTATCCCCTGCTACACAGCACGTGTTGGTGAAATGGCATAAGATGTTTGAATTATATGAATACAATCCTTTCAGCAACATTATACGCACAGTCCATATAAACATGGTTCTGCTCTCTGCAGTAAATTCAGAAAATTTGGGCGTATTGTAATTACAGACTATCTCAATACATTCAGAAAAGAATATTGTGATTGAATTTTATCACAATGCTTCATATTGTCATACTTCTAATGCTTACAAAATGTGTTGTGTCTCTGTGCGCAGACCATTACTGATTTGCACTTGGGTTAAGAAACTGCTTTTGTTTCTTAAGTAATTGTCTGATGACAAACCTGAATCTAATCATATGAGTTGGAATATATTAGAACGTGTCTTGCTAATCTTCCTCATAAGAATGCATGTAAATATGCTGATCACTCATTTGCAGTGTACATGTTTAATCTGGTTTGAGTTTTGTGTACCAGTTGGTGATTTATCCTTTCTTCTTGGCAGGACCTGTCACTGAAGACCCACAATCCTGACTGAGAACTGGGAGGGACCGTTCCAGCAGCAGAGTATAATGGCCCGTAGGAGACCTATTGAATTTCCACCAGATTTATGCTTTTGATAATAAATTATGAAGAATCTCATGTGAATGTTGCCTCCGTTCTCCTTCATGGCCACCAGAGGTCGCTGTTGTTGTTTTACAGATGTAGCCAGTCCTGCTGTTTAGTTTTAGAAAATATAATTTTGACTCTGGATGTTTCTAAATTTGCAAGAACATTCTCATTCAAAGAAAGTATTTTACTCTTGGAGTTTCATCCCTTGAACAGTCTTTGATCAATATTGTTCAGATTGATCAGTAGCGTGGTGTGAAATTGTTAAACGTTAAAGTTCAGATTTTCCTCGTGGTGTAATGGTGTCCATCACAGCTATAGCCTTTCTATTTACTCTCCACAACCACCAGTGAGCCAGAACTTTTTTAGTTGTCCAGAAAATGTGGTACTTTATTAGAGTTCTCTCTTAACCGACTTGGTTAACATCGGGTGAAAATCTGCTTGCACTGCATGATTTCTTTCTATTTCTGTCCAGGCTGCAAAGAAGCCTCCGTTTCTAATTTTTGTTCCTGTAACTATTGTTTGCATTTGGTATTAACATCATAAAGCCTGTTTCATTGTCTAGAATTTAAATCATGTTAAAAATGAAAAAAAAAACTTAGTGGGTCAGGAAAGTGTGTCCAGTCTAGCTCACAGAGTTCAGTTTCATTGGAAATGTTATTTAATGATTAAATATCCCATGAAAAATAAATTAGCCCTGCAGGGAGAACTGTAAAATTCTGGATTAAAATAGCCTAAATAAACATTATCTTGTCTGTTTAATGAGGAGGTTAAGGAAAGCCACTTTTTTACACCGGGGTCATAAATGTGTGTGATATATATTACACACACACTTTGGTGTTAGACCTTCAGAATTTGAGTGCAAATGATTCCTTCAGTGTTGTGCTGGAGTTTCATTCCTTTAGGGTGTGATGGGCAAAAATAATGTCATGTTTTCTGCATAATTTGAAAAAGCCAGCTGCCTTTCCCATCATGTTATACTTTTCTGACGTACCAGCCAGTATAAATTATCCAAACTGACTTAAATACCTGCTTCTTTAAGGTTTTTTTTTTGTTCTTAATTTTTGAAGTTACTTTTTCAGCAAATCAATCATTTGCATCCGTTCTCGTTCATGCTCGTGCTCTGTGTTTAGATAGCCATCCAGCGTTTTTATTTTTTTTTAAATATAGATTTGTACATTTTTGATGTGCCACCCTCCCACACTAGTGGTGGTGATGGAAACCAGACATCACAAGTGTAGCCTGTTAATGTAACATCCAAAACGGTGATCTGCGTCTAAACTTTCAGGCAGAACAAAGCGTCTAATTTAAGACATGAAGCAGTGAATAAACAGGTGCAGATGATTCCAGATGATCAGGGGATTTTTTTATTGTTGATGCTGAGTGAGTGGAACTACTTTATCTAGAACCTTGTATCTTTAGGCACTTTGCAGCCTGCAGCACTTAAATATTTGTTCTAATTTCTTTGATTTAATCCACTCAATGTGCCAAAGAACTGGACAGGCATTAAATAGCATTTTTGGAAACAAGGTGATTTCCAACAAAATATAAAGAAATGACCGGTGGCAGTGTGTATTTCACTTAAAAAAAAAAGAATTAAAAGCACTAAAATAGCAATAATTAGAATTTCTCTGGTACCAGGCAACAAGTTTCCATTTTCTGAGACATTTACCTCCATTGAATGTATTTGGTCTGTTTTATATGAATTTATGACTATAAATAAATAAATAAGGGCAACATTGAGTTGCTGAATTTTCCATCCTTTAAGCAGCACTGTTCCAAAATACCATCACTGGCAAATCAAAACCTTGTATTTTCTTTTTTTCTTTTTTTAACTTCTGCATAATTGGAAAAGGCCAGTTGCCTTTCATGCCATGAGTTAAAAGTTTTAACATAAATGGTCCAACTGACTAAGCAACTCACTTCATGAACTTACATCAAAATATGACAATAAATGTTTTTTTTCTGCTGTAAATGAAGTTTGGAGATACAATGTTTTGTTCCTACAGTGACAATATATTTCTTCGTAATGTCTGACTGTGGGTTTATTTCAGCAGGGAAAATGCAGAGCTTTGGATTGTGAGGTTCAGTTAATTTAATCTGAATCTTTCCAGACTGAATCATGGTGCATCTTAAAATTGATCATTCAGATTTGTTTAAAGATCTGAAATGTGGGTCCTGAAGGCTGAGAAATGCTGATTTATGAGGGTTCACCTCAACTCAAGCTCTTCCAAGGATTCGATGATTAACTCAACGTGCAGGTGGGTGTCCAATGCTCCACTGGATTCTTCAAAGGGTTCTTGGATTGATGCTGTAAAAGAACCATTTTTGGTCCGCTGAAGAACTGTTCAGTTAATGTTTCTTAAAAAAAAACATTTTAATTGCTGTAGCAGAGATGTTCTAATGTTTAGACGAGATGCCTTACAGCTGGAGGGTTGCCAGTTCAGTCACAATTACCAGTGTATTTAGGATCGGTTAAATTCTGTGGACAAATTCACTGCTCATCATGTGGGTGTGCACCTTTTAAACTATTCCGCTCTGGTGGGATTGTGAACACTGCAGACATGCTTTGTGGTTTTTAACAATGAATTTCAGTTTTTTTTAGTTACAGTGGGACTTACTGTGGTCTGCTGTTGAAGGAAGCTCTTTTCTGAGCTGCTTATCAATATCTGCAGAGCTGTTTGAGTTTAATCATGTCCTGTCAGACAACATGACGTGGGATGTGCCAGTTTTAAGAGGCTCCTTCTTGAGAAAGGCCTAATGTTTGGAGAAATATCACAAATGAGAATTATGTCTGATATATTGGTTTATTTTAGTATTTACAACGAAATGTTCATCCATTCAATGTGGCAAATATGTATTTCAAAGCCAACTGCATAGCATAAGTGCAAATGTAGCCATAGAGCATGAGAGGCAAATTTAAAACGTGAAAGAAATGAGAAAATAGAAGATTTCAACAACTAGATCTTGTACACTGTACAAAAGATTTCAGCACCATGATCTAAAAAAATAATTGTGGCAAACAAAGTCTTTTTGTCTTCAAGAATTTGGCCATAAAATGGCAAAGAAATGAAATAAACTCAAATGTCCTGAAGCCTCACAAAGCCAAGAGTAGCCTTGACCTTGATAATGACCAAGCCTTATTCTGTGGTGGTGGTTTCTGTCACTGTTTCGGTTGTTATCTCCACTCTGGAGCCTGTTACTGTTGAAGACGGTCCCTCCACTTCCGTCACCTCTTCCTCTTGTTCCCACTCTTGATCGGCTGTGGCATCCTGGTACTGCTGGTACTCTGACACCAGGTCATTGAGGTTGTTCTCTGCTTCTGTGAACTCCATCTCATCCATGCCCTCACCTGTGTACCAGTGCAGGAAAGCCTTGCGGCGGAACATCATGGCAAACTGCTCTCCCACTCGTTTAAAAATCTCCTGGATGGCCGTGTTGTTTCCTATGAAGGTCGAAGCCATCTTTAGGCCGCGCGGCGGGATGTCACACACGGCTACTTTGACGTTGTGAGGGATCCAGTCCACAAAGTAGTTGCTGTTTTTCTGCTGGATGGCCAGCATTTGCTCATCGACCTCTTTGGTGGACATGCGGCCGCGGAAGACTCCCGCCACGGTGAGGTAACGCCCACGTCTGGGGTCGCAAGCAGTCATCATGTTGCGGGCATCGAACATCTGCTGGGTGAGCTCAGGAACAGTGAGGGCCCGGTACTGCTGGCTGCCCCGTGCAGTGAGGGGAGCAAAACCAGGCATGAAGAAATGAAGGCGTGGAAACGGTACCATGTTGACGGCCAGCTTGCGGAGGTCAGCGTTGAGCTGACCTGGGAAGCGCAGGGAGGTCGTGACCCCACTCATGGTCAAGGATACGAGATGATTAAGGTCCCCGTAGGTTGGTGTTGTAAGCTTGAGGGTACGGAAGCAGATATCATACAGTGCTTCATTGTCGATGCAGTACGTCTCGTCTGTGTTCTCTATTAGTTGGTGAATGCTCAGGGTGGCATTATAAGGCTCTACCACCGTGTCTGAGACTTTGGGTGAGGGCATGATGCTAAAGCTGTTCATGATGCGGTCTGGGTACTCTTCTCGGATCTTGTTGATGATGAGGGTGCCCATGCCTGAACCAGTGCCACCCCCCAAAGAGTGGATGAACTGAAAACCCTGCATGCAGTCGCAGCTCTCGGCTTCGTTACGGACTCGATCCACCACCTGCTCTACCAGCTCTGCACCCTCTGTGTAGTGACCTTTGGCCCAGTTATTCCCAGCTCCTGAGTTCCCTGTTAATTAAGGTGGACAACATAAATGGAAACATTTATACAAACAGGAAGAGAACCCTGTGCTTTTTTGTAGATGATGTTCAAAGGGTGATGTTCACTTCCCACCAGAGTTTAATGTTCTTCCAGCTCTGCATAAACATGGACAATGGAACTATCTGAAGGCAGTTTCACAGTCTAACTCTCAATATTAGTAGTTATCAGTTAGCCTGACATTTGTCTGCCGCTGTTCAGACCAGGCGTAGTCACTTTATGTATATGTTTATCTCATGCAGTCAATTTTTTAAAGGAAATATTTCATTTTACTTCATGTATTTGACATTTTTGACCATAAATGAACATTCTCTTGGTGTTTCAACAGCGCAATCTTGTGGAAATCTTCAGCCTGCCGAGCACAGTTTTAAATAGAGATAGTATCCTCTATGTGTATGATGGAGATAGTAAACTCTATGTGTAAATGTTCAGATTTCTCTCACCCTGCTTATCTGATGTAATTAATGTACTTATAAAAAAAGTCTTACCAGAGTTAAAGTGGATTTGTTGGAGGAGTAACTAATGTAAAGAATATGGGGGCTCCAGGACCAGAGCTAGGATACCTATATCAAAAAATTTAGCTCCATCACTTGCTCTACTGGCTGCTGGGATTGAATAAAAAACCCTATTAATTAACATTTGATCTCACCATGGATGAAGTTGTCAGGTCTGAAGAGCTGTCCTATACGACTCCCTCTCACACTGTCCATAGTACCTGGTTCCAGATCCACAAGCAGTGCCCGGGGGACGTACTTCCCACCTGATGGACAACAGCAATACAGTTTAAACCTTAACAGTATAAGAAAAGGAATAAATCTCTGCTGATTTCCAATTACATGTGATCCAATTCCAAAGGCTAAAAGTGCTGAACTGTAATGAGGAATGAGGACAACAAACTATAGTTAAATAGCTGTTTAGGTCTATTAGTCATTCTGTAAAATTAAAATGGCTTTATTAGTTGGTTACATCAAGCTCTGGTTCCATTCACCATCCGTCTAAAGAAGAAAATAAGTTGTTTCATTTCTTTACAATGAACTGTTTCACATGAACTATTAAAATTAGCAGAAAATAAGGGAAGCCGTTGAGTTTATCATCAGTAAAAACGTCAAAATTGCCATATTTAAAGAAGATGCTGTGAACTGTAATGTGTTGAACTACAGCTCTTTTTCTCAGAGCAGGTCTTCAAAGGTAAAACACAGTAACAGCAATGTTCCTCTGTCTCTTGATAAGCTAAATACATTTCTTAAAGGACAACATACAATGTCCCTCAACCTGAGCTCCTCACCATGTGCTTCATTGAAGTAGACGTTGACCCTCTCCAGTTGGAGATCCATATCTCCTTCATATGCTCCCACAGCATTAATGCCATGCTCATCACTGATCACCTCCCAGAACTTCAATCAGAAAAAGAGGAAAAACGTTTAACAGTAACTTTTAACATGATCTGTGGTGAACATGATCTTTGTCTCACATTAACCAGAATGACACACGTTTATTAATTTACTGTCCAACACAGATAACTCAGGCAGTTTCCACTGGATTTCACTGATCCTTTAGTGTTTATGATGTTTTTTGCTCTCTTTTCTAACGTGTTCTGCACAGTCTTTGTAGCACTTGATAAAAGCACCCCGCCCTTGCCGTCCCTTTCCCCACTCTTTATCTCTCTGCGTATGCGAAGGAGGGGAAACACCCTGTTCCATACCAGCACCAGTCTAACCCTAAACCCTAAATTCAGTTTTAAATATTGAAATGTATTCATGTAGTTGTTGATTTTTATATTAATGTACACTTTTGGCACCCTGTTCAAATTTTACTGTAAGATATTAAAGTTAGGAAAAGTAACACCCTCTCAAAAGGGGGAAACAAACAGTGTTTATTTATATGCAAACTTTGACATATAAAAAATTATTCCACAATCAATAGTGTATAATCAAAGTCATTCTTCACTCTAGAGAAACTCAGTTTTTCACACTGATGGTGAATGGAACCAGACTTCTGAAACTGCCTCCCTTACATTACACAGTGATTCATTACACTGTTTATACATAATACAGTCTATAGCGACCCGTTTCTTTATTATTTGCATCTTGTTGGTACAAATGTAAAGTTGTGCCTGTTACATTTTCTTACCTTTGGCATATTGAGTAGATTAAAAGAAAGGAGCCAGCGTTTTAGTGCCTAAGTGTCTAAAAATAAAAGGTTCTAGATAAAGGGTTCTCCACTCAGCATTCAGCATTAGCAGTAAATGAATCTCCTGATCATCTGGAATTAACTGCACCTGTTTCTTCACTGCTTCATGTCTTAAGTTAGACGCTTTGTTCTGCTTGAAGGTTCAGACGGAGATCACTGTGTGGATTAACCAACACAAAACTATCAAACTGCTCAGGTACAGAGACTGGACTGAAAATGAGAGACAACAACACTGTCCTTCAGGAAGATCTGGAGAACTGCTCAGGTACAGAGCAAATGAAAAAATGAGGGACATCGACTTTTGACCAGTACTGTATATTTATCTTGTGGACGTTGAGACCCCTGGTTCCATTCACAACCTCTTTAAAGAATCGGTATGTTTGGTATATCGGTATATTGAGTCTGTATATTTCTCTACAACTAATATTACACACACAATTATTCTTACAAAATGATTAAAGTAATTGTTGAGTGTGTTCTCTTTAGAGATGTTTACTTCTTTGACAAATGAACAAAACCTACACATACAATTGAACTTGTTGACACATTTATATCACACATTGTCACATTCAAGCTTTCAAATTTGTACTGAAGCATTTAAAGTCACATCTTGCCTATAAAGTGAGCTCGTTTATTGTGAGGCTATGAACTCCTGGGTAAGTCTAAATGAAACAATTTACTGAATTAAACCCCAGGGCCCCAGGAATGTCTCTAAAACTGCTGTCAATGATAATTATGTTATTAAATAAGGGGCTAAATTTGCTTTAAATGCCTGTAGTTATTGTTTTTTGGGATCTCGTACCTTTGAGCCGATTTGATTCCCACACTGTCCAATCTGAAGGTGAACGATCTCACGCATGGTGACCAGGCTGCAGCTCAAAGAGAGAACAGAACTGCAGGAGTCTATCTGCTCTGAGCTTTATACCACTGCTGATGTCAGAGTCAGGGAGCCACCCTCAATACCGCCTCAGATATATATTTACAAAAAGAAATATATGTACATATATATATAGATATATGCACCACTGCTTAAACTGATGTCAGGCGTTTGTCTGTATGAAGAAAGGCAAAAATGTAAACTAATTTGCTGTTTGTATAATTTTCTCATTGGATGTGTGTGTGTGTGTGTGTGTGTGTGTGTGTGTGTGTGTGTGTGTGTGTGTGTGTGTGTGTGTGAGAGAGAGTGTGTATGTGTGTATATGCATGATAAGACTATCAGTAACATTCAGAGACAGGCTGACAAAGAGACAGACACAGTACAGTCACCATCTGTGTGTGTGTGTGTGTGTTCAGGCATTGGCATTGGAAAGACTTTAGTGACAAGTGAAAGTGACTGTTCTTGTCATTGTGAGTACACAGTGAACCACAACGAAATTGCACCTCTGCATTTTACCCATACACACAAACACGTGCAGCAAGGGACAGCTATTGAAAGTGCCTGGGGAGCAGTGATGGGGATGGTACCTTGCACAAGAGTACCTCAGACCAACCTACTGGTCTGGGATTCGAACCCATGACCTTCTGATCCTTACCCTAACCACTAGGCCACCACTACCTATGCTGTGTGCTGGGCTCCGCCCCTAACAAGGAACACCTGAAAGGTATGTGGGAAGTAGCAAAACCATTTTTAAAAACGTGGTTCTCCAGCCAGTTGAAGTGAAAGTGACTATTTTGATATTGTGACAATAACACTGCACAGGACACCACAATAAAATGTTTCCTCTGCAGGCATATCAGCCTCCAGGGAGCGGTACTGGGGCCAGAACCTTGCTTATGGGTACCCCAGCATAACCTATTAGTCCGGGATTTGAACCCATGGCCTTTCAATCATAGGATCTTGTCTCAAATCACTAGACCACTACTGGCCCCATTTGGGAGAAGCGTTTAACTGGAGAGAATTCAGTTAACTAGATAATGTTCAGCCATGTCAGGTCTTGTATGTGTGTGTGTGTGTGTGTGTGTGTTCATTTGGTTTTCCAGCCAATGTGCATCAGCCCTTCCTCAGCTTCAACAAAGTGAAAGTGACTGTTCTTGTCATTGTCAAAACTGGCACATCACAGTGAACCACTACGAAATTCAGACTCTGCTTTTAACCCACACACACCGTGCAGCAGGGGGCAGCTATTTAAAGCACCCAAGGAGGATCCAATGACCTTCCAATCCTGGGGCCAACTCCCTAACCACTAGACCACCGCGGCCCTTCTTCTACAAACAGAGCTCATGGTTTTTCTACAAACCAGTGGTTCATAAACCTGTCCTGATTTGCACCATCTGGGGGGTTCCTTTAAACAGAGGTGAATTCCTCAGGACGCAGTTCTCCTGCATTCTACAGAAGCTCTGGGTGTGTCAGAAAGAAAGCTGTAATAGTTCAAATTCACCGTTAGAGGGCATTGTTGGTATTAAAAACTGTATTACAAATTCTGTATTATAAAATAGAGCTAGAGAGGGTCAAAATGAACCATTGTGAAATATTTCTATACATACTTTACTGGCAACCTATGCAGTGGAGAACTTCCATGCATGCGATGGAGCATTGTTCTGCAGAAAAATCATGGTCTTCTTGAAAGATGCAGACTTTTTCCTGAACCACGGCTTGAAGAAAAAAGTCTTCTTAAAACTGGCAGTATGTTTGGGAGTTGATTTTGATCTTCAACCCAAAAAAGTCCAGCTAGTTCATCTTTAATAATACCAGCCCATACCAGTATCCCACCTCCACCTTGCTGGCATCTGAGTGGAGCGATAAGACAGGACTGGAGGATCATGGGTTCCTGGTAGCTTCATGATTGATTTTTCTCAAATCTTTGCCAGTTCATTTGTGTCTTTTTTTCTCAAGACATTTCTTGCAACCCTTGACTATTTGCAAGAAGCTGTTTGATGGTTCTATGATCACATCCCAATATCTTACCAGTTTCAAGAGTGCTGCATCCCTCTGAAAGACTTTCTACAATGTTTGGCTTTTCAGAGTCAGTTCTGCCTCTTTTTTGGCCCATTTTGCCTGAGGAATGGAAGCTGCCTAATAATTGTGAACACATTGATATAAGGTGATGATCTCCTTAGGCCACACCCTCCCTCATTACACAAATACACATCATCGATCTGCTTAAATCCAATCAGCATTCAAGTTTATACATCTTGGATTTTAAATATATTCATTAAAGTGATGATATGGTCAAAGCACTCACTTGCCTAATAATAGTTTTTCTATACATATATCCCTTTTTTGAGCTGTCCACCCTAATGGAGGTAAGAGTGGGTACCAGAGCCAGTTCAGTTCAAAAAGGAGAATAAAAAATCCTGCAAAGGTTGCTAGTCCATCCATTTTTACATCAACATTTTTGGTTTATCAAGGTACAAACAGTATTCTGAAGGTTGTTTGTTTGAGTCCCGGGCCCGGTTGCCCTGATGTAACCCTGAGCAAAGTACGGTCCCCATCACTGCTCCCCAGGCACTGGATGGCTGCTCCCCGCTACACGGTGTGTGTGAGGGATAAATTGCAAAGAAAGAATTTTGTTGTGGTTCATTGTGTGCTGTGCTGTATGTGCTTCAAATGTTCCCTCAAAGGTACAACATGGTCCTTGAGCTCCAATTTTTTTAACCTCAAATATGATTTTTTTCCAGGAGGAAGGGAGCAGTTCCGTTCCTTTTCATAACCTGATTTGTGGCCTGAATGTGGCCGTTAACGTCCCTAGACTGCAATCTTAGACAGTAACAAAATGTATATTTAGACAAGGTTTTTTTTTTTTGACAAATTGGTAACAAAACGAGCCTTAATAACTAAAAGAGATTAGGTTAAAAATGCCAATCAATCGATCAATCAATAAAGTAAAATAGGAAGCCTGTCGGGACGGGGTGTACAGAGTCAGTTGTGTATATCTGCCGTGGAATATGAGTTATATTTCCAGACTGAGATCAGATCTCCATATAGGGTCTCTAAGCCTTTATTTAAAGGGGAATCAAATGATTAACACATTGTTTCGTTATTTCACACCTCAAACAGCACATGGCATCTAACTGGGGTCCAAACCCGAATTCCAGCTGAAGATCACACCTCTGCTCTACTTTTCCTGGACGAGGCCTGAAACATGCCGAGGGCAGACAGAGAGCTTATCCAACCTTCCAGGAACCAGGAGAAAGAGTGAGTAAATTTAGAATAGTGCTGGACTGTCTGTGACACTATCAGATGTGTATCCACAATGAAGTCTTTCATTATTTTAGGTTTGTGTGTGTGCGCGTGTATACGTGTTTGAGTGTGTATGCGTGTGTGTTTGCTGTTCTTTAAGTCCCAGTTTAATGTCCTGTGGTCCTTCTTACTCATTCAGCTCAAATAAAAAAGAAACACAGAGGACATCACGTCTCTCTAATAGCTTTAAAAAAAAAGCAAAAAAAAAAGACTTATTTATGCATTTTAAAGAAAAGGCACAGTCGGTGTTTTCTGAATCGCAACTGTGCCACCTAGTGGTCAAACCTGACAACTGCATTAATGAAATGAGACTTTACAGGTGTGTCCTGCTGTAACTCAATCTACAAAATGTTGTTCAGGAATCAAACGCTGCAGTGCCTGCTCTCATCTTTACTGACCCTGAATATAGTTCATTTTATAGCTCATTGAATTGCTTTTAACAGTTATACAGACAATTATTGGGGCAGTGGTGGCCTACTGGTTAGGGCGTTGGCCCCAGGATCAGAAGGTCATGGGTTTGAATCTGAGAGCAGTTGCCCAGCACTGCTCCCTGGATACTTTAAATAGATCGCCCCCCCTGCTGTGTGTGTGATGGTCATTCTGGAGCAGGGCCCACCGTACTTTTTTCTCTCCCAAAATTATTCTCACTACATACATCAATGGCTGTAAGTTATAAAAGGATGTCCCAGTCAAATGACATGTTATTTTTTTAATTATTATTACTTATTATTAACATTAATATTATTAACATGGGAACATTAACATGTTATTATTATTATGTATAGTGTGTGTGTTTGCTTGGTAGGGGTGACCAACACGGTAAGAATAGAATACAATCAATATAATCAATTAAAATATTATACATATTTAAAATATTCCCTATATATATTCGGATATTCGGTGTGTAACAGTGTAAAAATCAGTGCAGGTTAGCTCACGTGGGAATGTAAAGTGTTTACTCTGGTCCGTTGTAAATCATTGGTAAATGATGCGTGACGTCATGACTATTGTTCGCCGCCCCCTTTGAGCTCTTGAAAATTTTAACGCTCCTGAAATCCGCGCTCTAAAGCTGACCTCAGATCAGCGCAGAACCTGGGCGGCTGAGGCGGGACTGGCCTCCGAGCTGATCTGGGGTCAGCCTAGGATGGAAACTTCTCCCGAGAAGAAGAGGAACGGCGAAGAAGGGTCCCGTTAGGGAAGCGCCGTGAAACGGAACTGATCCGGGAGATGCGGGTGGGACGGCAGGGCTAGTTTTCACTCCTGAGCCGGTTAAAAACCACACGCGCGGCGATGTTCCTCTTGTGGGAGACTCTTCTGAAGAATTAGCGGCTCCCTCGGCCAGCCATGGGGATGTGCCACAGCTTCAGGTCCAGGCTGCTGGGACCGCGCTCCGCTCTCAGCTACACGGGCGGCCGCACCGCCAACCCCGGGCTGGACGGCGAGTCCGGACCGCTGGACGGTTCCGACCCGCAGCTGAGAGAGCAGAGGAGAGTGGAGGAGAGGGCTCGGCTCAAAGCGGAGAACAAACGGAGCAGGAACATCGACAAGACCCTTAAAGCCGAGAAGAGAGAATATAAACAGACCCACAGGCTCCTGCTGTTGGGTAAGAAACCGACACCGCCTGAGGAAAACTTTCCCGTTCCACCTTAAATGCTGCAGCGCTCGCGCTCTGGCGCCTCGGTCTTAACCACGGAGCTGCTGCGGCGTTTAAGGTGGAACGGAGAGTTGGAATTTTCGAAGGTTGGAAACTTTGTAACTTTCGAGTGCTGGGAACTTTGTAACGTTCGAGGGCTCGGAACTTTGCGTGTCCATGATATTCTCGTGGTTCCTTATAGTTAATCCTGCAGGAGGTGTGGAGGGAGAAACATGTTTGTTTAGTGCCAACATTATAATGTTTACATGGGAGTCGGGGGCACATTGCTGGAGATTAGCCATTAACATTTGGATTAAAGGTTAAAATAAAGATTATATTTAGTTTCAAAGTGGTTCCCCGCCTGCCTGTAGACTGAGTATACAGTATTTAGGGTTGGTATTGGATCATAACACTGCTATTTACTCCCATAACAGTCCGCGTGAGGGATTCAGTGTTCAAGGGAAACTTTGGTCTAAAGGGAAAAAAAAAAAAGAACCCTGACTATCCCAGCTGTACGAAGCTTACTTTCCCCCACACTGATGCTAAAATAATGTCTCCAGAGTGAGGTTTTCTGCTTCAAAGACTGCGAAAGTCCCCTTCTGATGATGTAATGTGAAGGTGGGAGGAGCTTTTGGTAAATTGATTGCCCAGAGCTGGGTTATTTGGGGGAGGGGGAGGTCCCAGCTCTCCATTTTGTGCTGGACAAAGATAGAAATGCTATTTATTCATGAATTAGTTTAGCTGTTGTAGTCCTTGGATATATTTATTCGCCCAAAGCTCAGTGGGCGTACGAGCAGGCCTGGTTGGTTGAGGGATTTCCAGTATGATGCATGATGGGTGTTGCAGTGAGATGGATGAAAGAAAGTCGGGACATAGCTATGAAAGTGTGCATGACACGGCAAACAACATATTCAACTCCGGAATGTCACTTTAAGATCGGTGGAGTAGATATTTCGGCATGCAGACAGGAATTTCCTTAAAGCTGATTAAAAGTGGTAAAGCGAAATATATAGGACTGTGCAAAAGCCATTTCTTTATTTTTTATAGGAAAATGAGGAAATAACGACAGTGATTTATGCGCAAACACAATGTGATTAAGGCGAATGTGGGTTATAACTCGAGGAGAGTTAGTACAATTTTGACCAGCTTTAAAGTCAATATTCAGCACGACCACTGTTATTGTTGAGCACAGCTTCAACTCTCTTAGACGAGCTTTCTTGTAATTTCTTGAAGTCTTCTACAGGAATAGATCTCCAGGCATGCGACCTGTTTAAGCTTTGTTTCTAAATGACACTATGAAAGTTGTGAACAACGTTTTGATTTATAGTTGAATTGAAAAGTTAATTGTATGAAAATATTAATGTCAAGCCTTAGTAACTCCTAGACGGACGGCTCAAGCTCACGTAAACCAATCATACCCACCACCATCCTCTACAGGCGTTATTAACAAACATCAAATAAACAAACATCACCTATTCACTGTGCTTTTGACAAACGTTTTTGCAAATAAAAATGGACTCAGGGTTGCTCTAAAAGTGTTATTGTAATTATTTTCTGGTCATTTACAGTGGTTAATAAGTTAGCTTGCCAGATTAATCTTTGATTTAGGATGGACGCCTTCAGTTAAACTCACTTTGGCTGTAGAGGACATCAGTGGGCGCATTAAACAAAGTTAAGCAGCAGCTGTGGGTGTAAATCTGATGTGGGGAGAGTTGTTTGCTAGCATGATGCTGCACCGCATGTGTTATTAAGTAGAAACGCAAGGAATGGATGGATTGGGGGAATTACAGGGAACATATGTGGGCGGAGTCTTGTAAATGGCATATCTCTCTTTCTGTCTCTCTGGGTCTCTCTCTCGCTGTGTCTCACTGTGTGTGTTTGTGTGTGTGTGTGTGTGTTGTAAACTCATCTTTGAAGAATAATCAAATTGTTCCTGTCGAATCCCAAATGTTACTTTTGCTGTGTTGCTGTATTTCAGATGTAATAATCAGATGCTGTTTTTGCAGAGGAATCTATAAGTTTCTCCACTTTCATAAAGCGTTTCTAATTTTGAGGCTTTTACTTTCTCACCAGTGCGTTTTTAAGTTAAAAAGCTGAGGCTGAAACTGTTTTTTGGCAGTGCAGATTCTGTACATTAGAAATGCTCAGCAGCTACTTTGAAAGAATACTCAACATTCAGTTGTGGGAACTTTCACAGTGTTAAAAACCTCAAATTCATCAACGTTGGGTTATTGGATGATGGCAATTTCCAGAATTTTTCAGGGATATATTAGCTGATGTTTAATCGAATGCACTGGGACAACATCTAGCTGGATTAGAAAAATATCATTTGAATAATTTACATATTTCTGTTTTAATAGAAGTTTTTTTTTCCAGTGACATCTAAACATTTTGGTCTTCTATAGAGTAAAAAAAAAAAAGAAAATGAAAGTGATGATGAATGCTGTTTAATAATATATGCTATAAATATAACATATTCTAAATGAGTAATAATTATTATTAACAGCATTACTATTGTTGTTGTTGTTGTTTTTGTTGATGATGATAACAACAACACCAATAATAAACACATTATGAAATATTGGTTTGAAATATCAGTCAAATCTCAGTCTGTCTGTTTATTTCAAGCAAGTATCCATGGATACGCTATGATGCTGAGGTCACTGTGCACCCCCACTGAAAATAGGATTCAAATAGAAGCCAGTCTGTCATAATCAGTCATTTTTTGAAACATTATACTTTAATTTGGATTTTTCATGCTGCTCCTCTTGGTAATCCACCTTCAGCTCCCAGGGTAACAAGAGTCCTTCTGATAGACTTTCACAGTCCTCTATACGTTTTCAGTGGGATGCAGGTCAGGGATTGGCTGGATCATGTTAGGCCCTTAACCTCTTTTAGAAACCAGTCTTGAGTTTTGCTCTGCTTTTGTTGTCCTGTTGAAAACATCTTCTCCACTTGGTCTACAAGCAGTTTGCAAACACAGGGTCCATGTTGTCATTTCACACACACTGTCTTTCTTGGCGGAGTGGAATCACATTCCTGTAGAATGCCTGGTGGAAAGAACTTGATTTATCAACACCGCTATCTCTTCATCACTGAGCTCTCACTTTCTGTGTATCTTGCCGGCAACTGGGTGGGGCTTTTATAATTCTCCTTCAACAATAGGCTCGGGAGGGCTACCCTCCGGAAAGAGTGCCCCCGTCTGATTTGCACGGTGCGTGCGGGTGAGAAAAAAAAAAAGACCAGAGGTTGCATTTCGTGGTGTTTCGCTGTGCTATGGCAAACAGTCACTTCACTTAACAATAGCTGGTGTTGTTTAGGCATCAAACTGTTTACTGCATGACATTCTGGTGCATTGTGGGAAAATGGTGCAGTTGCATCACCTGCCCTTTTACATCTGGGCCATGATGATATATCTGTTTCAAAATGAATTTTTATTGGCAGGCAAGATGAAATAGTGCATGCTTGGCTTTGTCATTTTAACTTTGGGAAATTTTTAACTATTCTTTTTTTATAAAACTCAATTTCTTTAAAACCCGCCTTCGACGCAGGGCAGTGATGAGTGATAAAGCAGAATCACACACCACTCCTTATCCCTCTCTACCTTTATGAGAGCTGTCCTCCTTTTTATTAACAAGTTATACAAGAAAGAGCGCACACACACACACACACACACACACACACACCAGGAAACTGTTGAAGTTCTGTGACCAAAATACTCTAGTCATGCGGGCACTTGGTTTAAAAACAGATGAAACACACACTCACACACACACACACACACACACATGCACGCACACACATAAGAGGACCAAACAAAAGTGTACAATAGGATGTGGTTGTTTGTGTAAACTGTGTGTGTGTGTTTATGTGCGTTTGTGTTCAATTCTTTTTGTCAACTGCTTCATTTCTAATGTAGTTAAAACTTCTTCAACGTAGTCCTCTTAATTTTAGACCCTCTCTGTTGGCAAACCCTGAATCAAGAAGCCTAAAAGTACACTCTATTTAAAATTAGCATAAATTTCGCATTAATGTTTATTACTTAAACAGGCTCCCGTCTTTCACTGTGACGTGGTTTCGTCAAATCGGCTGCAAGGCATCATCAAATACTGTCGTTTGTGTGGGAATCTTGGCACTCATGAAGAATCTGTTCATCACAGAAGCCTGTATACAGAACACAGCTGCTTCCTCAGATCCCCTGTCAGCTGAGGATCCCAATTCATAGCCATACTTTCTTTATTTAATGTCATAAGCTGATATGAATGGTTGCTGTTTATGTAAGTGTCATGTTATCATTACCTGCAATTGCCTTGATGGATGCGTCTCACCCGTAGCAGTCCTAATCGAATTTTTCGTCTAATCAGCAGAGAACGGTAAAATCCATAGTGATTTGTTACTTCATGATAAAATGTAAAACAATATAAAAAGTGGGTTTATTGTGTGGAAGCTGCAGTACTGTGTGCCATAGTTGTGGCTAAAACCTGAAAAATCAGTTTAAATGTATCAGACTGAAAGAAGAGCATTTCAAATGTACAATATAAGGTTGAAATGACGTTAAATAGTATCTGCCATGAAAACTGGGGTAAGGGTAACCACACTGTATTAATGGACATTATGTCAGGACAGGGGCAGTGGTGGTCTAGTGTTTAGGGACTTTCACTTCCTCATGTTTATGGCATGGATATGTAGCAGTTTTTAAGCAGTGATACCCAAAATGAAATAATATGATTTAAACTGCATTGATTTCTCCGCTTACGAGCCTCGTTAGAACACTGGAGACATTAGACAGATGCAGATCGGAAGTTTGGAGAACGGCGAATCCGAAGCGAGGGTGAAATTTAGAACACACTGTGTTCTGAATGTCCATGTCCTGAAAAGCAGCCCTGAACGTATCAGGCTATTTCTCAAAGTAAAGCAGGCGGCTCCTGATTCCTGGAACTCTCTGTGTCCTAGAACATAAGAACATGACTTTTCTTTTTTCTCTGCTTTACATAATGTGACATTCTGCCTCATAGGCACGCTCAGTTAAAGGTTTGACTGTTGAAGGTTGAAGACGCTTGCAGGGATCGAAGCTAACAGGCTGCACTCTCAGACTACTCTGAGAAAATTCCAAGGTTTCAGTGTCTCCCTGAGTCCAGGTTCTGGATGTGTGATTCATCTGTGGTTACTCTGGTTGTCTGGAGTTCAGGATAGGCAGCCAAGATCCTCTGAAATGCAATTTAAATGGTTCGTTCTAACAATAATAATTTAATATTGCATAAAGCATACAGAGGGAAAAGAAAAACATTCTGTAAGGCTTGTTTCTGGGCATTTTTCCGGTGGTTGTATCGTTGACTATCAGCCTGTGATCATTGTACTGGTTAATATATCCTCAGCTACAGCATTTCTGCTGCTAATATCAAAGTAAAGTGTTGCCAAAATCTCCAAAAACGTAAGCATTTCATGTTAACGCTAAAATATATGGGCTGACATTCTGACATCAACAACTGCTGAAAAGCCAAAAACAGGTGAAATCTGACCTCACCCTGTTAGTCCCGAAAGTCTGATTTAAAACCACAACAGGGCTTGAATCTGATTGGAAAAAATCCAGTTTTTGTGGCGTTTGCAGACTGCTCCAAAATTAGGCATAGTTGCTATAGCTTAGGCTCAATTTTGAATATTTGTCTCGAATAATAGAAAAATTTTATATGGTTTTGTTTTCCTATTTCTGACCAGTTCTTATTATAGAGATGCTCATTAGAAAGCCTCCTTCCTGCAAAAGCCCGTACTCGCTCAGCCCGTCTTACTGTGAGCAGGTGATGAGTGTAAACGCCGAGCTCTTTATAAAGTGGAAGGGTGTTTTTAAAGTGTCTTCAGGTCTGTTACAGTCACTAATTACTGAACTCAGGACCCAGAACCCAAATACTGAACGACTGGTAACTTTTATATTTTTTCAAGTGATGATCGCTACCGTGTGTGGAGTATTTACTGACAAGGGCTGCATGAGAGAATGCATTAAAATCAAGCTCTGATCACTCAGATGATGTATTTCATTGTGGTTCACTGTGTGCTGTGCTCACAATGACTCACTTTCACTTTCACTTCAAAAGGACCAATTTTAATGCATTTTTCCAGCAAGAAAAATGTATTGCATTGATCAGTTTACCTCTGTTTTTATGACACATTTTAAAAACAATTACTTGATTAACTGAAAGTGAAAGTGATAACCCTCATCATTGCGAGGTCACAGCACAGCACACAGTGAACCACAACTAAATTGGACCTCTGCATTTAACCCATTCAAACACTGTGCAGCAGGGGCAGCTATTGAAAGTGCTCGGAGAGCAGTGATGGGGACGGTACCTTGCTCAAGGGTACCTCAGGGCAACCTGCTGGTGAGGGAATCGAACCAACAATCTTTCGATGCGGGGGGCAACTCCCTAACCACTAGGCCACCGCTGCCTAATAATCCATCCATCCATTTTCTGCCGCTTGTCCCAAACGGGGTCACGGGGGAATGCTGGTGTCCAACCCAGCGCACACAGGGCGAGGACGGGGGACGCACCCTGGACAGGTCGCCAGCCCATCGCAGGGAGGAGCGGGACGGGGAACCCATTGGGAAGGGGTTTGAACCCCCGATCCTCAGATCATGTGGCCAACGCCCTAACCGATAGGCCACCACTGCCCCGCTGTCTAATAATAATTAATTAGATTAGATTAATTGATTAATTAGAACATTAATTAGTAGAATTCTTCATTAATAATATGTTCAGTAGTGACCAACCTGGTGCGTTTTTACCAGCATCTAGATATTGAGTTGCCATGCTGTGAGGCGGTAAGACTGAGAGTGAGGCAGATTTTTTTAGCTCAAAGCAGAGGTCAGGTTTCTTTGCTTTTTGTTTGCTTTGATAAATAGGATTTCTGTGACTATTTGATTTATATACGGATTTATTTAATGCTTTTTGTACTATTATGCGCTAATAGCACTGTTATACATGCTATTACACACCTTTGAAGTTTTGCTATGTAGCAAATCTGTCTAGCATTCATTAAATATGTGTAAGTGGTTTGCAATAATCAAAATGCTGCTGTTGTAAAATATGCAAATTGATCTGAACCACCAGAACTAATAAAGCATCTCATGATTAACTTGATGTAGGCCTTTCAGTATTATGTAATTAATAATTTAGTAATAAATAGACTTTCTAAAGCTCTTAAGTTTGCTTTTACCATGACACTGTTATCAGTAACTCCAATTGGCCTGTTACAGGTTATAATAGTTTTATGATGGCGTGATACTCATGGAAGTGCTACTGGGATTTATCTAAGAGATGGATTATCTAATGAGTCATAAAAGTTAGATGGAACTTTTTTTTTTTTACTGATAGACTAGCAGCAGAACGCCTCCAAATCAGATACAATAACTTAAAACCTAAGCAACATTTTTTGGGTTGTTGTAGTGGATTTTCGGTTTTTCTTGACTTTAATTTGACAAAATCTTTTGATGGACTGGCAACCTGTCCTAGGAATTTCTCCACTTTCTATCCTTTAATCCACCCATGACTTTGGTTAGGATAAGCAGCTCGAAACAGATGCATGGACATTCACTTGTCAGTGTATTGTAGCCTGTTTTTTATTAGAACAAACAAAGTTCTTGCCTTCCTTAAAAAGTGCTTGTAAACCCTTTTATTTTTTTAGGTGAACTAATGAAGCGAAGCTGGTTAGTCAGATTTCGCTCTTTTTCTGTGCTAGAGCTGGTTCACAGGGAGCGCAGTCACTTTTGAAGGCAAATCATTGGCGTACCCTCTAACGAATGGGGATAAACAAGTTCAGCAAATAAAATATTAAAGAAAAAGATTTAATGTTTTGTTGAGGTATTTCCTTTTATTCTAGGGAGCCAAAGAAGATGTTAACGTTAACTTGCATGGCTTCTCCATTTAAAAGGATTAGTGCAGTAAAATGCTCGCAACAGTGCTGATTGGTTGGAAAGCTGGTCAGTTGTTGAAGACTGAATGAAGCAGTTCACACCTATGATCCTACAAAAGCCCCTGTTTTAAAGCTCGAAAACGCTGAAAAGTGTTCAAAAATATCATCGCAGCACTAAAAATCGTGCTGTTTTGGGGGCCGAAAACAAATTCTCTGAAATTCTCTGTAATCTGACGCATCACGTGTGAGGTAGGCACCATTTCAGGGTCCAATGGCTTCTTCAAATGCCAAAAGCAATGTGTTGAACAGCTGCAGCACAAAACTCCCTTTTTATCACCCTTGCACATGGTCCTGCTTTCACATGGACGACTGAGACCCCTTTCTGCTAATGATCTCGCAGCAGTGTCCAGTTTGAATTCCCTTTATGGCAGGTGTCGCCCAGTTTAACGCCAGTCAGTCATTATCGTGATATACGTGTCTGCAATACGGAATGCTGCAATATGCAAAATGAGCCTCTAACCTGTCAGGGATCAATCAAATCCCCAGGTCTATTCATGTGACCCAAGAAAATGTAACTATTTTGGCCATTTTACCTGATTCTTCATCATTCCTCTGTTTCATTTCTTCTGTGGTGTTTGTGCAGACTGCTGAATATCAAATTAAATCTCAATATGTTGCTTCCTGACATCACAAAAACTATCGTTTGAAAACAAGCTGTTTTTTAAACAGTATCTACACACTATCATCCAGAAAAGTGATGATATGAGCTTTCTAGTGTTTAGGGATTAGGCCCCAAGATCAGAAGGCCGTGGGTTCAAATCCCAGATCAGTAGGTTGCCCTGATGTACCCATGAGCAAGGGATCATCCCCGTCACTTCTCCCTGGGCACTTTAAACCGCTGCCCCCAGCTGCACCGTGTGTATGGGTTAAATGCAGAGGATGCCTTTCATTTGTGTTTCACTGTGTGCTGTGTCCACAATTATAGTCACTTTCACTAGAAATACTGTCCCATTTATGCTGAAAATGAAAATTCAGCTTCGTAGATTTTTCCCTTCTTTTACTGAGTTGAAGTGATGCCGAAGAAAAGGAATTAGAAGTGTAAATAGTGGTGTGAAAGTGTATTAAATTTGTGCAGAAAACTATAAAGGTTGTGTGTTTTCATTTTGACACAAAAGCACTGATGTTATTCAGTGTTGGGCTCAAGATGTTTCTTGTCTGCACAAGTTGTTTTGAAGTTGGAGGTCAGTTTTGACTGCCCTGATTGGCTCTAGTAATCCGGGGGTGACGGTGGTCTAGTGGTAGGATCAAGAGGTCCCCGGTTCGAATCACACCTCTAGCACTAGCACTACCACCACTGGGTCCCTGAGCAAGACCCTGAACCCTGAGTTGCTCCAGGGGGGACTGTCCCTGTAATTAGAACAAAATGTAAATGTAATCATAGAACCAAGTGGCTTTAGTTGGCCTTCTGGAACTAAATCTACACCAGGTTGCTCTGTAGTTGGTTGAGGTGTTAGTAATAAGATTGCTTAAATACCTTAAAACCAGTGCGAAAATATAAGTACAACGGTTTCAACATGTAGAGGCTTGGACTTATATTAGGTTCATGGTTCATAACGTTACAAGTGCATAGATAAAGTGAACTATTTGTAAATGGGGTGGTGGTGGTCTAGTGGTAGGGTACTTGCCTATGGCTCAAGAGGTCCCCGGTTCGAAACCCACCACTGGGTCCCTGAGCAAGACCCTTAACCCTGAGTGTCTCCAGGGGGGGACTGTCCCTGTAATCAGGACATGGAAGTCGCTCTGGATAAGAGCGTCCGCTAAATGCGGTAAATGTAAATTGTGATTTTGAGCAAAAGCTCCACAGGAACCTATTCATTCTGAACTTGCACAGGTACTGTCAGACCCTGCAAGACGCATGCTGGTTTAATATGTATGGTATAGTGTGGTGTTTGTAGTGTAGCATAGATTAAAACTGTAAGATTGTACAGGACAGTATAGCACAACGAACAAATAAAACCTGGTATTATAAGGTGTGCTATGCGCAGCGGCCGTATCGTAGCCTATGAGGTTTATCCGAGGCGTGATTATGGTTAGTTGAAGACTTTACCCAATGTCCCGCCATGAAAGATTGAAACATAGTCCTCTCTGGCTATTTTTAATGGTTTCTGGAGAAGCGGTGGCCTAGTGTTCAGGGACTGTGCCCCTGGATTGGAAAGTCATGGGTTTGTATTCCTTACCAGTATGTTGCCCTAAGGTACCCTTGAGCAAGGTACCTTCCCCCTCAATGCTCCCTGGGTGCTGCACATTGGGTGTGGGTTAAATGCAGAGGATGCATTTCATTGCGTTTCACTGTGTGCTGTTTCACAACGGCACAGTCACTTTCAATTCACTTTCACTTCACTCTTGAATAGAACGAGTATAGAAGAGTATAGTGTAGTAAAGTGGAGGGTAGAGTTCTCAGTAGAACTTTGTAGTGTAGCCACACAAGGAGAAGGTCCTGGGTTTGATTCCCAGATGGGGCGGTGTGGTAGTACTGTGTTCACACGCTAATACTCAGTTTACATTATTATACTGTATCCACACTATAACCACTGTGTTCATCATATTATACTGTGTTCACACTGGATTTAGGGCAGTATTCACACTATAATACACTTTTATTCACACAATAGTACACTTTTGTTTTATTTTAGTACACTTTTAGTACATTTTCTCCCCCTCCACTTAAAGGTTTATTCCCTTCTTTATCCTGTTTATAGTGAGCGGTGGAAATAGCATCGTATTTGTATCATGTCCCTGATCTGTGTTCTCAGGGCTCCAGAAAGCGAGACTCTGCTTCACGTCATCCAGCGCGTTTATACGATCCTATTTTAGAACGGGCTGTATTTCCCTCTGATCTGTAATGTCATTTGAAGATTACGCAGTCCAATCAAACTGGCTCGGGTTCACAGTTTAGGAAACACTGACTCCAGTGTCCAACTTAAAGAATGAAGTGGCTGCTTTCGCCACCAACACACATGGTTAAAGAAATGCTGCCATCTCCCTGCAGTGAGTTAAACTGCAGGATGGAGGGACTAGCACTCTGACCTGCGATGAGCATAAAAATAACCCACAGAGCAGGACTCCTGATGAAAACATCAGCTTTTGTTTATATTTTTCATTTTTTTATTGAGTGTTTTAATACGTGCCATAACAGCCCGCCTACCATGAACCAAAAACGCTGATCTCCTGCATGTTGCAGCAGTCGTGGTGTGTGTGTGTGTGGGTGTGTGTGTATGTGTGTGTGTGTGTGAGAGAGAGATGTAGATGGTGTAGATGGTGATTTGTGTAAAGAGTTGATGGGTCACCGGTCAGTGTTTTAGTTCTGCCATACTGACTTTCTCAAAGTGACCATTTGTTTAGTAACTGGACGTCCCACAGATCAATACATCAAATACATGATCAATGAAGTATTTGGGGGGAAAACTGACCTGATCTTTCTTCCTTTCTGTATTTCTAAACGTTTTCCTGCATCATGATGTCAGGACTCCAGACTGCTGACTGTTTACCCAGTGATCTGCGAAGAGGGGGGCGTTCATACTGGAATCGATTACATGGGAGTCCATTTATATCAGTCATTTCCAGGGCTGCTTGATTATGGCAAAAATCAAAATCTTGATAATTTTGGTCCATATCGAGATCAAACTTTTTGACAGCATTGATTTCTTAACCTTTTTGAACTTTGAACAACAAAAATAAATCCAAATAATATATGCTTTTATATTAGTAATATTAAAATGGTCAGAACTGATTACATCATACACTCCAGTTGCATCAGAGTCGGATACACCGGGATCGATTGTATCGGAGTTGATTATTTCAGGGTAGATTATATCGGAGCCAATTAAATCGGAATGGATTATATCAAGAGTCGTACGGTCAGATATTTCTTGCCATGTTTGCTGTTGGAGGACGACGCTGCTAAACTGCGTTTGTAACCCCGCAGAAGTAGTGTTGCTCTTGGAGCAAATCCTCGTATCTCCAAACAAGTGGATTTTTTTTTTTTTTTTTTTTTTTTTTTTGATTAAAAAAAAAAAAAAAAAAAACCCCAAACAAACAGACAAACTTGGTGCAGCCGGTCACAGCTGGAGTTTTATTTCTAATGAATATTGAATGTAGTGGGGTGAGGATGGAGAGGTTTCGTTCAGATGAAGCAGCTCTAATGCTGAGACAGATTTGCGCAGAGCTCATCCAAGCGCAGTCCCGCCTCCGTCTCCGTGTACTAAAAAACATCAGTATACCTAAAAATAAAATTTTGGATGAGGCGGCCATTTAAGGTGGAGCGGGGGATTGTTTTGCGGGGAGCAGGCGAGCCTCGTCCTCTCCTCCGCAGACTCGCAGCCCTGCTGACGTTTTCCGGCGGTCATGTGACCCGCCGCTGCCCGAACACAGGCTTCAATGAGAGCGCTTTGCCCCACCCATCAGCTCGGCGCTCTCTGGCTCCGTGTGCGACCCGGACGGGAGAGAAAAAGGGGCCCAGCCGCCCGAAACCGCGCTCGGCCCGAGGACTCGCTGGCGTCCGTGCGCGGAGGGCGCGCCGTCACCGCGCTGTCGGCGCTTTCAGACGGATCCGTCGGCGCCGCGTCGGCGCGCACATGTAGAGCCCCGTCTGCCCGAACCGAGGGGGGGCGGGGGGCACAACGCGCAGCCTGACAGCGGACCGAACCGCCTGGACCGGTGAAGAAACCCGAGCCTGCTCCCGAACCCGCGGCTGCGAGGGGCTGGGCTGGTTTTCTTTTTTATCCCGGCGAGGAGAAACAGGAGGGCCTCCGATCTGATTTCTCTCTCTCTCTCTCTCTCGGGCAGCCCTGAACGCGATCAGCATTGTTTTCTGCCTGACAGCCTCTTCCTCAGCAGGCTGGATGTGGCCCACGGGCGGAATGCAGTCATTTTGGTGGAAATATTCATTTTTTTAATGATGTTTTCATCCGCCCCTCTTCTCCACATCGAAAATAAAGCATAGAAAGAGAGAGGAGGGGGGCATAAATACCCTGCTGGGTTCTTCATGGCTGGCTCCTTTCTGGGGGGAACCCACCATGGACAGGTTCTAGATTGGGTTCCTCTCTGAGCCTTGTGAGCAAGACCGGAGGATACAGCTGTGTTTGTGTGTGTGTGTGTGTGTGTGTGTGTAGGCCTGACCAGCTCTCCGAACCCCACTGAAGACCCCCGGCTTTAATATTCTTTCCGGGATCCCCCTCCTCCATCCCCTACCCCTCTTCTCCCCACCCCCCTCATTCCAGGGGTACCTGGCCGTCAGGATCTTCAAATCCAGGTGTCCCAATCAAGGAATCTGTGTGCTTCTCCTATCTACGCTCCCCCCACCCTCCCCTCCACCCCAAACCCCCCCTCCCCAAAACCTTTTTATTTTTTGGGGGAAGATGGGTTGTTTGGGAAATAGCAAGACCGAAGACCAGCGAAATGAGGAGAAGGCACAGAGAGAGGCAAACAAAAAGATAGAGAAACAGCTCCAGAAAGACAAACAGATATACAGGGCGACCCATCGGCTGCTGCTGTTAGGTAGGTTCCTCGGATCCGGCCGTCGGCGCACTGATGTGTCTTTACATCTCACCAGATGCTGGTGGCATTCTGATGACCTGGTAATTTATCTGAGATGACTCAGGTGTGTGTGTGTGTGTGTGTGTGTGTGTGTGTGTGTGTGTGTGTGTGTGTGTGTGTGTTAGAGAGGGAGAGAGTGTGTGAGCGTTTTTTGAGCTGATCCCTCTGCTGTTCTAGGCTGACGAGGCGCTGGCCGTGTAGGCCCACAGCGCGCGCACACACACACACACACACAGCATCACTGTGATATCCATGTTTGAGTTGAATGATCACAGAAACCCATTTTTGGATGCACGCAGGACAAAACCACAAAAGTTTGGCTCGTGGAACGCTCCGTTCTAGAAAATCTTGGTCCTCAGTGGTCGTGAATGGAACCAGACGTCCGAAGGGAGCCTTTAAAAGGAAGTTATTACATGAAATGGTTATGAACACTCTGCCTCACGGTGTCTGAGATAATGTTAAATGGTAGCTTTGTGTAGGCCTAAAATGTATTAATCCATTCGTGGCGGAGGGGTACATGTGATGTAAAATAGCTCCTAAAAAATTGGGCACTATTTTACCATTATCTCTAAAAGTCGAGCGAATAAAATGGCTTTATTTGTATTTATGTTGAGCCCCGGTTCCTTTCACAACCACCGTAAAGCATAAAAAACGTTTAAGGACCGGCGCTCCAACCCCACTCAGAATGACCTTGTTTACATCTCAGGCACTGAATAATACAGAAATTAAGAAAAATCCGTGGAATTCCCCTTTAATTTGGACAGAGGCTGCGAGTGTGACATGAAGAATGAGTGTGACGGGCGGCTTGGTTCACAACTGGCATGAAGGAGAGCTGTGCACCCGTTTTCCACCATCGTGATCATATCGGTATATCGCTTTAGTGAGGAAGTCATTCACATTTTACAACTTCTCGAAAGGCTTCAGTGTTACTCGTCTGACTGTTAAACATGTTTAATACTTTAGAAAAGTTGGGATCAAGGAGTTCCTTGGTGCTTTAAGATTGTTCAAGGTCTTTAGTTAGGCAAGAACTCAGAGAATCCAACAGTCAGCTTTAATTTTATATCGAAATACATACTCGATTATTTTTTTATTTAAGTAGAAGTTAAAAACCTTTTTCTTTTATTCAAGAGGTCACATTGATCGCACCACATTACCTTTCCTTAAAGTTTCGCTCTATTTCTTAACATAATGTTAGTCGTGCCCCTAAAATGTGCCCCTCGTTTGCAGAACCTACACACAAATAGTTGCGGAAGAATAATACCTTTTAGGATTAACAGCTACATCTCCTGGTTAAATGCAAACAATAATGATGTTCCCTTAATCCCGACATAAAAAATGAACATTTAAAGTAACATTCCACCAATTTCTTCAACTTTAATGCCTAATTTCTCAGCTGAGATGTAAACAGAGATTTGGAAAATAGAGAAACACTGATTTCTTAACACGGGCGGTGATTGAAACCAGGGGTTTATAACACAAATATAGCCATGTTGCTCCATGTCTAGTGGTTTTGATTAGAGAAAAAGGGTCATTTTGTGTCAGATCACTGGAGCTGGACACCGCCCATCTCATATCTTAGAACCACAGACTGAATAAAAAGATAAAATGCGGTAGAGTGGCTGTTTGACTAACTGCTTTTATAAAACATTAGATCGAACAAACAGCTACAAATCCACTGCCCCCTTTTTGATGTTGGATGTGTGTAGGGTTGGCCCCTTTGAGAAGCTTTAAATACTTGTTGGTGTTTCTGAAGGGCCGCTTGAATACTTGCCCAAAAAACACGTATATTTTGACCTAACGTAGATACTTCTTGGATATGTTGTGATTTTTTTTTTTTTTTTTTTAATGGCCATCTTTACGTAACTACCATTCGTTGTTTAAAGGACCTATATTCTATCATGCTCTACTTTTGTACTTCTTTTCCTCCTGAGGTTCGATTATAATGGCTGATTCGTTTTATGTGACCATTTTCTAAGCTCTCTCAAAACCGATGTGTTTTCGTTGTTAAAAAAAAGAAAAAAAAGAGAGAGAGAGAGGCCAGTTCTGATTGGCTGGTCTGTTTTTTTTAAGCTCGATTAACAAGCAGGGCAGACTGAATCACTCCATATAGCTTCAGTGTAAATGGGCGAAGCTAGGTTGAATAAAATATATTGAATTAGGTAGATTCCATATATAGCCCATTTAAACGGGAGTAATTTGTAGATCTTGAGACTACAGCACTCTTTTATGTAAAAAAAAAAAAAAAAAAAGAGAGAGAGAGAAAATGGGTTTGAAAAGATTCGTATAAAGCAGCAATAAGCATCTAACACAGAAAACTGTCCGGGATCCATGATAGTGGAGTCTAAAGGGTCGTTATAATACAAAGCTTCCAAATACTGAGGAGGAAAAAATACAAATGTAAATTAAATGTTGTGTTTAAATGATTTAATCGTGGAGATTTTTAGATATCTGCCAGCGATTTCCTGTTTTCCTTTACAGAGTCATTACCTCTGGAGTGCCCATCATTTTTACATTTTATTTTAAAGGCGTATTATTTTAATCCTGATTCAAGTTTTCCACGTTATTTATGTCAGCAACGCTTCTTCAGCAGGAAGAAAAGACACGAATGGCATTTTCATCCATTCAGCGAAACAAACTTAAGACTGAAATAATTTCACACACTTCAGCTCAGATTGTTCACATGAGTAGTAGTAAATCTGGGTCATTACCTTCTCCCAAAACGAAAAATAATTGTTTAGGCAAATTTAACATAACATTTAAATATTTGTCTGAATTTCCTTCCAGAAAGGAGCTTGTCCACTGCTTTGGTGAGGATTAGTGCCGTGTACACTCTCAGGGTTCACTCTTGCTCCAGGATTTTCCAACTGTGCTCACTTTTTTCTTCCCTGTTGTTGAATAAGTGCCTCATAAATGCTGAACATTTTTTAAACGCTGGTTTATTTTAGTGTCAGGGTAACTAAACCCTTGTCCAGTAATTATAATGAAGTAATAGTGAAGTAATACAGCTGTAATAATCATGTCACGGTTACATGTTCATAAAATTTAAGATGCCTGGCAGTCTACAATACTGATCAGATGTTTGGAACCACTGTTTTCAGGAACGTTAAACAGTCCTGCCGAGGGTCGAGCAATTAGAACAAAATACATAATTTTTTTAGTCAATATTGAGACTGTGATTGATTGAGACTGAGGCTGAGATCTAGGCCTGGTTTTTCTCCATGAACACAAGCACGTCTAAGGGTGTAGGGCTGTCACGATTTCTTAATTAAAATAAATCTATTAAAGTCAAATCGGATTAAGTATTGCTGCAAGTTGGCTTAAAAACAAGGTATTCACAGGTCCGCATAAAGCCATGTTCAGCATCACAGAAAGAGAGGAAACCCACACCAGCAGCGTCTCACGAATCTGCGTATTAGTGTCCTAACAGATTTCTCAATATAAAAAAAATGACATGTTTGCTGGTATTAATTGTGTGTAAATGACAATTAATTTCTAAACCTTGATAACTAATCTACAGCTCCGCTGGCCGCTACTAAGGTGTTTAGCTCTTCCACGGGAAGTTCTCATTGGGTTAAATTTCCCCACTTCAAACATGTTAGAACAGAAGTGTTGATGATGTATGCAAAATGAAAAATTGCAACAGTTGCAGCTCTAAAACTTGCAATTTCACTGTAAAAAGAACTGGCTCACATGGAGACCTGTTGTTCCATGTTCCCATTTTATTTTAAGAATCATGCCTTATTATAACAAATCAGTAGATTATTATTCTGGTACGAGCCGTCCTTGAGCTGTACCGAACAATTTAGGAACAAAAATGTGTTTAAAACCACAAAGTTCATGTTTTCGTACTTTTTAAAGCAAAAGCGCACCGTTGCCCTCGTCGTGAATGCAGCACGGAGATCTTGGTCACTTTTTCAAAACTGCACAGGCCAATCATGAGCAACGCTGCTCCAGCATCTCAGGAATCATCTTTGCAGAATAACTGAAGCACTTTTCAGATATTTGGTTCTCGTTGTGTGTGGTTTTTTTTTATTTTGTATTTTTAGTGATTTAATTGGTTACTGTATTTCAAAGCAGATACTTTGATGAGATTAGCAGAAAGTGCTGGTTTGGAAGAATGAATCCAGTCCAATCTTGTAAAAATTGAGCCTGAAATACCACACACTCGCTCAGTATGATGTCATGTAGTATTGAACGTGGGGTAGTCGAGTGTTGGAGCAGTCTGAGTGCGATAACCTTTTATATGCCCATCTTAAAAGGCTTTTTTCATTCTTAATTTTCCCCACAGTGTTCAGTTTTTGTTTTTTTGTGGTTTTATGAGCCCCCCCCCACGTACTTTTTCTATTTGCATGAAACCTGCTGTTTCTGCTTTTGTGCTGTACGTTTAAGACTGATAAAAGTAAAAAGCTCAGTTCTGATTGCTATTCCTCTGTTGTCCCTTATCCAGAAGACGCTGTGTTTAGAAGATGTCAGTAGTTCTCAGTCATTTTTGTTCCATCTTCATCGTTTTTATGGACGGCACACTCCCGTCAGGAAAGACTCAGGCACCTCTTTTTAACTTCTTTAAAAATAAAACCTCAGAAATAGTTCCAGGTTGTATTGTTCCTGTGTGAACACACCTGTCAGTAAAAATGCTCCTTTTTTGTAAAAGGAGTTTGGAGGCTCGAAGAAGAGTTTACTTTTCTGGGAAATATTATTCTCACATTTAGGTGGCAAACATTAAAATCGGTAAAAAGACAGAAAAAGTTTGATTTTAATGCGAGATGTTGATGGTTAATTCACGGAACAGGTGGGTAAATAGTTCGGGAGAGCAGAGAAACGGTAAATTAAGTGGACTCTCGTCATTTTTACATATTTTTCTTCTCCAGTGTAAGTTGTTCAAATTACATTACCCTGCCTCCTCAGAAAGCAGATCCCTCCGGATTTATACTTAAGGGTGATTGTTTTTACAAATATTTGATAAAAGATCCCTGGAAATTGAGTTCTGATGCTTTTTTTTGAGAAAATAACTTGATAAAGTAATTAACGATGATGAGCTCAATCATGATATATGAACGTTTCTTCCAGGAACTGTACTGTTGAGTGTGGCACTAAATGTGAAGTGATATTTTGTGTCTTTTAAGCAGGATGTTCTCTCTTGTAATGGAAAGGTGATGCTGAAATTGTTCATTTAACCAATGACCTTTCTTTCTCTCTCTTGCTCTCTCTCTATTTCTCAGGTGCTGGAGAATCAGGGAAAAGCACTATAGTCAAACAGATGCGCATTTTGCATGTCAACGGCTTCAATGCAGAGTAAGTGCTGTTTTCCTGTCTGTTCTCCAGGTTTCGGACAGCTTTTAAGGAACCTCTAATGTTTCACCCAGCCGTTCACCTTTTCAGACTCTTTCCTGAGTGTTCTTCTTCCATTGCTGTGTATAAAACAATGAACAGCACTCCTTTAGCATGTGCATCATTACATTTGGTGAATGTAAATTTTCGCTACGAAAGGCATATCGACTCAGCCAAGCTATCCACGTCAAGAACAGCTTCTCCGTAGTCCGTCACTGATCGAGCATGAAAGAAAAGCTTCTTTTGGTTTGGTTTTTGAAAGCCTGGTGATGTACATGGTCCACACACATATTTTTATCATTAAAACGACTGACAGGTGAAGTGAATACGTTGTTAGAGGGCACGTTTCAAGAGAGATGAAATGTTAGGCAGCGAGTGAACAGCCAGTTCTTAAATTTGTGTTGGCTCAGATTCTTACCCGCCCCCATTTTTCCTGTTTCCAAGTTGACACGAACCAGATTGTGATGGCTAGACGAATGGGTCATCTTCAACGCGGCGAGTCTCATGGGGTGTTTTCAATATGTAGTGGTTAGTACTCACCAAAAGAGCTTCAAGAAAGCACAGCTAGTGAACTGGTGACAGGGTCATGGGTGCACAAGGTTTACGGAAGGCCACCCAGTCTGATCTGATCTCTCACAAGCTACTGTAACAAGTTTTTTTTGTGATGCTCTGGGCAATGTTCTGCTGGGAAACCTTGGGTCCTTATCCTCATATGGTTGTACTTTGAAGTGCACCACCTACCGAAACATTGTTGCATTTCAAGTACACCCCTTAATGGCAACAAGTGGCCACTTTCAGCAGGATGATGTCCTGCCACACTGCAAACATTCAGCCATTGTTTGAGGAATTTGACAATTTTTTTTTTTTTTTTTTTGACTTGGCCTCGAAATTCCTTAGATCTCAATCTGATTGAGCATCTCAGGGAAGTGCTGGACAAACCAGTCTGACCAATGGAGGCTTCATCTGACAAGACGTAAATAATCTGCTTAATTGGTCTAAGTTTTGAATCCTCTTGCCCTGCCATGTGGTTTTAGAATTGTATTTACATTTCCTTGTTATTTTAGATTTGATCTTTTAAGGACGTTCACTTCCCTGGAAATATCTGAGCAGTAGTTTGAAAAATGTGCTTTCACGCATTCTCCGTGTTTGTGTTTATGCGTAAGAGGCGATCTTTGTTTGGTTTAGTCAGAGGAGCTGTTCTTAGATCAGCTGAAAGAGTGCAGCTGTGTCAGACAGTACCAGGTACCTTTAGGGGGGTGGACACAAAGGAAAGTCCAGTGGTTTGCATTTACGCAATGGATCAGGGAAAAAACAACAGATAAATGTCACGTCCTTGTGGGAGTTGGATGACTTAATGATTGAGAGATCCCGAACTGATCACTTCTCAGAGATTTAAAATATAGAGACTTAGTCTAAGTCATAGGAGGAAAAAGTGGCAGTAATTTCACTGATGAAATGATGTGAAAAGAGAAATATTCAAACATTTCAGCTCTTAGTCAAACCTCATTGGTCAACATCTGCTACTATCTTCCGGTACATATCCTAAACTACACTTTGGCATTAAAGCACTCGTGAGAAGTGAGACGGGGAATAAGGTGATACCATGTAAAAGAAAGGGATTTATTTTCTTCTCAAAACCAAAGATCCACACTGAAAGAAAACATAGAAAAGAACATATATGACATTTAAAGTGATGAGGTGCACAGAGCTTCCCTCCAGTTATTTTTGTTTTTGCAGTATAATAGTTTCTTGTTCATTCAGGCAGGTGTTCCTCATTTCTTACAAGCTCCTTATAGATTTTTAGTTAAGCTACTGCATTATGTCCTAGGCTAATGCTGTTAATGCCATATGAGCTATGTCTGTACGCAGTTAGTTTCACATGTCAAAATACAAAGGCTATGAACATGTGATGTCACGCAAGTCCCTTTCACATGTGCCCTATAATCCTGGTCAGACTTTACACACTTAGGACATTAAAAGACTTCAGTCTTGGAATAAATGTATGAATAGAGCAGATCGTTTTCAGGACAGTTCACAGGCAGCGAGCGGGCACGTTGACGTCGTTATCATACAACGGGAGTGAAACCAGAAGAAAACAAACATTCAAGGGTGAAGAAGGATGTTTAAACAAGACCGCAACAAAAATATTTAGCGGGAGATACGAGGAACTTCTTCCAAAGGCAAAATTTTCAAGCAAATTTCAGGAAGCTAGACAGTCAAGCAAAGCAGCTACATAAGTGCTTCATGGGCTGCGTCCTGCACAATCGACCCCGGGACCACCCTTCGCCTAAACCACACAGATTATTCTCAGCATGTGGGAACTCGTCCGACAAAGAAAATCTCCTACTGTGAAAAGGCAACTCTGGAGCTGATTCTCTGCACACTGTCAAATATGAAAATAGCTTTAGAGTGGAAGTTGGTTGAGAGTAATTGTCATGAAGTGCTCTCTTGAGCGGAATCGGCTGATAATCAGGAAGCCGTTCAGTGATCTCGTTAGAACAGATGATAAACAAAAGTTTATTCTTTGGAGATATTTTTGGAGATTTTCAGTTTCTGCTGTCAAAATAAGTCTTCCAGTGTCCATTTTTACTGATTTTAATGTTATTGTTTTTTTTTTTTTTGCTTTGCTTCAAAATGAGAGAACTCCAGCGTCTAAAACTAAATAAATAATAATAAAAAAAATAAAAAAATAGAAGGTTTAATAAAAGGTTTTTTCCCCAACATGGATAATGTGATGAAACAGCTTTGTTCCCTTTGAGAGCTCATGATCCTTTCTTTTTTGTTCCACAGAGAGAAAAAACAGAAAATTCAGGACATTAAGAATAATATAAAAGAAGCTATAGAGGTAAGTGATAATGACCCATCACCCCTGATGATGTATAAATAAATATGACTAATTATTTAGTTTGTACAGATAAACTGGTGGGGCAGTATTAAGATCATACCACAGTACATGATTTTTTGACATCTGATAAATTAGAATAAACCAGTGGTAGCGCATAAAAATATTGTCTAAATTGGGTGTGATTTTTACAACAAAAAAAAAAAACCTGATACATTCAGAAAAGCCTATTGTGACAGTTTATCACGGTGACAATAAATATTGTCACATTGCCCCAGCCTTAATTTGACCCCTCTCTGTTTCTTCAGACTATTGTGACAGCGATGAACTCATTGGCGCCTCCGGTCCAGTTAGCCTGTCCAGCAAACAAGTTCCGAATCCAGTACATCCTCAATTTAGCCAATCAGAAGGACTTTGAATTCACCACGGTGCGTATCATCATACATTCTACACGGTCACCCATTAGAAGTGTGTGTAAGAGAAAGAGAGAGAGGGAGAAGAATGCCTTATTCTTTTAGCCTCCACCTATTGGGATGTCACACAGGTGAACTGAATAAGGCTCCCACCGGAGGGAGGGGTGTGTGTCCTTAAGGTGTCGAGGCATATCACTCATGAAAACTCATTATGTATAATAACCTCTAAATGCTTCCTTGGAGAATCTCACCTGATCCACATTCAGTCATTGAGGACCTTCTTAGTGTCTCACACACACACACACACACACACACACACACAGACACACACAGTTGCTATGATCCTGTGGGTGCAGAGACCCTAACCTGTCCCACTGTGCTTTGGTGTCAGTTAATTACAGCTGATTGGGGCTCTGGGGCTCCAACACTTTATAACAGAAAGGATGCAGAAGGCGCCAGGCGCGATGTGACCCGATGCTTGATGATCCACAGAAACGTTCTGATTTCTTTGCTTTTTAATGTTTCGACTTGATGCGCGCTTCTGTTTTGGAATCAGTGTAAAATCAGAGTCCAGATGAGTGTATTAGTGTATCGTCTGTTCATTAGTGCCTTCGAAAAGGCGGACTACCAAACTTTATAGAACCCAGGCCTTTCAGGACCCGACTTAATTTAAAGCATAGAAAGTGCTTCGAAATCTAGAATGCATCATTTGTTGGAAGTACCAATTATCAAAAAGGCAAAAAGTGAGAGTAATTTGATAAAACATATATTCTTTACCATTTTATTCACTTATATATTTGAGATTTGTTAAAATATAAATATTTAAATATATTTAATATAAAATATCGAGGAAATGAGTCCAACTTTAGAAGCGAACGCTAGGATTTAGCGCAGGAGGTCGTTCTTTAAGGTGTAGCCGAGGCCGAAGCTCTGAGTGGTTACGGCCCTGATGGCTCTGCACTGCTCATTTAGGAGTCAGGACTCTACATTTGTTCAGAATCAAGTACAGGAAGTGGATGTAGCTTTGTGGTATTACCTCACTGTGACCCAACCCTGATAGCCCCCCTTCGGCTGGCCTCAGGGCTCCCTGGAAACCAGCCCAACTGGTTGATTTGGCTTATTTAAATAGTGAGAAAAAGACAGGCTGAGTTAAAGAGAAACAGTACTGATTGTACATGATTAGAACTTAGTTTTCTTATATGTAGGTTGGATCATTAAATGCCAAACTAGACTCAGACTTGCTCATAATGGTGGGGAATGGAACCAGATGTCTGCCTCTAAAAGCTGAAACATTAAATGGTTATGAGTTTGTTTGGTTTTTTTTTTCCACTTACTCTGCCATCATCAATATTCCTGATAAAAACTCTAAAGACATAGATTTACTGGTTGGGCTGTAAAAATAATTTGTCGATTTTGCAATCCTTGTTTTTTTTTCGCCACTGTTGTAAAGAAATCTGACCGTGTTTACAATCACTATGGGATCAAATCTTGTTGGACAGAAAAAATATAAATGGACGAAGAAATCATTGGTCTTGTTTGTCCAAAATGCGCTTAAATAATGAACTTTAAAATAATAAAGAATTTTCCTGAAAATTTTTATTTTTTTGATGTTATGCCATTGCTATATCTGTTTTCTATGAGTGCAGAGATGGAGAAGGTCTATAGCTTCTAAAATGTGGTGCTAACCGTCGTACACACCAGCACACCAGTGCTGGAGCATTTCACTGATTGGTCAGAACGTTGTCCAGTCCAATGGGAATCACTGAAGCACTTTTTCATCTGTTAAACTTTAAACCTCTTTTTTCTGCCAGGTGTACAAAAGGAAAAATTGATTATTGGCATCAGAAGTTGAAATATTGTTGTTCTCCAGGGGCAAGGGAAGTGCTGTTTAACTTTTCTCTTACAAATAAACATCTGGAGTCTCATGATTAAAAAAAAAAAAAAAAAAAAATGGGGTGGCGGTGGTCTAGTGGTAGGGTACTTGCCTATGGACCTCTGGATCAAGAGGTCCCAGGTTTGAATCCCACCTCTGGCACTACCACCACTGGGTCCCTGAGCAAGACCCTTAACCCTGAGTTGCTCCGGGGGCGGGGGACGACTGTCCCTGCGATTAGGACATGGAAGTCACTCTGGATAAGAGCTTCTGCTAAATGCCGTAAATGTAAATGATTACTTTGTGTAACCCACGCAAGTTATTGGTATGAGTTCAGAGGTGTGTTTTGATGCGGGAAATGTCATTATAAGATCCAATATTTAATCATAGAATCGTTCTGAGACATGCAGACACTGAGAGGTTCAACTGCTAACATGCAAAGTTAGGATTGTAAAAAAGCCGTCTAACGACTACCGCCTTGAAGGAAATTTAAATCCCTGAAACATCTTCTGTCATGTTCCTTTCTAGCAGCTTAATGCCAGCAGTCTTATTTTAGAGTATTTACGATGTATGTCTTGTTTAGGTGCTAAAAATAAGTTCATTCTTGAAGCCCTGAATTCACCTGGATATGCATGCAGCATTGTGATTTTATTACTAACTGCAATATGAACTCTGTTAAAAACACATTAGGCAAGAATATTGTGACGAGGACAACAATTGATATTAGAAAGAAAATGTAAAATGCGGTCCCTTTAAAACATCTCGGCCATTTCGAGTCTTTATGGGTTAAAAAGTTGCACAAAAAATGTAACTTTTATTTTGTTGGTAGTGGTGGCTTAGTGTTTATGGACTAGGCCCAGGATCGGAAGGTCATAGGTTAGAAACCAAGGCCAATAGGTTGCCCTGAGGTACACTTGAGCAAGGTATCGTCCCTATCACTGCTCCTCAGGACAATTGGTCACATTAGTCAGTTAGCACAACACACCGCGAAACACAACGAAATGTAGCTTCTACATTTATCCCACACACACCGTGCAGTAGGGGCAGATTTGAAAACACCAGCGGAGCAGTGATGGGGACGGTATCTTCCTCAAGGGTACCTCTGGGCTACCTACTGGTCTGGGATTTGAACCCACAACCTTACAATCCTGGGGGCAATTCCCTAAACACTAGGCCACCACTGCCCCTAAAACAGCTTGTGTCAGAAGTGGGATTTCAGGCCAGAATATAATTGGAGGTCCACGAGCTTGATGATAAAGCCTGGGCAGAGTGAAAGATGCAGATCTTTGAGGACATCACTGAAGTGCCTGCTGGGTTCCTCTCTGTGCTTTTGTGGTGAAGCAGTTTAAAAACGATGTGATTAGAGCTTCAGAGGCTTGTATTCACTTACCGGTGTTTACGTTGCCTAATAAAAGCTCCTCTGCTCCTTGCTCACAGAACGGATGTGTACCAGAAATGTCTCAACATTTTGTAGCATCGCTTTGTGTGTGTGTGTGTGTTTGTGTGGAGAATGAGAGTTCTGAGTTAACTGAGTGATACGTTTATTGATTTTAGGTTGGAATGAAATGAAAACAGATTGAATACTGATGCTAATACTAATGCCAGAACTTAATTAATGATTGTATAAATAAATACTGCAATTAACCCAAATGAACAATAACTGAAGATTTATGTGACAATATTCATGGCTAGAAAAGTCATCTGTGATCTAAACAATGATTAGAAATCATATTTAAACTTGCAAGTTAGATATTAATATAAATGCAAATAAATAAGGAAACACCCTCAACAGAGACACATCTCTGCAAACTTTAGTGCACAATTTTAATGCACAACACATTTGGGCAGGGAAATGAAAGAGTTTTTTTTTATACTTATTGATATTTTAGTTAGGTAGTGTTGTTAGCTTCAGCAAATGAATAGACATTGGGTCTTAAAATGTGCAAAAATGCCATATTTAATTTTGTCTGTGTAGATGGTTTGTAGTTAGAAAATCGGCTTTTGCATACAACAGATTTGTTTATCTTAGAGAGCAATGTCATTCTAAACTCTCTCTCTCTCTCTCTCTCTCTCTCTCTCTCTCTCTCTCTCTCTCTCTCTCTCTCTCTCCAGGAGTTTTATGAACACACAAAGACGTTGTGGCAGGACGAGGGAGTGAGGGCGTGCTTCGAGAGATCCAACGAGTACCAGCTGATCGACTGTGCACAGTAGTGAGTGTACAGTTTTACACACACAGTGTTTCTCTGTCCTTCTCTGATGGGTGTGTACCCTGGTTTTACTGTGCTGGTGGGTGAGAGGGTACGTTTGCTGGTGTGTGTAGAGAATAAATCCGATACACTGCACTGAGAATGTTTGCTGGGGTGGAATCAAGTGTGTGTTTCTTCTGAGCGTGTTTTAGTGCCCTGACTGTTGGGTCTTTGATTTGTGAGCTGATTATCATGCTCATGTGGAGTGCAGTACTGGGTGTGCCGTGTGTGTGTGTCTTATGAAGTGATCAGGCCTCTTACATTCTTCTCATTTTAACTGATAAGTCATTTCCATAGATGTAATTGAAAATGGGAACGTTGAAGTTGTTCTTATTGGAGCAGACAATGAGTTTAAAACGGGCCATATCTTGTATTTTTTGCTGTCTTTATTAAATTTTATAAAATGTTATTTTTCATTGACCATTTGTAGATGGGGATCTTTCTTTAGGGTAAAACAATGTGGGTGAAATATGCAATTGTTCTTTTTTAATATTTTAGTGTTTTGGTTGCAATTTAAATGTGCTCTGCATTTCCCCCCTTTTTTATTATTAAACTCACTGAATTAGGATGGACAGGGTGGATATCAGGGTGGATAAACTGCAGGCCTTGCCATTTGAACATTTTTTATTTTCTTGTAAGATGAGTCTCTTTTTTTTTTTTTTTTTTTGTTTTAAAATAAATTTTGTTGGCAGCCATTAAGACTGAAATATGTTAAACAACTCTACTCTGATTGGCCAATCTGTATTGTGTCTGAACAATTCATTGTTTTAATGCAGAATTTGAAATTTTGCAGTTTTCAAATGTCAATAAGAAATATATTCTACATTCTCCAGTATGGAGGAGCTCTTATTGAGGGAGTTTAATAATATAATAATGCAGCGTTTGTGGAGAGCTTAAATTGAAAGAAAGAAAACAAAGGCAATTAATGTACTGGTAAGAATTTTTTTTTTTGCCAGATTGCTGAGTATTAATTGCACCTCCACCTAAAAGCAGTCTCTCAAACGGGCCGCGTCTGTGGGTCGAATAGGCCGATAAATGTAAATAGGCTGGTGTTTGTGACGTCCCAGAAACGGTGACTTGCGAATCGGCTGTTTGTGCTGCTCAGCTTCCTTTAGGGAGCTGTATGGACTCTGGAGAGTCAGCAGTAACTGTGTTTTTACCACATTTATTCCAAAAAGCTGGCACAGGGGCTTTTTTAAGTGTACTTGATGTGTTGAAGCATTTTATCTTTCATTGTTTTTCATCATTTTATTTTGAATCAGAGAATCTTGATTGATCCCGAGGGAAATTGCTTAAGAAATCGATTGAGAGACAATCACAAAAAATGCTGTTCAGCTGTGTGTGTGTGTGTGTGTGTGTGTGTGTGTGTGTGTGTGTGTGTGTCCACTCTAACAGCCGCTGGTGGTTGTTGTGGATGAGACGCTAGGCCAAGCCGTTTAGACCGGAAGCCCCCCCCTCCCCATGCGCTTATGTAAACGGAGAGCAGAGAGAGAGCTATTTTTAACTCACTCACTCTTTCACTCAGTCACTGCACAAGGAGACGGAGAGTGTGTGTGTGTGTGTGTGTGTGTGTGTGTGTGAGGGGGGGGGCGCAGAGTATTGTACAACACAATACTACATGGTGTTTCTTTGGCAAATTTAAAAAAAATTTTTTTACAAAAAATACATTTGTGAGAGAGAAGGAAGCAGGCGGGTGAAACGGAGGGAGAGCGAAAAGGAAAGAGCGAAACAGAAAACGGAGGAAAATGTAGAGCGAGGGAGAAAAGGAGAGGGGAGAGAGGAAGATAGAGGGAGGGGAAACAAAAAGAGGGAAACAGAAAGAGAAGGTAGAGAGAGGAGGGAGAAGGTGGTGTATTTTTATGGCACACACACACACACGCGCGCACACACACACACACACACACACACACACACACACGCACACACACACACGCACATACAGCAGAATACCTTGCGCTGAGATTAGCTCATTTTCATGTTTCTGTTTTTGTGAGTGTATTGAGGGTTCTTCCTGTCACGTGTGTGTGTGTGTGTGTGTGTGTGTGTGTGTGTGTGTGTGGATCAGAAAAACTGAATATCTGAACAGAATCTGCCTGCAGTTCCCTTCTCCTCCCTCCATACTTTCTTTCTGTTGTATAGTTTTGACGCTTTCTGTTTTTTCATTCTGTTCATAGTAACATCACTGCAGTGACAGAAAATGTCTGAGACTGACTCATCAGGGCTGGTGTGTGTGTGTGTGTGTGTGTGTGTGTGTGTGTGTGTGTGTGTAAGGGAAGGTTATAGGAGTGTGGAACGACATCTGTGAGCTTTTAAAGGGAATTGTTTTAGAATTAATCTCAATTGTCAGTCAGTAAACCTTTTCTTGATTCGCTTTTATTTCAGTATTTTAATTGTTATTTTACTCTGATTTAGTTATTATTAAAATTTAATTATTGTACTTTTCATGATCTTGGGGCATGTTTTGGCCTTGGGCTCTTCAACTAGAACATTTACATTCTTTTTTTTTTTTGTATTTTAGTAATAAACCAGTGTTTTTAGCTTGTGACAATTGGTGACTTCTGAAGGATTTTTATTTTTCATTCATTTGCCACAACTGTTTTTAACAGCATATGCCTTTTATTGACAAACAATATTCAACATTTTTACATCAATTTGAAAATTTCATTATTTCAATTCAAATATTCCAAATTTGTGAAGGGACAAATTCTTTAAAAAAAGATTCAAATTTTCTTTCAAATAAGTTTCCTAACAATTTACTTTGTAATGAAAAGTGATAAAAAAAAAAAAGGCCTTTTTTAGGCCTTATCAACATCATAAACTTGCATTTTAATATTGTCTTGAATATTTCTCATATCAAAACTTTTCATTTTCAATTTTTTTGTAGACATACCTGCTACCTACAGCAAACACCACCGTTTAATATCACCTCTCCTGAGGTTTTAAAAGGAGAATTATTAGAAAAACTGAAATGTTTATTGGAAGAACTTGTCGCTGGGCTTTCTAGAGTGAAAAGGCATTTTGTTACTTTAGTACAGATACCCGAATACTCTGCTTAAGTATTTACTTTACTGGTGACTTTCTACTTTTCCTTTGTACGTTTTAAACATGAAGACACATGTCTCACTTTGTACTCTCAGTACATTCCTGTACTGTTTACTTTTATGCTCCAAGTACTTTCCTGTGCTTTTAACTTTCTACTCTGCGTTGCTGTACTTTTTCACTCAAACAGAGTAAAGTATTTGAAAGTAGTACTTCTACTTTTACTGAGTGGTTTACGACTCTGTTTAAGTAAAGAATGCTCCACCTCTGTGTTCAAGTGGTATTTTGTCTTTAATGAAGATATTAAAATGAATTACATTTGCTATTCAGCTAATAATTAATCTCAGAAGTGGAATAATAGTGGTCCATTTTTTACTTCAAAGTTTTTTTTCTGTTTCCAGCATTTTAGCCCATGAGCTCAACGCTCGCCTCTTCGTCTGGAGCGACCATTTTGTATTTTATTCTTCCTGATCAGCAGGTTCTCATCACCTACTCGCCCCGTTGGGTTGGTGACGGTCTTTGAAGCTGAAAGATGAGCAGAGCTGGTAGATTAAAGCACTGACTGCAGAACCCTTCTTCACCGAGGAAACGTCCCTTGCTCGTTTGGGTTCTGCGAGTTCCCCCTCTGCTGATTCACTCTTCAGGTCCCGTCTGAAGCAGCAGAATGAAAGTGAAAGCCCTCAGCGTTAAATCTATTTGATTTCTTTCCCAAATCCAGCCGTGCGCCCCCCAATTTTTTTCTGTATTTTTCAGTCGTGTTATTATCCGAGTTCATTAAAACCTTTTACTGTTTTCTCCAGTGCAGCTCAGTTACCACACATCTTCAGAAGGTAACAACAGAACGGCTTTAAGAGAAAGAAACAAAAGGAATGAAAGAAGGGAAGAGGTGTTTTAGTGTATTTATTCAAAACCTTTGATTGTTTTTTTTTTAATGAATGATTTGGTAGATGTTTGTTTTTGCCTTTTATCCGTCTCTCTCTCTCTCTCTCTCTCTCTCTCTCTCTCTCTCTCTCCCGCTCACTCTCTCTATCACTTGAAAAGAGAGACAAAAGGCGAGCTGCAGAGTTTTCTCTTTCTTTCTCTCTCCCTCACACACACGCATGCACAATCTTTCTTGCTTTCTCCCTTTTTCTCTCTCTCTGTTCCTCCCCCTTCTCCATTTCTCTCTCTCTCCCGCTCCTCGCCTCTTTCTTTATCTCCCTATTTTCACTCCCTGCTTTTGCTCAGTTTTTTGTCTTTTCTGTCTTTTTCCTTTTGCTGCCTCTTCTGTCTCTCCTTCTTCCTTCTTTCTTCCTGCCTTTCCCTCTCGTCTCTCCCTCTCTCTATTTTCTGTCTCTCTTTTCTGTCTGCTCTCCCCCTCCGCCCCCCCCCCACCCCCCACCCTGTCCCTACTGCCACTCATTTTTTTTTCTCTCTGTTTCTCCATTTCTTGCACTCCCTGTCTCTCCTTCTTTTTTTGCTCTCTCTATCTCCCCCTCTCTCTCCTTCTCTCTAACCCCCCCTCTCTCGTTCCCTCTCCCTCTCTCTGGCCTCTCTCCAGTCACACAAGATTTGGAGCTGATAGTCTATTTATAGCGCCTGTGGTTCTGTCGCTATGACAACCGAGCTGGAGGCCAGGGCGCCAGGGAGCTATTTTTGGAGCGCCGCTGTAATGTCAGACACAGCCTTCTCTCTCTTTTCTTTCTTTTCCACCACTCCCTCTCTCCTTCTCTCTCCTGCTCTCTGCTCCTCTGTGAAAGTGTAAACCCAGGCTGTGTTTGAGGGAATATTTTAATGCACTGTAGTGTATTTTTAATCACACCTTTAAATACTGCACTCCGTCAACACTGATTTAAGATGTTTTTTTTTTTTTTTCCTTTTGACCTCGTTTTCGTCTAAATGTAGCCAAGTCTTTTTTTTCCGCCATTGATGAATGTTGTTCAGAAATCACTGGAGTTTTCATTAAAATGTGACAATGAAATAGATGAGCTGTAATATTACCTAAAAGATGTAAAATTAGCTACATGAGTTTTAAAATGACCTAAACGCTCTAAAATTAACTATATGGGCTGAAAAATTAACAACACGAGTTGTAACATTAATCAAAAGCTGTAAAGCTTACTACAGGAACTATAAAATTACATAAAAGCTGTCAAATCAACTGCATGAGCTTTAAAATTACTTAGCAGCTCTAAAATGAACTACATGGGCTGTAAAAGTAACAACATGAGCTGTAACATTAATCAAAGCTGTAAAACTAACTCAACGAGCTTTAAAATTGTGTAAAAGCTTTAAAATGAACTAAATGAGCTCTAAAATTAACATGAGGTGCAACATTAACCGAAAGCTGTCAAATTACATAAAAACTGTCAAATCAACTGCATTAGCTTTGAAATTATTTAAAAGCTTTAAAATGAACTTAGTTGTAACATTTTCTAAAAGCTGTTACATTAACTACACCTACATAAGCTGTAATGTTAACTGGACCAGTTGTTACAAAATAGATTGTAACATTAAAGACAAGTTGTAACATTAACTAAAAGTGATTACAGTAACTGCATGAGTTGAAACATGATCTTAATAAGCTGTAAAGTTTACATAAGCTGCACAATTAACTACAGATTGCAACATTATCTGCATAAGCTGCACTTTTAACTAGAACAGCTGTAATATTACAATATAGGTGTAACAAAATGCACAAGTTGTAAAATGAACTAAAAGCTGCCACATTAACTATAGAAGTTGTAACACGAACTGAAAACTGTAAAATGTACTAAATGAGCTGTGAACATGAGTTTAAGCTTGAATTGGTAAGCTCTATCATTATTTATGAGCTGTAAAATTATCCTCATGAGCTGAAACATTTAACATGAACTGCAATTTTAACTACCTGAGCTTCAGTATTAACTAGACAAGCTGTAAAGTTTACCAGATGAGCTGTATCGTTAACAAGTGTCGAGGTTTGTAAACAAGTTGTAACAGTTAATTAGAGAAGCTTTGTAATTAATTAGACTGTAATGTTAATAAGTGGAGTTGTCATTAACCAGATAAGCTGTGATGTTAGCTACATGCAAGCTAATGTTTACTGGACGAACTACACAGGCAGTAATGTTAATGGTAACGCTCATAGTAACTTAACCTTAACTAGCTGTAATATTAATTAGAGGATCTGATGGGTTAATAAGATTGATGTTAGCACTGATACTCTAATGGCAGGAAAGCGTGGCGGATTTCCCTTTATTCACATCAGAGTGTTTCTATTTATTTTCTGTTATGTTTTAAAAACAACGTTAAACAATGAAAGAAACAAGATGTGTTTCCTGTTCTTCGTTGTGTTTTTGTTCTTCTGTCTTTTTTTTGTTTTGTCCTTTTTGAACATTTCATAATTTTATATCAAAACCACAGTGCGGTTCTCAAATCGCAAGACATGCAGTATTAAATCTATTATAAATGAATCAATATTGATCATTTCTAATGGGGAGAGTTTATTAATATTATTATATATTATACTGTAAGCAAGAGTTTTTGTGGCTGACTGCTTTAACCTGAGTGAATAAACGGCGTGTATTTATGAATAGAGGGGCTTCTAGAAGAAACTCTCTGTGGTGCAAGTCATCTGACTCATGTGATGGGGTGTGTGTGTGTGTGTGTGTGTGTGTGCGCACTTTAGGTGGTTTTATTGAGTGTTCCCACTGCTGCGGGGATCAGTCAAGTTTGAAAACAGTTTGGGTTTTGTATGTTTTTAATGCATTGAACTGCACTGCTTGTGTTTTTTTAATTATAGATTGTTGGACTCTTAAACTTGAAAACTGAATTTCTTAAAACTGGCTCAGTTCTATTTCTTGAGACTCGAGTTTGAGTTGCACAGCCCTCTTTCGGAAAGCGGGCTTAAATGTGCTTGGCTCCTGTTCCCGCGGCCTCTGTGCTCTGATGTTGGAGTGTGTGCGGCGCTGGTTTACACGGAGAGGCCGGAGTAGCGGTTGTCTGTCCGGCTATTATTGGCACGACTATTAATAGGGAGAAAAGCTAAAATTGAGATACGATGTTGGACAGAGACTGTGGTCACAACAAAGCTGGGCACTCAGTTGGCCTGTCTGTCCTTCTGGCTGGCTGCCCATCTGTCTGTCTGTGTGTCAGTGTGTCCGTTTGTCTTGTCTTTCTATCCCTCTGTCCATCTGTCTGCATGTCCTCTGATTGCCTGACTGACTCTGAAAATCTGTCCCTCTCACTGTTTGTCCCTCTTTCTGTCTGGTCATCTACCTGTCTGTCTATCTAACCATCTGACTGTCTGTCAGTGTGTCCATCTGACTGTCTGTTCATTTGTCTCACCTCTGCTTGTCTCTCAGTCCTTCTGCCTCTCTGTCCATCTGTCTGCCGGTCTGTCCGGCTGTGCTGGTGCGTCTGCAGATGGGAGATGTGTCTTGCTGTAAATGTGTCACTGTTGTTTATTTTGTCATCTTTTTTCTAAAACTGCACTTCAAATATATAAAAATGTAATAGTAATTGGTTTGATTTCTTTGAACAAATATGACTTAATAATGGAGTGCAGGTTGTTCTGAATGCTTGATAGTGAGACAGCAGACGTTCCGCTGAGTTTTCGGTGTTTTCTTCTCTTCTGTTACTGATACCAGATGATACTCCATTTAAAAAGAGCTCGGCTCGCGTGAACACCAGCTGGAATGAACTTATAACATTTTGACAGCGAGTTTAACATGGTCTGTTTTTAAATATTTTTTAAACGAGTGATATAAAACTCTTAATCCGTGGATAAAATACAGGGTTAGTCTGCTGTTCCCTCAATACCGAACGTGTTAAAAGTTGGCCTGTTGGGTTGTTTGCTGAATTGCAGTACTGAAAACGTGTTTAACTTTTAATTCTTTGTTGGCTTATTTGCACTGAGCTTTTATAACTGGTAGTTATATTGTACTTAATAAAAAATCAATGCATAGAAATGTAGAGTAAGTCTATATTGAATTAGGAAGTCTAAAAATGATTATTATTATTACTATTATTAGTCAGAAATGGCTCCCTGCGATGGGCTGGCGACCTGTCCAGGGTGCGTCCCCCGTCCTCGCCCTGTGTGCGCTGGGTTGGACGCCAGCACTCCCCCGCGACCCCGTTTGGGACAAGCGGCAGATAATGGATGGATGGATAGTCAGAAATGAGATGCTACTTTGTTACTGTAGAGCTTTCAGTATTTTTTTGGCCTGCAATTTACTTAAAATCCCGACGTTTATCACATAAAACTGCATTCTTTGTTTTCAGAAGAGACCCCTTACTTTTACATGCATGTGTTGAGTGTGTGTCTGTGATGGGAGAACTGGTAGAGACGTGGATGAAAGTGAAGCGGTGAAGTTCATGTGGATTATTTTCAGTAGATTGTTTTTATTGGAGTTGAAGTTCGAGGCTTTAATAGTCTTTAATTCTATTAATATGGAGTGAGATTCAGTTCACTTTCAGCACAGACAGACGCTCCAGACGTCCTTCAGAGGAGACACGTCTCACTTTACACTCTCAGTACACTCCTGTACTTTTACTTTACACTCTCAGTACATTCCTGTACTTTTACTTTAGACTCTCAGGACATTCCTGTACTTTTTACTTTACACTCTCAGTACATTCCAGTACTTTTACTTTACACTCTCAGTACATTCCTGTTCTAAAGCAATTGGATCAGTATTTCTATTTTTTGCAGAGTCACTTTTTTGCACAAGTATCTGTACTTCCAAAGTAAAAATGTGTGAACTTTTGCCACCTCGTTTATTGATTATTTGCAGTAAAAGTAGGAGGAGCTGTAGAGTCGGGGTTATTAATTTGGGTGGTAATTATCCATAATGGGTGATGAGATGTGAAAGTCACTATTCTTGTCATTGCGAGGTCACAGCACAGCACACAGTGAACCACAACAAAATTGGACCTCTGTCTGCCCGGGGGAGCAGTGACAGAGACGGTACCTTGCTCAAGGGTACTTCAGGGCAACCTACTGGTGGGGGAATCGAACCCACAATCTTCTGATCCAGGGCAACTCCCTCACCACCGGGCCACCGCTGCCCTGTGAGGGTTGAATCTAAAGTTTAGACCATATTTTAAAGAGTGAACAAGCAATTTACCCTTAAGTTTGCAGGTTTTTATTCCCCTGAAGGCTGAATAATATATTTTTGATCATTTTTGTGAATTTGACCACACTGTCTGATTCCTGCTGTGTTGGAGCCCCACAGTTCAATCATGTGGATTAACGAATGGCTCAGTAGTAGTAACGATGCTGAACGGGCTGACTGGTTCTGTGTGATTTCTGACTTGTACGTTGTTTCCCCATCGCTGTTTGTTTTATAGATGTGCTCTGTTAAACATTCGATAACTGATGAGTCACACAACTTCAGTCCATTTTGGAGTGTAAAAATCCCCGAAACATCTGCTGACGGGGTTTACAGTATGGATGTTGGGAATTTGGCTGAAAACGATGTATGGATTTCACTTTACAACAAAACTGTAATCGTATTAAATATGTCAATTTACCTGTAACACACACACACACACACACACACACACACACACACACACACACACACACACACTCACACACACACAGATGGGCTCTCAGAATGAGGTCTATGTGTGTATGTGTGTGTGGGACCTGCAGCCCAGCTGTCACATTTCAACCCTCTGTGTCACATTCTTGTTGTACTAGGGACTTCTGCATACCTCTCTCCCCCTCTGTCTCTCTCTCCGTCTCTGTCTCTCTCTCTCTCGTCTATCTCTCTCCCTCTTTCTCTTTTGTCTCTCTCTGTGTCCCTCTCTGCCCCCTCTCATCTCTCTCTCTCTCTCCTTTCTCTGTCATCTAACTTTTACTATTCTTTTTTCTTTCATTTCTCCCTGTTTCTGTTTTCTGTGTCTTTTTCTTTCTCTTCTTTTTCCCTGTCTCCATTTTTCTGTTTACTCTGTCTCTGTCTCTCTTTTTTCCTCTTTAGCTCTGTCTCCCTCTTTGTCTTTTTTCTTATCTCCCTTTTACTGTTTCTTTCTTTTGCTCCCTGTCTTTTCCTCTCTTTTTTCTTCATCTCCCTTTTTCTGTCTCTCTGTCTCTCTCTCTCTGTCTCCCTCTCTGTCTCTCTCTTTCTTTTTTTCCTCCTCCTTCACCGTTTCTCTCTCTCTCTCTCTCCCTCTCTGGCTCTCTCTTTCTCTCCCTCTCCCCTCCCACTAGAGCAGATCCATTCAGTAGAGCTCTATCTGACTGAGTTCTCTGTGATCTGTGACTCAGAGCCTGACTGCCTTTGATCTTCAGCACGAACATGCGCCACCTGCTGTCTGTCTGTGGAACTGCAGCTGACGGATTGTTTTTGTTTTTTAATGACCAATTGAAACGTTTCAGGAAAAGTTCTCTTTGGGTCAAGGTTTGAGATTGATGATTAGTGGATTTTAAAGTGACATTTAATCAAGACATTTTTAAACTTTTAGCTTGGCCTTCCGTTCTCTTTATTTCTGTTTTAGTCTGCATTTAATAATGAAATCTCCTTCTTTTCTTTCAGCTTCCTAGATAAGATTGACACTATAAAGCAGAGTGACTATACACCTAGCGATCAGGTAAATATTCTTAAATATTTTTGAATTTATTTTCTATAAAAATTTTGGATAAATACTAGTCGGGGGGGTGGTCCCCTAAATTGTTTTTACTTATTTTTTGACCTCCTCTTTAGGACTTGTTGAGGTGCAGAGTGTTGACTTCTGGGATCTTTGAAACAAGGTTCCAAGTGGACAAAGTGAATTTTCAGTGAGTTGGAATGATAAAACATATTTTTATTTTTCCAACAGTCTCATACCTTTCCAGTCGTTTAGATTATAATCTATGTATATTGTTCTCCAATTTTAATAACAGCATCACTAATGCTGCGCTTGAATCTAATCTAGATGAGAGACTGTGCTAGAATGCTAGTGCTTAAGTACCAATATGGAGGATTTGCTGTTGTTATTGTTATTATTATTATTTATTTATTTATTTATTTTAATCTGCCTACCAGGGTGTATAAACTATTACACAGTGACAGAGAGTGGAGGCTCAGATGTTAAAACTTAAACCTGGTTTAAATGTCCTGTGTTTTTTTTTTTTAATCCTTACATCCTGCCTCTAAAGTCCCCATTTTTCCTCCAGCATGTTTGATGTAGGTGGGCAGAGAGATGAAAGAAGAAAATGGATCCAGTGCTTTAACGGTAAATGCATTTAAACATGTTTTCAATTAGAGACCAATTATCAATTATATTGGTGTTCAAGTAATTTTGTCCAAGAGATGCATAATCGTTTTGTTTTGCTGACCCCTGTAGAACCCAGCCTGACCTCACTCATTCATTTGATCAGTGTAACTGAGGGACTGGGAATAAGGCTAGGGTAGCTAACTGGTTAAGATTATTTATACTGAGCATGAAAAGTTTGAAACAAAGGGGTATGAAACAATGAAATAACTTGCCAAGTCATCGATATGCGGTGGCAGATGTATTTGCCTACCCACGAGGGGGTATCGGTGCTAATCAAACAAGAGGGAAAAGCATAAGTAACACAAGTCTAAGCCAATAAGAAATGGCAGAAGTAATATTATGTCAGTTAGCTAATACTAAATGCTGTGGTTTTACTTTTAGCTAATGTCAAGTTCAGTGAGCTCATAGATAATGTTCATAGCTTCGTTTCAGTGGGACCATAGTTCTGGTTAAGTGAGAAGTAGCTTTGGTTCAGCTGAACCCTAGCTCTGGATCAGTGGAAGCATAGCTCTGGTTCAGTAGGACCATAGCTCTGGTTCAGTAGGACCATAGCTCCAGTTCAGTAGGATCAGAGCTCTGGTTCAGTAGGACCGTAGCTCCATAGCTCCGGTTCAGTAGGATCAGAGCTGTGGTTCAGTAGGACCGTAGCTGCATAGCTCCGGTTCAGTAGGTACTTAGCTCCGGTTTATTTGGACCATAGCTCCATAGCTCCGCTTTAGTGGGGCCATAGCTCTATAGCTCCATTTTAATGGAGCCATAGCTCAATAGCTACAGTATAGTGGGGCCATAGCTCCAGAGCTCCAGTTCCTCAGGACCAGTGCTTCAGATCAGGTAGACCATAGAGAACCAGAAGTAAACATTTGTGAGGTGTGAGGAAATATGAAAACAAATGTATACGAAGATCATTTAGTGTGAGTCCTAGTCTAGTAGGTTACCCCAAGGTACCTTTTGAGCACAGTACAGTCCCCGACACTGCTCCCCGGGCGATGAATATGGCTGCCCACTACTCCACTTTGGTGTTATGGGTTAAATGCAGAGCAGCAGTTTATGAATCACTGTATGCTCTGCTGTGGGGTCTTCACAGTGACCGTCACTTTCACTTTTCTTTTATATTGAACATTTTCTTCTAGATTTTTTTTCATTTAACTTCTTATCACATGAATACAGCAGTGTCATGCCTTTGTCACAACACATGGGTTTCCATTAAAGTCATGACGTATAGATTGTATAGATATAGATTTTATTTCATTATTGTGTGTGTGTACCTCATACGTGTGTCTGTGTGGTTTCAGATGTGACTGCCATTATATTTGTGGTGGCCAGCAGCAGTTACAATATGGTGATCCGAGAAGACAATCAGACCAACCGTCTCCAGGAGGCCCTGAACCTGTTCAAGAACATCTGGAACAACAGGTGCAGGAACATGCTCAGTCAAACCGAACACATGATCTGCAATAACTCAAATAGAATCAGATATAATAAGACATAGTTATACTCCGATATAATCACAATGAAATAAATGTGAAAAATATTACAACACTGAATTGTGTCAGAAACACTCAACACTGAGAGGTTTCGTGCTGCATTTATTGTTGGATGTACATTATCAATTACATTTTTTTGGCATTCTGTTTTGGAATTGACAAACTGAGAGTCCTCCTCTTTTTTTTCTCTCACTTTTTTCTCTCTCTCCAGATGGCTACGAACAATTTCTGTTATTCTTTTCCTGAATAAGCAAGACCTGCTAGCAGAGAAGGTTCTGGCAGGAAAATCAAAAATCGAGGAATATTTCCCTGAGTTTGCGCGATACACTACACCAGACGATGGTTAGTTTTTTTTCTCCTCTCTTTTCTTTCACACATAACACACAAAACCCTGTAGGAGATCCAGTATGTGTGTCTTCTGTTTGCATACTGAAGTCTCCTTTTCCACACTTTTATTTTCTAGCGACCCCAGAGCTTGGGGAGGACCCACGAGTCACACGAGCAAAATATTTCATTCGGGATGAGTTCCTGGTAAGTATCGCTTTGATATTGACAATGTTTTCTTCGGAGTCTGCTTCAGTGTGAAAAAGCTGACAAATACAGAAATATAATAATTAAGTACTAATAATAATTATCAATAATTGAATAACTCAGTCTGACCTTATATATGTATATTTCATCCAAAGCTTTTTTTTTTTTTTTTTGTTTGCTTGTTTGCAGCGGATCAGCACAGCAAGCGGAGACGGCCGGCACTACTGCTATCCACACTTTACCTGCGCCGTGGACACGGAGAACATCCGCCGAGTTTTTAACGACTGTCGGGACATCATCCAGCGCATGCACCTCCGGCAGTACGAGCTATTGTGATCACCATGGCAACAACGGGACACGGTCCGAAACTTTCTGCAGAGCCCCGCCCTGCTCATGCCCCCGAAAATCTGATTTACATATGAGTCCCCAAACCAAACACACATACTCACTTTCTCCATGTCTCCTGAGAGACTTGGGGCTGATGGGCGAAAGGAACGTGTTATCAGTGAGAGTGTGTGGTCCACTAAAAACAACGACAAAGAAGAGGAGCACAGACACACATACACACACACACACACACACACACACACACACACACACACACAGTGAGAGAGAATGAATAAAACTGACCAACTGACCAGACTGCTGGATATCCGCCCACACACGCTCTGCTCAGGACGAGGAAGACATTTTGTAACACACACACACACACAGTTCTACTCCTCACTCCTCTGTCATATGTATGTTCAACAATTGTCTGTTTCTTATCATGTATGTAACACACACACACACACACACACACACACACACACTCACACAGCACTGTTTTGATCCTCCACTCTTTGGTCCAGTCGAGTGTTTAGTGCCTGAGCGAGCCCGGCGTCTCCTCGTCTTTTGGAACAGATAGACCGATGGAGGAGTGAAAGTGATGGACTGATGTTAAAGACAGGGTGAAAGAATGTAGACTTCTCTTTTTTTTTTTTTTATCAAAAACAGGAGGGGGTGTGGGGTGAGGGTGGGTGCCGTGGATTTCTGGAGTGTTTTCGGCCCCGAGTTGCTTGGCCTGTGGAGCGGAAAATGACTTGAACCGAGAGCCGTGATTCGTCTCTGGCTTTTCAACGCACCACGGAGAATAAACGCAAGAAATACAAACGTCAGATACACACAGAGCAAAAAATATGAGATAGAGAAGACTGTGTGTACCACCCTGGCTTTTTCTTTTTTCTTCCCTTCTCTGATTCTGAGGATTAATAGAAAATCTCAAATCTCTCACGCACGCACACACGTGTTCTCTCCCCTGCTCTGTCAGTTTCACTCACATAATGGTGATGTGTTGTGTTGGACATTGCTGGTTTAGTTGAAGTTGGGAAGTTGGAGACAACAAAAAACCTAGCATTTGTGGGGTTTCTTAACTTCCCTATTGTGTGTGGTTTATTATAAACAGTGTTTAGTTTGTAGATTTAGTTGCTTGGTGGGATGAAGATAGAGATATATATATATATATATATATATATATATATATATATATATATATATATATATATATAATCTCTAATAAATATAAATAATATGTGTGTTTGTGTGTGTATATATATATATATATATATATATATATATGTGTGCACACACATATATTCTTGTAATAATACAAGTCATTTCTGTTTGTAAGTTTCCCCCTTTGTGTGTTGGTGCACTGCGTGTGCAAATCTGCCTTTCCATCCCATTAAACCTTTAAACCATCTCTTAACACTCTTTACCTAAACTTTCATTCTGTGTCTCTCTCTCTCTCTCTCCCCCTCTCCCTTTCCCTCTCATTCAGTCTCCCTCTATCAGTCTCTATCAACCCCCTCTCTGCTTTCTCTCTCTCTCCCTGACTATATCCCTTTCAACCCATCAGTCTATCACCACTTTCACTTTCTCCTCTCTTCACTCCTCTCTCCTGCTCCCTCACTCTTGTCCCAATCATTGTCTCTTTACTTTCTCTCTTTATCGCTCTCCTCTCACTAACAATCTGTCTTTCCCTCTTTCTTTCACACTCTTGCTTGTTCTCCCTCACTCTCCTCCTCTTTCCCACCTCAGCTTGGCTTCTGTCTTTATTTCTTTCTTTTTTTCTCTGCTGGATTATTATTATTATTATTGTACAGACTGTAAAATGTATTATTTTGTACAACTTTATCGAAGAAAAAAAGACTAACTTGTAGAAGCTTCCTGTGCCTTGATCACGACTGTACATGTAAAATGAGCTAAGATGTAAGTAAGATATGTTTCATTGCGCTGTTTGGCTCCGCCCTGCCTCCTTCACTTCCCTCTAAACGTTGTCGGACCGCGGCTCAGAGCCGCTCCTTTCCCTCCTGATCTACGACCAGCCTCCCTCAAGCCTGAACCTACCCGAACATTTAAAAGAAACTGCAAAACTGGTCTCAGGTCAGGAGCGAAGGCCACTCAGCCGATGGAGCGCTGGGGGGAGGAGCCATTGTCTGTCATTCAACTATTCACAATTCTTTCACCTTTGAATTTGTTCTACCCTGTCTCTGGTTTATATTTTAGGATTCAAAGAAGAACAACCGATGCTGTGTAGTACAAAAAGAAACCTACAGTATATATAAATATATATTTATATGTGTAAATATATTATTTATATATATTTGTTTGCTTTTTACCAGTTTTGTTTTCCTTTTTTTTTTCTTTTTGTCATAGCCTACATTTTTGGAGGTGGGGATGGGGCTTAACTCCCTTTTTTATAGCTTTAACTCTTTTAAAGGAGAGAAAAAAAATAATCCAAATGCAAAAATGTTTCTCATTTCTTCAACAAACCAAATCCCTTTGCTAAAAAAGAGTGAAAAGACAAAAAAGAGAGAGGTCAAAGTGTGGTTGTTGAACTTGTTTAGAGAGCTCCAGCATCAGATTTGGTTCAGGGTCCTCCCCTCTGGTGGTCATTTGTTTTTAAAAAAAAAAAAAAAAAAGGACAAACAAAAAAAAAAATCAGCAAAAAAATAAACAGTAAAGCTGCTCAAAATAAAAAACACTCAAAATGAAGCCGGCTGCCCGTCTGAGGCGCCGGCCTGTCATTACCGTGTACCACAGCTTCCTGTCCTGCTACCCAGTCATTTGACCACAGGCCAGCTTATTGGTGCTCTATTGGTCCACCCTGTAACACAAACATTGTATTTATTCTCTTTTATTTATTTGTGATTTTATACTTTCTTTTTTTGCAAAACACCATTGTTTGAGTCAAAAAAAAAAAAGAAAAGAAAAAACTCTTGGTTACTATTGACCAGTCTGAGACAGTCATGTCTTCTGCAAAATGTGGTACAGGTTTTTTTGTTTGTTTGTTTTTTGTTTTGTTTTTTGGGGGGGGGGGTGTTTATGTTTATTTTTGGTGGGTTTTTTTTTCCTCTTGCTTTTGTTTTCTAGTTGAGACTCGCTGCAGCAATAAGTGAGTGAGATTTTGAGTATCGATTGCCCTCCTGCCTGACTCTCTCTCTCTACCGTACGTGTTTTCAGTGTATCTGTTGCTTTTTTCCTCCCATGTCTCACACTTACTGTACATTTTGTACAAAGATTCAAATTATAGCGGTAAAAGAAGAGTGTAATACTGTCTGAATCACACACACACACACAAACACACACACACACACACAGTGAACATTTACAGACCTTTAAGGTTGCTCACAGCTTTTAGTTCTTTAGAGTGCAGCTCAGGTCGGTTTGAATGAGGAAGACGCAGAGGACCGTAAGAAATGGAAGCAGCCAAAAGAAGCAAGAAGGTGCCTTTCAGTAACTCTTTACTAGAGACCGAGTCAGCTTTAACTTTATCTCTCAGTCTAAATTATAGTTTAACTGTGATGCTACTACTGGTTTAAATCTTGACATTTTTCCAGCAGCCACATAAAAGAAATATTCCTCATAAAATGCTAAAATACAATGCAATATTAGATTTTAAACTAGTTGATCAATCGTAATTTTATGATTAATGATTTTAAGAGAAGCAGCTTGAGCTGCATTTATATGCATGAAAAATGTTCTAGTAAAAATGTCTTATGTACAACTTTTTTTACTTTTAGTCATGGGCGTCCGAGTGCAGTTCTAAAAGCCGTGGGGAAAATGGCATCTTCCCTTTAATGCTGATATTAGGATTGCCAACCTGTCCAGGGCATCTCTTCGCCCCACAGCCAAGTTGGGGAAAGGGAAAGTGAAGTGAAAGTGACTACCCTTACCAGTGTGAAACAGCACGCAGTGGGCCACACCGAAATTCAACCGCTGCTTTTTATTAATACATACACTGTGAAACAGGGAAGCTATTTAAAGCACCCAGGGAGCAGTGATGGGCAAGGTATCTTGCTCACAGGTACCTCAGTGTAACCTACTGATTCTGGACCCACAACCTTCATAATAATAGTAATAATAATAATCCTTTATTCATAATCCCACGAATAAGAAATCTGACCTCTGCATTTCACCCATACACACACGTGCAGCAGTGGGCAGCTACTGAAAGCGCCCAGGGAGCTGTGACTGGGACGGTACCTTGCTCAAGGGTACCACGAGGGCAAGCACCTTCATCTTGTACTATAATCTTCTTCTAAATCATTCTTCTTTTTCCTAAAATCTTTGATATTTTTCTTTATTCTTCTATAATCTTCTAGGTTCTAGTGGTTGGGAACTAGATCCCAGGATTGAAAGGCTGTGGGTTCGAATCCCAGACCAGCAGGTTCCCCCGAGCACTGTCCCCATTAATGCTCTTTATAAAGGGACGCCTTCCGCAGGACAGCTCAGGGGATGAGACAAGACAGCACAGCTGGTCTTGGGCAGATGATGGGTCAATTAAACAAAGCACATGGTAAAACAAACAAATAAATAAGACATGGTGAAGTGACCACATGAGGGCAAAACTTGACAGGAACACTGAATTATCGGATTTGATTGGCAGGATCTGCATTATGTAGTATTACACACTTCCGGAAGTGCAGGAAACAGACCTGCCTCAGTCTGCTGGAGCATCAAGTCCAGTAAAGCCCATCCTGCGTTTGTGGAGCAGAAACACTGAGCCTTCACTATAAGCGCAGTCTTAGAATTAACCACGTTCAAATAAAACGCAAGTGTAAAAAAACTCGAGATTATACTGTTTATCATAAAGAAAAAAGTCAGTTCTGATTAAAAGTCACTTTTTGACTAAACCAATGTTGCGATCACGAAAAAAACGACCAAAAATTTCAATAATTGCAAAATTGACTGTTTCTACAGACGTCAGATGAATGCAAAAAAAAACAGTTGCCGTAGTAACAGCTCAAATGTCTCGCGCGGTTAAATAAAAGTTAATATGTAAAAAGCTTCACTGAGTTGTGGCCACTGAAGAAACGATGATTCTGAGAATCACTTGGGGGCGGGGGCAGCTGGTCAAATGGCGCGCATGCGCAGTGATGCACTCAGTCTGTTTCCAGACCAGTTGGGGCGCGCACGCGCAGTGGCGCACAGCAGTATGTCTCCAGACCAGTAGGGGGCAGCAGTGCCTAAATGCGGTGTGTTTACACCGTGAGCCGTTCAGTTTAGTGCGCCGTGTTTTGGTTTTTTAAACGCGCTGCTATTAAAAGCCGGTGATGGATGAAGAGTATTACAGCGGTGTTGCAGAGTGGGATGGCCACGCGGTGAGAAACAGCTCCGTTTACTGAACTGTGATGGAGAAAATGAAGTTTATCGCTCGCCATTTTGCAGACTGAACGCTTCACATCGCTCATGCTGGCCTAGCGTCCTCCAGTAGGCGTTTCCCGTTCCACCTTAAATCGTGCCTTAGATGCATTGAAAGTGACTCTTCTGAACACACCAAACACACTGAACTATTTAACCCCTCACACTGAGCAACAGCCATAAATCCAGAGCAGGGTGAGGAGCAGTACTTCAGGTTAAACTACTGGTCTGGGACTCGAACCTACGACCTTCCAGTCATGGGGGGGGCAGTGCTGGTGTTAAGGGTACTTCAGGGTAACCTACTGATCTTACTGAGGTTAGCCAGTTAGCCATGCACTCAATGACCTGAGAACAATGTTGGGGAAGGTACCTTATACCCTTGGTATAACCTACGTACCTGGGACTCAAATCTGTGAGCATCTGATCACTGGGCCTTTTAGGGCTGCTCAGTTATTGCAAACATTATAAAAGTGAAAGTGACCATTTGTCATTGTGAAACACAGTGAAACAACAAAATGCCATCACCCACACACCCACTGTCCAGCAGTGAGCAGCTGTTTAAAGTGCCTGGGGGGCAGTGACAGGGCAGTACCTTGCTCAAGGGTACCTCAGGGTAGCCTACTTGTCTAGGATTTGAACCTATGACCCCCTAGTCTTAGGGTCAAGTTCCTAAGCACTAGGCCACCACTCACCCCCATTCAGGTGCCTGTCAGAAAGCAGGCGCAACAGCAGCACAATCAGCAAAGTGGGACCGCCTTTAAGTGCTGTTTCTGTCTGCAGGAGGATGGATACACAGATGGAGAAGCTGATGGCAAAGTCCAGGAGGAATGCCTGCAAAAGTTCTCCAGCAGAGACTATATCATGGAGCCCACAGTGTTCAACACTTTGAAAACGTGGGTAACCTGTGAAATCAAGTGTGTGTGTCAGAGAGGGAGATCTGATCTGATGTCATGGCAAGCCAAACATACATGTGTATCAAGTCTTTTGCTTTTTCACAGATATTTCCAGGCAGGTGGTTCACCTGAGCATGTCATCCAGCTCCTCTCTGAGAATTACTCTGCAGTGGCTCAGACCGTCAACCTGCTGGCAGAGTGGCTCATTCAAATGGGTGCGACTGTGGCGACCGTAAGAAAGTATCGGAAAGAAATCTGTTTCCTGCAGCACATAGTGATTTAAATGTGTGTGTGTGTATAGGTATGGAGCCAGCTCAGGTGCAGGAACGAGTCGAGAACCATCTTAAGAGCCTCCTTATCAAGCACTTCGACCCACAAAAAGCTGACTCTATTTTCACTGTTGAGGGAGAGGTGAGGTCTCTTTAGTTGTTTTTGATTTTTTTTTTTATTAGAAAAGCATGATATTTCAAAACAGCCAAATGAAAAAACAAATGAAAGGAGGAACCTCAATGAATGAGTAGAGCGTATCATTCTTCCATATCTGTGTATTGCAAGATATGGCCTAAATTAACGTCCTCCCATGCTCTTTTGAGCAGGCACTGATTTTGGGTTTCCTAAAGATTTGAGAAATTTTGCTGCATTTAAAATCAAATATCAAAAATCTAATATCTTTCATATAAATATCCGCTGATCGAGATAGGAAAGATATTTGATTTGAAAAAGACTGGATTTATTTCTATAAGCTTTAAATAGTGTTTTCAGAGCAGAATAATTGCATCCTCAAATATCCATTTAAAGTAACAGTCAAATATCAAAATCTGTCCTCTTCCAGGGCATTAAATTGCTCTCATTTTTGGTTGATCTTCCAAATTAGAGGGAGTAAGTGAATTAACCTGAAGAGGACAGCAGTTTGTCGATAGAGTACCAATGGGAGAGTGACTGATAAGGTTTTCTGAAAATAAAGGATTACATTGATCATATACCACAAGCAAGCCTGTCATACGGTGCTGTGTAAAACTGACTATTTTGTTATTGTGAAACACGGCACACAGTGAAACAACAAAATTCAACCTCTGCGTTTAACCCAAACACACAGGAGGGGGCAGTGATGGGGACGGTACCTTGCTCAAGGGTACCTCAGGGCAACTTACAGGGCTGGGATTCGATCCCACGACCTTCCGACCCTAGTCCCCAAACATGGCCACTGCTGCCCCAAATGAGACAAACAAATATGCTTGTAAAAGACACAAACAGTCTATAACAAAAGAAGTTTGTAGAATTCTGTCCAAATTCAATATTTGTTTTGATCACAGTTATTCTTCAGCACAGCCTTTTGTTTTCCGTTCTCTGTGGAGATTAATCCAAACTGCTTCGGCTTCTGGAACTGGTCGGCCGCGAGTCTGGACTGAGAATGAGAGTCAAAAACTGTCCTTCAGGAAGCCTGAAGAAATGTTCTTCAACAACACATTAAAAATACAAGAAATTCTCTTTGGAAGCCAAATATGCAGAAATGGGATCTAAACGTATTACTATGGCTTTCAATGTGGCAGCGGTGGCCTAGTGGTTAGGGAGTTGCCCCAGATCGGAAGATTGTGGGTTTTATTCCCTCACCTGTAGGTTGCCCTGAGGTACCCTTGAGCAAGGTACTGTCCCTGTCACTGCTAACCGGGCGCTTTCAATAGCTGCCTCCTGCTGCATGTGTGTGTATGGGTGAAACGCAGTGGTTGAATTTCGTTGGGTTTAGTTGTGCTGCGTTTCACAATGACGAGGGTAGTCACTTTCACTTTCAAAAGATGCATAACATTCCTTTCACCAGAAAAGATATTTTAAAGTCAGTTCTGTAGCAGCGGATCATTCAGTAATCCAAACTTTCATTCCTTGTCCCTGAGGACATGCAGCTCATAGTGTTAGTGACCCGATGAGGATGATCTGAAATTCTCCTCATTAACTGCTCTAAAGCTCCTCATGTTTTATCACTACCTAGATTAGTGGAACCTCTTAGAATATTCCAGAAATGACAGTATCTAGCACTGTTGTAGCATTAAATAGATGCCTTTGTAAGGCTTGTTAATTAGATCAAAATACTACTTTTATGTTACATCTAAAAAAAAAAAAACATCCTCGTCTCATTACTATACTAGAGCAGTAAACGGACAATCAGATTGGCTACTTGGAATATTTTTCAAGTTTTATCTATATATATATATATTTTATGATTTATACATCATTTACACAAATGCTTGTCTACATTTTCTATGCGATTATTTAGTTTGAATTGAGTTGCATTAAGGATGTGCTCCTTTCAGACACCAGCATGGTTGGAGCAGATGATAGCACACACTACATGGAGAGATCTCTTCTACAAACTTGCTGAAGCCCATCCAGACTGCCTGATGCTCAACTTCACAGTCAAGGTGAGGAATAGCAGTATCACTGCGTCTGTAAAGCAAACCTCACAGATAAGAAGTTTCAAAAGAAAGTATTGTTTTAACCTCCAAAGAAGCCTAAAGTGTTTTTTGTTTCAGTACTTTTTTCTCATTCATTTGTATATGCAAATTCACTCTATTATCAAACATGACTGTGACATCACTGCAGATTGAACTGCTTAGACAGTTGTGGCACTCAGGACCCTGTGATTGTGTGTTTTTATGTTTCTGTCTTTAACCATGTCACAGACATCCTCACTGCCTGTTTTTTGCATTTGATTAGCTGATCTCAGATGCCGGGTACCAGGGAGAGATCACTAGTGTGTCTACAGCTTGTCAACAGTTGGAGGTTTTCTCGAGAGTCCTGCGCACCTCCCTGTCCACGCTGCTTGACGGAGGAGAACAGAACCTGGAGAAGAATCTTCCTGAGTTTGCTGTGAGTCCATGAGTCCATCTGTGCTGTCCTAAGATGGAGATGAAAAAATCTAGAAGTTAATATGTATATTAGTATTTATAGGTTGCCATGGGGGTGGGCCATCTCCATTTCTTCCTGTCTTCTGCATCTTCCTCCTTCGGACCAACTGCCTGCATGTCCTCTCTTGCCACATCCATAAAACCCCCCTTTGTCCCTCCTCTTTCCTGGCAGCTCCACAAATCTACAAATACCAACCAATGTTTGAAGAAAAAGATAGCTTCCTGAAATATGAAGCTCTTTGCCTTAATATGCATTTTTCTTTCTCGTATGTGTGTGTGTTTATTGAGCAGAAGATGGTTTGTCACGGTGAGCACACGTACCTGTTTGCTCAGGCTATGATGTCCATTCTGGCACAAGAGGAGCAGGGCGGATCAGCTGTGCGTCGTATTGGGCAGGAAGTGCAGAAATGCGCGCTTCAGAGGTGGAGCAAAGTTTTAAATTGCAGTTATGAACGTGGACCCATGATTGGATGATCACAGACAAATATATTATCATATTTATTATGGAAACATTACATAAGGGTACCAAGGCAGCAAAATAGAATTAAATTCCACATCATTTGGTCATCTAGACACCTATGTACTATGATGCTTCTTTTTTTTTTCTGAAAAATGCAGTTTATTTACTTTGCATGTTGTTCTCATAGTGGGCATGATGCCAGCCAGATCACATTGGCCCTGGGAACAGCAGCAGCATACCCACGTGCCTGCCAGGCTCTGGGCGCCATGCTGTCCAAAGGGGCGCTTAACCCGGCAGATATCACCGTCCTTTTCAAGATGTTCAGTAGCATGGACCCTCCCCCTGTAGAACTGGTTAGTCTTTTTCTATTGAATGTTAGTTCAGTATCCATGTTAATTGTTTGAGGCTGTTCATTTGTGGAGAGGTACATTTCCATTGGTCATTTCAGTTGGCTGCATGTTCGAGCATCAGTATTTTTAGAGTTAATATTTTTTGATTAACCAAAGCGTCATGCAGGTTTTAGCTGTACAGATTGGCTTCTTAAAAGCACATATTGAACCTCGTATGTTATAATTAAGGGAATAATATAATAAAAGTGTACAAAAGACTAGCACATTATCAATGCAGTAATATTTTAATGCAGTTTACATCATCAAACACCAGCAGTCTCCTGATTGGGTGAATGCAACATGACCAGAATTCACACTTACAATTTAACACTGCTCTAGATCTGATGTGGAGTATTGTGTGTAGATTGATGAGATAACAATGAATCGATTTTAGTCTGAAGCAACAAATTCATAAACTCCTTGGGGTCTGAAAACTTTAGGTATAGACTGTAAGTGCACCATAATACGACCATGTTCTGTTGTTACTCGGTGTTGTCAGTACTATTTAACAAAGCTACAAATCCAACTTTAATGCTCTCTCTGTTTGTAGATCCGGGTTCCAGCCTTCTTGGATCTTTTTATGCAGTCTCTGTTTAAACCTGGGGCCAAAATCAACCAGGACCACAAGCACAAGTACATTCACATTCTGGCTTATGCAGCCAGTGTAGTCGAGACGTGGAAGAAGGTATAAATACTATTTTTATTAATGGTTGCTTGTTTCTGCCACATCTGAGTATTTAAAATAAGGGGCGCTGCAGATTATTTTAAATATAATCTCTGTGCTTAGTCAGGTCAGTGGCTCCCAATCAAACCACTGTGTCACAGGAAAAGTATTTCTCTTTTCACCTGCATCAGTTCACTAAAATTCTCCAGGTTTATTCATGAACTTGCTTTGCACTGATCTTTAAGCATGTGTCTTTGTTTAATGCAGAACAAGCGTGTCAGTATCAATAAAGATGAGCTGAAGTCCACGTCCAAAGCCATTGAAACGGTCCATAATCTGTGCTGTAATGAAAATAAAGGAGCTACAGAGCTAGTGGCAGAACTCAGCACCTTGTACCAGTGTATCAGGTTTGTAGACACACAGTTCAAGTCATTACTGTGGTTAGGGAGTTGGCCTCTCCTGGATCAGAAGATCGTGGGTTTGAATCCCGTACAAGTAGGTTGCCCTGAGGTACCCTTGAGCAAGTTACTGTCCCCGTCACTTCTGCGCTGATGCTTTCTGTGGCTACCCCTTGCTGCACGTGTTTGTGTGTGGGTAAAATGCAGAGCTGTAATTTCATTGTGGTGCCGTGTACTCACAGTGATGAGAATAGTCACTTTCACTTAACCGAGCAATGACTTTATTGCTATTATTTATCATAGATTTTGTTGGAACATTATTTTTGATGTTCTGCAGTTTTTTCAGTCTCTGAAAGAAGCTCTGTTCATCAATCTGGACATGCCTAGCATTTCTTCACCTTTTATTTATAGCTTCATACTGTGATTGAAATATTTAGCAATTGTTTAAAGCTTGAATAATTAATAGTTGAATAGTTGAATAATAAATGGTTTATGTTAATCAACATCCATTCAAAATTTTTGAACATCAGTGTATATTAAAGACTTGCATCTTATGCAACATGAGAAAAATACATCATGGTGCCTGGTGATGTATCGGTTGGTTTGTATTAAGGTCTGATGGATTTATGAGTAACCGCATATTTACTGGCTGGTTTTGTATCATAACAGATGCTGACAGTTGTTGACTCCTGTATAAATGTTGTAAATTTAAAATGCTGTAATTTTCTAAAGCCTAAACAGTATACAGTTTGGGTAAACTTTTAAATAACTAATAGGTTTTACCTGTAAATTAGGTTTTTTAAATGACAAAAAATAAAAGCCAAACAAAAGCAAACATACAAAAAAAAATAAATAAAAGAAGAATCCAGAGTCAAGCTTTTGAACGATTAACAAATTATTTAATTAAAAAAATTGATTTTGAATTGAAAATTGAATTAAATTGTTCCTGCAACAAACTGTGTTTGGAATATTTTAAAGAATTTCCACCTTTTTTTGGGAATAGTTGCTTATATTTTATATATATATATATATATATATATATATATATATATAATTTCTATTATTTTTTTTAAATAAAACTTTTTGGATGTGACTATTTTAAGTGAAAGTGACTATTTGTCATTGTAAATACACAACACACACTGAGAGACAACAAAATTTAACCTGTGCTTTTCACCCACACACACCGAGCAGCGGGGGCAGCTATTTAAAGCAGCTGGGGAGCAGTGATGGTGACAGTACCTTGCTGAAGTGTACCGCAGGGCAACCTGCTGGTCTGGGATTCTAACCCACAACGTTCCAATCCTGGGGCTGACTCCATAACCACTAGGCCACCGCTGCCACTTTTTAAGCTTTTTGATGGTTCTTTGTACTTCTTAAATGTTCTTCACGCTCACACAACATTTAATGTGGTGTAGTTGCGTCCTCAGTGTCTTTGTGCCATCAAGAGTTTCTAACACCTCTCTGTCTCTCTCTCAGGTTTCCAGTAGTAGCAATGGGAGTACTTAAGTGGGTCGACTGGACAGTATCTGAACCTCGTTACTTTCAGCTGCAGACAGACCACACGCCTGTCCATTTGGCTTTGCTGGATGAGGTAAAAATTGACACCAACATTTGGAAACAGATGTTTTCAAAAATGACACTGCGTAATCCTGATCCTGATCTATACCAGCTCCACAAACAATTCACCGTCTGTGCATAATGTATGTTTCCTCGTCAGATCAGTACGTGCCATCAGCTCCTCCACCCTCAGGTTCTGCAGCTGCTTGTTAAACTCTTTGAGACGGAGCACTCTCAGCTCGATGTCATGGAGCAGGTTGGTTTACACTGAAAGCGCACACAGAAAGGATAACCCTGCAAAAATGTCTGTAATGTTATTGGGGACCTGAGGGGTGTGTGTGTGTGTGTTCTTAGCTGGAGCTGAAAAAGACGTTGCTTGACCGCATGGTTCACCTGCTGAGTCGAGGCTACGTGCTGCCTGTGGTCAGCTACATCCGAAAATGTCTTGAGAAACTGAACACAGACATCTCGCTCATCAGATATTTTGTCACTGAGGTGAGGCCTGTGGCGAATGATAGTGGTTTATTTTTGTTACATTTCTGTTTCAAGCTTATATTTATTCTTCAAGCTGCAAAATTTGAGCCTCAACTGCAAATCGGCAACAGTCCTTATGTATGTAAACTTTTCTAAAGTGTTAAATGTGGTCACCTGGTCACACTGGAATGTGACCATGTACTATAGTAAAAATCCCTTTACTTTTGTCCCTTTACTTTTGTCCCTGTCCTACAGTGTCTCACACCATCAAGTTCCCATGGGAAAGCAAGTAGTTGTACCTGCAAATAGTTACATTTTGTCCGGTGTCTTGCGTTATCTCTTAAGAGTTCCCAGAAAACATCCAGCAGAAGAGAGATACATTTTTAATTGAACAATAGTGCTCATAGACAGCCGGTAGTGAACAGTTACAGTTCTAATCAAGCAGCCGCACTCACAATTGGGAAACTGGATGCGAAGAAACCTTGAAATACAGGTGGTGGACAAGACAGGGAGTCATCAGTAAAAGGACCTTTGTCTATTGTTGGTAAAGGGGCAAAGGTGGGGGGAACTGAGGTGCTAATCATGAAAGCATTGAATATTATTGGTGGAAAACTATAAATGGGATGGATTTATGTAAATTTTAAAGGGGATTAAAATGTATTTAAAGTCCGAAGTTGGGATGAGCATTTGGAGCTGCTCCCACTGGACCACGCCTGCTGAAACTCTTCAGTAAATTGGTTGTGCTGCATCTCTCTGACTTCGCTTGATTTTTGACTTCATTTCATTTCTGACTTAGAAAAAGTTTCAGACTTAGGCTCACACTTCAATTTTTCACGACAGTACCATGTAGTCACACTGGAAACATTCTGGAAGTACTTCAAACAGTGATTAAATAAAAACTTAAATATTAGTTTTAAGAGAAACTGAGAGAATAATTATTCAGGTACAGGTTTGGAAGTGCCAGCGAATATGCCACATTGTAATTGTTCAGTCTGTATGCTTGTAGATCATTTTACAAACTCTAAACTTTCCCCTTCAACAGGTTCTAGATGTAATTGCACCACCATACACGTCTGATTTCGTCCAGCTGTTTTTACCAATCCTGGAGAACGATAGCATAGCTGGAACCATTCGCACCGAGGGAGAGCACGACCCTGTGGCCGAATTCATTGGTGAGTAGATTACAGGCATGTTTCAATAAAGCTGCCATATCAGAACACTTGGCTCAGTTTCTAGATGGGCATGAGGAAATCTGGCTTACTTGTTCTGATAGTGTGCGTGTGATTCTTATGAAAGCATCAGCAGAAACGTACATCTGTGAGTCTTCTATTTAGTCTGTTAACCTTAATCTAGCCAGGTGAGATTATAGTGCTCAGATTTAATATAATCAAAACTCTAGGTAGTCCATGCGCTGTAGTTTTTAATGTGCCTTTCACTCGTTTCTGTAGTTGCCTTGCACCTCAGGAAGCGTGCTGTGACAGGATATAGTCGTTTATCCTTTTAACCCTCAGACTTACTTCCGTTTGTTCTGTTTTCTTCTTCAGCACACTGCAAATCCAACTTCATCATGGTGAACTGAGACCAGCCTTGAAAGTCAATAAACCTTGACTAATTCTGATTAATATCAACAAACATCGACTTAAGAAGTCAAAATTCCTGGATGACTGTACTTGGTGGAGTGAGAGATGATCTGGGGTCAGTTTTTGCTTTTGATATTCCACCAAAGATGGTTTGTTGTGGTGTAACTGATAGCACATTTGTATTTTTCAGACCTGGACCACCTGGACCAGGTCAGGACTTGTTCTTGATTGTGAAGTGAAAAGTTGTGACAAGTCATTGTTTTTCTTAAAACGTTCTATTTTTCAAACCCCCTTTCCTTTTGTATGATAGGTGCTTTTCTATTAATAAATTGTAATTATAAAAATTGAGTTTTTATTACAAAATTAACATGCAAGGTCTTTCCACTGTTTCCACTTCTCACGAAGCAGTATGTCTTGCTTACCTGCCGATCTTAGACTGAAAAAAGTGTAATTTTGGATTAACTGTCAGACCTCTACTCATTCTGCAGGCCTGACTTGCTCAAAGGCAGATAAAATTCAGGATTTCGCTTCATAAGCAGCTCTTGCACCAAACAGTCTTGCTGAGCTGAACCCTTTCAGTCATTTTTTCACGAACAAATCAACTTGGAGCAGAGGAAGCAAATCCTGTCTACAAATGAAGAATATAAAGAATTTATTACACTGCTTATTACTCTTTGTTTTCTACCTTTATGCACTCTGCTGGCTGTTAAAAATCACACATTCATGTGCAGGATTAATCACAGCTTGAGTAAAAAGGGTTTAACAGGGAAAGTTACCCGGCTTGGTGAAGTGTGTAAACATCAGAAACCCTGTCTAATGATGAGTCCTGAGGCCTCGTTCAGTTTGAGCCCAGTGAATACTGGAAATGTCATGCCAGTGCCAACAGGGCAGAACAAACCTATTGATGGAAAACCTGATCAGTCTCATGACCTCGTTTTTTGCTCCTGAGTCCCATCACTTCATTCGTCTGTCTTCTTACCGATATGCCCAACAATTGGGACCTTTTTAAAGTTCTCTACAGTGCAATCATTTACTTCCTGGCAAACTGAAGCTTTTCTCTTCATGCCTCCTCGAGAATTGTTCTTAAAGCTACACAGAGGAGTTTTAATACCTCGAGTCCGCTTTGCACTGTACATGTGGAAATGCTTTTAGTTTCACTGTTAAACAGTCGTGAGTGGTTATAGAGTTCACCAAGTAAGATCTTTTTTCATGATAGAGATATTTCAGATCAAATTTCTTTCTCCAGGATGAGGGTTCACCACTATCCTTCCAGACTTTAATAATCTTTTCCTAGCTCAATTTTATTAGTTTTAGCAAGCTCTTTAGATATTTCTTTGGCATGACCATCAAAAATAGGATGTGTTTTCCAAAATTGTTTCAGAAATAAGAAGCTTCACTTCAGGTTTAATATGTGGTTTCCACCTAAAACAAAACAATGCAGATACTCCTTAGTTTTTTTCAGGTTGTTACTTTCTGGCTATATGGTTTAAAAGGTATTTTTATTTTTAAAAAAAAAAACAACGCACATATTAAGGACTCAAACATTCAATTGCTTTATTTAAGACCGCTGTTAAAGGCAGTGCATTGTTTATGAAAGATTCCTGGATTTAAACCCAACTCCCTTTTTGTTCAGTTTGGAAAAATTGCACAATCCTCCTCTTGTAAAAGGGTCAGAAACTTAGTCCCTTTCACGAGTCTGAAGTAAAAATAAAAATGAACTGGCACATTAAAAAAAAAAAAAAAAGCAATCTTATTTTGAGACTATTTCTAAAGACTATTTCCCAAGGACAAGTCTGAAAAGACTAAAAATAAGTGTGTACCTGATACAGAAGACTGCTGATATAACTAATTCTTTGGTTTCAGTAATTACTGTGACATTCCCTGATTTAATAATAAAAAAGTGGCACTAAAAGTGTGCGTCACTCTATTTCAACTGAACTCCGCTGAGGACAGTGCTGGAGCCTGAGCCCGATTCACATGTAGCCCTGTGGTACGATGGGATCCCCGTACATGCAGTCCTCTTCCAGAGCCAGGTTATATTTGCTCCCACTGCCGCCTTTGTAAGCGCTGGTGACGATTCTCAGCCATCCCTTTTCACCCTTAATGAACAGAAAACACATCATATAAGGGATCATATTAGCCTTGTTCCCTGGCAACCATGGTCTGCAGTAAACAAAGTACACTGATTGGATGAGGAGCCATTTGTTGTGCATATTAATATTCCAATAAACATGCATTTTTCAACTTGACATTCTGTCCAAGAGTGCCCCACAGTCACTGTAACAACCCACTTATGGCTACTTGCTTTATATGTCAGAGATAAGGTCAATTCTGTACCCCGCACATTCAGCTTACCCATGGTTCACCCCAAGAGTTCCGGACAATCCAATACTCCACTTCATCCTCAACACCCCAACCAGCCACCGACACTATGTGGTTAATATTCGCATACGGTTGGTACTCAGAGTACAAACCACCAGTGTACGCATCCAGCTTTTCCGTAGCCATGATCCCACAGCTTCAAAGAAAGAAGGGATAAATTGAATTAGTCTTCGGGCAAACGTCGCCTCTGAAATAAAATAAAAATCAATAAATTGTGAAAAAAACATTATACACAATATTCCAAAACCCAGGAACGTTCCATCTGAACAAAACCCAGACAGAGCCTAGAACGTAGTAAAGGTGGGTTCAAAGAAAACGCCATTTCCTCGTCTTGTGTCCGGTTTGAGCCAGGGTTGGCCAATCTCCTGACTGAAAATGCTGTAAAATCCTGCCCATAAAGACTACAACACAACTTGTGGTAAAAATGAGTTTCAGTTATCTCATAATTGCTTATCTGGACCAAGGTGTTAGAGAGTGCTGGATTATATCCTAGCATGGGAATCAAACCGAGGGCCCTCTCAGTGTGAGGTGGCAATCCTAACCACTGTCCCACCTCGCTGCCTTCCAGTTTTTCATTCTTGCTTAGACTGAGTGTTAATTCTCTACAAAATATAATATAGAAAAAGTAACTGCATTCTTAAATTCAAATTTTACTTCTCTCACATGGCCCTCTTTCCACGTTTACCCCTTCATGGTACAGAAATTGGGACTTAAATTCAGTTTCTGCATTTGGATTTTGGAAGTTCTGCATCAGTGTCAGATGCACCACTGATTACAAAATCCAGGGCAGAAAACCTCAATAAAACATTGTCCAAAGCCATAAATAACCAAAATGGGAACCTGAAAGAGAAACTAGTACAACACAGCAGACTGCTAGAAGTCTGATTTAAAGATTCACACTTGTTCTGTCTGCAGGTGAAGACATTACGATCTTACTTTCTGGTTCATTTGAATTTATCTGCGTACCTGATGGGTCCTCCAGCATAGATCTCAGCCTTCATCTTCTCCAGACCACTAACAGCACCGAATTCTCCCACCTTCCACACAGTGTAGTTCTTCACAACATTACACGCGCCAAAAGTAGTGCATGTGCCACACTGATTAAAGGGTTTGCACTCTAAACAGAAGGCAACAAAGAAAAGAAGAATCAAAGGTTTTGCTCTGTATTTATTCATTTTGAAGAATTCCTCAACCTCATCATTATAGCTTTGTGATTTCAAAGCCTGAGCAGCTTCTGTTAACTGATCCAGAACCAGTAACCCCCCCATGCTGCTGTTAGGGGTCATCACCAACCAACCATCTGCCTCCATTCCTTCCTGTATCTGCATCTTCCTCTTTCACCTTAACACCTGCATGTCATCTCTCACCACTTCCATATACCCCATCTTTCTCCTTTTCACTGACAGCTGCACACGTCCAAACCAAAGCAATCTTGCTTCTCTGACTGTCTCCGAACTGTCCTAACTGAGTGGTCCAAACCTAGCACCGACGATGAAGATGGGCAGCAGAGCTGTCTCCAACCCATAAAACATTGCTGGTCTCACTACCGTCCTGTAAACCTTCCTTTTCTCTCTTGCTGGTACCTGTCTGTTACAGATCACTTCTGCCACTCCTCTCAGTCATTCCAACCTGCCAGCATCTGTAATTCTTCTGATGTACTTAATCAGTTGCAATGAAATTGAAATGTTTCAGCAGTTAATCACAATTATTTATATGAAAATTAACTGTCAGCTAAAATGTTGGTGATGTTAAGTTTGGTGGGCTGCATTTGAGGGTCTTACCCTGATCTTTGGCCTGGTAGTTGTTGCAGGTTTCATCAGGGATCCCATTGGTGTTGGCGTACTGCCAGACTCCTGAGTGATCACCTCCATGGCAGCTTCCAGCATTCCCACAGTCTATAACATTCTGGACTGAAAGATATGCAGATGGCCATGCTCCTTTCCGCTTGATGTTAATCCTATCTGTGATGAATAAGTGAAGATGAGAGACCATTTAAAATAATTAATAAATAAATGAATGGACTCTTAGGTCAGCACCTGGTTCGCTTTTACTGGGAGAAACTAACAGAGCCTGAACTACAGGAAGTGCCTGTGAATTTTAAACATGTTTGCTCACGTTGTCTGTGATAGAGTTTGGCCTTGTCAGGTGAGCGTCACATGCGGAATGACTAGGCACCATAAATCTCAGTCTAAACTTATACACAGGAACACCAGTATTCCTGTATGATTTTATTTCTTTAACAGCTGAAACCTTGAGAGCAGGAAATGCCCAAAGATAGGGAGACCTTTGAAATGGCTACCAAGGGAAAAAATCCTAAACTGAAATGATTACATAGTGAATATTAAACCAAAAACTAAGTGTTTGAAGGGGAAGAAATAGCATAAATACTTAATTTGAACACATTTAGAATTGATACATGGGTTTGATTGGAACCAGACATTTTGGGAACAGTCAGGCTGTTCCAAGGCTACATTTATACCCAGAAAGAAAACTTTTCTTTTTAGATTTCCCACTACTGTCCCTTCATCATTCCATCTAAACACTCAGGAGACATGTGTAGGTTGACTGGTGGGTTTAAATAGGACTAAATGGCTGTATTTTTGCTGAAGAAATCAACCCTGGTTCCTTTCACCACCACTGTAAGGAAATCAGCAAGTTTTTCCTATTATTTTTTAAGTATAAATTATGCAGAAGGTCTTTGTATTTCCTTTCTAAATCTGATCAATAGTTAAAAACAGTCGGTACCTGCAAGGGCACTTGTGCTGCCGTGAGCCCAGCATGATCCGCAGTACTGGGGAATGTGCTGATTGCGTGTAGTGCTGACAAAGTTGGTGCCGTTGATGTTTCTCCAGTCCCATGCTTTAGGCAGCTCAGAAATATTTAGATATTCATGAGGACGAGGCACTGTCCTGTGAGAATAATAAAAAACTTAATCTAGAATTTGCTTAAGTACCTGTATTATCTGGCATGAAAGGCTTCACTGAATGTCCATCAATCAAAAGACATTCACACTGCAAACAGGAAGTGGCCACAGTGCAAACACTTCCCAGACAGACATGCACAGGCTTTTCAAAACGCTGCAAAAGATGGCAAACAGTGGGCAAATTGCAAAAGACCCGGCCTGAAATTCAGAACCAAGGCTGCACCACCATGCGGTTGGAAAACTCCACTTCAATCCACAGAGCCTTGTTGACTTGCTACCTTTTCACCACCCTGAAGTGCTTTTCTCGCAACGATTTCAAACGCCGAATTGCCAAGACATGAGACGCCTCCAAAACACTGGGCCACAATGGAGCCGAACAGGAAAAACGAAAAGGGATTTGTGATTCCTCTTCAAGTGTTACAAAGTTTCAAAACTTAACAATTCAAATGAAAATGGAAGTCAAAATGATGAAATCCCAGATCCTTTGGCAAGACAGAGCCCTGCGTTAGGAGCATCTGACTCAGGAAGAAAGAGGCAAGACTTTTCTGATGAAGGGAGAAGGTTGAGATGCTGAACCTCAACCATGAACTAATCGATACAGCTACTGATGAAGTTCTGTAGCAGAAGAAATGTTATGGATCCTCAAGATCTCTGTTCAGGCATCAACAAGAGTTTATCCCACTTTGGTCCATTTTAAACAGGTGGATGCCAGAACCTTCCTCTTCAGAGCTTTACAACAATCGCATCCAAGCAATTAACAAGGAACTACAGTCCTAATGGAACATGTAACCCAATTTCCTGACTAGGCAACATTGGTAAGGGGCCAATTTTAAGTTTCCTCATCATCACCTTTAATTTTCAGGGCAAACAGGCCGTTTTCAATCTGGTGAGACAGAAATGCATGACATCACACACACATCTTTTCCATTACACATATGGAATACCACAAGTCTGGAGGTGTACTATAAAAATGTAATTCTGCAGACTGCATCACTGCTGGAAATGACCTGCATTAACCAGTGAAGGTAGACAACACTTGAAATTCAGATTCTTGTAACCCAATACACCCATAAAGGTTTACTTCCTGTGCAGGATAGAATCTCGGCCTGGAGTCTGTCTGATGCAAGTGACCATCCCATTAATCCCATTGGCTGGAAACTGGAATTTCGATCAAGATTTGAGAGACTTAAAAAACTGAATGATCACTTTTGATCACTAACCCATCAAACCCATGAACAACAGCACAACAAGAGGACTGCGAGCTGCCTCATGACTGAAGATTGTCCTTCAATTCCATACTTTGAAACATCATTAATTAATGACCAGATGGGAATGTACCCAAAGGAATGCACCCAGAGTGAAGAGGAACCGGTACTCCCCTCCTGGTGTGATGTTAGTCTGATAACATCTCAGTGATAACCTTCCTCTTCAACAGCTCTTCTTCACACTCAGCTATTAGAACAAATACTTACTAGCAAAATGACTGCATTTTGCTACAAATTTCCCCAAAGTATTAAACAAGATTATACAATATTATTTAATTACAAATTCTCAAAGAGTCTACTTTTGGGTTGCCAGAAATTAACTGAAGAGAAAACAAACTGTTAAATTCAGATTTCTGCCACCAAATAGATTATTTAGACATGAATAAATTAACAAAAATGACAAGTTTGAACGAAAGATGACAAGGGATAAGACACGTGTTGGCGCAGTTTGCAACCTGGTAGGAAATTTAATATATACATATATTAAAGCAGCTCCCTGTCTTCGTCCTTCTTTTCTGTAAAAAAAAGAATAAACAAACGCTCATACTTGACTCCCAGCAGATGTCTCCCCTCCGAAGGTTTGAAACACGGCTTATCTTTGGTAAAAAACTGTCCGGCAAAAGCTCCGGACAGCGGGAACAAAACCAGCAGCAGAAATCTCGCCATGACACGCAGAGCTCGGATCATATGACCGCCCGTCGCGCGTAGCGCTTATATAGGCTGGGGCGTGGCTTCTTGAGTGAAACTCAAGAGCCTATTGGTCAACACTAATCACGTGGATTTACTTCGTAACACTTTTTAAAAAAGGTTAATATCGACTATATAAATATACAAGTGCCTTAAAATTCACCAGAAACCCTTTGTGTGGAGCTTTATTTTCCTGCAGAAGAACCCAAAAACTTCTAGTTCTACATCCTCTTGCTTCCTTTAGAAAAAAAAACAACTGCAATTTTTTTTTTTTACTCTTTACTTCCAAAGATCCAGCTTCACTGTTGTCAGTTGCCCCGTTTGCCACACATACAACACTGGCATCAAAATTAACAGAACTATCCATAGAAAGAGTACATACATGTTAAACTGACAGTTTACTGCTAACAGCATCCAGAATAAAATGTGATAAAATGTGAAACAATCTATGCATTCCCATCTGATCTTCTGAGGCAACAAAATAGTTTTTGATTACAATTAACGAAGGAAAGCATTCCTTCCATTCCCAGCAACATACTTTGTAAAGTTTGAATGCATTTTCACTGTTTCTTCTTTCAAAACACCATGTACTTTTATTTAGCAATGCAGTAGGACACGTTCAAGACTTTGCTTAGGAAAGAACTGAATGGAAATGTAGTTTAAGAGCTCAGCATGTGATAGTGGAGATAAAAAGGGGTGTATGTGTGTTTAAGCTTATGTAATTGGGACAGTGAGGTTGGAAATCATATAATTAACTGATTTTATACTGCTTTCAGAATAAAGGAGATATACAGCAGCCTGAGCTGCACATCAGATCAATCTCCTCCTTTTGCTGTCTCTCTCCATTTGTTCTTCAGGGGAAGGGTTGGCTGCAGTGATGCCCAGGGGAGACACCATATTAAGCAGGGGGTCTTCAGATGCCTGACCAAATAGAGCCAGCAACAGTGCTACTCCGAACCCTGTTGCGCGTTCGCCCTGTACACATCAAACAGAGGATATGGTCAGTTGATTACACACCGATGAAGAAATACTCCAAAATACACCACCTACTACAACTAACTTTAAAGGTTTGCTTGGGGCACAAAAAAGGTTAACATCAGAAGTTCTGCAGATTGTCAGGTGGGGCCTCCATGAATTGAACTAGTTTGTCCAGTAAATCCAACAGACGAGGGATTGGCTTAGTTTATCAAAGTGGCTCTTTTGAACAGGCAATTACTACTGCCAACATATCTTTAATAACTGACTGTTCGCATTTTGCCTAATATTTTACAATTCATAACACATTCCCACAATCTCTTAATAAAAGCTGTATCTGGGTTGAAAAAGACCCCCCCCCCCCCAAAAAAACACACACACACACACACACACACACACACACACACACACACATCTCTACTCACAGCATGCACAGGTGAGGCAATATCCACATGCACCCACACACCAGGCCAGTCGAAGCCCAGATGAGAGCCAATAAAGAGGCCAGCACAGGAACTCTGAGCGTTCTCACGGTCCTATAAAATACCACCACACACACAAACAACGTTAACACATTGTGTTAAAGTGACGGGAATATTAACAGGAGTTGTACACATCTTTATTACTACTATAACTTAGTTTACTCCCTTTCCCTAAACTACGAGTTGCCCTAAAGTCTTCAACATACTAGACACTAAACTAAATGTGAAATTTACCTGGGAAATTGAACACACACATACATGCATATATTAAAACATTTCATTTAAAGTATTTAATTTTAGTGCACAATTTCTATTTGAAGAGTTAACCCAACTGTAAAGAACAATGTCTGAATGATTAAATTCAGCAAATGAACAATAACTGTTTTAAATTGCTTAAAAAAAAAAGTGTCCTAAACAACAAAAAAAAAAAAGTACTTTTTTTTTTTGCACTTTTGTCAAAGTAAAAGCACCGAACAGTCTCATAAAATTGTGTATGTTTAATGTAACAAACACCTAAGCAGTTTGTAAAGAGTTTAAAGTGCTACACAGTGACTATAGCCCTCCTTTTGTTACTATCCCCCCCTCCTCAGTTCCTCTTTCTCACCGCCACAGAGTTCTTCATATCAGCGACAGCAGAGGTGAACTCGCTGAAGTGCAGTTCAGGGCAATAGACTAGAGGATGGGCCAGATCACCACTGCTGCGGCCAGCTCTCACACACGCTGCCTCCCACTCCTCACTGTTGGTCATGATGGCTGCATGGTACTTTCCAGTGGAGATGCCCTACATGAATTCACAAAAATGAGGGGCTCTTTAAGGTTCAACACCAACAGTTTGGCACATGACGAGGAACTAAACTCACTATGCCTATTTTTAGACATGTAATTACTTGTGGTTTAGTGAATACAACACTTATAAATACAGTGCTAGAGAGCAGGGGCCAATCTGAAATGCTACTCTAGAGCACATATGGACCAATACTACTAGAAGACTGGTGTGTTGAACCTGTACGTCCAAAAATTTGTAGACACCTGCTTGAGAATATTGTGCTCAGGTTATTATTACTGTGAGAATATGGTGGCTGTCAGCCACAAGAGTATTAAACAATTAGATTTAGATCAAGTCACACCAACTCATCCCAGGGCTCCATCCCTGGAGAGCACAGTTCCACGGCTCCCCAGCTAGGCATTAGGCATGGTGACAGTAAGATGAACAGAATAAGAGCAAAAAAAGCCTAGGGTTAGGGTTCGTTACTGCTTTTCCGTGAAGTGAACACGTGTCAGTTATGAGTGCTAAATCGATTCATTAGAAGAGACACGTGAATACTTTTGTACTTGCAACGCTTTTAGACAAAAAAAAAAACACTTGAATCTTCCCCTAACTGTTGCTTTTTTTCTTGAAATGATTAATTTGTAAGGGACATGTGTCATGTGATGGGTTTGCAGAGTTTGCAAAAACCCATGAGCAACTAGGTCACATGATCATGTGCAGTCAAAAGTTGTCGTGTAAGCAAATGATCTTTGCCCATATTATCTAGATCACATTACTCACAGTACAAGTGCCTTAAAAAATGTATTTAAAAAAAAAAAAAAAAAAAAAAAAAAAAAAAAAAAAAAATTAACCCAGTTTTTTTGTGGGAAACATTATCGTATTTATTTTAATAAATTGTCAGTTAGGATGTAATTGATGCTACTTACACACTTGGTGCTTTATGTTAAGTGACACATGCATACCTGAGCACCAGTCAAAGTCGCCATATCCAAAATAATATCTGCAGAGAGATCCTTGTTGGCATAAACAACACCATCAGACAGTACCAATCTCCCTTCTGCATCTGTGTTGTTTATTTCCACAGTCCTGCACAGGTAACAGACAATTGTATATAAACACAGAAACCCAATGCATTAAAACTGGATTTCTCTATGCTCTCTATTCATCATCACACAGCAGTAGAACATTTTTGGAGTTGCCCTGCCCAAAATGAACTCTGTTACCATAGTGTAATACTATCTGTTATGTAGTTCACATTGTATTTAATGTGTAAGACTAGACCTCAAGCTTCCAAACACTTTATATAGGTACAAAGTTTTGTTTTATGTCCACTGAAACACAAGCTGGGGAAAGAAAAGAGAAAGTGATTCAGTAAAGTTAGCTTGAGCAGCAGGTAAGAAAAGTACTTACTTTCCAGAGTACAGAGTGTGTATATCGTCTGGCCGAGTGGCTGTAGGTCCCACTGCATTCTCAGCCAGGCAGAACACTGCATGAAGGTTGTCTTTGAACCCCTGAAGTAATCAAACAAAATGCATTTTTTTTTTCTGTGATACTGTTTTAAATGAACTGAAACATCCCAACAATAAAATGCTACAGATCTTTACCTGTTTGACAGTGGCCCTAAAAGCTCCCAAAATGGCAGCTGCTCCTCCACAATCTCTCTTCATGCCTGGCATTGTGGTCTGATTAGGAAGAGATGGTATAAATAGACATCTTGTTTGGGGCAAAGTACAAAAAATACAGTTGTATGAAAATTGATTTTTAAAGTCACTCAGGTCTTTGGCAAAACAACACGGTACCTACTTTGCCCTTAATGCTAAGACCACCTGTATCATAGACAATGCCTTTGCCCACCCAGGCAATAGTCTGTGTGGCACCAGAGGGGGTGTGACTGAGCACAGCAAGAGCAGGAGGATGCTCAGCTGCTTTACCCACACCATAAATACCTGAATGGAAAAAAAGATAAGTAGTTATTACAACCTAACCAGCAAACTAAACCCTGATTAAGAAAAAACTTTTTTTTTTTTTATTACATAAAACTTCTCAACGTTGACTGTTAGTGGAGTATTCAGCAATTTCATAACTACTAAAATGCAGGAAGCCAAAAAGACCGAAAGCTGAAAGAGCAACAAGCTGTAAAATGGTAGCAACATATTCTTGGAAAATGTCAATGTGATGTATCTTTTGGTAAAAAATGACTGCATAACAGATGTCTTTCCCCAAATGTATGTAAAGAAAATGTGGCAATTTCTCATATCATATACCTCCAAAGCCTTTCTGTTGCAACTCCTCGCCACGAATTATAGCTGGAGTGATCCCCAGTTCATTTCCCACTGCTTTGATTTCCTAAACAGAAAATGACATACATAGTTAAAAGAGTTACTCAAGAGATCTTCACTTTTAACTTGGAACAATGGTGATGGTGGAGACCTTACCTCAAGGAAATGGTCAGTGTTCATCTCACTGCAAGGAGTGTCCACAATGCGTGCTGCCAGGCGAACACCATCCGCCGTGTTGGAAAGGCACTGGAAGCAAAATATTTCCCATTACCACAAATAAAATAAAACAATTAAGAGAGGACAGTAAAGTTAAAAAGAGCATTTAAAAGGCCCACATTATTGAAAATAATTTATCTAACTGAAAAAAGGGTTTGATTCAGTGTGTAAAACTGTCAAAAGGTTCCCAAATATATGGTTCATACAATCTAACCCATCTATGAAAAAGTTATTCTGCCAAAAAGCTGATTTTTTAACCATGACATTACAAAAATTAACCCCATCCATTTACACTTAAGTTACTTGGATTGTTTTAGCACTGACTGCTTTCTAAAAAAGGTTAAATTCAAGGCAACCAATCAGAAAACAGGACATTTACTTTAAAAAATACAAAAAGGTTAGAAAATTACAATTAAAACCATGACTGATTTACAACATAAAACCATAGTATTCAATTAAAAAGAACTAAATACAAAAAACACTGGAATAAGATGAATCTAAAGACCACTTATAAGAGTTTGTCTGACAAAATAAGTCTGTCAGGAAACGATCCTTGATGTTCCACAGCATTTTTGTAATTTATTAGCCTCACCTCCAGAGTTGAAAGCTCCAGAGGGCCATTGTCTTGGCCAACGGTCACAAACTCCACGGTAACATGCTTTTTTTCTGTCCTGCGCATGGAGGTAGATCGGCGAGTAAAAAGCGGGAAAGCACGGGCGATGGCGCACGCTGATGCGAACACATCAGAACGCTCACACACCATCTGATCAAGAAAAATTTTTTTTGTCAATTTCAATTGCAGACCAACATGGGTGCTAGCATAATTTAACTGCTGTAATTAGTTTTCAGAACCAGGAATCTCATGAAAAGAATGCCAGACTGGTTGTATTTTTTTCCCCCTAATATACTTTAACCTCTATTGTTAAGTTTAATAATAATTGTTTTAATAAATAAGGACAAATCAACAAAAACCAAATCCATTTAGTCAGATTTAGTAAACAAAACTGGGATCAATCAAATCAAATGATTTGCCAGACTAGCATCTGGGCAGCTTCCTACATTAAGACTTTTGAAGGACACAGCAGAAGAACCAAAAGGTTAAAGAAATGCATTATCATGATCTCTGCCTGAGAAACATGGACAACAAGCCATAACTGCATCAAAAGGAGAATGCAAGGCAAAACAAGTTCTTTCAAAATTCTCAAAAACTTTCAAGCCAAGTCATATTTGGTTTACTTTTAATTTTTGCATGAAATGGAAGCTCAAAAGGCAGCAATTAGCATGGTCCTAACAATATCTACACACACCATACTGAGATTATATAATCTCAAATAGACTCGTTCATCTGGTTTGACACTGTATTACGCACTGTTACACAGATAAAAAAATATTTTTCGACATTAAAAGTCACACATCCTCACAACCGCCTCTATCCCAGAGATTGCTACATGTTTGGTAGTAACTTCGTATGATTACTTTTGTGAAAGTGACCATTCTTGTCATTGTGAGTATGCGGCAAAACACACAGTGAACCACAATGAAATAACACCTCTGCATTTTACCCACACACTCACACACATGTAGCAGAGGGAAGCTATTGAAAGCGCCCGGGGAGCATTGATGGGGACGGTACCTTGCTCAAGGGTACCTCAGGGCAACCTACTGGTATGGGATTTGAACCCACATCTTCTGGTGGGATCCAGGGGCCAACTCCCTAACAACTAGGCCACCACTGCCCCACATGTATAACACGTGTGTTTAAATACAATTTATTTCACTAGTGCCTTATATACAGATATATTTCCTTCAGAAAGCACCAGCATCACTTTCAAATCATGAAGCTGCAATTATTGCTGTTCCTCTGTTTACTTGGTTTATTCAAATCTAATTTCACTGTGGTTGAGTATGTTTACAACAAAGATACTTTGTTTTGTTTATCTGTACATTATTTAAAGGTTATTAATGTTAGAAAACACTTAATAAACTCTTCACAGGACCTTTATATACTGCCCTTAGATCTGTATTAATATAAGACAAAAGTAGAAATGCTTTTCTAATTTTAAATTATCAGTAGTTTGTACGTTTTCTCCTTAAACACTGAAATGATAAAAGTACTGGATTAGTTTTTTGTCTTCCTCTGTAAAACACTACATTCCTGACATAAGTCAAACTAAAAAAAAAAAAAAAAAAAATGCACAGAAAAAAAAAAATAAAAATAAAGTGTGACATTGTTCCGCTATTCTTGACCAAACACTTCAGCAAAAGTGAAAAAGTGCACTCAGCATGTAAAAGAGGATGATTTCAAACCACACACTTCTTAAAAAAAAAAAAAAAAAAAAAAGGAAGATTGAAAGGAACATTGTTCTGAATACCAAGGCAAAGTAGGACTAACCAGGATGCAACGGTTGTTGCCTGCAGGCAGGCATGTGCGGACCAGACGGGTGAGGAAATGGGCAGAAGAAGGGCTGTTGTGGCGGCTGACCCGAGAGGGCAGTGCTGCCATGGTCGCATAGTTCAGGTACAGTGGGCAGCTGTCGGTAGGGTTCGGATTGAGAGCTCCCAAAGCTGACTGCCATATCTGAAATCAAAACCAATAAAACATTACTGTTTTACAGGAAATACAAGTGAATCACTTAAAGAAAGCTGATCAATTCAAAATCAAATAATACGGTTAAATGAGGGATGCATGAAGATATTCTGAGTACCTAAACATTAACCAACTGCACATTTTATTACAAAAAGGACTTAATCATGTTTAATTGGATTTAGAGCAGGTACCGGATATACTGAATAACAACCATTTAACCCAAAGTTTGATGGAAGCATCTGAATGTGATCATCTCATTTGGCCTGTGTCAAAATATCATAATATGGATTTTGTCTGCTTAAAATGCCTTCACATATTGTGATACAAAAACAGGGGTGCCACAAGAATCTGAAAACAATGTTTTCCATCAGCGTCTCACATGACACTGCACTTAATCCAGTTAAACAGGAACAACGGTGCTATATTTGTAAGAAACAATATCACAATACACCTCAAATATTTCAAAACTGGACAAATTACCAATACACTGGTGTTAAATGTGTTTAGACCTCTGTCAAGCTGAAATGAGTAAAATTTGGAAATTTGGTTTTTACCTTTAACCAAACCTAAAACAGCTCTTCCGGGCTGCTGATCAAGAGTCTAGAGTATGTCATCTGTATCGATCTCTTTTAAGAACGTGATCAATAAGATCAGACACCCAATCAGGCAAAACAGGCTCAATATATTTGATATTCCTCAAATCATAAATCTTATTCATGTATTCAAAGTGAAATATTAAGTCTTTCTCTAGTGGTCCAAAGAGTTTTACATTAATTTATTCTCAGGTGTTTTTAAATAAACCTTGTCACCTGAGTTTAAACACAGATCGTACATTATTCACTGAATCACAGGACCTTCTGTGAACTCCTATCCAACCAATGCCAAACCCAGTTCCCAGGATAAGCCCCCTTTATCTCTGTGTCCTTAAGTCCAGATTCAAGCACAATAAATCCCTGATCATTTACTCACTGCACCTTCTGTAAATATTTCATACTTTGCCCTTTCACCCCTGTCTACCTCTTCCTGTGTATTTACTGTTACATTTTGTATTCTTTGTATGGTGTGATAACTGCACATTGTATGAATCCTGTTAATAAAATATGGATAAAGTACCTCCCTGTCTATCTATGCTGTAACACATCTTAGATAAACAAAAGTACCTCTCAAGCTCCAAAAATGAATGAAGGCATGATCTGACTAGCACTGCTCCCTAAAAACACCTTCAATGCGAAGTGAAATCACACCCAGCCGTGCTGTCTAGATTATTAATCACCCTGTGAATCTCGAACTCGCTGCCGGTGAATGTGACAGAAAGTCGGGATTAGTTTCAGTGAGAGTGGGAGACAATCCGGGCGGCAGGGCGCTAAATTAGCCTAGCCTAGCCTAGCCTAGCTTAGCTTAGCTTAGCTTAGCTTAGCTTAGCCTAACCTCAAACACAGTCGGCACTGCCGGTCTTTTACCTCCTTGCTGACCACCGGCTGCAGTTTCCCTTTCACTTGAGTCCAGTTGATTTGCTGCAAGTTACCAAGCTGACCGACCACCAGCACCGGGCGATTCGGGGGCTCCGAGTCTTCGGCAGAAGCTTTAAACTCCAGCACCACGTTCGCCATGTTTCCCTTCAGCGGGTCAGAGCCGCACTTTGACCTCGCGGGACTGAAGAACCGGCTCGCGAGCGTCTCATCACACACCTTCACAGGAGTTTATTTTAACAGTTTAAACAAGCATGACCTTAAACTTACTAAACACATTCACCCGCAAGTGTCTAAAAATGATAACAGTATTTATTATTATTAGTATTATTATTATTATCAACAACAACAACAATAATAATAATCATAATCATTATTATAAAAATAACGATGGATAATAATTTACATAATTGATATTTTTATATATGTAATAGTGTTTCATTATTAATATTATTATTATATGCTGTCTGATTTGTGAACAAAGAAGCTAATTTGCGGTTGTAATGTAAGTAAAATATAAAAAAAATTATAGGGCTGCTCCCTGCTGCACAGTGTGTATTATATCAGAAAAACATTAATCTGAGGGGAACTGCTTATTTATTTATACTATATATATACTATATACTATATATACATAAATGAACAATATCGTGGCAGAAGGTTTCTCTGAAACCAGCAAACACGACTGTACACGGTACACAAACTGAGCTAAGCTTTAACAGTCTGGCTTTAATCTCATATTTCTTTTGTATAAGAAAAATAAAACTGAGGTTTAATGTATCAAGTGTCCTAATTATTCTTTTATAATTTTCAGATCTCTTTATCCATTACAAACACAATATTTTTTACCTGTGAAGTGTGATATGTGTAAACATTTACATTTACGGCATTTAGCAGACACTCTTAGCCAGAGTGACTTCGATGTCCTAATTACAGGGACAGTCCCTCTGGAGCAATTCAGGGTTAAGGGTCTTCCCCAGTGGTGGTAATGCTAGAGGTGGGATTTCAACCTGGGACCTCTTGATCCATAGGTCCATAGACAAGCCTAGTGGTTAGGGAGTTGCCCCCACATCGGAAGATTGTGGGTTCGATTCCGCACTAGTAGGTTGCCCTGAGGTACCCTTGAGCAAGGTACCATCCCTGTCACTGCTCCCCGGGCACTTTCAATAGCTGCCCACTGCTGCACGGTGTTTGTGTGCATGGGTTAAATGCAGAGGTCCAATTTCGTTGTGGTTCATGTGTGCTGTTACCTCGCAATGACAAGGGTTGTCACAAAAAAAAATAAAGAAGTACCCTACCACTAGACCACCACCACCCAGTTAATAGAAGTGGCCCCAATTCTGGCTGCTCTGTATCGTCCCTCATTCAAAGATCAATGAGAAGATTTTTAAAAAGAGCCTTTAGTGCAGAACTTCTATTTGCTGAATTACTAACGCTGAACTATTATGATTATACAACCATCAAATAAACATTAATAAATGAGTATTTTTTTTAAATAATCTCTTGCAGAAACTATTTAACTTGGAGAAAAGCTAACCCATTTCTACTAATCTGATCATTCCATAAATGCACAAATATTTGAGGACAATTTGACTCATGTGTCATGTTTATTTATGTTGCTTTTGCACAGTTCTTGATGGGTACCAATCATTTTGAATATGACAGTACATTTCACAGCCCTGATGGTGCTGCTTCAGGCCAAGGTAAATAACATCAGGTAAATAATGGCTGCTCATAACATGGAACCTGTGGTTGAATTTTAAAAATACAAACGAAGTGGGTTGACATCACTGCACGAGATTTAGGCAGTCGGTTAAAATTTCTTAGAAACAGTCGACCATCCAGTCCCTGAAGTCAAACGTCAAAACACAGCGACTCAGCAGTTTTCCAATCACAAGCAAGGTCAAAATATGCTAAAATGACGAAGTGACCCGGGGCACAACAGTGAGAATCAGAAAAAAGTATGATTTCCTCCAAAGCATGATTTTAATCACCCTTCAACTTAAAATAAATGCAATCAGTTGTAGTGGATTAAGAACACAAAAAATATTTCATAAAGTACAGGAGCACAAGTACACCCCTTCACAAAAGCCCCAATTTTTTTAATGGGATAAAATATAATAAGATTGGATATTGCCAAAGTACAGGAGTAAATAACTATAATTTAGCTTTATCCCCCCCAAACAGACGTCCGACACTCTTTCTCATCTATCACACTCCACATATTTGTACACATGCTTGCATTTAAAATAAATAACCATAATTTCATATAGTACAGCAGACAGTAGTATAGTCACACGGCCTGATCTGACAGGGACCAGGCCAAGCATGTGCGAAGATTAGGGGTCAAAGCTTAGTCCATAGTGAGACGTCAGCCTGGTGAATGGATCAGGGTCATCCACCAGACGAACAGCTACGTAATAAATAGGATCACATCACATCACTGAAGTTCAGCAGAGAAAGTGGCACCCAGAGGATCCAGAGACCAAGCCTGGAGCATTCCCCACTTTAAATCAGATATGGAGATGGCTACTTGGTTCCCAAAGTGAAAAAGAAATCATGTCCCAACTGAGGTACATAAGATGATAAACTCAGTTCTCGAACATTCAGCTCGTTTAATTCTTCTCAGATGTATTAAGAAGCTTCGCGAAAGGTGAAGTCACATTATAATTTAAATGGTGCAGCAGTTACAATCTGCTGCTTGCACAAAATTCAACCATTTCTACAGAACAGCACCGAATTCCACATTTTTAGTTCCACCTTAAATACAAATGAAGCTGTTCAATTCTTTGCAGGCGCCAGAATGTAGCAGGAACTGAAGGTTAAGAAAATTCAGACAACAAAAAGGAAAAAGAGGAATGTAATGAGTGAATGAAGCATGCAAGCTTGACCACTGCTGATGTTCCTCTTTTGTGAGAATTTACACGCGCACACACACACACACACACTTATACATGCATGTACAGTGAGTGGAAATTCCATAAGGGCAGAGAAAAAAAACAACAACAGACTGTTACAAAAAGAACCTAAAACAAACGGTTTGACATTTTGTTGTCAACAACTGGAAACGAGGCCAGGCAGTGGAAGTTTACTAATTAGATGCTAATCAGGAGCAAATGAGACAAAAATAATTCTCCAGCACATGACAATACTTTCTTTTCTTTTAAAGCTGATCTTCTAACACTGGAAAGTGACAGCACCTTTAAAGTCAATGCAGTTTTGTTGACACATCCAACAAGGTACTTTACAAAGCAGGATTTCTCAGTTAGCCAGATTTCTTAAACCCAAGATGGATCGTTGTCCAATAGGAGCGACCCAGGGTAGACAGTCTTGATTTGGGATTTAAGTTACGAGTCCAGACATTGCACAGACTGGCCATTAGTGGGTGCTGTTTTTTGTTTCTTTAGGCCGAGGTGGAAACAGACGGTTTGCATGAAGCAGGGGTATCCAGCTCTGGGTCCAAGAAGGCTGGTGTTCAGCATAGGTGCAGTCCCAGCCTGAACATCCATTAAACCACACAGACGACTGACACTTCGGGCACTGAAACCATCACCTGCTCTCACGGACTGGAGCTGAATATCCCTGACGTAAAGGATCGGAGTTCTAAGAGAGTATCTTACTTATTCTCACACACACGCTGTCACACACTAAAACTTTGTTGCAAACAGAATGATTATGAGAATGACAACTATGACAAACAGGATTAAAATAACAAGCATCTTTCGATTTTTCTTCTGATACTGTTCAGCCTGGAAAAAAACAAAAAACAAACAGTTGTTATCAAGTGACGATTAAATTTCACAGTCGTCTGATGTGAAATGCGAGTCAGCAATGGTGACAGGAACAAGACATCTTTAAAGGAATTAAATGTTGAATTATAGAAAGGTACTACATTAACCCTGGACCTAAACCACTGGTTTGTTAAATTAGAATTTTACATTTAAAACTAAATTTAAAAACTATGTACACACTGCGTGTTCTGAGGCAAATGAAAAATACCATTTAAATCAACCAATACCATTATTCGTTATTAGTAATACATATAAAAACATCACTTTAGGATCAGTAGAGTTACTGGACTGTAAATCAATGGGAACATTTGTGTGTTTGACAATGTGACCCTTATTCCTTTTACCATTACTGTAAAGTTGGTAAATTTGTCTATAAATTAAGCGATCCACATAAACACATCTGGCTCTGTCTACAGCATGATAATTAACAAAAGCAGAATTTTTGGGGAAAAAAATAAATAAAAAAATACAAAACAGAAAGAAGGTCTTTACCTTCTGTAACTGTTTCAGGCCATCCTCTGTTTTTACACACGATTGCTCCACATTGAAGTCAATTCGGTCCAGGACGGTCCCCTGTTCGGAGGTGAGAAACAACTGCAGCAACTGACTTTTCTTTTTGCCAAATGTTTGTGCTAATGAATTAGAAATCTGCTTTCTCAGAACGAGGTAAATAAATTTCAGGACAGCAGTCGATGACCAACCTGCTCTACCACCATGCCAGCGAGGTCTCGGAATATCTCATTGAGGTCAGAGATAGACTGTATGATTTGTCTGATTTCTCTCTCCCTCTCCTCCACCATCACAGTGTTCTGCTCCACCAGAGCGAGCTGATCATCTGTAAACCCCTGAGAGAGAGAGAGAGAGAGAGAGAGAGAGAGAGAGAGAGAGAGAGAGAGCTGTCTCTTATACACAAGAGAGAGAGAGAGAGAGAGAGAGAGAGAGAGAGAGAGAGAGAGAGAGAGAGAGAGAGGACAGAAGAAAGATCAATAGAGAGATGAGTAAAGAAAACAAACAAAGAAGGAAATAAAGTGAAAGACAAAAAAAAAAGTGAGACAGAACCAAGTTTGTGAGAGAAAAAGATGGAGAGAGGGAAAGAAAAGGAAAAGGAGGACAAGAGATAAAGAGAGAAAAAGGAAAATCGTGAGGAAAGTTAATTCATTACAAATTGTTTGAGTGAGTCAGTTTTATTTCTTCTTTAGTTACTGAAAATTATGTTCAGTAATTTTTTACCCGGTCATACAGCGCCATGTCTTCATCTTCCTCCATCAAAGGACCGGAGTCAAAAAAGTGCTTGGACCTTTCTTCACGATTTTTCATGCCTGAAGTTGATAAAAAGGGTTGTGGGTTATATGTGATATGTGACAATATCCCGTTAAAGTTTTAAACATTAAAATACAAACATGAACTAAAGCTTCTCCTGTGCATTAGTTATTTTGTGATATTGTCCTTCTTCAGAGATGATATTAAGGTGATAATATTAACAGTTTACAAAGTTATTTTGTTGTCACTGTGCAGCTTTATTTCTGGAGTTGAACTACATGTGTATGTGTTCACTAATGCTTGATAGCTGGACTGTGTGTCTGAAATTGATTGACAGGTCTTGAAGACTTTTGAGCTGCAGTGAAGAGACCACGCTTCTCAGCAGCCTCCTCCCGTTCTGTACAATGACCACATCGAGCCTGGCAGTCCAGCATGCCCGCTGACACTGTGGAACATCTACACATGCAGACGTGGTTTGTAATGATTATTTCTTACATTTCCAGTGTATATATCCTTTAAATACATCACGTTTCTGTACTTTGCACGTTTTACTTTGTACATTACTGAATGCATTTCTAATGGCTGTGTAAATCATTCATCCAATGTTTATGTATGTTATTTCTGGCATTGCTGGGGAACTGGTGATCATGATGGGGGTAAAGGAGCTTCCCAAAGTTTCAAAATCTCTATTGAAAAGCACTACAAACCATTTATAAAGACCATGACCATGACCATCCCTGTTAGTACATATGTACACAGGCCTAAAACTAGTCTTCTCAGACACAAGTGGGACATACACATTTCATAATATTAATTAAATATAGATGTTAAGAGACGCTCTAGTGGTCACTGACATGCCAATTATGGTATGGAGTGAGTTTTTAAACAAGACTTCAGTCTCATCATTAAAAAAACATAATTTAAGGAGAAGATGAATCGTCCAAACTTGCAGCCGAAATCACTCAATGCTTTTTACGAAAAAAGGTAAATTGGGCTGTAGAGTCTCTGAAAATGAATGCAATCTGAGATCATTTGGCACTGGTGTGTAATATAAATATATGTGCTTTTGTTCCATTTAATACCATAGAATCAATGGAGATTTTGTTTTGGTAAGTGGTGATTAAGTATTTTAAAAATGGAAAAGAATTCTCACGTGAACTATCTGTGTGTCTTATGTTAAAGCCGACTGAATGTGTTCTAATAACCTGTGTTATTTCTTGTGTAGTGATCTCGATAGCATGCTCCTCCTCACTGCTGTCATCAAGCGTGGGTCGGTTCATGTTTATCGTGCGCTGCCAACTTCCTTCAACATCTTTCTGCCGCATACGTGACCATACTGAATTCGGAGGACAGAATGTCACAGTTTAGCGGAGCTTTTCTCAGTCAGACAGAGACGCACAAATGAGGAGTTGTTCTCACCTTCTGTCCTTCATCTTATCACACAGAAGCTCAAATTAACTTCTGGGAATCACACATTATTGATGGTATAAAACATTTGGCCATATTTGGTTGGGGGAGGAAAAACAAACAAACTAATAAACAAACAAACAAACAAAACAAAAAAAAACACCGTTGTGCCAGACCTCTAGAATGCAAGCAAAGCTACCAGAATGATGATACAGAAAAATATACAAACAATATACAATTGTAAATATATTGTACATCGTTACACACTATTGGATTCTTATATATTGCATGAATAATTTATGAAACGAATTTGGCAGGGATGCTAGCAATTTTTCCTTCATATTTTTTACAAAAACATTCTCTTATATTGAGAAATGAGATTTTCAATAAAAAAATGTCTTTATTTTCAAAATGAAGACTCAAGTTTACCTCATCCACACTTTCTACCCATTTGGGAGGGAGTCTTTTGGTGACACCGATGATGTGCTTCTTGGGTCCAAATCTAATGACACCAGAGCCATCCGCCACTGCCAGCTGTTTTAAAAAAGAGAAAGGAATAGAACGGGAAACTAAAGAAAAACTGTTAAATATGTATGACACTAATGGTAGACGAAGAGAGAAAGAAAAACAAAGAAGTATTCCAATAGCGTTATGGAAGCGATTCCCCTTGTAAAGTGATTGAACAGTACCTCATCATACTCCTAATGTGATCAGCAGAGCCAGCGGAGTCCCGTCCAGTGAAGAAGAAAAGAGAGAGAAGAGAGGGAGGGAGAGGAGGCCGAGTGAGAGCAGATGAGCCCATGACAGAGGGCAGGAGTCAGCATCATCATAAACACACACACAAGCAACTACGCTTCAGGACTGGACAAATCTGTACAGACTAAAACAAACCTTTCCTGCTATCTGAAAAAGGCTTGTGCATATATATATATAGCATATATATATATATATATAGTATATATATATATATATATATATATATATATATATATATATCAATACAAGATTAAATATTGTCCATTGTATTTGTCCATTCGATCAAAAGAATGATTATGATGAAGAGCTTCTTTCACGCCATTACAAAACCTTTCAGCAATTCCAAACAGAAGTTTATTTTTTATTAAAGGCTAGATGATGTTAATCTAACATGATTTTGCAACTCTGTAAATCTGGAGCAGGCATATCCAGGCAGAACTTACAGGCAAACCAAATTTTGGTCCTGCCAACTATTTTTCATACAGTTTTTAATTTAAAAAAGTACACAAACAGAATCCCAGTTTCCGCTGGGATCCCTCCAATTGGTTCATTTCATTTCTGAAGGAATTTGCAGGAGTTTCCAGTATTATTCAAGATTTATACTAATTATATATTTAAAAAAAGAGAAAAAAAGAAATGTACACACATACAAAGTACATTTTTCTCTCAATTTCTAACTGATTTCTGTGTAACTGTGGTGTAAAAGTTCCCTCTTAAAATTAAATGGTAAGATTCAATAAACTTTTTTTCTTTTAGTTTTTTAAATTGTGCACATAAAGAACAACTTTAAGAACAAATCGAATGTTTATCTGGGAAAATTCAAATATTTTCTTTGTTACAAGCTGCATACTTTTCTTAAGACTTTAAGACAGCATCTAAAACTGTTTTTATTTTTTTAAAGTAGCATTTTACAAACTGTAAATTTAAAAATACCAGGGGGGACTAACTTCTTGCCACTTGCCTCCATCCATCCATCCATTCAAATTTTTATTTGTTAACTTCTTTAAATGTTTAATTTGATTTTGTTTAATCATTCTTTTGTCACTGATCTGACTACAATGATAACACTTGATAGAAACGGATTTGTTTATGGGTACAACACCTAATGACCTATAGCCTACATACAAAAATCCAATCAAGATTCTCGAAACTTCATGAAGAGTACTTTGTGTAGAACATGTTAATTTTTGAAAGCTTTGTGCCCAAGAAGTGTTTTTATTGGTCTCTTCATCTTGAAATATTCACACACGAACTCAATATCAAATCAAAATAAGTAACTTGCACGACCATGACGAGATACAGCTCTATATTATGAAATCTCACTTGGAATTCTTCAGACACACAACATTAATAGAACATTATACACTCTCTCTAGGAATCAAACATTCAAAAAACACATTTCAATCTGTACTTAAAAAAAAAGATGCTTCATTTTACAACAAATTTAGTAACATGCATTATGATTCAGGCACAGACAAAAACACAAAACAAAGTGAAATTTCTGAAGTATAACACACATGCAGGAAAGATCCAAAAAAGATTAACTGAGATCTCTATGAAAATGCACAAACAGGCAGAAAGTAAGCGAAGGAGCCACTCTACCACCCTTATAGGGGAAAAAGCATTAGGCCAAAAGTCCCAATCAGGAATCATCCCAAAAACAGCATGCTGGGATACTGTGCAGTTTTTAGAGTGGAGGTGATGGACCACATTTTCTTTTCTTAAGATAAAGTTTCCTTGTTGTCATGAAAAATGCCACTAAGTGTTTGAAAGCTGACGCTAGCACAATGCAGCACAACAACAGCTCAGCATGCTTGAAGGAGATCCTGTCTATTCTTTAAAGTGAGCTGTGTTGAGTAGTTGCTCTGTGTTGAGAATGAGTGCACTTTTCTGTAAATGCACACCGCCAGTCTAGAGCCGGACAAACCCAGAAGACCGTCCAAATCTTATGCCCATACAACCACACTCTGGACTGGTTTGAGGTTAAATTACATTTAGATGAAATTCCTTGTTCTGGCCCAAATGCACACTCACAATGTGAACACTGAGCAGTGAATCTGTCTTCCGACATCTAAAGTTATCTGAGAGGGGTACAGCCAACCAGGCATTTACTGAGTAAGCTGTTTAGCCACTGATCAGTTCAGTGAGACCCAAGGAGAAGCACTGGGAGACAAAACAAACGCCTTACATGGCAGACAGCGTTCTGAAGCCTTGGAAGCTGCAGGACATCTAAAGTGATTTTTGCAAAGAAGGCACGAGGAGAGGTGCTGTGTGGCTACAGTGAGAGATACGGATTACACACCTTCACTTGATGAGCTACACATATCGTACAGTTTGAAAATGACCCTAACAGGATTTTAAAAACCCAACAGTGACCAAATCATGATGGAGCCTGGATATCATAGCATACATCTTAATACAAACTCGAAAGGAGAGGAACCGCTCCAGTCCTAGAGCTTTCATTCATTATATTCCTGCATTATATACCTGATGCATTTGAGCTAGGCCTCCAAGGACATTAGAGTCCAGTATGTTGGTATTAACCACTCCACTCGGTTATGCTTTTTACATTACACAAAACTCCCTTCTTCCAACAACAACAACACATTCCTGCAACCTCCACTGCTTATGACCAGATATAATCATTCTTCACAAGCAGTATGATGCTTGGGATTCTGTGTGCATATAAGAAAAAATGCTTGAAATGTAGGCCTCTCTCTGGATTAAAGGGTGATTCAAGGTCTGTAGATCACGGGCAATTCTCTAGAATAATGATTTGTGCACACACAATGCTCAATGAGAGGGCATCAGACACTGGAAAACCTACAACCTGTCTCTCTGACGTTGACAACATCAGAGAGGTGGTTGTTGACTTCAGGAGGCCATGTTGTGATAATTCACTACTCCAAAACCCTGTACCACACATCCCAACAGCTGTCCTCCCTACCCCACTGTCCAAGACAACGTCAAGACAACAAGACAACAAAGCGACCCGTGCTGTGGACAACCCCACTCGTCCCTACCCACACTCCGCTCTCCTCCGCTGCTCCAGGAAAAGGCTGACAGATCACTACCTTTCACAATCAGGATGGGGGAACAGTTTCTTCCCTGGCCACCAGACTCCTGAACTAAAACCTATTTTCACTTTTCAGAACCTCACACTAATCCAATTCTCATATTTATACAATGTTTCATGTTTTATGGATGATCTTGATGACAAGCATTTAATAGCAGCGGTGGCTTAGTGGTTAGGGATTAGGCCCCAGAAACGGAAAGTCATGAGTTTGAAACCCAGACCAGTAGGTACCGTCCCCATCACTGCTCCCAGGGCACTCTAAACTGCTGCCACCTGCTGCACAGTGTGTGGTTGAAAAGCAGAGGATGCATTTAGCTGAGCCTCACTGTGTGCTGTGCTTCACAATGACAAAATAGTCATTTTCACTATTATTGTTATTGTTACACTATTACTGTTATTACAATTGCATTCTAATAGTATTTTCAATACTGCATCACACTACAGTGCAGTATTTGAGCGTGGCTACAGCTTAGACTAGAACACAGTGATGACACTTAAACTGTCTGTGTTCTGTCTGTGTGTTGTGTTGTGTCTGTTGCAGTCCTGTCCACACTTGTGGTTTTTTTGTCTGCTGGATGAGTTGTTTTGTGGAAGAAATGACAATAAAAGTTGACCTGTTATGCTCGGTGGAGGGTCTGCAGCCTGGCTTTACAACATAGCAGCTCAAAGCGGAACTAGGCCGTGAGCTCACACACTTCAGACTCACCAACACCACACACACATCGGAACCAAGTAACGTGGACTCACCGCGCACTGCCACGTGCTGGGAGTGGCGGGGCTGGTGTACTCACCTGCTCGGCCAGGATCTGTCGGTTTTGGATGGCATTGTTCCGCATTAATAAGAAGGCGTCGGTCAGGCGCCTTGTTGCCATGGCTACCGTCTTTACCGGAGCGGGCCGCGGCTCTGACGGAGCTTCTCACCGTCGGATAGTCCAGCGGCGAACAGGTGGCTGCCCGATCCCCCACAAACCGACCGCCCACCCGCTCGGACTCTCCCCCCGCTCACGGTCCCCACTCCGGAGACAAAAAAACGCCGCCGTTCCTCGCCGACCCGCCGTTTTCCCACCGCTCAGCCGCGCATCACGGCTCAACGTCTCGCCACCGGGAGCCACTTCCGCTCTAAACAAACAGCCTCCTCACCGCGTTCATCCGGGTCCTCAGCGTATTACTCCACTCCGTCTTTTTAATCCAACCACACCCCTCAACCTCATATTGAGCTGCAGAGACCCGGTGGCGGAGCCATGTCCCGAGCGGGATACTTCCAGGATCCGGATTTTCATAACCCAGTGCTTCCGTAAAAGTCTCGCCCAATAAAAGTCTTTGCTGTTAATAAACCTGACAAGTGCTTTCCTTACATTTAAAACCAGATAACCTAAGCCTAAAGCCATGTCTGTTCAATGAGATCAGAACTGATATTCCTGTTGGACAAATCTAGACAAATTTAGGCTTAAGTTACCTGACTGGAACAAACATGATTTGGAACTAAATATCGCACATATATATATATATATATATATATATATATATATATATATATATATATATATATATATATATATATATATACTCATAAATGTAAATTCACTCACTGTAACCCACTCTTTCAGGTTCTCAATGATAACCTTTAAAAATATTTGAAAAATATTAAGTTTTTAAAAAAGGAGGGTGTTTTTAATACAAGAATGGATTTATAGAATGTTAAGTGAAATCTGTTATGTTCCTGTGCTTTTTTCTCCCTGTCCTGTTTATGTTGTTTTAATTAAAAAAGAAAAAAAGTGAACTCTATAGCTGGGGTTAGAGGTCATTCAGCCACTTTAACAAATTGAAAATTTCCTTGAAACCTGTTGGTGGCGCTGTTCGTAGCTCAGAGATCGAAAAACAACCACTTTCTTGTTTGTTAACAGCAAATAAAACCACGTGCAAATTCATAATAAAAATAAAAATGTGCACCAAGTGGTTTTTAAACGCTCTAGAACCTCTTTTTTGTTTTTGTTCCGTTATTGGACTCAAATGGGTTATCTCGTCTCTTTTTAGACTCTTTGCGCAACGTCCCTGCTCTACGGTGTCTCAGCGCGGCCAAATCGCGCAAGTCAAACGCAAATACTGATTGACCACAAGGGGGCAGTGTTGGTCTGCTCCACGTGCAAACTGGCTATTATTTCCAAACAGCTCATCCAAAAAAGAATTAAGAATAAATACGATTTTAAAAAATAATAAATTTGAGATGTTGTTCTGCTATTGGACTCAAAACAAAAACTCTAACCGATAGACTATTTGTTTCCACATTCCATTAACAACAACGACAACAACACTGATGTTAATAACCTAACCAAAGTGTGAACATTAAGTAACTGTTTCTATTTAAGACTAAAACAGGGCTTTGTTGAGTAAGTCATGCTGTCACCTTAGTTTGCAGCGACATCTCGTGGTCGAGTATAAGAACTGCATAACTGCACATTTTTAGTAAATAAAAAATAAAAGTAGATTTTTACGTGCAAAGAAAGTGGGCTTTACTCCATTTTAGAGCAAGTTATCTGAACTATTTCCAGCACTATAGTCTGTTCTCTTTCTCAGACACCTGACTGACTCCGAAATGAACTTTAATCTTTAATCTTTTTAATCTTTAATGGATGGGACTGAGAAAAGCAGAGTCCACTGCAGGTGACTCAGAGGTGGAAAAGCAGCAGGTATTTAATAGTCTTGCCTGGTCACGTTTAAAGAGGTTGCTTTTGGTGAAAACAAAAACGAAAAACAAAACAAAACAAACAAGCAAAAATATTATTAGGATGTATTGAAAATGAAAATGGGTTAAAAGTGGTTTAAATGCATGCAATATAACTGTTACTCTGTGACCTTCAAAAGATCTGTCTTCCAAGAAAGGATATTTGAGCAAAGCCTTCCTGCAAGAAAACGAAAGTGAAAGCTTTCATTCAGAAGCAAATCAGCTGGAAGGCAGAAGTAGCTGCAGCAAAAGCCCTGATCCTTTAGCAGCTGATCCTGAGCTGAAGACCCATTTATCCAGCTCTCTGTTAGAGTCCAGGACCTGAGCTATGGCACAGAGTGACATCGATGAGGGACTTTACTCAAGACAGCTGTGAGTATCATAAGGAAGCACTGCAGGGCATAAAGAGACCCCTGTGCACTTTCTGCAACTTTCTTCTATGGAGAACCATCTCATTCTTTCTATTCATTTCCATTGAAGTCATCTCCTTGTTTCTGAGTAGAACTTAATTCTGTTGCTTTACCAGTTTCCAGTCTTCCCACACCTCTCACCTGGGGCTCTGGCATTTGAAAGTTTGCTAAATAAACACAGCCTTCATGGTATTTCTGATTTACTCTTGAAACTGACTTGGCTTCATGTCTGTTTTTCTCTTGATTGAATTTCTAGGCTTGATTTGGCTTAATGTCAGTGTTTCAGGTAAATATTTTTACTGTAAAGCTTTAGGAAAGGTCAGAGTACATTTCATTACATTTGTGAAGTGAAGTGAAAGTGACAACTTGTCATTGTGAAGCACAGCACAGCACTAGTCACTAATCACGAATCACTAGGCCACAGCTGCCCCTGTGTTTGTGATGAATTAAGGATCTTGAAATTTGTTCTGATCTTGAATGTCAAATAGAGGTGAGCACCAAAAAAGCATCAGTTCTGGAGCTGATCAATACCATTGCAATGCTATGGGACGTGGTGCTTCTGCTTTGACTCGATCTTCTTCAGTAGATCCTTACAGTCAGCGGTGTTTTATCCTTATTGTCAGTGTTTCACTGAAGCAACATTTACCTGAACATACCTTTAAGTCACTTTATGGTTGATATCTTAACAGATATGACTTTGAATGGAATTAAAGAAAGTGAAAGGACTTGGTATGAATAGTTATGAGAAAGTCATTTATATTTTACTTTACTAAATGTCACAATTTTGATGGGTGTGTCCTGTGAACCAATACAAGAAACCCACAATGTTGAAAGAATGTGGCAATTAGGACTGTTGCTCAGTGAAACAACGCACTTTCCAAAGTCAGAGAGTAACATTCTGTCATTCGTACCCACAACAAATGAGATCAAATCACACGGGAGGTGTTATCATTGGCATACATTTAATTATAGAGGTGTTATCACACTGAAGTTTCCTTTACATCCCACCGATGTTACTTGTTACAAATGTTACAAATGGGCATGGATAAAGGTCAAATAAACTTTAAACACAGATAAAGCAAAAACCTGAACCTGTTGTTTTGTTTGTTTAGTTGATATGAACTACACTTTTTCATAATAACCACATGTTTGACATGCAATCATTAAAATGTTTTAAAAGTAGTCAATATCCATCCATCCATCCATTGTTAATTGTTGAACAATTCTGTTATCATTTCCTGCTAAAAACATATAAGGTATAAAAAAAAAGTTCATTTTAGTTTAGTGAGTGTTCACTATCGTCCGCTCAGCTCTGTTATCTGAAAACGTTTTATGAACACTTTTATGAAAGAAGGCTTATCGTTCTTAACATTAAAAGTACTGTTTTAATGTTAACTACTTAACTATTAAAACATCTGTGCTGGACCACACTGATTATCTTATAATTGCACATGTCAAGAGAGGGATATATTACGCAGAAAGTGAACAGCTTTTGAAGTTGATGTTTTGAAAGCAAGAAAAATGAATGTGCATGAATAAATGTGTATCCAAGCAGTTTTGACAAGGGCTGAACTGTGATGGCTGTATGACTGGGTCAGAGACTCAGTGCTCTGCAGGAAGACGTTGGGTCCCGGCTTTCATGTGGATGTTACTTTGGCTGCACCTACTAGATATACCTGCAAACCAAGTACTCCCCATCAAGACAACAACCTTCCCTAATGGCAGTGGCCTCTTTCAGCAGGATAATGCACCCTGGCAAACTGCAGATATGGTTCAGCAGTGGTTTTATTCTTGTGGCTGATTATGTAGAATCTTCTTTAGTCTGTTCCCATTTAGGGGTTGCCACAGCAGATCATCTGTTTCCATTTCTTCCTGTCCTCTGCATCTTCCTCCTTCAGCCCGACCACCTGCATGTCCTTTCTCACCATGTCCACAAACCTCCTCTTTGGTCTCCATCTTCAACATCTTCCTCCCAATATAATCCTCGTCTCTCCTCTGGACATGTCCACACCAACGCAACCTTGCTTCTCTAACTTTGTCTCCAAATATGTAACAATGTACAATGTATCAATGCTGCTCATTAGACTGCTACTCTGTACAGTCTAGTCACAACACTGCTGCTCTGTTTATACTCTGTTTAACAAAACTGCTGCTCTGCATGATTATCTGTTCCACACATATTCATGATCATGCTGCCTGTCTCTGTCGGATGAATGTCCTGTCTGTTATCCTGTCTGTACTGTTAGTCTGTCTGCACTGTCTTGTGTTCTCTTGTGTTCAGGGCAGCGGTGGCCTAGTGGTTAGGGAGTTGCCCCTGTGGGTTCGATTCCCTCACCAGTAGGTTGCCCTGAGCTGCCCTTGAGCAAGGTACTGTCCACATCACTGCTCCCCGGGTGCTTTCAATAGCTGCCCACTGCTGCACGGTGTTTGCATGGGTTAAATGCAGAGGTCCAATTTCGTTGTGGGTCACTGTGTGCTGGGGGCAGCGGTGGTTAGGGAGTTGGCCCCGGATCGGAAGGTTGTGGGTTTGAACCCCTTACTGGTGGGTTGCCCTGAGGTACCCTTGAGCAAGGTGCCGTCCCCGTCGGTTCGCTCCTCCTGGCTGGTGACCTGTCCAGGATGTGTCCCCATCCTTCACCCTGTGTGAGCTGGGATAGACTCCTTGAAACGACAATACAAACCTACTCGACTTGACTGGAAGTTTTATTTGTATGGTTATTTTTAGCACAATTTTTATTAAAGCCCAATTCTTTTTTCTAATTATTTTTGAAAAAGTTTTTGGGAATCCTGTAGTAGATTCCAATTAATGCACTGAATTGAGAATTCAGGCTAAAAACATGGCTCACGTTAATGTGTGAAATTGCGTTAAATCAGCTTCTGTCATGAGTTTAAGTGTTATTTCTGCTTGACAGGAAAACCAGACTGGTTTGTAGTTGGCTGAAATAACTCAGTATTCTGATCCGTTCCCACAGGTATGTGCTGGGTCACGATGCAATGCGATGCATGGGGAAGGCAAGTGTTCTCATCAGTGGAATGAAGGGTCTTGGTGTGGAGGTAGCCAAAAATGTAGTTCTGGCTGGGGTTGGTTCGGTCACCATCCAGGACCAGGGATCTGCAGATTGGACAGATCTATCCTCTCAGGTAATCTGATGCTGAAGGCAAGGTGTTCACTTTAAATTGGACATAAAAACTTGGATCCCACCAGGTCACAGCTCTGCAAAAAGTAACACTTTTAATCGGATATCAGTTCTCAGTAACAGCTCTGTTGAATCAGCCATGTTTAATGAGGTGAAGTCTGCAGATCTGTGGCTTTGTGGCCTGTAGTCTTAACACCTGTGCAGAAAATAGCTGGCAGAAATGTTGCATTATAAGATGCCCTATAGATTTTTGATGTGCTTCATTTAGTTAGTATCAGATTTATCACAGACATAACCTAATGTTACCACATATCTGAAGCTTGCCTCACACCTTAAATTACTCTGTAGCTGGATCTGTATCCATGTTTTCATCCAGCAGCAGACCAAATGGTTTTCTATAGTTATTCCTGAACTTTGTTCAGTTAGCTGTGGGCACTAAGGAAACAAGATATCGTTGCATGCTTTCATAGCACACGTTGTTGTGTAATCACCATGCTGTAATGATTTCTTTTGACTGGCCATTTTCTATTGCACTTAAAATGTAGCTTGCATGGCACTATTTCAGTCACAGCTTCCAGTGGTCTGGATTGTGCCTTATGTAGTTCTATCATTAGTAATAAAGTAAAAAATTTAATAATTAGTTAAAATATGGCAGTTGATGGCATGTGTTTCCACTATTCTCAGTACTGTGAGCCTCATAAACCCAGTGCAAATTCGGACAGCCAAACTCAGATGATTAATGACATTTTGGTAAAATGGGTAAATCTGAATGACTGATTTCAGTTCAGTATTGGGCTTGACATGTTGATACAACTGCTTTAAACTACTTTAAACTACTTCAATGTGCTTTTTGAGTTTTATTTGTTTTAAGTGCTTTGTTTTCTTCTGTCCTTTTAAGTTTTACCTGGGGGAAAGTGACTTGGGTCAGAACCGAGCCCTTTGTTCTGAGAAGCATCTCGCCCGCTTAAATAGCCATGTTCAAGTGTCTGCCTGTACTAATGCTCTACAGAAGGACTTCTTGATTAACTTCCAGGTGAATGTGGATTTCCTCTTTACTCTCTAATTTACTGTGTTTTTTGGAGCTTTTCTGGACAGAACTGTCCAAAAGCGGCATCATATTTTAAATCCAAAAATTTGAGAGAATTTAGTCCCAGGCCTTGGAACATCTGTGCCATTGAGATTAAGGTTGGATAAAAATTCTGCTTTACAGGAATGCTTTTAAAGGTCTTACAATTGTTCCTACACTGGATGTTTGTCTGAACTGTTTTCAGGTGGTAGTACTCACAGACTCACCCCTGGAAGAGCAGCGGTGGGTTGGGGCATTTTGCCACACCAACAAGATCAGGTTTATTGTGGCTGACACAAAAGGCCTTTGTGGGTAAGAGTAACAGTGTTATAGTGTAATATAGGTCAATGTGAAATATAAAAAATAGCAATTGTCCCAAAATCAACAATAGCAACGATTTCTATTATATTGACAGTTTAATATTCCGCTTGTATTGAGTAGGGTACATGCCATTTGAGGGACAGTTTGACAGTTTCTATCCATGTCTGGCTTGCAGGCAGCTGTTCTGTGACTTTGGAGAAGCTTTTGTGGTCAGAGATACTGATGGAGAGTCACCAAGTTCAGCCATGGTCACTCAGATCTCCAAAGTAATGACAGTAGAGCACTTTAATCATGATCTACTTTTACTTTACTTGACATTATGTCTTAATGACTGAGCTTAGTCTTACCTGATGAGGGCTTTTACATTAAATTCAAAACTAGTACTGGTCTGTAAGCAAAATGACCTATAAGGGCAACAATACTGTCACATGGGGAAGTATCCTCAAGAGTACCATCTTCAGTACATTTAGTCAATAGTATACTTAGTATAGTATACCACATTCCTCTGTAGTTTCAATGAAGTTGCATTGACTCATTTTGTCTGAAAATCCAAAATAAAATAGTTAATTTATGGGAAATTTGCACAAATGTGAACCATTGCAACTTAAACTCATGCATAGATTACATTTGGAGCATACATATAGAATGGAGCATAGATATAACATGTATAGCTATTAATTTCATTTTGCTCTGCAGGACAATCCAGGCATAGTCTCCTGCACAGATGATCAAGCCCATGAATTTACAGATGGTATGCATGTCACATTCTCTGGGGTTCAAGGCATGATAGAGCTCAACAGCTATGGACCCATTGAAATTAAATACATAGGTGAGTCATGACTTTTGGCAATTATGATGGAACAACAAGTGATTCTAGTGGTAGGGTACTTGCCTACAGACCTATAAATCAAGAGGTTGCAGGTTCCAATCCCACCTCTAGCACTACTACCACTGGGATCCTGACCAAGACTCTTAACCCTGCATTGCTCCAGGGGGACTGTCCCTGCAATCAGGACATGGAAGTTGCTCTGGATAAGAGTGTCCGCTAAATGCTGTAAATGTAAACGATGCTTTATTATCTTGGGATTCAGAGCTGAATGTAAAAACTCTGAACACTCTGAACACTTTTTTTTAGGCAGTCACACCTTTAGTATTTGTGACACCTCAAACTTCTCAGAATATCAGAAGGGAGGAGTGGTGACTGAAGTTAAATGTCCCAAGAAACTTAGCTTCGTGAGTATTGCACTTTATCACAATGGAGCACAATAACTCTAACAATAACAATTACGCTACTACATTTAAGTACAGTCTGAAATAATTTGCATAACAAAACTGCAACTCCAACTAACAAATATAAAACAACACCCCCTTTTGAAGCAAAAACGTGCAGAAACCGAATGTGCACCCCATTCAATACTGCATTTTCATAGCATATAATTTTCATTTTTTTCATATAATATATAATTTTATATAATTTTGGATGACAAAGTGCTTTCCTACCATTAATTCTGTTTTTGTCAGATGCCTCTGGATGCTGCCCTTGAGGAAGTTATGAGAGATCCTGATCTGATGGTGTTGAATGACTATGGGAAAATTCAGCAACACAGGAGTTTACACCTGGGCTTTAGAGCCCTGCATGAATTCAAACAGCAGCACGGCCGACTGCCAAAACCCCAGAACCAGGTAGGTAACACACAAAAACTCTTCTGCTAGAAGAGTAAAAATGCATCTTTGTGTCACCATGCTTTAGTCTGAAGATGATGCTTTAAATGCAATGGTTTTGAAAGGTTAAAAATAATTATATTTGTTTATACTCCATCCACATAAGTAGGCACTCATTTTTTTGATAAAATACATTCCTATGGATATCTCCAAATGCACACAAAGTCTTCATGCATTGTTTACAATGTGATGAATTCTTGATTTGGCAATGCCATCTAAAAATAACAGCATGCATCTAGAATTTCTGCATTGCCCAGCAATGCCCGACAGTTATATACCAGCTGGCAGGGCGACCCCTAAATGGCAGGCAGCCGAAAGAAGAAAAGGACTGACAAACATTTTTTTTTTATAGTGCTGATTAATTACCTGTTTGTGGCTTTGCCATGATTTGAATCATTAAGATTAAAATAACAAAATGTAGAAAAATTGTAAAATGTAGGAAAAATTCACAGGTAATTAACAACAAAAAAAAAAATTATATTTAAACAGAGAATTAACATTCATAATTCAAAGCTCAAAGTCAACTGACCATCACTAACTTACTAATAGATAAATCACCGTTTAATTAAAATTTAACTGAAATATAAAATTTAAAATTATATATGGTATTTTGTTCCCATTAAAATCTACATTGCTATCAGATGTATAAGCCACAAAGCTCATATCAGTAATCCCCTGATCTGGATTACATGTATAGAGCATACAGAAGATAAAACACTGGCTATTGACATTATTTCAGTGATACACTGATATTATGAATGTCCTTTTTTTTAATGTAGTATATTCATTTTTCACAAATTAATGAAACACATATGTGTTTTCTTAGCAATTTGTGTTTGCTGGACCAGTTACCATGAGGGCGCTTGAGCAGTTATCATGATGTAACCAGATGTTATTGACCTGGACAGAATGCATGACATTTTTGTTCACATTCATGTTTTCTGGTTCCTGAGCTGCTGATGTGTGTCCACTATCAGTACAGAGGACAAATTCACAGCTCAGAGTTTCATGGCAGCAACTTTCAAAATTAGACTTGAATTCTAAGCTATAAATCTTGTGTTTATGTGCCACAACTAGCAAAAATCTCTGGGTGACATTGATATATCTATATTTTTTATAAATGTTTTATTTAATTCTAAAATAATGGGAAGCATAAGAGGAGCTAATTATCCGATTAGCCCTTGATCTTTCAGGCCATCTTGGCAGTGGCATCAACACATGATGGATGCATTTTTTTAAAATCTCAGACATGTCTGTCATCACTCTATCCATATTTCATATCCTAACAAGGCGGATGCAGAGCTGCTGGTTGCCATGGCAAAGCAATTTAGCGCAGCTACAAACTTTGAAGCGTTTGTTGAGGATGTCGTGCACAAACTGTCTCTGGTTGCTGCTGGTGATTTAGCTCCCGTCAATGCTTTCTTTGGTGGACTTGCTGCCCAAGAAGTGATGAAGGTGAGGAAGACTATGGTAACATTTTTATATCCTACAATTTTCCTCGACTGAATTGTTTTCTTGAGGTCCATGTGTGGTGTTTGCATGTGTTTATGGAACAAAATGTCCATATCCAAACTGTCCTCCCTTTAAGACTGATATACATGGGCAGCAGTGACCTAGTGTTTAGGGACTAGGCCCCAGGATTGGAAGGTCGTGGGTTCAAATCCCAGACCAGTAGGTTGCTCTGATACTGCCCTGGTACTGTCCCCATCACTGCTCCTGGGCAGCTTTAAATAGCTGCCTCCTGCTGCACGGTATGTATGGGTTAAATGCAGTGGCTGTATTTTGCTGTGGTTCAATAAGTGTTGTCACTTTCACTTAAGTAGTTATATCTTCGGCACTAGTTCTAAAAACACAAGATTTTGACATAAAAGCAGTTGGTTCTTCTTGCATAAAATTTTTTATATATATATTATTGTTTTTGTATTATTATTTTTATTGACTCCCTGTGATGGGCTGGCGACCTGTCCAGGGTGTGTCCCCCGTCCTTGGCCCTGTGTGAGCTGGGATGGACTCCAGCACTCCCCCGCGACCCCGCTTGGGACAAGTGGCAGAAAATGACTAACTGACTGACTGACTATTTCTATTGATATTTACATGTTTTTCATGCAAATTTATGATTTGTGGCCAAATAAAAATGCTTTATTTTTATCATGTGCTTTAAACTTTTGTACAGTACTGTATAATCAGTGTTGCATGTGGACTCTTTCCAAAGTCAGATGCATCAATGTAAATCAGTGAATTGCTAAATTAATTGTAAATGCATACATTTTATTAAGTGCATCAATTTCTGGAAAATTATTTATCAAGAAATTATTTCAGTGGTACTAATTTTCTTTTTTTGTTGCTTGAATGTTGATCAGGCTTGCAGTGGTAAATTCACTCCACTCAGACAGTGGTTTTACTTTGATGCCCTGGAGTGTCTTCCCGAGATGAAAGAACATGGTCTACTGACAGAAGAAGCTTGTGCTCCAGTAAGAAACATTTTACATTGTTCTTTTATAAACTTATTATCATTTCCTTTCTAGAAACTACTGTACAAAGTGAAGTACAGTTCAGACATTGTATAATGTTAAGGTCAAGACATCTGACTTTCTCCTGTACAAGACAAGTGGCTCAAACACATTCAAATGTTCTGCACATTTCAGTAATTGATGTGAACAGTTTTTCAGGTTGCTCATATTCGTGAAAGGAGGGGCAGCGGGGGCCTAGTGGTGAGGGAGTTGCCCCCACATCAGAAGATTGTGGGTTCGATTCCCTCATCAGTTGGTTGCCCTGAGGTACCCTTGAGCAAGGTACCGTCCCTGTCACTGCTCCCCGGGCGCTTTCAATAGCTGCCCACTGCTGCATGGTGTTTGTGTGCATGGGTTAAATACAGAGGTCCAATTTCGTTGTGGTTCATGTGTGCTGTGCTGTGACCTCGCAATGACAAGGGTTGTCTCTTTCACATTTTTTCACTTTTTAGGGAATCTGATTGCTCATATTCATGAAAGGAACCCGACATCAGTGTTCAATGCCTTTAGAATTAAGCTGTTGACCAATTAAAAGTTATTGACCAAACACTTGTCAATGTGCCACCTGATGCCTGAGACATTATGCGTCAGTAGTTTTTGCATAAAAAGATTTTTAACAATCTATTGACGGTAGATGGGTATGTGCAGGGTGTTGTAAAGCAAAATAATTCTTAAAGGAATGTATTTTTTTATATGTACAATGGTTAGTGGTTTTGACTGGGAAATAAAATGACTAGCACAACAGGCATTGCGGCTTGTGGTTTGTAAAGAAAAGATTTGTCTACGTTCCTAGATTCCTTTAAAACACTTTCACATTAACCCAATTAAAAGGACTTTGTTTTATTGCTTTGTAGCATAAATTTGCAAAAAGCTGTGACATATCCTATTTAACAAGGACTGACATTCTACAAATTATTTTTTATTATAAGACACTTCTGTTCCAAATAAAACTCAAGTAAGCTTTTGGAACAGAATTCAGAAGGTGAGGTCAGATCAGTACAGTGCAAATTCATAAACTCATTTCAACTCCTAACCTTTGGATATAAATTTGACCTATAATAAGTGTTGCTTTTTAAATCATAAGTGCACATTTCTTTGGTTCACAGAGAAACAGTCGTTATGATGGGCAGATTGCTGTCTTTGGAGCTGACTTCCAGGAAAAACTAAAGAAGCAGAAATATTTTCTGGTGAGTGTTACTCCTCTTTTTATCAGAAGAGGGAGTCACTGCCCTTCCATTCTCTGCCCTTCATTTTGACAGCTTGTAAAGTTTCAAAGAATGTTCACCTCTTTCAGCCATCCAAACTCACTCACACTCCCCATTCAGGCAGAGGAAATAACTGTAGGGCACCTGATTGTGAACCTGCTGTCCAACACAGGAAGCAACACAGGGCGCTGTAGTGTGTCCTAGTATGTGATTCAGGTAGTATTTCCTCATGAAAAGACAGGATGTGTCTGTGCATGCAATTAAAACTTTCTGCTATACACTAGACATTCTGTTATTCTGTTATTCTGTTATCTGTTAGAATTACACTAAATAATACATTTTGTGCCACTGAATAAGCAGTCGAATAAATCATGAATAAAAACCAATTCAAATAGATACATTTAAATAAGCATTAAAATATAATAAGAATTCCATGTGGTTGTAGTAAAAAATGAATGGAAGATATTGTGATTTTTTAATATTTTTTGTTCATTTTGTTTCTGTGTCTTATTTATGTCTCAAACCAAAGGCCTAGCTTACATACTTAAGCCTAAATACTACACAGCCAGACACGCATTTCTGTGTAACCAGGTGGGTGCCGGTGCTATAGGTTGTGAGCTGCTGAAAAACTTTGCCCTGATTGGTCTTGGTGCTGGAGAGGGTGGGCAAATCACTGTGACGGACATGGACTCCATCGAGAGATCCAATCTAAACCGGCAGTTCCTGTTCGGGTCGGAGGATATAGGGGTAAGGAAACCATCCCCTTCCAGTAAACTTAAACACTTTTGGACATTTACTTTTCAGTTACAGCACTCTCTGTAGCCCCAGAGACAACACAAAGTAGTGATATTAGCACTAACGGCAAGTTATTTTATGGATCTTGGGTCATTTTTCCCCATTTGCCTACATTTATGGCATTTGGCAGACACTCTTATCCAGAGTAACAATTACAGTTACAATTCCTAACTACAGGGGAACAGTCCATTTTGAGCAATTTGGGGTTAAGAGTTTTGGTCAGGAACCCGATGGTGGTAGTGCTGGAGATGAGATTCAAACCCGCAACCTCTTGGCCTGTAGGCGAGTTTCCTACCACTAGACCACCATCACCCCATGCACTATTTAATGTTAAACTAATAACTTTTCTGTGTAAACATGGTTGTGGCTCTAAAACATGGCTGGTAAACTATGAAAGTATGTGAGGGTGCAACACAATGTAGGTCCTATATGCAAGAGATGAAAATACCTGGAGGGAATCCCACTGATGATTCTAAATCTTCACATGATTAAATGGCTCAGGTGTAAAACACTCTTCTGATATGAATTGTTTACTGTACAGAAGCTTACTGACCCAAACCTACATGTAGCCCTTTACCATGAATGGATTAAAAAAGTTACATTTTATGTTGAAATCTTGTCTGTATCCAGTACTTTTCCCACTCCTGCGTATAGGATGCAAATTAAGACTAGCTTGGATGTGCATTATTGTACATCATTCTCTCTCTTTCTCTTACACAAACATACAGAGACAAAAGTCATTGGTGGCAGCTGAAGCTGTAAAAAAGATGAATCCCAGTGTGAACGTCATGGCTCATCAGAACCGTGTGTGTCCGGAGAGCGAAGGCATCTACACATATCAGTTCTTTAGTGGCCTGGACGGAGTGGCTGCAGCGCTGGACAATGTGGATGCACGTGAGTGATGTGGAACTTCACAACAGTGACATAACCCTGCCAATGCAAGCAAGAGAAATTAAAAAGCAGAGAAACTCAGCGTTCTGTGTTCTGATTGTGATCTATGTAATAGTTTCTCCAGGGAGGGCTCAGGAATGCATACCAGATCATTTCACATCAACAGTTTTGCAGTTTCACTTTATGCCCATATCTGCTTTACCCAAAAAGAAATGGTGACTCATCCAGCCAGTTAGTAGCTATAAAAGGGGGTCAGCATGACTATTTGTGGTTACTGTTTTTATATAATACTCAATTTATTATCTGATCAATACTGACTTGGTTTTAAAGCTGTGTATTCCTAATGGTGATTTTGTGTTTCTGTTTGAAGGAGTGTATCTGGATGGGTGCTGTGTGCAATACCAAAAGCCCATGTTGGAGGGTGGCACTCTGGGTAGTAAAGGCCACACCCTGGTGGTGGTTCCACACCTGACTGAGTCATATGGACCAGCGCCATCCTCAGGACAGAAAGAAATTCCCCTCTGCACCCTGAAACACTTTCCTCATCATATTGAGCACACTCTGCAGGTAACAATCTAGTCACTGATCACATGCCAGGCTTGTATCATTGCCTTCTGCATTAACAGGTTACAGCATCCTCAAAAATATTTGGACGTTTTAGCTAAATTATGTTTTTAATGTTTGGACGCAACATGCCAAACTACGTGGTGTTTGAACAGACAGTCCTTTAAGGTTTATTGGTGGGTGTGTTTATCTTTTGAGCAGTTTCTCCTTTATACACTTTTGAGTTCACGATCCCCGCTGCAAAGAAAATAGCCCCAGATGTTTCTACCTCTGTACAGCATGGTTTGAATTCCTACCCAGGCTTTCTCTGAAGTGCTTTTCTGTGAAACAAATATAATTTTGTCAAAGTTTAATGTAACAGTTCTTTTCAAGCTTAATAAAGGCAAACATCAGAATTTATATAATCGTCCCATTTCTCCCATTATGCAGTTGATCAGCCAAGATGCTTAAAATCCAGATTTTGCTCTTAGGATGCCAGCTCCAGTGCTGCAGCTGCATGTGTAATGCTGTTAAGAAACATTAGAAGTCAGTGGTCACCCAAATAGTTAGTGTAAGTATATACTTGTCTAAAACCACTCAGACTACATCCACATTTATATTAAGGTTAAAGAGACTTGTGGATGTGGTTTAAAAAGCACTTTTACTGAACTGTCAGTTATGAACAAGCCTCAGTAGCCCAGCTGCTCAGTTCTGTAGTTCTACTTGCACCACAAGGTATTTTCCATGTCCATCTTTTCCTGTCCTCTGTATCTTACGCCAGCATGTCCCCTTTCACCACATCCATAAATCTCCTCTTTGTCCTTCCTCTTCTCCTCTTGACAGCTCCATCCTCAACATCCTTCTTCTGATATACTCCTCTCCTCTACACATGTCTAAACTAATGCAATCTCACTTCTCTGACTTTGTCTCCAAATTGTCTGTCCTGAGTTGTCTATCTCATATATTTATTCCTAAACCTGTCTATTCTCTTCACTTCCAACTCAAACCTCAGCATATTCAACACTTTAACACCTGCATCTCCATAGCTTATCTCACTACCGTCCTGTAAACCTTCCCTTTACTTTTTTTGGTACCTGTCACAGATCACACCTGACTCACTTCTCCACCCATTCCAACCTGCCTAAACTCTCTTTTTTGCCTCTGTTCTGCACATCTTTAACTCCAGCTCTTTACTTAAGCAAAATCTGGACCCCAAACTTGTCTTGGCTGATTGACTACATAGGGTTGAATTTTGGGGGGAAAATGGTGCAATTTGAATTTTGCCAAACCATACTTGGTTTCAATTTTTGAGTGAAGAAGTGTCCAAATAATTTTGAAGTAGCTGTATATAGCATGGACTGGCATATTTGCTCTCACAGTGCTTCAATGACCAAATCAGAGAATGATGTGTTGCTTTTTATAACACAAATGCATGTAATGTATCACACTGCTGTTTCAGTGGGCCAGAGACCAGTTCGAGGGCCTGTTCAAGCACTCGGCTGAGAATGTTAATCAGTATCTGAGGTATGTTGGAATCCACTGTGCAGCAAAAACACTTCAACATGTCCTTTATATGGCCAAAAGTATCCAGGTCATTCAACCAATTTAAGGAGCACCCAATGCAGACCCGTGGGCACACACAGCTTCTATAATCTCTAACAAAATGCATTGCCTTATGGAATCTGGTGCTCTGGGTGCTCCTCACGCCTGTGTTTGAAAGAAAGTGAGGGATGTTTAGCTAGAAATGTGTACAAACGTTCAAACAGGAAGAGGAGGCTTGTGGGCAGGGCAGATAGGGCTTGCCGGGTGCTGCAGCATATTTTGCTTAAAACCAACTACTTCCTGTTGATTGACTGCAAAAGGCAGCCCCTGACTGAAGAGGATCCGCCCCATCATTGCACTGACTCATCAACCTTCACAACCCCAGCAGCTTAATTACAACATATACAATTTGTACAGTATATTCTGTAGGCCACCCAGCCACAGACTGCACACTGGAGGCTGGACTTGGTGCGGTTTTGCTGTGTCTGCAGTTCATCTGTTGTCTGTGCTTGTAAAAGGCCTTGGCCATTGGATGTTTGCTTGTGTGTGGTTGTGTGTGAAGGAAGAAACTTCTGAAACCCCTCAGTTCCCTGTATAATTATCTTGAGACTCATTCTTCCGCAGCTCTTTGTCTTCATGTTTTGCTGCATGTGTGGAAAACCTTGAGAGTCAACAAGTGCAAAGCAAATAAAAGTTGTTTGATGATCCCTTTTGCCTAAATATTGTTGATCTTCAGTCAGTCTTTTATATCTGATGTTTGCTGCTTTAATTTTGCACTGGAGATGCTGCTGAATTTATCTTCATGTTAAAATCATCTCAAAACAGCAATTCCCAAATGGATAAAATTGCAAAATTGGTATATGTCAGAATCAGAAAAACCTTATTGATCTTCGGGGAAATCACTTATGTTAAAACACAGAAAAGGATGCAAAACATAAAAATAAAATAAAATAAGATAGAATAAAAACATATAAATATAAATGTCAAATAAACTGTTTAATGGAGTACTTTGTGTAGTACTCTCTATTGACATCTATATCCACTATATAATCAATTGTATAACTGAATGTTTAACCAGATATGGTATCTCCTCACATTAACAGCTCACTGAGCCAAAAGCAGTTGCACTTGATTATATTGCACATAGAATTACAGGATAAGTTTTATACAGTTTGAAGAAATCCCATCAATGTTTGTATTCATATCATTATGTTCTCTCTGGCAGTGACTCTGCGTTTTGGGCTGAAACGGTGGCCCGTGGGGAGTCGGAGGCTGTAGAGGTGTTAGAGGGGGTCTATACCAGTCTGAAGGAGCGACCACGGGAGTGGACGGAGTGTGTAGCTTGGGCACGAATTCAATGGGAGAGCCTTTACAAAAACCACATCACACAGCTGCTCCACTGCTTCCCTCCAGACCATGTAATTCTGCACACACGCACACACACACGCGCGCACACACACGCGCGCGCGCACACACACACACATACCATTAGTTTGGTGTAAACCAGAGTAAATATTTGTTGACATTGAGTGTCTGTGTTAGACATCCAGCAGTTGGTAGATTGTGGCCTGGTGCCAGAAGCCTGCAGGATGCTGCTGTGTATTGGGATGGCTGAATTTGAGACCATCAGGGGGTGCTATAGTCTACAAAAACTTAATTTATTTGCAATCAGCTCTAAGGAGGCTAAATTTTGGCAAAATGCACCAACATTCAGTTTTCACTGGCAATGTGTCTGAATTCAGTAATGCTCTTATATAATACTCTTAAATAACCCATTACATTTTCAATTGAATGCACTATCAACATCAGTAACTCAATGTTATGGGTTGCTTAGACAAAACAATAATTATTTGTCAATAATGATGCCATTTGAACCACACCCTTTAGATATTTTTTTTTCTTCCTAATGTCAGTATTCTAGGTGGTCAGATATTCTATGGGGGCTTTAATTCTAGGTTTAACTTTTTTCTCAGATCAAACGTTATAATGCAAAATTAGGAATTGGTAGTTTATATAAAATCAAATAAAATTCTATAAAATCAGGTTTTCTGGTCAATGAATTTGTTGACAGTCTATTGTAAGTGAAGTGAAACAGACTAATTGTCATTGTGAAACATGGCACAGCACACACTGAAACACAACAAAATGCAACATCTGCTTTTCTCCCATATGCACCGTGCATCAGGGGGCAGCTATTTTAGGTGCCCAGGGAGCAGTGATGGGGACGGTACCTTGCTCAAGGGAACCTCAGTGCAGCCTACTGGTCTGAGATTCGAAACCATGGCCTATTGATTAAGGGGCCTAGTCTCTAACCACTGCCCCAGTAACTGTAAGTAACTGTTGGCAAGCTGAACATTACTGATGTCAGCTACATGTTTTAAAATAAACCTGTGAAGAGAGATCTCAGGGAAAAACTCATTTTTCATTCCTTCACTTTATCACTTTTTTTTCCTTCAATTTTTCACTGAATATTTGCTTATTGCCTTATTTGCTTCATTCCATTAGCCTTGAAATGTCAGAAAAGCTGTACTCAACATGTTTTAAACTTGCACTGAAAATCTAAATGAGAAAGGGTTCTCCTATCCAAAAAACAAGGTGTAAAGTGTAAAGTATCCATGGTCAGAACCTTGTTCTAAAGTATATCAGGATTTGAAGAACTTGCTGTTGCAGAGAGATTAAGGTGCCTGGAGCTTTTCAGTTGGGTGGGGCAGCGGATCGCCAGTATTTTTAACCTGGAGTCTCGGCCCCTTGGGAGTGTCTATGTTTAAATTTAACAATCGATGTACTTGGACTAGAGTTTAAACTTTATGCCTCCCCACTGACTACCTGCACTCTTTTGAGGGCCAGGTATGATATAATATGGAGTCATCAGGAAAAATACTACTTATATTACTTATATTCTTATAAGCAAAACTGACTGATGTTCACATTCTCTAGGACTTTAGCTGTAAAGTGCATTTAATTACCAATGGTTTCTGTTCGGGGTTTGATAGCAGACATCTTTATTCTGAGCAAACACATATTATTAATCAGCTCTATAAATCATAAAGATGTTATGGATTGTATTTATTCACCATGAATGGCACGCAAGCCTCTTTTCATTTGGGCTTTCTACACGTCAACTTCTCTTTCTCTCTCTGAAAGGGTCCAGTGGTATTTTTCTGGGGTTTCTTGCAGTGTCCGTTCCCTGCTGTCTGTCATCATTCTGACCGCATTACAGTTTTGAGGAAACTGATAAATGACTCATCATAAAAGAAAAAATGGGGCATCTCTATCATTGCTCTATCATTGTCCAGAGCAGGGGAAGTTGTATGTGTGGGTTTTGCTTTCAAACCACGCAGAACATTTACGCAATAAATCAGATGGTTTCACACTTCTGCATGAAAAAAGGTCAGCAGGCATTTTATTGCTAGAAATGGTATGTTTGTTTATCTTTGAGAGAAGATTGTGTAACAGTATGCACAGGATTCTGTTCCTCGCCTGCAGCATTAGGATAGCACTGTATCTAATCTATATCCCTGCCACACACACGCACATTGAGCAAGCAGATGACGAGGCAGGAACGCAGAAAATGTTCATTTTCTAGTTCCTTGATGTTTTCTTTAAACATAGATTATTGTTGAGAGTTCAACAGTAATTGCAGTGACCTGTCACTTGCCTAATTCAAAAGTGTAGCTCCCTGATAAGGACTTTACTCCTGGGAGGTTGTTAAGAGATGCCCATTTAAATGAAATGCTAGTATTCCTGGTCTTAGGTAAATTGGTTATGACATGAGTAATCCAGTGTTTTTGCCTTCAGAAACACTGCAGGACTCTCCATAAGGCCCAGTGGGTCCTTGATGTCAACACTCTTTAAAGGTCAGGTCAGGTATATTGATATATACAGTACTGTGCAAAAGTTTTAGGCAGGTGTGGAAAAAATGCTGTAAACAACGAATGCTTTCAAAAATGGAAGTGTTAATCATTTATTTTCATCAATCAACAAAATGCAGTGAATGAACAAAAGAGAAATCTAAATCAAATCAATATTTGGTGTGACCGCCCTTTGCCTTCAAAACAGCATCAGTTGTTCTAGGTACAGTTTTTGAAGGAACTCGGCTGGTAGGTTGTTCCAAACATGACTGTGTTTCTCCTCCGTGTGACATTGATGATCATCAGTACCTGTTTGGTAAAATTGGTTGATCAGACACCGACTATAATCCCACAAAATCCCTGGCTTTGTGCAAGTGTACCTAGAAGAACTGATGCTGGTTTGAAGGCAAAAGGTAGTAACACCAAATATTGATTTGATTTAGATTTTTCTTTTGTTTGCTCACTTTGCATTTTGTAAATTGATAAAAAAAAACAATCATTATTTATATTTCTGAAAGCGTTCCCCTTTTTAAAGCATTTTTTTCACACCTGCCTAGAACTTTTGCACAGTACTATACATATATATAAATATGTGTGTGTGTGTGTGTGTGTGTGTGTGTGTGTGTTGAGGGGTCAGCAGGGCAGCAGTATGTTAAATAGTGTTTCAGAGGCTGTTTTGCCGTCCTGTATCCTGTATCTCTTTGGCAATAATAAAAAAAACAAAACATTTGCCCATGTTTTAAGACCCTCTATTGATTAAACCATTTTCCCTGCAAACTTCCACTGAGGAAGCTAGAAATTTAAGGCATCTGTCATTTGCCATCATTTGTCATTTGCCATCAGTGTGAAATCGGACTTTTTCTAGAAGGAGGATTTCACACCGGTCCTAAATGGTTACATCATAACCATGCAGAAATTTGGCAAAAATAGTGGAATTCCCATTTTAAGGTTTTAATAATGTGGAGAAATGCAGGCAATGTTGTTCATGTGAATTGTTCTGGGTTTGATTAGATGGTTTAGTGATAAGTCTGTGACATCATCAGCAGGGATCTTTCTGTCAGTCAGGTCAGATCAAAGACTCCACAGCAACTGCTCTTTTTAACAGCCCCTTTGGTGTTTTATCACACAACAAATTGGGTTAAACACACACACACACACACACACACACACACACACACTCACACACACACACAGAGACCTGATAAACTCATTACAGAGCAAAAGGCTTGGAGACAGGAGCTTTGCAGACACGCAGTCTGCTTGTCACTGTTTTGGCATCGGCTTGTGAATTGCATCTGTAAACTGTTAATTTCTCCATTTGCTCAGCTGTGGAGTTTCAGCTGGGGAGATTTCATTTGATCAACATTCATTTTTTATGTATCCAACCATGGATAATAAGTTGAATGAATCTCCCTGTACCAAGAATAGAACAGAACACTAGTTTACTCAAAACACACTAATATAAGCCATTGGACCATTTAAACAGCTGATTCATTTTCCTCACTATAGTAGCAATCTAAATGTAATTTGTCTCTCTGATGTCTCTCTTTAGGTTACTAGCTCAGGGCTGCCTTTCTGGATGGGAGCGAAGAAATGTCCTCATCCCTTAACCTTTGACCCAGCCAATGTAAGTCTAATCCAGGGAAGCTCTGGTTTGGTCACTGTTTGGAGTCTGCTTTTGCCCCCTCAGGACAGGAATGTCCGAAGTATCTCGCTCTCGCCTGATAACACCTCACCTTTTCTCTCCTACTGTGCACTGGATCGTTATCTGTAATCACTGGAGAAACGCTCACAGTACACACACTTACATGTAGCCACATGCAAATGTTTGAACACCCCTCCCCCATGTTCAAATTACGTGTTTTGGACATTTCAAAAATTAGTTAAAAATCCTCTACAGCAATCAGTATGGTGTCTGTTTGCAGTTCTAGTGCTTGCTTGCAAACCACTGTTTTAAAGGAAACAAACGTCTGGCCTGCTGCAAGGTTCCATATAACAGGTTTTATGGTTTATGTTTAATTTAATGAATTAAACTTGGCACTGAAATTGGGTGAAAAAAAGCATTATTGAAGTTTCATTAAACAAGGGTACCTGTATTTTCTGAGCTGAGCACAAAATACAAAATGTATAATAACTTTAACGCAGGTCAGATTTAATATTTTATTTTTTTCTCAGTTTGTTCAGTACAGCAGCTTAACCATAACTGCAAATTAAAATATGCTAACGTTTGTTTTTGCTGCACAATGTGTAATCATTTTTACTAAGAAAACAGGGGCACTTAAATTATTGTATTAGTCGGTAGATATACCTTCTATCACAATAGGGAAATAATGCTGTAAATATACTTTAATGTGTAACCAAACTGCAAAAACTTGCAAGTAATGATTTTCTACAGCCGGTTGAAATGCCACGGATTGATTGTGTGGCTGTTCTCTGATCACTGTGACCATTTATGGCTTTTTGTCCTATTGTTTCTAACACAGCATCAATGTTATCAGCATTTCAAACATTGATAATGGTTATTTGAATTGTGTGGTGTATTGGGATTGAAACTTAAGTTAGTGAATGCGCTGTGTTGCAGCTTTTTCTGTGTGTTTTCCTGTTGAACAGAGCCCCCCACCCTCTCTCTGCATGTGCCTTTGACATACATTCATGTATTTTGTCAGATAGCATTTTCCCCACTCTGGCCTTTTGTGCTTTTGTGTTAACACACTCCAAATGCAGGGCCTTTGTTTCACTTCTGCTAGCTGTAATGTAATTATTTAGATTAGCCTGGGCCCTGATTTGATCTGTTAAAAGATGGTTTATAGAAAGTTTATGTAAAGACTCTCTCTCTCTTACCTTGACAGACCACCCATATGGATTTCGTGCTGGCTGCGGCCAACTTATATGGGCAAATCTATGGAATCGAGGGTTCAAGGAACCGTGAGAGCATCCAAAAGATCCTGGACAGGGTACATGTGCCTCAGTTCACACCCAAATCCAGTGTGAAGATCGCTGTGACTGATGGGGAGCTGGCAAAAAGCAAAGAGGAGAGGAAGGAAGGGGGTGAGCAAGTCAGATTCTGAATGTGAATAATTTGGTAAAAAATATAACACATTCACGGCATTTAGCAGACGCTCTTATCCAGAGTGACTTACATGTCCTAATTACAGGGACAGTCCCCCTGGAGCAACTCAGGGTTAAGGGTCTTGCTCAAGGACCCAGTGCTGGTAGTGCTAGAGGTGGGATTCGAACCTGGGACCTCTTGATCCATAGGTCCATAGACAAGCCTAGTGGTTAGGGAGTTGCCCCCACATCATAGGGCCATAGGCAAATACCCTACCACTAGACCACCTCCACCCTTTTTTAACAAATTTTACCAAAAATTCCCCAGTCACCCAAATTTAGAAGCTTTCCTTTGTTAGATTTCTGTTAAAGCAGAAGGTCTCATTTTTACATATCAAACCTAATTATTGTTAATTTGTTTGTATAGAAATGTGTGTGGTTTTATGCTCCAAAAACAATTATAATTTATTTTTAGTCATCCAGCCTCTTTTTAACCCCTAGAATTATGCAGGCTTTTTTATTACTGATATATATATATATAAATGACTCCAGTACTGTTTAGATGCCCTTTACCTAAAGTTTCAGTCAGTTTCAGACCAGTAGGTTGCCCTGAGTTACCTTTGAGCAAGGTATCCCCATCCCCATCGCAAAGGTATTTAGTCACTTTCACTTTCAGTCTGAATTGGCAGAGCTAACCTCCTGTTAGGTTAGGTGGAGGACAAAACAATGAACTCAAAGTAAGACTTTATGCATGAACAAATAGTGAATGTTAAACATAATATATAAAGTTGTTTTGTTTTAATAACAGAACAGGTTATCATAAATTTCATGATGTGAGCCCTTTACATGATCTCGAACAGACTGAGTGACATACTGTTTTCTATTAAAGTTAATCTGTACTGCAGATTGCAGCTTTGAGCTTTGCAGTGTACTTTAATCCATGTTTATAAATAAAAGTGTCATACATGGTCAGAAGCCCCATGAGCAAGTTTATTAGAATTGATGTAACAGCTCAGTACAATTTGAGGAATATCAAACACTTCCTTTGCAGTATAACTTCCGCTCTGTACTACCACTGGAAAATATCCCACTTAAGACAGTATTTATTTTTTATGGCTTTAGACTTCCAGCCCAGTGTGCCTAAAATTCCCTAAAATTCAGTTTTCATTTCAGCCAGGAATTTGCATTTCAGTGCATCACTAATCAAGAGCTCATGAAAAAAACATGAATGAAATAACTGCAGTCCAAAAAAAATCTACAGGCACTCTAGGTGTTCTCTAATTGACATCTGCTTCTGTCTGACAAAGCCAAGCTGGACGAGCTGAAGCAGAAGCTCTCGAACCTCCAGCTGCCCAGCCCGGACTTCCTGATGTTTCCTCTAGAATTTGAAAAGGTATCTATGCATCTATGTGAGGATGCATGTATGTGTGTGTGTGTGTCTGTCTGTGCTTGTGTATGTGTATATGTACACATTTACATGTGGTCTGCCACTTACAGACTCATTAGCGACCACTGCCAGGTAGGAGGCCTAAGACAACCACATAAAGAGGTTCCCTCCCAGACACATTGGCTACCACTGCAAAGTAGGAGGCCTAAGAGAACCACAAACCGGTGCTCTCAGTAACTACCCACACATTTAAGAGTTTACTGACCCTAAACCAACCCCTTTCCTTAGTAGCTCTAATGGAGCAAAGAGAACAGTACAGACCACTGTTCAACTAGAGCTGCTTTTAAACCATTCACCTCGTGGTGGGTGCTTCTCAGAAGGAGATCGTCTAGGATGAGAGAAATCTTGTGAATCTCTGGAGGAACTTTTTCTTCTATTTGGATCCTCTTTGTCCTGTGCTGGAAAGGTGTGACACATGTGTGCATATTTGCTCAATGAAGCAGCGAAGAGATGACACAACACACACTCACATAGCCCTTAGGGCAGTAGGTGCTGAACACTGTCTCCACTGTGTTTATCTGATTTTAAAGCATGTTTAGGATGGCTTTTGTTTGAATAATGTGGACAAAATGCCAGTATTGCATTTATATTTATTTATATTTACTTAACAGTTGTAACGTAATAGTTCTGTTTTCTAGACTCTTACAAGCCAAACGAGTTTTACTCTGCTTGTTCAGTGAGTTGGGGGTGAGCTTAGTGGTTTGGGACTAGGTTGTGTGTTTGAATCCCAGACCAGTAGGTTGCACTGAGGTACCCTTGAGCAAGGTACCGTCCCCGTCACTGCTCCCCGGGCGCTGGACATTCTGCTTCACAGTGTGTGTGGCTTCAATGGAGAGGTTGCATTTCATTGTGGTTCATTGTGTGGTGAATGACAAACAGTCACCTTAACCAACAGACCGAGGAACAGCTTCTCCCCCAAACATGTAACTTTAGAAATTAAATAATGTTGCAGCTCTGTAACTATCTTCTAATATCACTATAGTATAGAGCATTGCTTTCTCAAATGACAAAAATGAATCACTACTACAATCTTGGTTTGTCTTTGTACTTTGTAACTGAATACTTTTTAACTAAAGAGGAGTTAGTCAGCATCCATGTCCACCTTGATCAAAGTAAAATGGATCAACATGTGGAACTGGAGCTGTGCTACTCTGCCTTTTATCACTATAATAACAGACTTTTATTATTTATGGAAAAATAGGGAGCATTCGGAGCACAGTTCACCTCGCTATTGAAGTGGTTGTTACTGATATGTTGTTAAAGATAAAAGGATAAAATGTCATTTGTGAACTATATTCCTGTTCATGTCACATCTAAATTAATTTGCCAGGTAAAATCATAATAGTGTCATTTCTCCAAAAACTTTGAAATGACACTACTGCAGTTTTTTTAAAAGGAGGAGAGTAGATTAAAAGGCAGACATATGATTTCCCCCCCCAAAGCTTTAAGGGGGTTAATCACTACTTTACTTTACTGATACTTTTGTAGTGTTACTTGACTCAGCTTGTTATCCTCACTCAGCAGCTTCAGAATTCCCCTACACTAAAAACGTTATTGTCCTTTTATCCATCTCTCATCTTTGAAGAGTTTCCGTATGCATTAATGCAACTACAAAGTATGTGAACACGTCTGCTGTGCATGCTGGCATGTATTATATTCTTTTTTCTGTGTGTGTGTGTGTGTGTGTGTGTGTGCCACTTGTATGTTGTACCTGAGTGATCGGTGAAAGAATGAGTGTTTCAAGCATTCCACTGGCATCAGATTGCAAAATCAGGCTACCTCATCCCCTCATTCTTCACACTCTTTCACCCTTCACCTGCCTGGCCGATCAAGTTGCCAATATTAAAAACATCACAGCTTGTTCAATTAATCACTTCCTGTGTTGTTTAGGTCCCCTACAGCAGATCTGTGAGACATTCACACTGTTACATGAATAGAAAATATTACAAAAACTGGAGGTTGATCAGCCAAAGCATGTTTTTATTTGTACTATATGAGGCTAAGTTACAGTCATGCACCTCTGTAAAGACACATCCTCTACAGAGGAATGACTTCTTCACATTTTCAATATATTACCATTTATTCTTTATTTAACTTTTAATACTGGAAAAATGCAAAAGTGCACCTTTTGTTTTGTTATGCTTATTTTTTCCAATATGTTTAACTCAGTAAATGAACATTAATTGTGCCATTTGCTGAAAAACACCATATTTATATCCCCGTAGAGTATGTGAACTATGTACAGATATGCTTAATGGTGCATTTTATTCAGCTGTGCTGGATAGCTACTTTTCTATGCAGCACAAGGGATAGAAAAACTTTTAATTGGAGAGTCTGCGTGCTTTCACCAGCTCCTACATACATTTCATTAATTGAATTCAGTTTAATGAACTCGTTATGGCGTACTGTTATACTATCTGTAAAATTGGAACATATGCTTTGCATTGCAGGAATAGTGGCCACATGCACATGCTCCTTAGAACTAGATCGTTAGGGTCAGAAATCTCTTTGAAAAGTTCATTTGAGGTGATTTAAATACCCATTATGGTCTGAGGTGGTTGTGTTTGCTGGTGCAGTGTTAATTAGGGTGTAAGAACCAGTATGTCATCTTAGCTCCACTGCAAAATTAGCTAACTTTTGTTCACAAGAAACAAATAGTTTATTCAATTGCATTGACTAATCGACTGCATTTGGATCATTTTTTGCTGAACTAGTCTTTTAATTTAGCCTACACTTAACTGTATTGTAATTACAGAGCAGGTAAGGTTTATGTCTTTTGACAAAAAAAGTAAAATTGATAGACATCTATAGAAGCACCTGACTGCCTGGAAGATATCAAATCAAGGATTATGTGTAATGGCATACTTTGTGGCTGCCTTTTCAAATGTGGTGTCATCTAAATCTTTGTGCCTTACGGACAGTGAGCCACAGTGAGGAGGGGTTGCCAAAATGCTCCCACTCAAATCCCCTCCGGTCATATGAGTCTTTGAAAGATCAGTGTGATTACAGTATGACATCATATACACTGTCACCTCAAAGGGGAAATTAAATTTGGGACACAAAAGGGAGCCGGTGACAGGAGTCATGTATATGACTTGACGTGACAACGATATACCTGGTGCAGGATGAACCACACTTCTGTGCTTCTGAATTCAACATGTACTTTCCAGCATCTACATCAGGCACATTAATCATTTTAATGCTTTTCTTTGTCTCCTCTGCATTTCCCACAAAAATCAGGAACATCTGGTGCCGTGGATGATAACATGATAACAAACAGGTGGTGATTTTAGGAATGAAAGTGGTCATGACTTTAAATGTTATAATTCTAAAGAGAGTGACATCTGGCAGTTTGTAGCTCCTGTTTAATTGACCTCTCTGTGCGATGTGGAGATGCAATTGTTTTCAACTACGGATCTGTTTTCTAGGATGATGATAATAATTTCCACATGGACTATATAGTGGCAGCATCTAACCTGAGGGCAGAGAATTATGACATACCAGCAGCAGATCGGCACAAGGTAACACACTATCGTCCCAGGTACTGTTATGTAAAATATTTAAAACATTTGTGTGACACTAAAGTTGAGTGATTATATAAAGCCTTTTGCAAAGTTACTACAAAAAAAGTATAATAATAATACAAATAATAAAGCAAAGCTTAGAAACCATTCAGCAGGCCCACCATGTGGGTGGTGTCAAAATGTTTTGATGACCATCCATGATTGATGGCTCTCAGTCTTCCATACTCCTCCAAAAATGTGGTTTAGGACACTGCATGATCTCAAAAGTGTAAACATAAATTAAAATTGATGATAATTTTTCTATGCAAATGTCCCCACTCTTTTTTCCCCAAAGGGACCAGCATATTAACCTTTTTTCCTCCAAAGCTTTGAATGCTGAATGTAATGTATCTGATAGCCAGTTACTTGTTATTTGGTACAGGGCAGTGATGGCCTAGTGGTTAGGGATTAGGCCCCAGGATTAGAAGGTCATGGGTTTGAATCCCAGACCAGTGCATTGCCCTGAAGTACCCTTGAGCAAGGTACAGTCTCCACCATTGCTCCCCAGGTGCAGGCTATCCTCTGCTCACGCAAACACAAATCCATTTTCTTTTTTGCTTCTACAGAGCAAACTCATTGCTGGACGCATCATCCCAGCCATTGCCACGACGACAGCAGCAGTGGCAGGCCTCATGTGTCTGGAGCTGTATAAGCTGGTACAGGGCCACAAGCACATCAGTTCATTCCGTGTGGCATACATTAACATGGCTGCACAGTACTACGTCCTGTCACAGCCAGGCAGGGCTCCTACCTTCACGGTGAGTGAGACATCTTTCATCCAGACACAATGTCCAGATTAGGCAAAACTAGACTGTACTGTAAACTGTACTTTCTGTATTTAATTACATCAAGTAATACATTTTAAAAATGTGAAACAGATTATTATTCAGTGGACATTTAGGGCAGCCAGGTTACTTAAATAAAAACAACAAATTCTGATGTGTTATGACACTCATATATAATGATAAGTCACTTGTACTGCATGAGCTTAAGCATGTAAAGAGTTTCTGTATGACGGTGTATATTTTTCACAGTTGATGACACAAATTCTCACATCATTCATCCATCAAATGTTATGCTTTTGCAAGAAAAACAGTGAAAAGTTCCTCATGATGTATTGCCATTGGAAACATTTGCAGTAGATAGAATTTACAAAGAATATAAAACAACAATCAGCCAAGAATAAGTCACTGAAAGCCAAAATGATTATCATTGATGATCTTGTTACAATGACACCTTTCATGGGAGGATATATTAATCAGTAAGTCTGGTTTTGAAGTTGATGGAATAAAAGGGGAAAATGGGTGCGCATTGACTTTGACAAGAACCAAACTATAAAGGCTGGTTCAGGGCATCTTGACTATGGCAGGTCTTGTGAGGTGTTCCCGGTATGTAGTTGTTAGTACCAGCCACCAACCACGACATACCATAGTGCACCAAATGTGCTCCAAAAAGGATGAACATTGAACCAGTGACAGGGTTATGGGTGTCCAAGGCTCATTGATGTATGCAGGAAGTGATGGCATATAAGGAACATAGGGGTCTGATTCCACAGAGGAGATGCTGTAGAAATAATGGTTAAAAAATGAGTGCTGGTTTGAATAGAAACACAGACTTATGTTCACTGCTGAAAGCACCTGCAATTAATATTGTGCATTCTGAATATTAAATGTATTTTGTCTCACACTATACAGCACTCATAGTCAAAACATTCTCTTCCATCTGGACATAAAAAGTCTACAGCTAGCTTTTATTATATACTTATGTGTTGTCAAATGCATCTGATATCATTTCATACAGAGATTCAGAACTTTCAAGCAGGGGTGTACCAATCAGAAATGGGAAATTGAAAATTTCAATATAATGGTCTAATAATTGTCACCATTGCCTTCAATGAAGTAAAAATAGGACCTTTCTGTGTTTGCTGACTTGAAAAAGCATCATGCTAGTTTTAACAGCCTATTTAGCTTCAACTCTCATCAAAGTGTCTTGGTCTTGGTATGAAAAGTGAATGTCCTCATTCGTTATATCCTTCTAAACCCTGAGTTTAAAGCATGAAACTCAAAGGCTAAAGTGTAACCTAAATCATTCAGAGGCATTCTGCGAAGGAGAACATACTATAACATTTGAGCTCAGTAAGCTAAGTGTGTGTGTGTGTGTGTGTGTGTGTGTGTGTGTGTGTGTGTGTGTGTGTGTGTGTGTGTGTGTTGGGAGCCACAGTCTGGACCTACATCAGCCCAGGCTTAAGTGATCCTGCTGTTATCCTGAGGGGCTTACAGCATTTAGTAACTGTACACCCACCCACACAGACCCTTCAGTCAGCTCTGTGCATTTTCTCAATTTAGAGAACTTTGCCCAAACAGAGTACATTCAGAATGCAGACACTGAATTAGAGACATGCTCAGACTCAAGGCTTAAGCCAGCTTAATATTTCAGACCTGGGTTTGTGTGTGCTTCATATTTTCAGATCCCCTTTTTACTGTAACTTCATGAAACTCCAGGTCTGTCTTTTGAAAAAAAAAGAAGAGTTCATGGAAGAGTTCAGTGAAGGAAAACACTGCAGAGAGTGAACATCTGAGCCCATATCATTCAGTTAGATTCAACTAGATCAAGAACCACTTTTTGCTCCCCCCCCCAAAAACCTTCTGATGGTTCTTTAAAGAACCACTCTTAATGATGCGTGTAAAGAACCTTTTTTAAAGTTCACTTGATACAGAGGTTGTAGAAAGGAGCCTTACATTTGTGCATAAACTTTGCACCCTAAAAGAAATCTGTAAAAGCAAGAGTTCGATATAGAACCATTAACATTTGAAGAAATATTTGAATCTGGTTCTAATACTGGTTTAATTCCTTTCTGTGATGGAAAAACAGTTATTTAAATTGGTTGTTTAAAGTTCCTTTAAAATGGTACAACATAGCACAAAATAAGTTTTTGTTAGGAATGTGTGAAAATTAACCAAATTTGATTCCTCCAGTTGGCATCTATTATACCATGCAGTGAAATGTTGATAATGATAAGATACAATAACCGATCCCTGAAAATATGGAAAATATGTTTTGAATGATATTTTACTGAATTAAGCATCTGAAAAAAGGAGGAGGTCCTTTAAATGAGTAATATAAAAGCTGTGATTTAAAAAAGCTTCTTTGAGCTGATGTCAAATATTATTATGACACATCTGAGTTCATTTTAATGTCCCAAAATCAGCTCGTTCCATGCAGTTTTAAAATCTCAGCATGAAGCTTCAGGCTGGCTCCTGAAAAAGACAGCAGGGAGGGGCAAGGGGTCATGCCTGATGAAGTAATACTCTGCGATTGCCCACTTTTGAAAGAGAAGGAAGGACTGTGTGTGTGTGTGTGTGTGTGTCTGTGTGTGTGTGTGTGTGTGTGTGTGTGTCTGTGTGTGTACAGGTGAATGCGTGTGTGTCCATACTGCCCCCTAAGCCATCCCCAGTGCAGAGTCAGAGATCAGGGTATTTTTCACTCAAGGGGACAGGCGGTGAGCTGGGCTTTGAAACACATCGGCTTGGGTTACTAGTGTGCTATGACAACAACCTGAAGGGTCGTAAATGCTTACCCCAGTATCCCTCTCTTAACCCTCCAGTATTCTTCCCCAACACACACACACACACACACACACACACAGACTAGTTTTCCATCAACTAAAATACTGTACTACATGCTGTATCTTCATTTACAATGGAACTTTATTTGAAGATAATCTCCAAAACCTCACAACCCAACCACTAGGGATGCACAAGCCTGTGTATTTCTTGCTGCTGGTCCCAAGCCCAGGTTAACGGGTAGGATTACATCAAGAAGGGTGTCCGGTGTAAAATTTTTCCCAAATCAATATGCGGACAACGGTCATGCACTGTGCCAACCCCTAAAACAAAAAGTTGAAGTAGAATGCACAAATGATCACAAATTTAGCAAAATATGCTGTGATACTGTTATAGTCAATATTAAAGAGCTCATGTCCTGCACTCTTTATGATTTACTTTTTCCCTCTGGTCTCATTATGATGTTTATGTGGTTTTCTGCTGAAGTTAACTTTTAAATGGCTTCTGTGCAGCCTCTGTTCATCGCTTGGAAATGATCTTTTGGACCGCCTGCACTACCTTATTCATAATGCGCCAACACACTGTAGGCTGAACAGCTGAATTTATGGAAATGGATTAGTGTTTGTGACATCACAGCATTACACCCCACTTTAAACTCTGCTTGAAAAAGGCAAGGACATTTTTTGTGATATGAAGCCTTTAATGTGTTCTACAAATACATTCCCCCTTTCCAGACATTTGCTATCTGTCATACAGACTGGTGTTTTCAGGCTTTCGTTTTCTCTTCTTTTCAAGTCTTCCATCTCTCCCTTTCACTCCCTGCAGCACTCGCTCTGTCTTTGTTTCCTTCGCTCATGTGTCTGGCAGCAGTCTAGTCTCAGGAGGGGAGGAAACTTTCCACACGTGGGACTGGTTATGCATCGGCCAGAGCACACTCTACATTAGAACACTGATACTGTTTGACTGCAGTCTCTTGGCAAAGAGAGTGTGTGTTTATGTGTGAGTGTGTGTGAGCGAGAGGGGGGAGATAAAGAGAGAGAGTGAGAGAGACATTTCAAGTGCACAGGGCTCATTGTAACCTGCTGTATTTTTATACAGTTTGTCTTTGTTAACCCTGTAGAAGCAGAGATAGAAAGAGAAAAATTACCAAAATGAAGGAAAGGGGGAAAAAACAAAGAGACATAGAGATAGAAAAGAAAACGAGAGGCCATAAAAGGTGTGTGTGTGTGTGTGTGTGTGTGTGTGTGTGTGTGTGTGTGTGTGTAAGAGATAGAGAGACCAAAAAGAGAGGAGATCAAAATGAAATAGGCAGACACCAAAACGAGAGTGAAAGGGCTTGTGAAGGTAAAAGAGAGGGAGACCTCAGGAAAGAAACCTCAGCAGTTGATGAACATTGAAACATCAAATGGAAAGAGAATTGTTTTCCATAGCTGACATGAACCATGACATCACACACACACACACACACACACACACTAGAAACCCCCCATTTGACATATGAAACCCCCTGAAAGTCTCCATTCCAAAATATTGGGGGGGGGGTGTCTCTTGAAAAAAAAAAGCAAAGTAACAGCAGTGCGTGCAACAAATCATCATGATGTGTGTTCAAGTGGAACACACATCCCCCACCCCGCATCACACCACCCCACAAAACAAAAATGTAGATTTGGTTCCCAGTGCACCCCAGTCATTCTTCAACCCTGTTCTGCTCCATCAGCAATTAAACCTCACATCAAATCACAGTGTATGGCTTAAAACATTCTCAGACTGCTTGAGGCACAACACACACACACTCACAGAGACATTTATCACAACATTAAAATACCAAGAGATAAAATTTGGTGCACAGTGGTTCCTCTGTTCTAAATCTGCTGTGAGATGCTCTTATTGCATTGTTTCCTCGATTTGGTGGACAGTAGACGGATATTTTCAACATCCTGTTTTCTCCCGAGGATGTCCTCTCCAGAACAGCCCCCTGCTGTTTTCTACACCTTATTGAGAGTAAATCAAACATGCAATTTGGAGATAATACTGAGATGATCACTCCACGTTTGGACAACATGTAGACGTCCAAAAAAGCTAATTGTGGATGATTTAATGTAAAAACACAGTTGGGCGTTGGGCAATGAAACTGTCCAAAACCATGGGACCCTCATACGCAGTATATTTTTGGGAGTGTATGCATGAAGACCTCAGCAGTTTTAAATCATATATAACATGGCACCTTTCACATTCACATTCTTTCTGTTTATCTTATCCTCTCGAGCCACAAGTGCACATATAAACATGCGCACGATAAAGAGGGCTTTTAGATTTTGTAAATTGTAGCAGACAGTTTGACATAGTGTTTTCTGTCTTTGTGGTGACAGAGTTGTACAATTTGTATGGACCTACAGACCATGGGAAAGTGGGTTTGAGAAAACTCTCTGATCTATTGGTTCCAGTCCTGCTCAGTCTGCTACAGTCATCATTGCAGTGCTGATTTCTGGTGAACAGTTTTACGCTTGCTTTATTTTTCCTAGCTGACTAAATTTCTGGTGGTGGTGGGGGTTTAATGGGGTCGTGTCTGCTCTCAGTGCAGCTGTGGAGTTTTTTTTTTTTTTTTGAGGCGACCAATTTAGAAATTGCATCCCTTGCCCCAGACCTGACCTGCCCTATGTTTTGGCTGGTGCTCACCTGTTTCTTCTTACTCTCCCCTTCTGATTTTTCACTAACCTTCACTTATTTAATTGGTGATAATGCTACAGCATGGCTAAAAAAGTGTTTTAATTATTGTTATTTTACATACAATACTAGATTATGAAAGTGACAGCACACAGTGAACCACAACAAAATTGGACCTCTGTATTTAACCCATACAAGCACTGTGCAGCAGGGGGTAGCTATGAAAGTGCCCAGGGAGCAGTGACAAGGACAGTACCTTGCCCAAGGTTACCTCAGGTATACCTACTGGTAAGGGGTTTGAACCCACAATCTTCTGAGCCTGTGGCCAACTCCCTAACCACTGGGCCACCACTGCCTGTAGTCCCACACCCATGCTCATATTCCATGTATGAGAGGTGAGAGAGGAAAAACACAGCCTTTTTCAGCTACACTAGATGTCCAAATGTTTTTAAACAGCTGTTTCTCCCATGTTTTTTCAGGATATTATGAGGTTTATTCCCTTCTGCTGCAGTAACCTTTTCTAGGTGTTAAATTGAATGCTTGAACATTGTTGTGAGTCATGTGGGCATTAGTGAGGTCAAGTACCAATGTTGGTTATTTAGTTCTGGATCACAAACTCTTCTGATTGTGCTGAATGGAGCTCCACCTCATGCAGCCCCACAGCTAACCCTAGCTCCACATCCCACTGTTAGAGAGGGTTTGTATCTCTGGAGACAACACTCAGAATTGAACATGAACTTCTGGAGCATCCTGTTCTATTAATACTGTTTTCTGTTGTGTTATACAAGTTGAGTGCACAACTGAATGCATGTCAGTAATGGGCACGCTTTGAAGTAGCTGAATTCATTCATGTTAAGGGGCTTTTAGACATACAGTGAATGGAAGACAAACAATAGCGTGTAAAAATCTTAGACACCTGTGCAAATAGTTTAAAGCCATTTATCTGAGTGACGGCTCTTTCTGCCAGCAAACACAAATTTGACAGAGAATCAATGAGTTGGTTAAAAGAAGACAGGTTGGGTCCAGATTTCTGTTTCCACCATTGCAGGGCTATATGAAGTTCTGACTGATGAAAGACTGATTGAGCCAAAGCAGGAATTTGGTGTTAACTGCAAGTAAAGTAGAGGAATGGTTAAGACAACCAGACAATCACTCTTTTGTGTATGTTATTTTTCACATATTTGTATTCATTGTATTTTTTTTTTTTTTTTTGCAAAACACATAAATTTCTCAGATGATCATTGCACAGTATTGTAAATTCAGTATATTCATATCAAATTAAAACATGCATTTTTGGCAAAGGGCTAAATGTGAACCCTTAAACCGGACCTGTCCAAACAAGACATATAGCTATAGTTTAAATAGCTTCCCCCCTGAAGCTTGCTAAAGCAATGCTACCATCTGCACAGCTACTGCATGTTCAGACCTTATGCTACAAATCCATATAATACTCTTGCAGATCTACTGCGACTGTAGGTATTAAGGCTCAGAACCTGTGCATCCTTGGGGCAGACATCATTACATATTTCCTCTGTGAAGTCATTTTATATTTTTCATGGCTTGAGGGAAATCACACCCAGACTTGTGCCTTTATTACTGTAGAGTAAAGCAGCATGCTCCTTGCGTCGTGCTTCCTGCTCTGTTCATTGTTTAAAGTACCCAGATGTGAGGTTGTTGTGAATATTGCATTACTTTAGTGGACTGAGTTTTTCTTCGGAGAGATTGCTTTTCCCTGCTTGTACGGTTTGTTGAAGAGAAAGCCAGATCAAGGTCTTAATAACCCTCTTGGGTACAGTTGAATGAAAGGAGATCAGTGGGCAGAGGGATGTTGTGGAGGTTCTAAAGCCTCAATGTGGGCAGTGATTGACCAGATGTTCTGATTTCCCAGGTGTGTAGTCAGGACTGATTGTATGTGGTCATTTCTGAGGCTTGTGCCTCATTCATTTCACCATTCATTCATCATTCACCCTCCTCTGTTTATACTCCTTCTACTTTTGGCCTTGACTCATATCTGTCTGACACAAGTGGCTTGTTCTTGCCACATCCTGCCTCTATCTCTTTTTCAACTCCTCCTTCATTTTAAGCTTTTCGGCTCTCACAGTCTTTACATTCTCCAAGCTTCATATATATTTTTTATAGATATGAGAAAAATTCCATTTATTAAGTGTGCATTCAGGGAGAATAAGATCAGTCAAGATTATTGTTAAAAGGGTATGTAGCTGCTGTTAGGAAAATGAGATTTTGTGCTGGTAGGAGTCTCTAAATAAATAAAGAAAAAACTTTTTTTAATTCCTCTTGCATTATCCACCAAATAGGGGCTTCAGATTACATTGGTATATTCTCTTTTTTCTGTGCGGAAGTAGCATACTAATAATTAGAATGTGATTAGATGTAAATGTTCTTGGCTCAAAAATAAATTTATCAGGGTCAGAAATTATGTTAATGAGGGAAGCCATTAGAAACCTAGAGCAAGATAAAACTGAGAAAATGTATTAAAGGAATAGTTTGTTGAATCAAATTGATAAAATTTTCCATGTACCCCAAATGTACAGTACTGTACAAAAGTCTTGAGCCAATCATCATATCTTCATGTTTTACGTCCAAAGAGTCAGACTTTCTTGTGTATTTGAACATTTTGTTGAGGATCAGTCCTCCAGGCTTCCTAAAGGACAAGATTTTTGTTTCTCATTTTCAGTACAGTCTCTGTACTTGAGCAGTTTGATTGTTTTTTGTTGGTTAATGCACACACTGATCTACGTCTGAACCTTCAAGTAAAACGAAGCGTCTAACTTAAGACATGAAGCAGTGAAGAAACAGGTGCAGAAAATTCCAGTTGATCAGGTTATTAGTTTGCTGCTGAGTGGTTGGAACTGCTTTATCTAGAACTTTGTTCTTTGGGCACATTGCAGCTTGTAACAGTAAACCATTTGTTCTCATTTTTTTCATTTAATCAACTCAATTTGCTAACTATAAGAGAATTTGACTATAGTAGTTTTTGCAAGTTGGTTCCCTAACAAATTGTAAATAAACGAGGGGTCTCAAGACCTTCGCACAGTACTGCTCTCAATCAGCAAAGACTGCCCACTTCGAAGTGGAGCTTCAAGACTAAAATGCTTAGCAAACTCTAGATGTCAACAGTAACTTAATTGCCCTCCATAAATACATCCCTGGTTCAAACCGCATCGTGTTCTTCAAAATGGTGGTGCAGACTTGTGGATGTGGTTTAGGATTCACTACGACTGTCAGCTATAAAACTGAACAAAACTTCACCACCGCAGGCAGACGTCTCAGACAAAACTTCATTAAGCAGCTTTGAGGTGGATCCTGGATCAGAGCTTTCAGTATATATGGCACCAAGACCTGTTCCTGTTTGTGAAAAAGACCCTGTTGCTTAGGCCAGTCGGCCACGTCAACACCCCAGCACCAGTTTTTTCAAGAGCTGAGTGGGTTGAGAGACTGGGGAAAAGGGGAAAAAAGGGGGAGTTCTGGGGAAAGACTTGGGTGTCTGTTGTGTATGTTAGCGACATAAAAAATCCTCAGTCAAAATGCATATAAGCTGTACATTAAAAACACAGGAGTGAAAGCAAAACTGTAAAAATATAGTTATCAAATATCAAATATAAGCATGGAGGATAAAAAGTTACACTATGTAAGTAAAGATAGCATGTAGTCTATGTGCTCACACAGGCTCTACCTTCTCAAACCACACAATTTCTCAGAGGTTTTCTTGAAGGAGTGTAAATATATGTGCGGGTGGGGGTGCAGAAATGACTGCTATTTCCTGCTATCACAGGAAGCCACTCTATTGGAAACAGGTTTCCTTGAGAACAGCATTGGGATGTGGCTGCACGTTTTATTCCTCTAATCATTCACAGCTTCAGCAGGAAGGAGGGAGAGTGAGGGAAAGAGAAGGCAAGAGATGAAGAGAGGATGGGAGACAGCAAGAGGGTTGGAGGGTTCAAAGTGCTGAACTTCACTTCTCCTCTATTTCTGTCTCAGTTTTTTTTTTCTCTTCATGTTAAAATTTCAAATTTCTAACTGGCTTAGTCAGCCTCCTGCCTGCCTTCTACTGCCATTAACAGAGACACAGACATAAGAACTGTCCAAAACAGTCACACAGAGGAAAGAGAAAGAGCACAGCTGACTCTAGTATCCACATTAGACCAGTGATTCAGGACATATTCATGATCTTTATCAGACTAAGTGGTCTTCTAACCAACCTAAACAGAGGTCTTGGAGATGGAGATGTACTCTGGCTCATGTGTGCTGCTTGTTTTTTAAGTGTCTCCATTACACTTTTACTTTAAAGTCATCCTTTATTTTCAACATATTACTTGCTCGACACTGCAGTTTTTTGTAATTTAATCCAAGCACAACAAGCATGTCTTGAGTTTTTCTTAAAAAACAATTACTATAAAAATGCTACAAAGTAAAATATAACTAGAAAAAAATGGTTAAGATGTAATGCAAAGTCTTCAATTTTTATAATTTTTTTTTTTTACAAAAACAGTGCTGAATACCACCTTGATGTTATTTACATCTCAATGATAAAATATGTAAATTTAAAAAGAAAATGGAATTATTGTTTCTTTTTGAATGATGCTACACTGGGTTTCACTATTGTTTATTACAATAGCTTAGTTTGGCTGAATGCCACGTTTAGGCTTCACTGTCTAAAGCAGCTGCTTTAAGATTTTTTTTGGGGCAAGTAGTGGTAATTCAGCTAAAAATGGAGTGGAAGCTATTTCACCTTGAACCTAAAATGTTTTTTGTGATATCTTTAGCATCAACAAATGCAATCAAATGCTTCCAGTAACAGGAGATCAGCCTTTGGCATCACTATGGAGATGTTTTAGCCAATTCTTCTCAACAAAGTTGTCCTGCTACATAACCCAACTGCGTTTGAACTTCAGATATTTTCCTTCAGCACTTTCTTTTAGAGAGCAGAGTTCATCCCACTCTTTATTATGATGAGTCACAGGTCCTGAAGCAACAAAGCATTCCCACAGCATTGCACTACCGCCACCATGTTTGACTGTAGACATGGAAACTATATCAGCTTTATACTAGATGTAATGGGAGACATGTCTTTCTAAAACCCCCACAGCTGACTCATTAGTTAAGTCTTTTTTAATGGCAAATGTTAGACAAGCCTTTAGGATCGTTTTAATTAGCAGTGTTTTTTTCTTTGTTGCTCTCCCATGAATATCATTTTGTATTTTGTGTCTTTTCTAATGTTGGGATCATGAGAGGTCTCCTTAGATGTTCTTCTGGGTTCTGTAATGCCTCTGATGAGTGTCCTATGTACTCTTAAGAGTAATTTTTCTTGGCTGAGCCCTTCTTGGCAGATTTACCACTGTTTCATGTTTCTTTCATTTGGAGATGATGGCTCACAGTGGTTCACTGGAGTCCCAGAGTCTGAGAGATTGATTTGTAATGCTTTCGTAACTGATATATTTCAATAACTTCCTCTAGAGATCTCCTAGAATTTCATTTGAGCAGGACACTGTTTTAGAAAACTTCACAAAACTGGAAAGGTTGTACCTTAGTGACTAGATTGAAAGGGCCTGGTAGCATTCCTCTTGTTCAACTAATTTAGCCCTTTTTCAATTAAATTTGGCTGACTGGTTGACTGAGTGACAAAGGGTGATGGGTGATATAGGCATTGGTGATATTTGTCAAATCACAAATCATGTGTGTTGTGTTTATTGTGTTTTTTCATATTATACTGTATCTTTGTTGTATTATACAGATACAATTTAGTATTTTATATAAACAAAATAAATGTAATCAATAGGAGGCAAAGACAAAGATCAGTTTTTGGCTAAACTGTCTAAAGTGCACAGAAAGATGGGAGATGGGAGAAAATGAGAAGACAAAAAAAATAAAAGCAGATAGTCTCCTTTCCAATATTCCTGGAGAACAACTGGGCCACTCATTTCTTAGAGTAACTCAAGACCATGTCTTTGCAGACTTTGATCTATATAACATGGCAACCAAAGCCATAGGACAGCTGACTTGTACACTTTGGTTGGTCTTAATGTCATAGGCTAGTTCCCCTAGTGCTTCCCACACTTTACATTATTATTTCATTTTGGGGTTTTGTTGATACCTTGGGGTGTTGTTAGCTATCATGCTTTTTCAGTTCATTCTTATCGAATTTTACTTTCTCTCCTGGGTTCTAAACTAAAGTTGGGAATTATTTGAAGCATGTATGGATTTTTAGATATTGTTCATAATCAGAATTGCAAACATGTCAGTCTTCTTCTGCATTAAACAGGATAGCTCTATAATTATCAATATTTTTATATTTTGTTCATGCCACTGTGGCCAGATTTCTATACATACAAAATAGAAAAAGTAACCCCCCCCCCCTCTCTCTCTCTCTCTCTCTCTTTCTCTCGCTATCTCTCTCTCTCTCACTCTCACTCTCTCTCTCTCTCCTTACCATCAACATCAAGCTGCTGCTGCTACATTATCACCTCCTGTGATCTCTCCATGTGTTTCCAGCGCCGCTGCTCAAAAGCTGTTGTTGTATTTTTTCCCCCAAATGTGGGCTCTTAGGTGATAGTGAGGTTCAAACAGTCCATGGGCCAAACTATTTTTATTACCCACTGTGATAGCTGTAAGAAAGAAAGCATGCTTCTGCATCTTAAGCTCACAAAGTCATGGTTTTAAACAAAATCAAGATTAAAAGATAAGGAATTCTGCTTCTGCTTATCTATCAAAGAGCACGCACCAAAATAAAGATAGCATGGAGTCTGGAGGTTAGGGCTCTAAGTGTTTCCATGCTAGCAGGCCACGTTTTTGTATTACTTGATTTCTGTGGATGCCAAAAGCAAATTGTGGTTTCAAATGATGAGAAGTAACAAGTACAAATAATGTGTTGCTGTACTAAGTCGATTCATCAGGTATGTGTACTTGGCTTGAGTATTTTTTGGACAACCTTTACTCTCTACATTTCAACACATATATCTGCTCATATGAGATATAATATTAGACATATTATTAATTTAGTCTTAATGCATTTGAGGGGAATTACCCAATATTTTTAATTGCCTCATTTTGTAGATTCGTAACATCAAGACCAATGTTAGCTTAAAAGCACAAAGAAAAGACAATCATTTGGCCTCTCAGTTCAAATCATGCAAGACAACTGCAACAAGAGAAACAGAAAAAAAGGGGTTAAAAAGAAAGTGTACAGTGGAGAAAAGGTGAGCATTGATTGTGGTGTCTCGTGTAACTACTGGAGACATGGATGAATGTGAAGCAGTTATTGTTCATTAATATCAGTACATTGTTTTTATGGGATCCCTGCGATGGGCTGGCGACCTGTCCAGGGTGTGTCCCCCTTCCTTCGCCCTGTGTGAGCTGGGATGGACTCCAGCACTCACCCGTGACCCCGCTTGGGACAAGCGGCAGAAACTGACTGACTGACTGACTGTTTTTATGGGAAGTTTGAAAAGAAAAATACAAATGCCGTAAATGTCATGAGCTTCAGTCAACTTCTAACACAAACAACCTTTCAAAGACTTTTAACTTTGAGTTAAAAAAGTACTTTTTAGTCTCTTACACCAGCACCTGTACTTCTACCTAACATGTGTTCTTTTGTCCCTTCTTGTGGTGTCTGTTTAAAATAGTAGTACGGTATGTCCCAGCAGACCTTTATACGCTTGCCTTTGTCAGCTAACGGACAATAAAGTAGTTTACAGTAAAGACTTGGATGTACTTTCATTAACTTCTGGTGCTTCTATTATGGCTGTAACCATGTAGCATTCTGATAATTAAGGAGGAATGTTGCCATGACATTAAAAAACAGATGAAAGCACTTATTCTATCAAGAAGATTTCCAGGCTGCTCTATCCCTTAGGAATCTCAGCTAGTTCGTAAAAACCTCAACATCCTTAATTGGCAGAGCTGGTTATTCCAACAGAGTCCAATAAAAAGAGGAATGCAGTGTCAGTAATGATCTGATTTAATATGAATTATCTTTTTAAAACTAGATAATTAAAAACTAAAAATCTTCTTGAAACTTGTGTTCAAAAACATAAGTAAATGATATCTGCCGAGATTCAGCAGGAGTTTTAAGCAAATAGCAGAACATGAGACAGCAAGTGAGGTCTTTTCTGATTTAATACTTTGGATGAAATTTAAAAAAGTCAGTCATTACCAATTGTATTGTGCCATAAAATAAGGAATACCACACTATAACAGCACAATCTTTGTAATCAGTGTTTTTATTGTATGCATGTGTGTTGGAGGATGCATAGGGAATTTTTGCATCTCTGTTTTATTGAAAAATCCCTGCAAAAGCATACTTATACAATGTTTTTTAAGCCTCGACTGATACAAAACTGGAATCTATGATCATCCCATAGACCAAATGTCTGTCAATGTTACCAGAAAGACAACTATGTGCAATCACATAAGGCACAATACAAAATAGCAAGAAACTTGAGTCTTTGATATGACAATATCACTCTTCAGAGTATTAGTTCAGTTATGTTCATCATCTAAGGATTGGCCTGTTAAAGCCATGCTTAAATCAGAATAGACCTTTTTAACATCATTAGTGCATATCCTAGATCATATTAAATACAGTATATTGTTGTATCATTCAAAACGCACAGTTCTAATTGGTCTGTAATCTTTGCCTGAAGCGTAGTGATTTCTAAATTCCTTCATGAGCATGACAGATTGTTCAAGGGGTGAGGAAAAATGTAGTAAAAATGGCAACTTTTTTCCCACCGCAACAACCTCCTATCACTGAACGAAAGCAACAATCTTCACCTCCCTTCCTGCTCATGCATCTCATCCACTCTGGTGGGTTAGCCTGCTGCAGAAAACCCTCCACTGCTCCTTTGCATTTACTCTTTCACTTTCATTCCTTAGGGAGATTGTAAAATAGTCACTGACGAGTTATTTCAGCATAATTATGCTGCAGCTGTTGTTCATGTTAATGAGTGAGGACATTTGAGGGTCAGCTGTATTTGTATTGCTTTTAAAGCTCTTCAATGTGCTGTGAAGCATCAGCTGATGAAAGAAACATGCACACACACACACACACACACACACACACACACACACACTGGCTCCTGTCCTTCAGTTAATTTGTGTTGTAACCCCGTGTGAGGTTTAAGGAACAAAATGAGTCTAAATTCTTTTTGTACAACTATTTACCTCTTTATCCCTCTGAAATAAACAGACCTTGAAACGGACATGTTTAGGTTGGTTTCTATATGTGGACAATATGGCCTAGGGAAGTGAATTACATAATTACATATTTGGTGCACCAAATTCTTTTCATTTCAAAAAGTGATGAAAAGGTAAATTTTCCATGATGTGGAACCAAACTAAATGTCCTGTCAGTCGAATAAAGCACTAATGGATAACTTTGACCACATTCTGAAGTGAACTAACTCTTCACAGTGGTGCTTTTATAATGTCACATTGGTGCAGGAATGGTTTAAGCATGCTCAGAACTCTCTGATCTTCTCTCAAAAGGCTTCACTCCTTATTTCTCCACACCTCGCCTCACTTCATTTTTTCCATCCCATCCAGTTTTTTCTTATCATAGACATCAACATCATCTCCTTTGTTCCGTCCCTCCTTCTGTTACCAACAGGAGACATATGCTGCTGATTAAAGCCTTTGTCAGTGGACTTTCATCCCAGTGTAATGGTCTCACAAATGAAGAACACACAGATGCAGACACATACACTCAGATGCATGCTTTGCCTTTTGTAAATCAAATCAACATAGTTGACTGCATCAAATGATTCCTGAATGTATTGATTGGGCAATAATATTTCACAGTAATTGATGGGAAAAACTGAATTCATGCCAAAGTGCACTCTCTCTCTCTCTCTCTCTCTCTCTCTCTCTCTCTCTCTCTCTCTCTCTCTCTCTCTCTCTCTCTCTCTTTCTCTCTTTCCCCCTCTCTCTCTCTCTCTCTGATTGGATGCCATTTAAACTATCCTAGGAATGCTCTGGCCTACTTTCCTCTAAGTAATTCCTTAACATTTTAGCCATTGTGAGGCATTTTCATAAAAATCTAATAAGGCATAAAAAAGGCAAAGTTCAGAGGGTCAAGTTCTCTGTGATGCAGTCTGTGAGCATACATTGACATTTAACTTCTGTCAGTCAAGCCTGTGTGTGGTGACTACAGTTCTCAGAACATGGGAAGTATCTCTGATCTGCAGTGTCATTTACCATGAAACATTTAACGCAACACTGTCAACAACATGCCAACTCAAAGGAAAGAAGTCCAAACTGGGAGAAGTAATAAACACAGACACAGAAGTCTGGTTATATATGTATATATTTATTTACCAGAGAGTGGTTAATAAATATATATATAATCAATATATACTCAATTGGTATATTGATATATACCAGTATATACCAGACCAATGATGTGGTCTGCTGGCGTGGTAGAATCGCGGAGAGGGACAGAGGAAAACTAAATAAACTGGTCAAGAGGGCCAGCTCTGTCACAGACTGTCTGCTGAAATCTATCGAGCCGATAGGGGAGGAGAGGATGTTATCCAAGCTAACATCCATCATGGACAACACCTCCCACCCCCTGCATGAGACTGTAGGAGCACTGAGCAGCTCGTTCAGCAGCAGACTTTGCACCCAGTGTAAGAAGGGCTGCAGGTGTTCTTACCGGCGGCTGTTAGACTCTACAACACAACTAACATTATGTATTTATTATTACTCATTTATTATTGTTATTATTATTATTATTATTACATTCAAATGTATTTATTTATAATTCATTATTATTATTATTATTATTATTATTATTATTATTATTATTATTTTATATGCTCTCTCTGTATAAAGTTATCTTTCCTGTTTTTATATTCTTTCTTTCTTGCTAATTGCCCTGCAAATATGTATATGCATATATAGCTCTGTATATGGATATCTTTCATTGTGTTAAATATTTTTTTTCTTTCTTATTTGTTCTTTCTTGTTAAAGAGCCCTGTAACACCCGAATTTCTCATTCGTGGGATAATACATGATTATTCTATTCTATTCTATTCTATTGTGTTCTATTCTGTTCTATTCTATGTAAACCATTTTTTTGATTTTCTAAGTGCAAGTAAGTAAACACTCTCTACAGAACACGGCCCAGTTTAACACGTATTAACTGGATTTGAACATACTGGGGGAAGAAGAGTTCCCTGTGGTAAATGTATGCTTTTATTTACTTAGAAAGTCTTCTTCTTCTTCCCTTTCTTCTTCCTGCTGCTCCCATTTGGGGTCCCCACAGCGGATCAGTCGTCTCCGTTTCTTCCTGTCCTCTGTATCTTTCTCCTTCAAACCAACTCTGATCACATCCATAAACCTCCTCTTTGGTCTTCCTCTTTTCCTCTTTCCTGGCAGCTCCATCTTCACCATTCTTCTCCTAATATAACCCTCGGCTCTCCTCATGTCTCCTTGTTGGTTTTCAAGCCAACACAACCTTGCTTCTCTAACTTTGTCTCCAAACCGTGCAACCTGAGCTGTCCCTTTAATAAACTCATTCCTAATTCTGTTTATCCTCATCACTCCCAGCGAAAATCTTAGCATCTTTAACTCTGACATCTCCAGCTACACCACCTTTCTTTTCTTCTCTAAGCCTAAACTTTAATCTCTAACCCATATTACATAACTGGTCACACTACCATCTGCATCCCGCAGACCTTCTCTTTCACTTTTGCTGGTACCCATCTGTAACAAACCGATCCTACCACTCTTCTTCAACCTCTCCATCCTGCCTGCACTCTTTTCAGAAACATTGCCCTGAAGAATTTGAAAGAAGAGAAGACGTCCAAAACTTCTAAAATACATTCTAATTCTAAAGTGACTTTTAAGTAACTTTGTTAAGATGTTCACTGACAGAATAGAGAGAATTGTTTTAAGACCTCCAGATGTGGTATCAGCTCCATATTACAAGAATCCTGGTCACTTTCCCAGCCCTACAGGAATGTTTGGCTGTGGAATTTTTCTCACAGCATGAAATACATTACACTGGCTGGGCCAACGTCCCTTTTGCACCCAGAGGAATGAAAATGCTGACTGAGAGAGGCCACTGGAGCTGCCCTCACTGAGCCGTGAACAGTTTACATGCATCCAGGCGTGGGCTCTAGTCTGAAGCAGGTCCCTCTAGAATGCCTTCATTTCCTGTCTGTTCCATTGCTCTCACAACCCTCACGTTTTGACAGTCCACACCAGGCAAAACCCAATGTTCGCACAATTTTATATAATTACCATGTCTGTGGAATGTGGAGGAAAAAATCATGCATATGTGTCTGGAGCATTTTTTCATTGCCTAGGCGACTCCTGCCTTGGAGCTATGGGATTTGTCTTGGTGGGGCCTGTTTTGCGCGGCTGGTGAAGCTGATAAGGTCAATTAACTACCTTTAAAGCCTGCTAACACAGCTCAGGGTGGTTTTACTTCAGCACATTAAGAAGAATTTCTCCTGTGCTATGCAGCGACAGTAGCACCTAAATGCTTCTTTTCTAGCATTATGAGTACAGTAATAAACTATTAGTCAAACAGCACCGCATAAACAACTGTTATGAGACAAAATTGTAGTTCTTACCATCCCAGAAAGCTAATAAACCTCAGTAAGGAACTAAATACACTCCACCCAACTGACTCAGTCACACAATGGTGCTTTGGCACAGAACACGAAGCAAGACACTCCTGGTAAATAAAAATACATTAGTGTCTATGATCGGCAAAACAACAGCCAGATCCATTACAGTTTTTTACCGTTTACAATTTAATCCTTTATAGACTTATATCAAGCACTGCCAACTGAAAGGGTCAATGGCTTGTTCATTTGGGAACCCCAGCATATATTTCACATCATTCTTTATTGTACATCTCAACTTTACTAAAATTTGATTTCACAGCAGTGTGTAAATGTTTGAACAGTCTGGCCATATGACATGTTTTGATCTAAGCTTGAAACAAGTCGAACTTAATTGTGGCATTTCCTGTTACTTCACTGCAAAAAATTTATTTGGATAGTTAAAAAATCAAATGTTAAACATAAAATATGAAGTTTGGCACATGTTTATTTTTTTTCAGCGTCCTTAGGTAGAAAAATGAGGCACTAGTTTAAGCCACCAGTCAATTCTACAGCAATAACAGCACACAGCATGCAGCTGCATGAACAGCTGGGCCAGGCGGACCCATGTCGTGCCAGGCTGCTTTCTAACAGAAGCTTGTTACATCACAGAATGCTCAACGAGGGTGTTGTTTACCCTTAACGAGCTGATACCCGTGACCCTGCATGACTAAAAGAATCAGATCAATATCATTAGTGAGTGCGTCAGGGATTATTGATCAGGTCAGCTGCCTCTTCAGTGTCTATAGTTGAAGAGTACTTTGTGAAAAACAGAACAAAAGTATGGAACTCCATTTATTGAAAAAATACCACCAGTGCTAAAAATCCATAATGAACACACCAGTCGAAATGATCCATAAATGTATGGATGTTTTATTATCATTTGTCATTGTTTTATTATTTTATTTTATTATTTTAACTGAAAGCTGAGAGCATCATTTCCAACAAAGTCCTCTGCAAAGTGGGCTTTAAAAATGATAATGCAATCCAAGGAAAGGCATCTATTCACATTTCATGACGTGCAATTGCATATTTCACTCAAGCCTACAGTGCATACTGTGTTTAAATACTTCACCACTTGACATTACTGATCAATGCACTACATTTATACGAGCATTGATCCTCTCAAGGGGGCAAGACCCTGCCGGCAGAAGGACTGGGGGTGATATATGGGCCTTGTTTATGTATGTGTGTAAGAAAGCCCCTACAGGCAAACCTCTCCATTTGTTGGCAGCAACTTGCATTGATGCAGTCCTTCTGGCACGAGTCTTCAGTCTGTTGAAAAAAGCCTGATTGGCAAGACAATAAGTCGGACTTCTGTTTGCTCTTTAACATGTCAATAGCCCTGCTGAAAGGAGGGCTGTGGCTGCAGTGTAAGTGTCACACTCTCTGGAGACTAACTGCCAGGCTGTCAGCCCTATCTTTACTGTTGTTACTGTGCGGGAGATTATGTATGGAACAGATAAGAGGGGTTAAAGGGTAGATAGGTAAGAGCACCATAAGAGAACTTTAGAAGGCAGCGAGGTAACGAGGAGTACGAGTGGGATTAAACTGTTAATAAATGGTCCTAATATTCAAAACCAAAATTGTCCTTACTTTTTAAAAAAATGTTCAGTTTGCCATTTAAATACTGTTTTGCCATAAATGTAAATGTTTTAGTCCACATCTGGAATCCAAGCTACAAAAACAGCCCTTCTGAATCCGTTGTATTATTGATGTAATAACAACGAACACATTCACATACATCTGTCTTTTTGCCTTACCTGTCGTTTGATGCCAACCTAGCGATGAGTCAGGATGGAATTTTGATTGCACAGAGCAGCCAATCAGAATTGAGGTCTTTTACTTATATTAAGGCACCAGTGAAAAGAACCTTTTTGATTCTAAGGGGCTAAGAGAGGTTTGAAAATGTTAAAGTAAAAAATAATCATTATGGCTTTTGATACATATTGCCAAAAAAATGTTGATATCTCGGTCCATTGTCTTCCCATTGCATTATCTGTATAGTTGTATAGTAATTGTGTTCATTGTTATCTGTCTTTAAAGCTCCTCTAGGAGGTTTCCAGTAGAATAATAGATGCTTCCTTGCTATGGACACTTTGACTCTCCAAGTTTCTTCTGTAGTGGAGGAAGCATTTGGTCAAAGGACATTATGTGTGAGAAAAGAGAGTCCTTACCCTCAAATCTGGAATTTTCTATAGATTTTAGCTTTAGTGTATTGTATATATAAGTTAATTTGTTTTTGAGTTTAACATGTTAAACATATACCAGATATATAAAGCGTAGCATACCTTTAGCAGACACCACATTATGTTTTTTAGTTAAATTAGTAGTGGAGTGGCAGTGGAGGTCTAGTGGTTAGGGACTAGACCCCAGGATTGGTAGGTCATGGGTTGAAATCCCAGACCAGTAAGTTGCTCTGAGGTCCCCTAGAGCAAGGTACCATACCTATCACTGCTCTCTTGGCAGTGCTGTGTTTCACAATGACAAACAGTCAATTCACTTAAATTGAACTCATTAAATTTTGCAGAATTGTGTTTCTGTACAGTATGTACGTTTTTGTACAGCAGTACGTTTTTAAACAACAAAATGTCCTTTGACTGAGGAATTGATTGGACCCATTTTAAATCAATGTATGAGACACAATATAATATAAATTTATCCATCCATCATCTGCCGCTTGTCCCAAACGGGGTCGCGGGGGAGTGCTGGTGTCCAACCCAGCGCACACAGGGCGAGGACAGGGGACGCACCCTGGACAGGTCGCCAGCCCATCGCAGGGAGGAGCGAGACGGGGACGGCACCTTTCTCAAGGGTACCTCAGGGCAACCTATTGGGAAGGGGTTCGAACCCCCGATCCGCCGATCACGTGGCCAACGCCCTAACCACTAGGCCACCACTGCCCTATATAAATTTATATTATATAAATTTTATTATCCATCCATCCATCCATCCATCCATCCATTTTCTGCCGCTTGTCCCAAACGGGGTCGCGGGGGAGTGCTGGTGTCCAACCCAGCGCACACAGGGCGAGGACGGGGGACGCCCCCTGGACAGGTCGCCAGCCCATCGCAGGGAGTAGCGGGACGGGAACGGCACCTTGCTCAAGGGTACCTCAGGGTAACCTATTGGGAAGGGGTTCGAACTCCCGATCATATGGCCGACGCCCTAACCACTAGGCCACCGCTGCCCCTGAATTTTATTATAGAAATTATAATATATAAATATAAATTGCTTGGAGGTTATCAGTGTTTTACAGTAATGTGAAAAAGTCAGAGATCACCTTTTTTATTTCATCACCATTTGTTAAGAGCAAAAAGTTCCCTTTTTTTACTTTAAAAAAAAAACAACAGCAGAATCCTCCCGATCAAACTGTTCCAAAAGGTGTGACTGACATCGTTACGCTTCAAAGTGACACAGACTCACTGCTGTGGACTGAATTGGTTGATGAGTATGAATGTTCTGCCATCACAACAAACACTGAATTTAAAACGTGGTGTTTTGCAGCTACATTTGCATAAATTGAGCCTCATGTTGTGAGTCCAAGTTTTGTAATATTAGCAAAGTTGAATCATTTTATGACAACAAAGATGAGCAACTCAATAGCAGTTTGGCCTGGAAATGATAGAAATAAAAGTATGACCCCTGACATTACACAGTGTGTCTATTTATGGAATATATTAAAATGAAAATTGTTGTCATGTTTTCTTACTGAACAGAAACATTCTTGTAAATTGATGTAATTTATTTGGTTGTTGAATGCATATTGCTGATAATATCAGTTCAGCAGGTTTAAATTTCAGATGACAAAAATTGCAAAATTACTTAAGAGTTTCCGCAGAACATACAGGCATCAAGGACTAATTTATACAGGCTTTTCCATCATAAAACTTTCCCAATATAGCCCCCCTCCCCCCCAAAAAAAAGATCAGCTGCTTGTCATATCTTCCTAACGCTCCAGGCCATATATTGACTTTCACAGATACCAACTGCGTCAAACACTCCTGTTACATCACTAGACTCTCCATCCTGTGATGCCAGGGCATGAGAGCAGGTCAGCTGCTCATTTTCAATATGTCATGGCAGTGTGGTCAGAAAGGAGAAAAAGGGAAATGGATTGTTCTTTTTTTTTTGACGCCTAAAGCCATATATTTCCTGAATCAGATGTTTATGTAAACAGGGCTGATGTTGTGTTTGCTCAGCGTCAGGTTTGGAATGACCAAAGGCCCTTAGTCAATTGTCACACTTTCATGAAGTATTAGATAGATGTCTGTAAACTAAGAAAAGATTGAAGATGGATTGAATGCACTTAATTCGTGAGTGAGCCTTTGCTACATTAACAAACACAGTATGTTTTTTTGTGTTTACTTGCTTTTGGGGCAGCAGTGGTCTCGTGGTAAAGGAGTCGGCACCAGGATCAAAAGGTCATGGGTTCAAATCCCAGACCAGTAGGTTGCCTAGAGGTACCCTTGAGGAAGGTACTGTCCTCGTCACTGCTCTCTGGGCACTTTCAATAGCTGTTTCCTGCAGCACGTGTGTGTGGATAAAATGCAGAGGTATAATTTCGTTGTGTTTCACTGTGTGCTGTGCTGTGTTTCACAATGACAAGAATAGTCACTTTCACTTTAGGCAGCACCTGTACTGATGTAGATTTATTCATGTGGAAATGATATTACCTTTGATTTCCTCTATTTTTGTTTATTTATATGTATTAAATTGTTTCTAATCTCCAAAAAATGTAGTGTTATACAAAAGAAAAAGGTCACCTGAGTAAACTGTTGATTTAGCCTTGGTTTCTCTAGAATGGAACATTTTATGTCATGGTTTGTTTGCATCATAACCATTTAATACTGCAGAAATTGCTGGAATTCACCTCTGACAACTTTAATCAGACCATTCAGGTATCCTGTTTGAGGCCTTTGACAGTTGCCATTAAACTGTTCCAGCTAAAAGGTCATGAATCTATTGTTATAAAGTAAGCAAGGCTTAAGCGTCACAAGCCCAAGGCTGCAAAAGACCAGCTTTTTACAGGAAGAAAGACTTATCATGCTGCAGACTCCAAATGGAGGTTTCCTGTCTAACCTCTAGCCATTGTGTTGAGGACCACAGTAGCCTTTAGCTCTTCAGTCTCCACCATTGTGCTCTGAGGTCCACGTTTTCATCGAATGGTCTATTTTCGGTTTCTTATCTCAGGCCTTATGGAGTCGGACAGACCGTTTTTATCATGCTGTGTCTGACAGATTAAAGTTATTTCCTCACCAGAGCAGTGAATATATCGTTCAGCATTGACAATAAATGTATATTCCAAGTTGTTCCGTTTCCCTGCAGATCTTTAAATCACAGAACGCGTTGTTTAGTCTTATTGATTCCTGATAGGCTAGAGAATAGCCGCACCATAGTTCAGAACTAGATGATGTCAGAGTAGGTCGGGGGAAGTTTTGGGGATCTATTTGCAGAAATGCTTTGGGTGACTAATGACTTCTAGCATCTAACTCAAGTTCAAAACTTTAGTTGAAATGGATAAACACCAAATATATACTGGCTGATCCATTGCATCTGAGGAATGTGTCATTTTTAACTATTCCTTCGGTAGAAATTATAAGAGCACGATACGTCTGTTTTAATAAGATTTAACGCAGTGCAGTATGTAAACGGTGTAAAATATAAAATATTTTATTTCAATAGAGCTCTAATGTAAATGTAATAATGCAAAATAAAATTGCTGAAAATACCTTCACGTATGTTACATGTGTTATATGATGTATTATTTGTTCTTTCACTAGGGCTAAAGCATGATGCAGTGACTAAATGCTACTAAAACGTATTTTTTGGGTGAGAAAAATCAGCTGCTTTTAAAATATATTAAGGGAAGTGGTTTAATGCTTCCTTTTTCTTATTTTTGAAGTCCCTTCGAGTAGTCAGGACTGACATCACGCTGTTCTGTATGCAGCTGGCAATTCTTGGTTGGGAATATCCTGCGGCATTCCATGAGAGGTGCGTGGCAACAGCCCAACCTTGCTGCTTACAAACAGCTCCTTCCGGAAAGTGCTCCAATTTCTGAATATAATTTTGTTTACACTGTGGAGAGCTAGTTAAGTGTTGTTTGATTTTGAAACAGTGGGGATGGTCACATGAATGATGCGACTATTAGACATTGTTCAAGGAGCATTATTCTATTTCTAATAGATTGTGTGCTGACAGTTATGATTGGTGGCAAGATTTAGAACATTTGAAAGAGCCTTAAATCACCTTTCGACCTTTTAAATAACATCACATTACCTTTGCAGATTGTATCTGGAGTTACACAATGATACTGAAATTATATCAGTATTGGCAGACTTTTACTTTTTTGGCATCAGACAGGATGTTGAGATTTGAACAATATTTTAAACCAATATTTAATGATGCATTTATTGTGCTCAGGAATGGCAGGATTTGTAGGTGATGCTGGAATACTATGCTACAATTATTTTTCTAATTAATCTGGAATTTTTAACCTTATATTCAATTAATATTTTTAAGTCCCAATTTCTGCATTTTTATTACTCTTTGCTCTGATCTTTGCTCCGATCAGCATTGGCAGATATGCAAATAAAAAATATCTGCATCATCATAAGAATCCCATATTAATGCATCCCTACTTGTGTCCCTGGTCATTTTAGGCACAGTTCACTCTTACTATACACCCATCCTGCTCTCTTCTAGCACTAATCTCCTAGCTGCTTCTTTTCCATCATAGGGACTTCTAATAAATGCCATAAAGGAGCTTAACTAGAATTCCTCAGTAAAGCTATGATTTTATTGCAAAAGATAGCCAGGTTGCATCATAGTTTCAACAACTACTGTGCATATGAGAAGATTATACATGCACTGAAATGGCTCTGAGAGAAAATCCCAGCCCTGGGATTGTGGTATGGGTGGAGTACTTCTATTCCAGTTGATGCACTGACCGCAGTGCAGGCTCTGCTAACCACTGCACAACAACTGCAGTGATTGATTTCAGAGTCACTGTATCATTTAAAACACACGCTAGTCTCAGGATTGCAGAAGGGAGCAGGTGGAGCGTTCCACTCATGAGGGTTTGGCAGGGCAAGCACATTCATGTTAAACGCTGTGTTCATGTATCTGCAAGAAAAGTATTTGTCTTTTGAATTTCCCAAAAAAAATTTGTGAAACATTTTGAAAAGATTTTAAAAAAAGATACAATTTTTTTTGTAATTCAATAATCAATGGATTTACAACCAGTATTGATATGACTCTCAGAATAAAAGGTGCTGGGGTGTCATTGGAATGGTGTGTGAAAGTGACTATTCTCGTCATTGTGAGTACAGAGCATAGCACACAGTGAACCATGATGGAATTAGACCTCTGCATTTAACCCATACACACTCACAGATGTGCAGAAGGGGGCAGCTATTGAAAGCACCCGGGGAGCAGTGATGGGGATGGTACCTTGCTCAAGGGTACCTCAGGGCAACCTACTGGGGGTCTGGGATTTGAACGCATGTCCTTCTGATCCTGGAGCCAACTCCCAAACCACTAGGCCACCGCTGTGTCTTGCATTACTGGGGTGTCACCTTCAAGGGTATACATTTAGATAGGGAACATTAAGCCAACATATTTCTCTACAGTTATTTTTTATGTGGAATGACGCAGTGCACCCCAAAGCCAAGCTTTCTGTTTGAAACATTTGCTTATGAATAGTAGAAATCTTTCCCCTTTCTCCTGCAACAAATATGTTTAAGATACCAACCTCGACCTCAAGGACCATGTTGTATCTTTGAGGATATGTTCACACTGTAACTTGAGGCAAAAATGTACTTACATAGTATCTTTTCATCTGACAGTCTATAGTGGCAGATTAAAACAATTATATATATTATATGATCTATATATTTCCTTTGGAAGAAGAATTATGCATGAGTATACTTAATGTACAATATGTTTTTAATCAATATTCTAAAACCTGTTTTCTTTTATGTATTGTCATAGATTATAAAATATGTAATGTATCTGATACTAATATAGGATTTGTCTCCCTATATTCTTGTATTTCACCACTATAATGATGTAGGCTATGGTTGGGACAACTGAATCTGGAGTAGCAGAGTAGGAAAAACAAACAAGATGTCCAGTGGTTTGGGCTATGAGTCACTGAACCTAAAATTGGCCCACCATTTGGGCATTCTGCTACTCAAAAAACAACCCGGTGTCTTACTTTTTCCGTCCTTGAGTCTGGGGTCTTCAAAACAATGATCCTGCAGAGCACATAGGTTTGGTCATTTGGTCAACTTTGGTGCTTCTATTTCACATGAATTTCCCTGCAGGCAGAGCTAACATAACAGATGAGTGTGTCTGAAATGAACAGGGATCAGGTGACAACACTGCGGTCAATGGCTGAGCACCATTGTAAGATGAGATGCAGTGTGTATGCTTTGAGACTGAACAAAAACAAGTCTGGTGTTGAGATACAGGGATCAGCCACAGGTTTTGCTGCAGAGTAGGGCTTGTGTGTGTTCGTTAAAAGGTCCTTCTGCCAAAGCTTAGCAAAAAGAGCTCAGGAACAAACCTCATTCATCATGTAATGAAAGCATACTTTTAGAGTAGCGTCGGTTCTGGCCCTGAAGTTATGTGCATAAGTTCAAAACTGATCAGCTTTGCAGGCTGTTCAGTGTTCATACACTATCCTGCCTTGTGTGGTTTTTTTTTTCCAAACAGGTTTTATAAAGTTGTCCTTAGTGCTAAATATATATTTTGCAGGAAGAATAAATATGTCTACAGTAGTTGTGGACAAGCCTGTTGCTGTAGGCCATGTGCCCAGTGCGATTGCTAGGCATAGCCAAAAAGTGTCTGGCATCTAAGGCTGGCACTGAAACTTTTAAAAAACTTATTTTAGATTAGAATAAAATCCTTCTCTTAATAACAAGAGTTAAGCATCTTAAAAAGAAATGGTTATTTTCCCAGTTTTAGTCAATAGGCATAGGCAGGTTGTTGTAATGGGACCCAAAATTGATTTTGATAGGTGATGTTGCAGAGATTTTGCTTCCAACAATTTGTAAAACTCTACTTTTAACATCAGAGTTCTTATGGGATTGAAATTTGCAATACTTTCTTCCTTGTTTCACTTTTTGCACTACCTTTATGACCTTTTCATCATACATTGTCTGAAAGGGAAGCTCCCCTTTAGCTACTTCTTGTTCTGCAGCTTAATATCCCAGGCTGCCACCCACTGTTTTCCGCACATTCACCTAAATAAGCTTGTGTTCATGCCTGCCTCATGAACTATTAATCCTATAAGAAGAGTCTGTATGATAAATGAAAAATCAGAAAAATGCTGTATCATTTGTTTAATGGTAGAAGGGTTGAAATTGTTACAGTGCAAAGAATGGTCACATGTTTTTATGGTCAAAGCCTAATGTCTGTAAACTGAACAAGCACCAAATGGTGAAATTCCTAGGTGTTTACTTGTGATTGGGTATCAATCAGATGTCTGCGCATTAAAATCCTGGCATCCCTAAAAGTCCTGGCTTAATTGTCTGAAGCTTAGTCTGTTTTTCTGTGTTCCACAAATCTATACATTCATTCGTTACCTTAACCATTCACTTTAGGATATACACATGTTGGAGCCTATCCCAGCGCTCATAGGGCGAAATGTGGAGAATGTTCCATTGATGTTCCATTATTGTTTATTTTTATGCACCTTATAGCTCCTTAAGTGCGCCTGGAGCATTATTAGCAAGCGTGTGTATCTTCCAGAATCAAGAACTTTCTGTGGAACAGGGCTCGAGCATCAAATGTTTAATAATTCTTTCCACACCATCAGCCAAATCCAGGCCCTCATTTAAATGCAGCAGCAGCACAGCTCCAGAGTGTTCTGGGTGCATTCCTGGTATTAAATTTGCACAGAAATAGTGCAGCAGAATTTTATTTATGACTTACTTCAGTTTAAATAGAACTTTACTCAATGGCACCTAGGTCCTGCAGGAACACTCTTTCGTTTCACTGTGAACTGTGACTTGACTTCTCCTCTGAAAAGAAATTCAACCCATTTTAAATATGGAATTGAAACTTATTTCATTCTTAAGATATAAAGTCATTCAGTGCAGTTTGGTATGAAATTTTGGTATGAATGTTTGGGGCAGTGGTGGCCTAGTGATTAGGGAGTTGCCCCGGATCGGAAGATTCGATTCCCTCACCAGTAGGTTTCTCTGAGGTACCCTTGAGCAAGGTACCGTCCCCGTCACCGCTCCCTTAGTGTGTGTATGGGTGAAACACAGAGGTTGAATTTCGTTGTGTTGTGCTGTGCTGCGTTTCACAATGACAAGGGTTTTCACTTTCAAATTGTGTTTGTTAACTTGTAACCGATATCTTTACATTGGTGATGATTGAAACCGGTGGCTGCAGTGTCTATATTATTATTATAGGCATTTTATTTACTATCCAGACCTTCCACACTACAGATTACATACATTTACTCTGGATATTCCTTTGCTTCACACTACAGAACACACTATAGAAACCCACACCAGAACTATTGTAAAGCAATGTTTCAGTGCATCATGCTACATTTCTTGCAATAAGTTTCTTTGAACTAATATTAACTCTTTAGGCATCTGGTTCCATTCACTACACAGAATGAATGATTCTGATCTTTATAAATGGTTTATCTGTGATTGAATTGGAGAAATTCCCCCTTTACCTTGTGTTTTGAACTTCCAGCAAGGCATGCACAGAGTTGAGGTAATGTTTAAAACATCATCCGCTAAATTTTCATGTCATTATTATAAAAAGCTGTAAACTTCGTGGTGTTTTCCATGGCTGAGCTATTGTTTTTTCAAAAGTGAGGGAAGGTTTGTGTGGCTTAATGGGGACTTTCTTTAGTCAGCTTACACAGGGATCGCTTATCTTCGCTCAGCCTCCGCAGTATCACTCCGTATTTCAGCCGCTTCTTCTTACTGTTATAACTCCCTTAGCAAGTGACCTATGACCCTCAGGGGACGTGTGTTTGGCCTTTGCTCCAGACTTGTGGATTAACAGTCACACTGTTACTATGACAAATATCGCTCTCTTTCTCTCAGCCTTTTCTTTCTCTCTTTCTGTCTTTCTCTTTCTGTTTCTTTTTGTCATTCTCCCTTTCTTTCTTCTTCATTATACCCTCTTCCCCCTCTCGTTTTCATTTTCTGTACTCTCTTCTGTTCATTTTCATTCCCCTTTTGCTTTTTCTGTATCTCTTCTCCCTTGATTTATTTTCCTTCTTTTTTCCTCTTTCATTCTTTTGTTCTTTTATTACCTTTTATTTCTTTGACCTTCTCTACCTTTCTTCATTTTTAAAATTTCTCATTTGTCTCAGAACCCACAAAAACAGCACATAAGTTGGTCGTATTCAGTTTTAATTTTATAGTATTATTTCAGCTTCATAGTATTATTTTCTTTTAGATTACGAGATAAAACATCTGTTCTTTCATTGTTCGATGGATGCTGTGTGTGAGTTCAGAGCCGGTGTGTTGTGTCTGTCGGCAGGTTGCGGGGAAGCAGTACTCCCTCTGGGACGAGTTTCTGGTGCGGGGTAAAGAAGAGGGCCAAGAGGAAATGACAGTGGAAGAGTTGCTGAAACACATCAAGGTTAAACCAAGACCTCCAGCCGCACCCGCACACTCATCCATTCATACTAAATATCACACCCCACAACACACTGCTCGTTAGACAAACGCTATCGAAGCCTATTTCCTTCCTCTCTCTCTCATTCCCTCCATCAGCACTTGAATGTTGAGGACTCCCAACTTCCCCAATGACCCCCTCCTTCCTTTTTAGCCTAGTAGTCTCATACCTATACACACACAGCACAAATACATATGCAGGTACAAACACATTTTACACAATGTTATATATATATATAATTTAGATATTATTTTAAAGCAGATATTGTACACAAAATCATTCTGTTTCTGTTATATATATATATATATATATATATATATATATATATATATATATATATATATATGTTTTTTTTTTTCAGGATAATTATAATTTGACTGTGACTGAACTGTACTACGGCTCTGCAGTGCTGTACCGTGATCACGCAGATCGACTTAAGTTGAGGTGGGTTTTTTCTTTACGTTCTGCGTTCTGAATAACTAATCACTGCTGAAAAACTTCCACAATTTTCCAATGATTTCAATATTAATTATTATCCGGAGTAACCGGATAACATAAGGGGGTGAAAGGGTGGTAATCACAGGACTAAACATTTGGTGACTGGTGCAAATCAGGAGAGCCACAAAACAGTTTACAGTTTCTTTTCTAAAAAACAAATATATGGAAACAAATATAAAGCTAATGGGTGGCACGGGGGCACAGTGGGCAGCGCTGTCAACTCAGAGCAAGAAGGTCCCAGGTGGGTCGGTCCAGGTCCTTTCTGTGTGCAGTGGGCATGTTCTCCCCATATCTGCGTGGGTTTCTTCCGGTAGCTCTGGTTTCCACCAACTGTCCAAAGACGATGTCAGGTTGATTGGAAATGATAAATTGCCCGTGTGAGTGTTTTTGTCTGTGTGTCTGCCAGGGTGTGTCCTCACATTTCGCCCTGTGAGAGCTGGGATAGGTTCTAGCACCCCCCGTGACCCCAATTAGGGCAAGCAGCTAAGAAAATGACTGAGAGAGAAATTATTATAGAAATATTACTGTGGCTGCTTCATTAAACAGGCTGGTGTTTGGATCACTACTCATCATTGGCTTGAAAGGATGTGCTATTAGTTTTCTTGGAATCTCCTTAAAACACATTCAACTAACCAAACTCAAGTGAAAGTGACTACCCTTCTCATTATGAAATGCAGCCCAGAAGAACACAACAAAATTCATCCTCTGCGTTTCACCCATAACACATGCAGCAGGGAGCAGCTATTGAAAGCTGCCCAGGGAGCAGTGACAGGGGCGGTACCTTGCTCAAGGGTACTTCAGGGCAACCTACTTGTGAGGGAATCGAACCCACAGTCTTCCCATATGGGGCCAACTTTCTCAAAATAAATTACAACACTCAATTATGTTTTCCCCAGCTTGAGTCAAAGCACTTCATCTGTGCACCTGTCGACAGATACTCTTAACTCCTGCCAGGGTCTCTTTCCTGTTCACAATATCGTCTTTGAGGACAAATGTGAGGACAAACATGGCCACGTTCATTTATAGCTTGCTCCCAGCTGCTGTGCTGTGCCACTCATGTGTGAAAGTGTGTGAAACCTTTGGCCCGTGAATGAAGGAAACAACCTATAACACCCTGTTCAGTTACAGGAATGCTTCACCAATCAAAGTGAACCACCGTGGTCTTCACGTGATGCATGTGCAGCAGCACCATGAGTAGGAAACCCTGCATGGAAAATTAGCAACATAACAGAATTCCTCACTCTGTTTTCCTGGCATAACAGTGACCTCCCTCTTCCTCCCTCATGCATGCTCCCTCTACTCCAGCTACTGCCTAAATATTGAGCATGTGGCCCAAGTGCACTTAGTAGCAGTTGATTTACTCTGGAGGAAAAGCTTCATCTCAGTTTACGTCAAAAGGGTATAATGATATTGTTTTGATGATGGAAATTCTGCAGATGCTCACTTAGTCTTTAACTTATGCTAAAGTACGTCTATTAAAGAGGAGTCCCTCAGATTATATATATATATATTTCTTTTATTCCTTCAGAGTGTCAGAAGCAGCCCTGGTGGCAACTAAGATAGAACTCCCCGCTCAGCAACAGATGATGGAGATCATTCCTTCCTTTGCTGAGGATGAAGACTGTGAGGAAATTCCACCAATCAGGTACCTCTTTAGATGAGGTGATCAGATTAAAGCCAGTATGTGGAATCACTGACATATCTGAGCTACATTTTTATAGATTTATTTAAATCTTACTGTTCTAATGAAGCATGCTATATGTATTACAAAAATGGTCAATTCATTTAAACTCTATTCTGTTTTTCTGAAGCTCCCTTCTGTTGCACTGAATTGGTTAAAAATATTCTGAAATTTTATTTTAAGGAGATTTTAATCACTGAATCAAACTGAACTGTCTACTGGAAATGATTGTGACTGCAGGAACCCTGAATAAAAGTGGTTAATGTAAAGAAATGGAAGACTTGTCTCGCATTATAAACGTGTCCAGGCGATCTGCACCACTGACCAACAGCACACACTTTGACACCCATGGAGCTGCCTTGGAGCTACTCAACCGAGTCTTTTGTTATGCACCCCTCAGCTCACACCTCTGGCAGTCTGTCCCAGTAGGACATTGTAAGGCAAAGAAGATCCATTGACGTCCACCCTAAACCTATCTAATCTATTTAATTCAGAACCATTTTATTCACTGTACTCATTGTTACGTCACATGTGTGCTGTTTGTGTGTAGAACAGGCTGCATTGTTTAGCCTTTTGTTAGATTTACTATTCAGTTTGGCTGGAAAGAGTGCAGACGTTTGCCTAGAATTAATTCAGTATAAGTCAGGTCACAACATAGACTACACACAAACATGTAAAATGTGCCTTGTACAATTCTACAGTTATATTAAATGTATTTACAATTAATATACACATATGAAACAGATGGAATTGGCCTATTTTTCATAGAAGCTCAGAATAATGCAGTTGTAGACAACATCGTTACAGTTTTGGTCAGTGGAACTAGGGGTAACGTCAAATGTAACAAATGAAACCATTTTATTTATTGTGCAAACCAATCTGTGAACCTGCACGTCTTTTTTCAAACTCTTGAACCCATACTAGCAAATATGTTTGGCTTCTTTTTTGTGCACTGAAGCTCAGGCCTTAGATGAGCATGAGGTCTGTCGATGAAACACTGATGAAGATCTGAACATAAAATTTGTGTTTTAAGAAGCATGCATGCATTAGGTGGATCCTATACAAGACATTGATTTCACTCATAAAGGTTTAGGCCCTTCTTTCTACCATCTGGTAGTTAGATTTAATAACCATCCCCCATTCTAACACACACACTTTCAAAGCACACAGTGACCTTCTGAAGAGATCAAAATGCTTCACAGCAGGCGTCTCCGATGAAGTGTTGACAAGACCATCCTCCTCATCCCTAAACACAAACATATCCACAGGGTTCCACTCTTCCTTTGAGACTAGTAGCCACCTCAGAGCTGACATGAGCACTGTGTTAATCTTCTTAGCATGTAACTCCAGCTGTAGCAGTGAAACAGTCACAGCTGTTGTGCTGAGCTATGAGGTTGTGTCACTATAACTGCTATTTTTTTTACAGGAATAAATTTAAATAGTATCGGTAGGTTCGGTTTTGATTGTGAATGAGACAGTGTCTAATTCATATTTCCTATTTGTGTTATTAGACTTCGGGACATTGTCACATTACACTTTTAAAAAGGCCTCTTTTTGCTTGTAATTCATATAGTACATTTGTGTTTTAATCTAATATTGCCTAAAATGTTTTTAAATTACACTTCACCTCAATGCAAGTTTTGTCAAATTAATTCTTGGCTGATGCCAATAATCAATAATCACAATATCTATCTTTAAAGTGGAAGGAAATCATCGCACATCTCAACATGGTTCTTTGAGCTATCATGGTTCTATATAATGATTGCACTGATATAAAGCTTTGAAGAATTAAAATTCTTCAAGCCTTAAAGAATATTTGTATGGATGTTTGTCAGTTACTAATCAGTAAAGACTATGAACTGGGAAACTTTTATGAAACTGTTGTGCAGGTAGTTTGAGAGTAAGGAACTGAAAAGAGGTAAGAACAGAAAGAAAAGTGTCCAGTAATTTTGCATACTCCAAAATCTTTTATTTCACTGTAAACCTTATTTATACATAAGCTTATATAAAAATAATCCTGTGAATTATTATCCAGTCCTTGTGTTCACTACCACTGGCAGTGTGCCTCAGATGTACCCGATGATGTCATTGCATATTATGGGCTGTCGACTCCCAGTCTTCATGAGGGCACTAAACTGGTAGAAGTCCGTCTCCAGTTGGTGCAGACCCGTGTGAGATTGGTGGAAGAAGGGCTTTGGAGCCTGAAATCCTACAGGACATGACATCCGTTTTTCGCAAGGCTCAGTGGACTTCCCGCGTCCTTCTGTTCCTTTTGACATACTGGCCAGCTTCCGCCTCATGTTGACCAGAAAGTCTTTGGCTAGTTTGCGACCTGGGTTGGGCTTTAACTCAGCCGAATCAGGACATTCTGGAAGGTCCATCCAGTTCTTAATGAGGTCAGCAAAGCTGTTGTCACCCAGCACTAGGGGTTGCCTGTTGCGTCCTTTGGTCAAAAGGGATGTGGTCCAATCTTCTGGCTCACTGGCTTCAAAAGAAGTCCAGCGCTCAAGACAAGCATCCGAGGTGGATTTGGGCCTCACACGGTGGGTGCGGACGCAGGCTGAGGACGAAACTCGAACGTTTCTGGTCCGCCGCAGCACCACACCCTCGTCCTGCCATGATGCTTCAGAGTATCCAGAATCAAAGTCCAGACTCTTCTCGCTGCAGGGCGATCCCCGGGGCAGCCGGCCGATGCCATCCTCTTCATCCTCTTCTTCCTCCAGCGGACTGGCCAAGCAACAAGCCGAATCATACGCACTCCCATCGCTGGACTGAGAAATACGCAGGCGGTTCAGTTGTTCCCGCTGCTTCTCTCTGCGCTGACAGGCTCGGGTCACTGCATAAGAGCGTCTGGGGGGCTCAGTGGGCTCCCGCATCTGCTTCAGGTCCTGCAGGGAGCGCATCATGTAGCGCATCTGGTCCTGGAAGCAGTCGCCTGAATCTCTCACACATAGCTAAAGGCAAACAGAAAAAGATGGGTTAGATCTCAGATTTACCCAATGGCTGAAATATCTGCAAAACAAAATGGCAAGCTGGGCATAGAGGATTTAAAACTAGCAAGTGAAATTTGATTATTTGGATATGCAAAACTTTTCCAACACTGATTACAAAACAAATGTATTTTATTTGGGCAAAAAGCCTTCTTTATAAAGAAAACGGTCTACAACCAGAAGATTTTCAGTTTTAAAAGAGTAGAACCCTTTTTGGTGGCAGAATTGGTTTCCATCATGGACAAGAACAAGTCAACAAGGCAAAGAACCATTATAAGCCTTACTGATTCTACATATAAGGGTTATGTTTCATTAAAATGGGAATAACTTGTAATGATTATAAATAGAGAAAACTGCAAAAGCTGTCAAACTCCATGGAAGTATCACCAGACACAACACAGCATATCTCGACATGCAAATGAAAATGATCAGGTCCAGTACTGACATCTGGAATGATTAACTGAATATTCGCTTACCCATCCACATCCCTAATCAGCAGAAAGCAGCCTGTGAGCACACAAGCCTCCAAAGTGACTAATCTTTTCCTTTGATTCACATTAAAAGAATCCATAGTGAGGCCTTACTTGGAGCAGCTGCATTTAACAGGCCCCACAGCAAAATAACCACAGAACATTTGGCATTCCTTTAAAGACAATGAGGCACTTTACTGGGAGAAAAACTAAACAACAGCATGAGTGTCTCGAGGGAGAGCATTCAGAGTGTGATCCATGCAGGCACATCCGTGCTGACTGTGAGAGCAGGATGTGTGTGGAGTACCTCCCTGCCTCAGGAGGAGAGGAAAAGGTGGAAGAAAATGAAGCGTGACACGTCCCGCTACCCCTAGTCCACAGGAAAAACGGGTCAGGAGAGGAAATGACATCACTTTCTGATAACTTTGCACAATGTGGGTCAGAGTTTGTGGTGAATTATGGGGGTCCTTAGTTAAAGTCGAAAGGCAGTTGACTGGTAAAGTAACAGGGAAAGCCAAGTGAGGGAAAGCAGATTCCTCAATGCCGTATTTAAAAAAAACTAAATCCAAACACATCATGCTGTCATGACTCAATTTGGAAGTTGCCCGATTACATCTCCCACTAGATGACCATACAAACAATACACCCCCTCCTTCTCCTTCCTCCCAGATGAGGATCGCAAGGGGCTTTTCCAAAGAATCCCTACAAATTTTTTAAGAAAACCTGCTTCACTTTCACTTGCAAACTATCCTACGACCTATTCACACTTCTGATGTTTAGTGGAATGTCAGTGCGTGTGTTGGGATAGTTAATTTATAGCCTGAGGCCAATTTAAGGGGACCGCTGACCACTCAGTGCTGTTATCACAGCTGTGCGAACTTAAGCATTTGGCTCTGAAAGGAGAGCGGGTGAGCAGCGGTTTGCTTAGCCAGGAAAGATGTATACAGTTGGGTGGAGGTTGCTCTGCTTCCAAAGTCCAAAAAATGCTTCCAAGTTGTTGAAATCCATTCTTGCATTGCATTCTTGGCTTGAAGAGACAGACTGCATCAAGACACTTCAGTCCAACGGCACATCAAAATCCAAAAAAGACCAAAAACCTTTGTTTAAAAAGCTATAGATTGTAACTGGGAAAGGTTTTTGACTGGTGTTGCTGCAATTTGTTAATCAAGGGAAAGTCTTATGATCAACCATTTGGTGTGCCTACCCCCCCCCCCCCACACACACACACACACACACACACACACACACACACTACGTGTTGCTTGCCCAGCCATATCACTGTCAGAGCTGCCATGCAACCCTTAAACACCAGAGCTTGCAAGACAACTGAGAAACTGTAGAGTGAACAGATATCATCAAATAGAAACTTATACTGTTATCAGTAACAGTATAAAATAGTAAAGTAAATAAATTCATGGTATAAAAAGGGTGCATGGTATAAAAAAAAAACAGTGCAGAACAAAGAATTGCTATTTTGTTGGCAATATGGAGTAGAAAGGTCTTTTTTTAAACAAATTTTAGTTTAGTCCTTGAAGGCAAATGAAAATGAACCACTTACCATCCTCTCTTCCTCTGTTCAGGTTAAAGTGTGTGAACTGGTCCTGATTAATTTGAGAGAAAAGTGCAGAATGAGTCTAAATCCGCTACATGATCATGCTCAGTTGCTCAGGTTTAAAAAATTAAATACTTACTTAAAGTAGGAGTGCAGCGTCCAGAGCTGGTAGTCCAGAGCTGGCAGTGCTGTGAACAGATGTTGCTCCAGCTGCTGAGACTCGTCCTTCAGCGTTTGGTCCGAAACACAAACAGCCGCGCCTTTTGAGCGCAATGCGTTCCCCGTTACTGCGCTCTCAACCAATCAGCGCGGAGCACTGCGACCAAGCGACCAATGAGAAAGCAGGCTGAGGAGCGACAGTTAGTCTTCCAGAAAACATATGGCCATCCATCCATCCATCCATCCTTCATCTATCTATCTATCTAATTTATATTATATTTATTATATACCATGTATCTTTATTTAATAGTTTAATGTAACCAAATATATATATTTATTAAGAGCATTGTATTAAAATATTTATGAAAGTATTATTTAAAGATGTTAAAACAATGATGTAATGATATTATATAAACCTGATTCAGTGCTATTAAGTAAACTATTAAATTATTATTAATCATTAATTAGTTTATTGAATGTTTATATAAAATGTTCTTTACGTTCATGTAAATACTGTTTCTGTTTTTCTTTGGCTGTTTGTTAAAAGCTGGTGTTTAGTGTTTTAACTCGATGTACACCTCATTTAAGAAGAGTTCTTTATTTTCCTTGCTGTGTTGAGCTGTAATGGTCCACTCTCTAATCTCAATGTTCTTTTGTTACACTTTTAAGCAAGAGTCCCAGTCAGACAGCATGACCAACCCAACTTGTGCTTTGTCTGCCACCCTGTGGCAGAGGGCTGCTATTACAGGCATTTTAAAGTACTGAAACTTCACATTTTCCCCTCATCTGTTTGCCCAGTCAGTGCAAAGAAGTCAACCTTGAGCCCATAAACACATCGTGTCCACATTTTAACACGTTCACACTTCCTTTGTATGAGCGCAGACAATACCTTGAGACATTCCAGACATTCCTGTCCTCATAGTGATCAGAAGTGTAAAAATGGTGCTAATGGTGGTCCCAGACCGAACAACACAATGCAAATCTGCAAGCTTATCATTTTGGCTGACATGCCCACATACAACACCACTGGGGCAGCGATGACCTAGTGTTTAGGGGCGAAGCCCCAGTTTTGGAAGGTCTTGGGTCAGAACCCTGTGGTACACTTGGGCAAGATGTAATAATACATCGCATCGTGTATGATTTGCAGAACCTCCTCATTGGGTAATTTAAAATGAGAATGGGGGGGAATGTGGAGGAATATAATAAAGGCCTGTTTACAAGCCTAACAAATTGGAAGCACCTTCCTTTACGCTTCCACTATGAAAGGTCAAGCCCATAGTTATTTGCAATCCAAGTGGCACGTCCCTGCTATTGGGCCTAAACAGGTACTGCTTTGCATTTGAATGGCAATTTCCATTATCTGAAATGGATCCAGCGTAGAACAATAATGTCCAAGACAACACTATTCAATTCCTTCAGGTAAAAGGTCAGTTATCTGAAGCCACTGTTCACACCTCGTCATTGCATATAGATGTTGCTGTTCACAGCACTCCAGAGGATTGTTATGAATAGAAGGATGACTAGAATCCAGACTCTGACATGAGTGTACTCAGTTTAAAGGCTGAGAATTTAGATTTCAAATGAGATTTCATGAAACATACTGCATATATTGTATTAACAAATATATGAGATAATAAATCTGGCCCCAAAGAGCAGTGTGCAAACGCAGTTTTTGGAGAAAAGTTAATCTAACTAATATATTTATATTATATATATATATATATATATGAGAACCTCTGAAGATAATAAAAGTAGGCCGTCCTGATAACATTAATACTGATCTTCTGATTTTCCTTACAAAGTGCTCTTTGTATCAGTACATTAGTTTCTCACAAAAAACATTACCAATAAAACTGCCTTACATTGTTAGTAAATATTAGACCACCAACTAAGCAGAGAAAAACAAACAGAATTTAGTATAAAAATATACGATCCAAAATGTTAAATCTAATTTATGATTTAATCCAAATAATTGAAGCGTTAATGTGCTAAAGGAATAGTGCATTTTTATTGATGGCTGTCTTACAGTGAGATAAACAGTTTGAGGGCAGTCTGATGGTTTAGGCATGCAAATAACTCCACGCGTAGTAGGAGTGCAGCTTTCCATTACTAGTTAAACTTGCAGCCCCAGTGCAAAACTAAAGAGGCAAACGACAGACAAACAAGCTTTAGCTGAACTGTTGGGGCTGAATTCCACCAAAGGCTCGGAATTTTGTCCCACCATACAGTGACGCGACACACCAGAAAAAAAGGACATGGGTTCACGCTTGGAATCACCTTTTATTTTCAATAAAACAGTTCATGACATTTTTCATATTCGTCAAATGACTGTCTCCCCACTTTTTTCTCTCCTAAAAGCACAGTCTTCCTTTGTTAATTCTTTGATACTGTGAACTGAATCTGCTCTAAACTCTACAGACAATGTGAGAACTGGAAGTCAAGGCACAAAACAGAGCAAAATAGAATGGGGACTGAGAACACAAAAGGAAAAGACAGTGAAAGACAAGAGAGTTATGCAACTTACATATTAGTCACAATTGTACAGTGTTTATCAAAGTGAAGCTAGGATTTCAGAACGTTAAATGCATCAGCTAAACTGTGAGGGTGTGCTGCACGGTAGCTGAACCAGAGCAAGCGATTTTTTCTTCTTCTTTTTTTTTTTTTTTTTTTTTAGGTGGTCCATCATGCAGTACATTGTACAGTCGAGCCAGGAATGTGGAATCCACGTGTAAGTAAAAAAAGCAAGTCAATCTCGGTCTGTGTTCTCATAGCTTTTACAAAAAGAAGCATAAGTTTAATAAAATTTTGCGTGTTTGTTAAAGAAAAATGAAAGGAAGTTTATTTATCAAAGACCCCCCCTCCCTTCTTTTGCCCGTCATACTCAGAAACAAAACGATTACGGGGCAAGTGGAACATTCCAGAAATTCATTGTTGCTTATTTATCTAAAGAAAATAACTCCTTGAAACGAAAATATTTACAAAAACAAAAAAAAAAAAAAAAAAATTAGGTGCAGGTTTTGGAATTCAGTGACTTGGGATTTTGCAATAATTTTTTCTTCTTTTCTTTGTTGTTTTTCTCCGTCCTTCCTCTCCCCGCAATAAAACTCAGGGTTTCACTAGATGTTTTAGGCAGTCTGGCATTGTGCTCACTGATGCAAGTGCAGGGGCACCACCTAGCAGAGCATCTTCTGCAGAAAAACACAGGAAATGAGGGGGAAAAAAAAAACAAACAAAACTTTTATGAAAATCTGAATGAATTTATGATAACGATGCATGTCCATATTAGCCACTGTCAAATGGATCTGTGTGCTTCCATATATAACATCAAAATATAAAAGATACAGGAAGCCTTCTTTATTGGACAAATTTATTTCAGACTGCAATTATTACTGCTTTGTTTTAAGCACGGACATGTGACATTATTATTTAAATGATTTCTTGTCCAAAATAGTAGACTGGTCATTTTTACAGCTTTAGATCAGGTTTTGTAGGAAAATGCACCAATAACAGAATAAAAATGACCTCCGGCCACACCATTAATACTCTGCATTAGCCTTTAAGGTTGTCTGCTTTTAGGTGTACATTTGTGTGTGTGTGTGTGTGTGTGTGTGCGCGCGCGCTAACCTTGGCATCTCCTGGTCATGCTTTTAGAAGAGCCCACAGTCCTTTAGGTTGTTTTTGATGATGACGTCAGTGACAGCATCAAACACGAACTGCACGTTCTTGGTGTCGGTGGCGCAGGTGAAATGGGTGTAAATCTCTTTTGTGTCCTTCTTCTTGTTCAGATCTTCAAATTTAGTCTGGATGTAGCTCGCCGCTTCATCATATTTGTTGGCTCCTGAACAACAGATGAGACAGAACAGAAAACGGTCAGTGGCGACAGAGTGAAGCTGAGAAAAGCAGTCTACATTATCTGAAGCAGTCTTGTTGCAAGTTAAAAAGTTAACAGGTATACATTTAAGGGATGCACAACATGTCAGTGATGAAAAGATGTTTTTTTTTTTTTTTTGAGTTGCTTCTGTTTTTTGAGTATTTGTCCCCTACTGTGCAATTGTTTTGGCACTGGTTGTTAGTCCTGTCCGTACTTATGTCTTATGGTGTGTTTTGTCATGTGAGATGTCATCTTATGTGTAGCACCAGGGCCCTGGAGGAACATTGTTTCGTTTCACTGTGCGCTGTGTATATGTTTGAAATGACAATAAAACCTACTTGACTTGATTTGCCGATAAATGGAAACGTGCCAATTTTACCATCGCTCTTAATGAAATTTATGGCAGAATTTTTGGCTACTGAATTTTAGTGGGAGAACGTACTGAACCATGTGCGCCTATAATCAAATTTCAAACTGCATTTTAGTTTGTTAGATTGTTTCCATTCAAAATATTTCAGTCACATTTCACATGTATACACCTGATTTTACAATGCAATGTATCGGATGGTCATGGGTCCAGGATCAGTCAATAGTCCATAGATTAATCAATGGGAAATTAGCTTTATAACATTTTTAACAACAGGACTAAACAACAGGAATAAAATAATATAAAATACATTTACAGCATTTAGCAGATGCTCTTATCCAGAGCGACTTACATTTCCTAATTAATATATATATATATATATATATATATATATATACACACACACACACACACACACACACACACCATAAAATAAAAAATTATGAATATCAGTGGCTCGGGGTTTTACAGAGCTGAAAGCATTCTTTCTTTGAAAGGCTACAGACCTGTATACTCAGGGAAGCAGATAGAGAGAGGACTGCGTGTGATCTTCTCCTCAAACAGGTCCTTCTTATTGAGGAAGAGGATGATGGAGGTCTCTGTGAACCACTTGTTGTTGCAGATAGAGTCAAAGAGCTTCATACTCTCATGCATGCGGTTCTGGTAAACAAAGAGAGGGAGTTGAACGAGAGAAAGGAAATGCATTAAAAAGCCAGTGCAGGTGTTTTTCATAGAAGTGGCCACTAGGAGGAGATGTTGCTGTGGGTTGGTTCTCTTGCCCATCTCTGCTCCGTTCAGGTGGATTTTTGGGAGAAAACATCAAGATAGTGTGGTTGCCTTGAATAATGAAACATTTAAATGTAGAGCTCAAAATAAAACAACGATCCTAATCCTCACCATCTCCTCGTCCTCAGCAAGCACCAGGTCGTAGGCGCTGAGAGCCACACAGAAGATAATGGCCGTCACTCCCTCAAAGCAGTGGATCCATTTCTTCCTCTCTGACCTCTGACCTCCAACATCAAACATCCTTCAGAGAGAGAGAGAGAGAGAGAGAGAGAGAGGGAGATTTTGTCCTTGCTCTGTCATTAATATTTCACCAGGCTTTTGAAAGAGAAGAAAATCAAAGCACCCACACTTCTCTATTCAGATGCAGTTAGTGCTGGTTTCACTGGAAGTCCAAATCATCACAAATTTGCCTTTTACAGCATTTAGCTGAAGCTCTTATCCAGAGCAGCTTCCAGTTCCTAATTACAGGGGTTAACTCAGGGTTAAGAGTCTTGCTCAGGAACCCAATAGTGGTAGTGCTGGAGGTGGGATTCGAACATGCAATCTCTTGGTCCATTAGCAAGTATCCTACCATTAGACCACCATCCCCACTTTCCATTCTTGTTAGCTACATTAGAAACAGTGGTAACCTCAAAGAACCTCATACACCATGACTCGGTTGATGGACTGTATTTTGGCCAAGATGAAAAAATTGTGCAAAAATCCCTGAAAACTATGGCTGGGCTGAGCAAAAGGCTTTACATGCTCAGTGTTTGCAAATGAAAACTCATACACATATATGCATCCCTTTTTACAATTTACATCCAAATAATTCCAAAAGACGATTGCAACAATATGTAAGACAAGGAGGCGGATGAGTCAGAGTGGATTTTTTCCCCCCTAACAATGATTAAGGAGTTTTTCAGCGATGATTAAGGAACAGAAATCTTTTTGGCTTTTTGTTTGTAATTTTAGTCAGTTTCAGTGGTATTGTCTTCACTTTATTCCACTGAGAGTGAAGTAACTTTATTACAGGATTTGAACAGAACTCATACAGCTGCTAGTTTTTTTTTTTTTTTTTTTTTTTTTCTTTTTTTTTTTCAGGAAATGGCTAAACTTTGTAACATGGTTAACAAAAGCCAAAACTACATAAGTACTTCATAAGGACCCAAATAGCAGCATAAATGAGGAACATTTGAGTATTCAGGGCATATGAATTAAAATAACAGAGCCCGTGGTTCCTCAAATTTGCACTCTTTATAATCATGCCAGTCAGATTCTTTTAAGAGAATCTACATTGCATCCATTTGATGGGACTGTGATTCATCTGTACTCTTGTCCAGTCCAGCTTTTATTTCTGGTGGCATTTTTCAGCGGAAAAGTTTCTATGGTTACAGGAAATGGGACAACTGATGAGATGACATTTTTCCCCTCCTATTGACTGTAATGCATTATTCATCACGACAAGTAGAATGACAGGACACGATGGAGTGTGTGGGGCGGAGGTCCACTGAGTACTTGGTTTAGATTAGGGAAATTACAGCTGGGTTTTATGGCCGGGCCCTGCCATAAATCATACTCGGTGGACTTAATGGTGTAAAAGGACAAACAAATCTCAAAACATCACTTAAATAGCCACAAGCAGGAGGACAGACGGACAAGGGTAAACACAAACAAAGGCAGAATGGTCTCTCACTTGAAGTGCAGGTCCTTAAAAGTGAAGTGTGTCTCGACAATGCCGGTGGTTTTCACTCTGGTCCTCAACACGTCCTGCTGGGTGGGAATGTAGTCTGCTCGTGCTATCCTCTCAAGATCATTCAGATAACTACACAAACACACACACACACGCCAAAATTAGGTCATTCCGATATCTATAAAGATAAGTGGCTGTTGATGTCAAGGAAGAAATAACGAATGTAAATCATTAACACAAAAGCAATGAAAAAAGATCTTGGACTATGGCTCTTCTTCACGTTGCCTCTTCCTTGTGTGCACCATCTTGCATTATTCATAACACATACAGACATGTGCGAGAAGAGCGCATACGATATGCGTAGAAGCGTTCACAATTCATTGTGACCGTGACATTTTTTCATTATTCAACACCTGCCATGTTGGCTCTCTTTCCATTGCCTATTCAGCATGGTCTGAGCTATGATTTCCAAGGACTCTACTCTTTTCTTAAAGTGCTGAGCTTTCAATCATAACCAAATAGATTTCATCTTGGAGGTACCTAAAGAACTCACCCTGGCTACATTAAATGGCCAACAGCCAAACTAATCAGTCAGAGACAAGTGGAAATAGGATCTGATGACGACTCGAGTCGAACAGTGTAAACATGTTCCTGCCCCACCACAGCTGGCAGCAGGCTCTCTGTTAGGCCAGAAATAACCCGGTTAGCTCACCGAGCCACCTCTACAGGACAGACTACGATCCTGAATGCTTTGTTAACTGAGACCATTTCTATGGCAACGTTGGCTTGGCTTTTTTCTCTCCTCCCCTTTAGTTTCTCTCGTTTATCACACTGCCTGTCTGTATTTGATGCTTTGGCATGCAATGAGAGCTGGAAAACACAAGGACATGGTTCAGGAAAAGCAGAACTCTCTGAGAATCAAAATCTCAAGCAAACACCGGGAGCAGCTGTGTGAGAATTATTCAGAATGTGACTCCAAGATGCACAGGCATGCCTACTTTTAAGTGCAAGTCAGGAACTGAAAAACAGGACCTGGAGCAGCATGGTATGGATAAATGTGGCCCTGTCTGAACAGCATTTAACCTTAAATATTAGCTTTTCTGAACAAGTATTGAACACACTGTCAAAATCACCCTAAAGTACCCAATTTTCATTTTGTCATCAATAAAAAGTATTTTCATTGATCTGTATTCTGGGTTGCAAATGGGTTATAGTTTAAGGTTTGAGTTTCAACCTAAGCAGAAAGTTTAAATGTTTCCTTATTGTTGTCAACCATCTAGGGCACGAGAATGGCCAGAAAGCCCCTGTATGGTTATGTTGATACACATCGGAGAGTCTGAAAAATTTGCATATACTTAAAATGCACTGGTGAATTGGTAGCAAAATTGTTGATGAGCATTTCATTGAATACGCTTTCCCACCAAAACACTGATAACAGACTGATTGGTCAGAATGCGTCCCAACAAAGAATGCAACACGTTGTGATGGGTTAGATGACTTATTTGAATATTACAGCAATATCAGAGATAACATTACCATTGGTTAGTTAAAATAACGATAAACAACGCAAGCAAATGCCTGACACTGTACATGATGAGATTAGTGGTAGCTGCGAAAACTTCATTTTTCAATGTGCAAACTGTAAATTCAATAAATAGCAAGCATGGATTTATCATGTCTTAAACCTAATCTTCTCACTCTTTGGAGTGATTATTCAAATGTAACCCCAGATCTTCAGATGGCAGGCAATACAGAAATAGGTCTGTTTTCCCAGCAAGGCCAGCGCTCATTCTCAGCTGTGTCCCCTGTGGCAGTGGACAACACGAACATGTCCAAGCCAAAAAACAGCTCCTCCTGCTCCCTAATCACGTCCATTTGTGACACTACACTGAACCCATCTGTCTGGGCAGAGTAAGCTGCCCCATAGTAGATGATTATGGAGGAGCTCAGCTTTCTGTTTTGCAGTAGAAAACCGCTGGGTTTAAAGTGAATCAACTGGTCGGCTTCTGGTAGGAGTTGTTCATGAAACGCATAGGTTCCACAGCTTGTAAGAGAGTAGGGTACGTAAGACTGACAATGGTGCAATCGATCAATAAATGCTAGTAAAGGATCATTTCAATCTTGTGCATCATTAGCTCATGTGTGATATGCAAGCTGGATGCATCTGATTTGGGACTGAAAATTATGCTTTATACATTGTATCCTTCCATTTCTGTAAAAAAGCTGGATTTTTTAAAGTTGCTATTGAAGCCCTATTTATTTTCCTTCAATAGCCGAACAGCAATAGCACAACACAATTTAAGTTATTCCTTTAGTAAATCACATCAAGCATCTACCAACTGTCATACCACGTCAAAATGTTTGCACTCTTTGTAGCCGAATCTCCATTGTAATATCAATCTCAATGAAGGAGACAAGATTGCAAGATTTATTACCATGACAACAGAGAAACCGCTATGGATCTGTTAATTAAAAAATACCACAAACCCTGAAAAGCACATCCATTGTAATATGAACAAAATGAAACACAAAATGAAAGAAGCTCATTATCTAATTCCCCATTGTGTCGTTCACCAACATCTCATAATTCTTGAGTAAGAGTACCCTGGACACTCATGGATTTGTGAACTCCATGTTTCAAATCTCCAATCTGTCAGCATAATCCCATCTTCCTGATTACACAGATTCAGATTTGCACTGCTGTCCATTCCTACAAGCAGCCAGTTGACAGCTGTGTTGGGTGAAGAGGAGTGTCACTGTGAGGCAATGATGGAGAAGAGCTTCCGTTCATCAGCTGGGAGTCCTGAGGACACGGATGAGCCATGAACGAACACAGCATCCATCATGTGTAACATCACATGGGAAAATTCCCCAACGTCAAATGAACCATTAGTGCATTGCTGTCCATCTGGGCTTAAATGAACATTGTAGGTGTCAGTTGGCCTTTGGGGATTTGGCTTGGCAGAGACACCGAGAGACTGGCCCCTTTGTTATCATATCTACGATTTTTAACCCTTTAAAACAGAGGCAATAAGCAGCTGCTTCTTGACTCTTCCTCTTTAATCTGCTTTCTTAGTTACAGTACTGTGTAAAAGTTTTAGGCAGGTGTGGAAAAAATGCTGTAAACAAAGAACGCTTTCAGAAATGGAAGTGTTCATCATTTATTTTCATCAATCAACAAAATGCAGTGAATGAACAAAAGAGAATCTAAATCAAATCAATATTTGGTGTGACCACCCTTTGCCTTCAAAACAGCATCAATTCTTCTAGGTACACTTGCAAATAGTTTTTGGAAGAACTCGGCTGGTAGGTTGCTCCAAACATCTTGGAGAACGAACCACAGATCTTCTGTGGATGTAGCTTCCTCACATCCTTCTGTCTCTTCATGTGATCCAGACACACTGGATGATGTGGAGATCAGGGCTCTGTGGGGCCAGAAGAACTGATGCTGGTTTGAAGGCAAAAGGTAGAAACACCAAATATTGATTTGATTTAGATTTTTCTTTTGTTCGCTCACTTTGCATTTTGTAAATTGATCAAAATAAACAAAACAATCATTATTTATATTTCTGAAAGCATTCTTTGTTTACGGCATTTTTTTTTTGCACACCTGCCTAAAACTTTTGCACAGTACTGTAGTTTAGCAAAATGTGTGCATTAATGGACAGCTCAGGTTTGACAATTCGGAGACAAAGTTAGAGAAGCAAGTTTGTGTTGGTTTGGACATATGCAGGAGAGATGAGGATTATACTGAGAGGAGGATGTTGAAGATGGACATGGTGAGAGAGGAGGTAGTCAGTGTGAAATGTAGTCAGTGTGAAAGAGGAAGATGCTGAGGACGGGAAGAAATGAAGACAGATGATCCGCAGGGGCGACCCCTAAACAGGAGGAGAGGGAGAAGCAAAAGGAGAAGGAAGAGGAGGAGAAGATGAAGACGAAAAAGAAGAAGATATGTACATTGATGGATAGAAATATAGATTTCCAGTTTTGAGAAGGAAAGCTAAGATTATTTTTACCAGCCACAGGAAAGTTTTCCAAATAGGCACATTTACTGTATAAGTCAATTTTCTCTGAGCACACCAAATTAAGTTTTCATTTGTACACAAATGTCTATAATATCGCAGAGCTGAAATAAAATGAATTGTTAGATAAATCATTAATATCTGTTTAGTGGCCTGAATGTGGGCAGACATTCAGAAACCAATGCAGGGCATCCAAAAATAAGGGTAGCATGGAGCTCCTTTTACACCATGAGTAACAAGTTAGCAGGTAGAAACCGCCAGTTCCACATGCTGATTCATTTCATTTTACAAACAGGAACATTTATGCTCAACAACAGTTCCTGGGGCAGAATATCTGATGCATCATTTGGAATGTGTCGGGTAAGAATGGGTTACTACAGGGCTGAAGACTCACATTATAGCAACAAATAACTCAGACAGGCTTGAGCTGATATGAATGATCTAAAACACTAGATCTCTAGATGCTAGATGACAAATGCTGAGAACCACTAGCAAAAGTGTGTTCAGGAATCTCATTACTCTTATTTGGGCCTTACCACCCCCCACCCCCCCATCATTAAAGTAAATGAGAAAAGAGTGGATCTAGTTAAGCTCCAGGCTGTGGTAGTGGATGACTCCTTCTGTCATCCAAATGAAATATAAATGCACAGGAAGGAAGGAATGGATTAGCAGTTGGGTGGGTTAAAAAAAAAAAAAAGTAAGTTTCTCTCATGCACATTTACATTTATAGTGGAAGAGGATGTTGAGGGTGGGAGAGAAGAGAGCAGGTGCAGCTGCATGCTGAGGTAGTAAGAGATGCTGGAAGATGGGAGGTGTTTTTTTGCTGAATAAACACATTCGGAGCGTCTGCCCTAGTTTCTAAGAGAAGGTTATTAGTGCAATACTTTGCTTCACAAATCCAAAGGTCAAAATATTCCCCCAGCGATTAAGTGGGCTGCTTTTTAATGCAAGCTTCAAAAATGTGTTCCTGGAGGTGCAGATATTCATATAACCATACGCAGGGTCTTCATCAGCCCCCTAGAGAAAGATGTAAACCAGCCAGCAGGCCTGCACAGATGCATGGTTTGTAAATATTTTTTGTGATATTTGCTTCTGCAAATAATTTGCAATATAAATAACTTCCAGCTTTTGAAACAGAATCAATGCTAGATGCAATGTTTTTGTACTGCTGTGTGAATCACAGATCATGTCGAGTGTTTCTGTGGGTGTTTCCATGAATCACAAGATATAATCCAAAAGAAATCTGATTCATTTAGCTCAAAATAATCCAATCTAATCTTCAAAAATGTCACAGTACTCATGACAATGGATGGCATGTCGTGATCCATGTGATGCACCTCTAGCAAATAACTTAATAGTTTCTAATGTCTTTGCTTTATGAGCACCAGAAGCACATTACTGTAGTGCAACATTAAACATGAGTATTTAAATATGAAATATGAAAACAGGGTTAAAACATGCCTGTGGTCACTATCTTGTATTGACATTGACAAAAACCTATGAGACAACTTCAACAGATAAAACAGAAACAGTCCATTATTAGATTTATTTGTCCAGATTAAAACATTCTACAGATGTCAAGCAAATAAAGTTCATTTCAGTTCAAAAACTTAAAAAAAAGCTATATTATATATTAAATATGAGCTATATATATATATATATATATATATATATATATATATATATATATATGAGGATTAGAAAGCTGCTATTGTTCAATGAACACAGAAATATATTAAAATAATTAATAAAATAAAATAAGTTTTTTGTAGATTTACCAGATTAGGTCTGGTATGGATAACTGTTCATAAACAGCTGGAGACCAAGTTTTGCTTTCATTTGCAGCAAAGACATGCAGGTTAGTCGTATAAAAAAAGTATAATTTTCCTAAAACAGTCAAAGTTCATTTGGCTGCACAAAGTTAATGTGTTATTTGTCACTTCAGAGCTGAGGGTGTGTGTATGTATCAAAAATAAATTGCTTGAATCTTGACTGAGGTGACCTCACTGCAGTCAACCCACCTTCTTGCTAACAACAGCAGATGGAGAGCTAATGTGCCATAGAGCGCCCTGTTGGATATTAGCCCTTTCAAATTAGCAGTGCGTGTGTGTCAAAAAGTTACCTAATCATTCTTGCTTTAATACATTTAGATGATTTGAAGATTAAAGAAACATACTGTGTGTGTGTGTGTGTGTTTGTACTCACTAGGCTGCAGAGTCATTGAGCTGGTACTCTCGGGAGCGCCTGAAGCAGCCCTGAACCCCGCTGTCAGCCCACAGTCTGCGGATCACGTTGGCCAAATCGTCTGGGAGGATTCCCTGCTCTTCTGCTGCAGCAGACAGCGCAAAGAGCTGCCGTGCATCATCCTACACATGCACACACAAACACACATGATGCAATTAATATTTTTACACCATGTCAATTAAAAAAAGTGAAGAAAGGGATGCAATGATACTAAAATGGACTGTCTTGCTCTGTATTTGTTACTTGCAAGGGTAAAAAGCTCGCTCAAAACTAATTTAGAAAAAGTTAACGGAGCAGCTTCTTATTTTTGCCACCAGACCCTTCATAATCGTATCGACCTGTACTTAGTTAACCCACACAGTAGATAGTTCTCATTCATTAGTTTTCGGTACATTCCCCCAACCGAAGGTCAAAAATGACCCAATAGGATTTGAATCTAATCTAAAGCTAATCTAATCTAATTGAATCTAATCTAAAGCTGAGCTGTAAACTCATATGGGAGTTGAAACAGGGCTGTCCAATAGAGATGAAAGTTAAATGTGCATTATTGCTGCTTTAAAAAGACCTAGTTTTGACGACTAATTGGTTGAGATTCTACCCATGTTGTTATTTATGATTTTCCACATTAACTGTGTCATGCTGCTGAGCATCAGTCGCTAATTAACAGTGGTGTCAATTTATGCTGCAGCAAACTGTTACTCATTTCCTATGTTAACACACAGGAACTGAATAAATCAGATATAAGATCATTTTTGAGCAGCAGCCCATTCAGTAAGAAAGATGTGAATACACGCCTGCCATATATGTTCCAAATTTGTCCTGGCACCTGAGCAAGATGTTCAGATGTTAGCCATGATTTTGGAACAACTAATCAAAACTCCATTGAGATAAACCTGGCAAAGAATGAAAAAGCAAGCAAATAAAAGTATGTGAATATATAATGCTTCAATTTATATCTCATAACTCCCATATTAAATCTCAATTTAAATCAGGAGTGAGGTGGGTTCATTGGCAGTAAGTTCATCTGGTTGTTGGAACAACACTTTGTGATGGGCGATTTGCCTACACGTACATTGTGCTTGCAAAGTTGCATTTGTGAGTTGGACTCTAGGTTACCAAGTATTGTAGGTCATTTTAAAGAAAACGACATGTTTACACGTGCCTTACGTTGGCGCTGACACTCAATCAGAATAATGGATAAAAGTACCTAAAGATTCAAGGCTGTGTGTTATCAAAAGCAACATCACATCTGAGTTTGCAATAGATACTCACTTACTCTGACAAAAACCAAATAATAAAATGTATGATATTTTAAAAATTTGAGTACGTATAGGGGTAGTCACTAGCAGTTCTAAATTCAGCTGGAAATGTTGAACTACAGTAGAGAAGACTCGTACCGCTCTCGCTGCATCTCCGTAGTCGATACTGAGGTTGCCCATGGCTTTGATGATGGCCATGATGGACTGGATGGTGTTGCTGTAGACCACAGCTCTGTACTGCTTACACTCGTCTTCCGAGTAGCCATCCTCGTGAATGATCCTGGATATCACAACACAGCAAGTTCAAGAGAAGACTCTGTGTATTTAGTAAAGGCTGCTTCTGCAAAGAATAACCTTGGAAGATGGAAGAAATACAGTCCTCTGCACAACACAGCACTCCATAAGCAGCAGCAGCAAAATGTTTCTTTAATGAGAGTCAGGAAGGGGCAAAATTGATCCAAGTACTCATTTGCTGCCTCACGTTACATTACAATTTAACACCACTTGAGTTTAAGGCCGAAAAAACATTAACAGATTTTACAGCTTGATCTCAGAACGGCTGTGCCAGTGGTTTGGACAGATAGATGTTTATGGAAAGTTATCCTAAGCTTCAAACTGTCAAGCAAGAGGTAACTGGGCACTAAATCTATGGAATAAAGACTTTCCCCTCATGCCAGTTCCACATTAGCAAAAACGTGTCTGGTGTATGAAACCAGTGTGCGTAGGAGATATGGCTAACATCGCTAAAAGGAAACCTATACCCCATCCGTAGGTATTGCGCATACTTTATTCCCAATTCAATTCAAATAGACTTTTATGTGGTTTCTGAAACTGTATGGCATACTGTAGTCTATAACCATGAACAAAGGGCACCTTGCATCATGATTAAAGTATTACTAAATATTCAAAATATTTGTATTTTATAAAAAAATAACATAATAGCTCAAGATGTTAAAAATCAATTCATTTAAATGTTGATTATGTAATGGTTAAAAATGCATGTTTACTGTTTACTATTATTATTTCTCACTCACGGCGAAAGGTGAGGAAACACCCTGGAAAAGTCGCTGGTCCATCACAGGGCAATTTTACTTTCATTGAAAAAATATATTTTTAAACCTTTAAATATAATTTTCATTAAATTACTAAAGGTTAAACTTCACTGATAGACAATAAGCTGCACAACAATAGAGGCAACCTTGCTCAGGTTGCTGTGCTGTTTGGGTGTGTAAGGGATGGAAGGGAGGCGGCATGTTTTATCATCTCTTTTAAGGGAATGACGAGCAATTGAGGTTTTAGCCACTAAATACACAATATACATATTGATGACTTAAAATAAGTAATCCAGGCAGAAGTTAATCAGCGTTCTTAATTAATCCCAGGAATAAAGCACACTAGATAGCCTGCACTCAGGGGGAGCAGGACACATATTTGGACTTTAGCTGGAGTTAAAGCTGCTAAAATAGTGAGAATACAAACTGAAAGGGCTGTGCAGAACTGGTAGCTGTGGGTTGCTGGTGACAAAAGTGTCAGTAAAAAGAATCGATTATTATCACTTTCATTGCAGCTCTACGGGGCACAGAAACAACATCAGCAAAACCACCTTGTGTCATATCAGATGAGTCTGTTTATGAAGTTTGTCATGTTTTGAAGCCATTTTTAGCTTTCATTATTTTAGCCACATTAGCATGATAGTTCCAGAACAACACATCAGATGCAAAGCATTTACATTTATGGCATTTAGCAGATGCTCTTATCCAGAGCGCCTTCCAATTCCTGATTACAGGGCCAATCCCCCTGGAGCAACTCAGGGTTAAGGGTCTTGCTCAGGAACCCAATGGCTACCCCATTGGTTGGGATGGAGGTGGGATTCAAACCTGCGACCACTAGACCACCACCATTCATCTTTGCTGATCGTCTTTGCTGGAAGTTAAGTTGGCAAGTGCATAAATCAAAATATTCCTTCATTGAAGAATGTGCATTAAGTCCACAAAAGCACACGGCACCAGGGTACAGCTCTTATTCTGTCCCTGTAACATTTTTATGTTCCCTGCAGCGAACAAAAGCAGAGATAATGTCTGTGTGAAAGGTTTTTCGTTTTTGCTGTGTAATAGCCTGCTTTTGCCACCGTCCCCTCTGTTGAAAAATGGATCTGGAGCCCGACCACCCTCGAGAAATGTGAATTATAAATCATTCAAGACCGTGCATGCGCATAGCTGAGCGTTTGTGTGTGCACATGTGCTTTCCTGTGTAATCACAGCCTTTCAAGTGCATAAAAGTAATATCCAAGGCACTCGAAAACACATTCATCAGAGAGAGAGAGAGAGAGAGAGAGAGAGAGAGAGAGAGAGAGAGAGAGAGGTGCTGGAATAGCTTACTGAGCCCTTTAATGCAGCATAGATTTTTTTTAGGAATGCTAACTTTCCAAAACATTGGACCATCTAATGCCAGTGGTTCGTTTATTCAATATAAACCCACACTCCCCATCCAATTTCCCCCCTGTTTGGATCATTCCCTACTCTGTGAGACCACATTTCCAGGGCGGTGGTAGGCTAGAGAGACGATTCTCAGCTGCGGACCAAAAAGTTGTAGGTTTGAGCCTGTCTCTGTTCTACCTCTAGCAGCATTTGAGCCAGTAACACCCAAGTAGCTCAAATGAGACTCCCTGTCATTAGATAATCTTGTTCTTCTGGAAAAGAGCACTTAATTTACAGCATTTATGTCATTTTATATCTCAGTAATTACTTGTTTTAGGATGATCTCTGGAAAACTAGTTTTTTTAACAAATCTGGATGACACTGCATGAATAACATCCAGTGGTTTGAGCTGACGTAAACACCTACATCACAGGGGAAAATACAAAAGTGTTACGATACAACTTTTTAAAGTGTTGTGCCATCACAGTTATTATTTCTTCCATCCAGGGGTTGCGCTGACTCAATGAGCAGCTGACCTGACAGGGAGGAGAGCCCAAGTTTCCTGTAGATTACAATAACCCACAGGCCTCTTCGGCAAACCGTAGCAGTGGAAAAGGTCAGCCTGCGGACAACGAACAGGGGACCTGAGGGAAGGGGTGTTCTGAGAGTGCACTCCACCTCTTCTTAATGATTTATTTGAATCAAAAAGGATAAATGAAGGAAAGTACAGTAATCTTAAAAGACAAAGCTTCATTCATCTTCTAAGAGGTTCACGAAGTTTAAAACAGATTAAATCCAATTTAATGTTTTTTATATAGATTATGCAATTGCATAAAAGCATGAACTTCGGCCTTGTATCATGGACATCATATCCAGTGGCCTTTTAGATAATAAACTACACAAACTGCCTGCTGTCCGAGTTAAATATCTGCATTTGTGGCTTTTTTTTGTTGCAAAGCAAGAACAAAAAGTGGTTTATTCTTTCCACAAAACCAGGCATGTGCTGTTGACTGAACATTAGAATCTGTATTTTTCCTGCTCGATCCAGTTAGCTATAACAAACCCCTAACATTAAACTACTGCATCTCTAGTTTCCTCCCAAATTAACCATGACCTCAATCTGAATGCCTGACCAGTTTCCTGATAAAGCTTTCCAGCAGATTACACTCTTCTTTAGGATCTGCTACTTTAATGCAGTTTCACCGACCCACTGGCCTTCAAATAAAATGTACACATTAATGTAAATATCAAAGGAGATGCCTCAGGGCCATCTAGACCTTTCTAGATGATTTCTCAGATCACTAACATACATTTAATATTTGTATTTATACTGGCTGCAGTACTGTAGTACCAGTAACATTTCTCAATTTTGGTTAGAAATAGGGTTCAATTCTTGAACAGACAAAAACGATCCAATCATTTTTCTCGGTTGTATGCAGATATAGCTAAGTGAGCTTTCCCCTTGGTTAGGCCTTCAAGCGCTGGACGCTTGTCTAACATCTCAAATTGACCCCCAACATAATCAGGAAGAGAAATCAACCAATCACATTCTGACTTCCAATAGGTGGTACCGAATTAACAGGGCAAAAAAATAAATAAAAAAATTCTTTTAGGCCTTCGGAAAGTTCTTGAAGCATTACTGACTGTGAATGTGAGTGGCATCCTAACCAGTGGATTTCTGGATGGTAAACAGCAGCAATAGCAACAGCATCTCTAAAGCTGGACTATTACTGCAGAAATGGCAGGAAAAAAATATATACGCTTGCTATGAGTTTCCAATAAAACATGGACTCGCTTTTGGATTCAGTTGTTTAAAACACTACTGAAAAAAATGTTAATGGGCAATAACACTACTAGATGGAGCTGGTGGAAGCAGCAAGTTGATTATGATATGGCTGCTCTCACACCAGGATGAAAGATGAACTCCTGCCTGCAGTGCTGCACCAAACAAGATTAACACCTCCAGACACCAAACGCACAGCAGCATCCAGAGGAACAGCATCAAAACCAGGACGACTGCATGAGTCATTAGGAAACATAAAACACGAGTAGATTGAGTTGTATTTGGCTAAAAACACTGCGATAAAAGTCCACATCTGACACTGCAGGTCTACAGAAGGAAATGAAATGCTGCCTTGAGATAAGCCATGAGATGCCATAAAACACTGCAGCCCATTCTCCACTGATATCATTCATAGAAATACACCTCAAAAGGGGGCAAGAGACACATCCTTCAAAGGAATAGCCTTTTCTCTTTACCCAGTCGGTCACACAGATGATTTTTTCATTTCTGCGCTGGAGTTAATGATGCTAATGCAGGTAATAAATAATAAAAGCATACATGCCACCATTTGGAATCACGAAAATAGCATGCCTTCGTCAAACAGATGGGTCATGCGGTTCCTGACACTGTAATGCACATTAGGGGTGCTAAACAGTCATTTACATCTTTCCTTGGAGGAAGAAATTTATCTGAAGCATCTTATTTGAAGCGGAGTACTTTACAATGTAAAATATCAGTTTGGATCACTGAGGAACAAATGCAAAGGGGGAGAGTTGTGTTTCATGTTTTGTTACATTTATGTTTCATGGCATTTTGCAGATGCTCTTATCCAGAGTGAGTTCCAATTCCTGATTACAGGGACAGTCCTCCTGGAGCAACTCAGGGTTAAGGGTTTTGCTCAGGAACCCAGTGGTGGTGGTGCTGTAGGTGGGATCTGAACCTGCAATATCTTGGTCCATAGGTGAGTATCCTACCACTAGACTACCACCACTGGGTTAACACGTACAAAAAAAAACAAAAAAAAAAAAAACAAGAAAAAAAAACAGTCACTGCCTGTAAAGAACTGGCTCGATTAGTGCCAGGGCTGCCCAAAAATAGACACAATTCAAGCACTGCAATTATAATGCTATGCACTGCTATTTTGATATGCCTTATATTAAAAAAACACTTTCGCAAATCAATGATGTGACAAAGGCAACAAATGAAATACAAAGACAATCAGTGTCTTTAAGGGTTAAAAAATGGCCAAATATATTTGACTTTTGTTTGATTACATGAACACCTTAATTCATTAAAACACCTAGTGATGCTGAACAGGAGCTGTGATTGGTGACCCTCTCAAAAACACTGGTGAGAGGCTCATTTGCATACTCACGCTTTCTGGGACACGATTAATAGCATCTCTAATAGCAACTTTTAAACTTGCTATTTTATACTTTTGTTCACTTTCACTTGCTACCAGCAGTCGCCTCGTAGCTGTGGTGCAAAGCTAAAAAGCTAATTTCAAACATGGCTTTGATAAAATGGCTATATTTGTATTAAGTGTGGCTCATTTGTTAACTTGCAACATAAACAGCTACTCTGTACTACTAAAGCCTCCGAGCAGCACTGAGCTTCTTGAGCTCAATCTAGAAGAGTGAACTTAGGCATCATATCATGTACTAGATTATATCATGCACAAATGCACCATGTCAATATACTGAAAGTGTAATAAGATCGAACAAGGAGATGAATGAGAGATAAAAGGAGAAAATATTCTTTGACTCACTTCATCTGCTTCACAATGGTGCTCTTCCCAGACTCGCCAGCACCTGCAGGAAGAAGAAAAAAAAAAAGAGAAACTGATTTAAAAGCAATCAGGGAAAAATAATACTGAGTTTGACTTTAAAAGCAAAGCTTTCTGAACTGTCTTGAGACGAAAAAGGCCTTGGACTGGGTCAGTAAGGACACAGAAGTGACCAAATAATCGAAATGCTGCCCTTGCAGAAGCTTCTGGGCTTCTCGGTCACTTACACCATGGGAATGAACAGAGTGTGAGAGAGCTTGTTAAATTAGCCATTCCTGGAACTGTTCATGAATACAGCATCAAAGCACAGGCATCTGGGGGAACTGGAGACATATCTGTGAATAAAGGCATCTTTCTCTATTTCATTGGTGCTGTAAGGAAATTATAGGAATAAATATGCAGCAATAAGAATGAGTCTTCAACTGGAAGCAACTTTGCAAGAAAGAAACATTAATATTACATTTTTTTTCATAAGATAGCATGCAGTAATAATATGCTTAACATGAATAAATGCATTTGAATAAATGAAAACATAAATTCAGCATATAACTGGGCTTCATTGCAGCCCTAATTAGAGCCATGCCATTCTGAATGCTTGAAGAGCTGATTCAGGTCTTACAGGAGCTTTTACATTATACAAATCTGGCTGATGTAATTTACTCAAACTGCAAGAAGGCAAAATTCATATGCAAAATTTGCAGAGTAAGATCAAACCTCTGCCAACCAGTGGATTGCTTTAGAAAATAGGGCATGACAGGAATTTCTGATATTGATACCAAAATATCAGGTGATTCCTCCAAATAATTCTTCCTAAACTCAGACCACAGAAACTCTCTTTGACATGTGACAGCTTGAAACGGTCGTCCACGTCAAGATGAATTCAAATGAGCAGGCTTTAATTAAAATTTGAAACCTTCAGCCTGAGGGACAGAAGGAAGTGCAGTAGTTCCAACATGTCAGCTAATCTTGGACAAGTATTTATTTTTTCTTCATTTAAACTTTTAAAAACCTCAGTTGTGTAATTCATGTTCTATCTAGCTACTATACCAGCTATACACACTTGACCAACCAATCAGTGGCAGTGGAGTCCTAGTGTTTAGGGACTAGGCCTATGTTCAGGGACAAGGTAATGGGATTGGAACATAGACCAGTAGGTTTCCCTGAGCTACATTTGAGCAAGATAACATCCCCCTCACTGCTCCCGGGGAGCAGCCCACAGCTCCAGCTCCTGGTGTGTGTGCAGGATTGGTTAAATACAGAGGAAAAAGTCTCTTCTGTGTTCACAAATGTGTGTGTTTGCATGTGCGTGGCAGCGGGAGGTATTTCATTGAATCATTTGAAAGCTCTTGCCTTTTTAAAACTGGAGTGTATGGCACGTGGAACTTCAGTTCTGCTCTTCAGACTGAAGCTGATCTCTAACAAAAGGCCTGGATGTCTTTGAGACTTGACCTGGGCACTTCTGGTAGGCAGAGACAAAATGATGGGTCATCAGTTTCAGATGCTACTTTAGGTCGACCAGTACATGAGCCAGGTTCTAAACTCTTAGTGAATAAATGCTTTAATAGGTTTGCATGGCTTGCTTTCATGCTTCTCGCCTGTGGTGTATATGCAGGTCATTCACTGCTGAAATCAACCAAGCTTCCATTTTCAACAGTTTGCTGAACTGCAGCCAAGACCATGTCTGGTGTCAGAGCGTAGCTCTGTGCTGACGCAGCCTGCCCTGCACGCCTTGTTGTTATTTCCACCGAGGGAAGCCTGATGTGCTCAGATATGGACGAAACTATGATAATCGAACAGCTTATTTGTTCCGAAGCTCAGAATGTTAGGAAAACAACCAAAATCTCCGACAAATGTGTTTACAAAAGGAACAAATCTAATAATAGAGTGTGGTTTTGGTTTGGAGGATGCTCAACGAATCAAACTAGCTCAACAGTTGAAAGTACAAAGGCGCGTTGGAAGGGGGGCATGAAAAGAAGGGGGGAAAAAAAAAAAAAAAAAAAAAAAAAGAACGAACTTTATGGTTTCTTCTCCATCCCTGGTGTCCACCTGCCCCGGCTGTGTCACTGTGCATCAGTCTGGCTCATCAGTCACACTGCTAAGAACAGAGGGCATCAGGCAGGCCTGTCACAACCTCTCCCAGCTTCACACACTCACTCTTTTTTCAGCACCTCACAGGAACAGTGAGGGGGAAAAAGACAGAAAGACAAGGAAGGACAATGGGATTGGAAAGAAAGACAAAGTAGGGACGCAGGACCAGAATCGACCAGGATCCAAAAATTACTTCTGTACTCCTGTAGTTTAGAATTTTAGGTTACCAATCTAATCTACTAATCTAATAACAAGCTTTAAAAGGCATGATTCAGAGCAAATGAATAGGGGGAGAGAGAGAGAGAGAGAGAGAAAGATTGGAAAAAAATCTCTCAAACTCTCTGCATGCACAACAGTGCTGGCAAGGATCTCCTAAGTCAGTGTGAGATATGTACTCCATCCTTCACGGCCATCTGGTGAATCAGAGCGGCGAGGACCAAGTAAATGCTAATTCATCCAACATGAGAGTGAAAAACTCTCTACATTTACCCACCGAGAGGGTGAGTACAGATGCAGCTCACGTGCAGAATTTGCTTAAGAATATTGCAAAACAGACAGCAATAAAAAATTCAACAGCTTGACTCACTAAATAAAAATAATTTGCAATTTTGTTTGGTGTTGATGCAAAAAAAAAAAAGGCACCCACTATTTAATAGCATAATAAAGTGTATTTTATTTCTTGGGCTGCAATTTCTTGCATCTTTCAGATAAAATAAGGATTTAACGGGAAATTGCGAAATGACACAGCAGGCGTTACCACAGTTTCAATAGGTACACGTGACGACTGTCCATGTGAGCGATGTGTTTTCGTTCATGCTGGAGTTAATAGTTTACCATTTTATTACCCCCTTACATGTCTCAACACATTGTACTACATTTTGATGGGGTTTACTTTTTTACATGACCTTTGTACGAGACAGCAGGGAAAAAATATAAATCACACAATAAACCCAGGCTGGGTTTGATTAAAATAATTAAACAATGCCTTTATACTCTATACAATGTGCACTGCAGCACTGAAATTAGACTCATGCTTCTGAATTACAGTGACCCTTTTGTTAAGCTGATTACTGCACCAATTTTTTGACTTTCAGCAAAATTAAAATGGCATAACATCACATCACATTCCATTACCGTCATGTAACTACTTATACGTGACTAGAAGAAGAATGAAACAGGATTTGGCCCAAGACTAATGGCTGGAAGCAGCGCAGAATGCTGAATAAGAGTGTGGCATTGGAAATTGTAATTTGTTTCCATATACACAGTGGAGGAGGGGTGGGGGCAAAGTACACATGCCCTCATGGGAAATGAGCTCAACGAGGCCGTGTTTACCAAAATAACCGGAACGGAGCAAATATGGGTGCGCTAACGCAAGTCAAATGGTTAAAAAAAAAAATAAAAAATGAACATATCGTAGATGTTGTCAGAACATCTAAAACACAGATCAAATGCAGGCTTCATTAGAGAACATAAAAAGAACATGATTTACTGAAAACATCGCACGAGACATTGAAAAAAAAAATTGCACAGCTGATTCTTTAGTCAGTTTCAACCTATAAAGTCTAAAACAAACTGTGATATTGCTAAAATGTCTTGAAGTGCTAGACTATAATTTTACCCCAGTCTTATAACGCTGAAAGCTAAGGTGTAAATCCAGCATAACGGAATAATGACTAAACCACGATTAAAAAAAGATTCTGCTACAACATTCATGGCACTTGACAGCTGAACGTCCAGTGATCAGGAGCTGTACAAAGTGTTCCCTGATTGAAATTGTGGCCTCTGTGTGAAATGCTGTATGAGAGAGAGAAAATGAGTATAAGTTCCAGGTCTCAGGTCACACATGGCAGCCAGTGAAACTTGTTAGACTCTTCTAAAATATGAAGAACACCTGTGCCATGACACCTAAGGCAGAGCAAAGGCTCTAGAAGGACCTTATTAATAGTGGAAACCTGTCTAATACAACTTTTGTGAGGCAAACAACAATGGTTGGCTAACAGGAAAAGGAAATTGCTCAAATTACACAAACTTGGAGAACTAAAATCAGTGTGAAATGTTCACCATGTTTGCTTTGGATGGCTGTCGCAACCCTAGTTTAATAAGTAGTTACAGCTAACATCAATTCAACAACAGTGGTACCTATAAAGCATCTTAAATATTTACATCCCAAAACAATCTCACAGGATTAGAAATGAGTATATTAGAGGAACAGCTCGGGTTAGACGTTTCGAGGACAAAGTTAGAGAAACAATGTTGTGTTGGTTTGGACATGTCCAGAGGAGAGATGAGGATTATATTGGGAAGATGACATTGAAGATGGAGCTGCCACGAAAGAGGAAAGAGGAAAAGAGGACCAAAGAGGAGGTTTATGGACGTGGTGAAAGAGGACATGCAGGTGGTCAGTTTGAAGTAGGAAGATGCAGAGGACTGGAAGGCATGAAGACGGATGATCCTCTGTGGCGACCCCAAAACGGGAGCAGCCAAAAGAAAAAGAAGAAGAACAGTTTCACAGGAGAGTAGAAACTTTAACCCTCAGAGCCCAAGATCTCCTCTCTGGGGGGATTAGGTGCTATTAGGTGCTATTAGGTGCTATTATCCCCTAATAACAAAACCACAGGGCCTATAATTGATCCCTGAGGAACACCAAGGAATAACAATGACCTTATTTATTCACAATTACCTACACACAGGAAAAGGCAAAACAGAGTTTAACTGGATGTGATTGGTCTGTTATTGCCTTTGCAGAACCAATTAATTAAAACCAAAATGGTATTTTACTGCTTTATTACTTAACGGTGCCTTTCCAGAGTAGGTGAGACAGGTGGATTATTGAGCTCAGGTGTGGGGATGATACATTCAACCCCAAAGAGAATGTTAATCAGCTTAGGCTATGTATGCCAAACCACAGTTCATATGACTTAGGGATGTTTGTAGAGGGAAGAACAACCACTATGATGAGGTTAGCTATGGGATATTCATGCAGACTGGAGGTCTTCTGAAGAGAGGAGGAGGAGTGAGAGAAAGACAGATAGCAGGAGAGGCAAGGAGAGAGGGCTGATTGTGCGCCTGGGCTCTGCCTTACAAAGGCCTCTCTGTGAACTTGGCTGGCAAAGGGGACAGGCCGCTTCTGTTTAGTGTCATTTGGACCAACAACAATAAGCATCTAAATGAGATCCCGAATGGCCCCCATGGCAATTAGTGGACAGAGAGGAACATGGTGTCCACCTCATTCACACAGCCAACAAAGACAGGGGGCTGCTTACGGGTGCCCCAAATGAGTATGAAGGTCACTAATGCGAAATAATTCACGTTTGGGTCCGTGAACTATCTTGCTGCAATGTCAGATAATGTGAAAATTGCCTTTGTCTGACTGTAATGCAATAAGAAAAGTCCCTTTTAAAATAACCTCTCCGCTTTGTTGTTCCGGGTTACATTATGTAATATTGTAGATTACATTATCTATCATGAAGGCGTGTGATCTCCAACTGCACTGATGTCAAAGCAGCCTCTTCTGCAGCTGAAATTCACAGCGTCAGACTGCTAAGACCATTTCAGCAGCAATTCAAAGCCACTGTTCAATGGTCCCAAGAGACCCATCTCGAAGCAGACTCACACTACTCTGCTTAATCCAATTCATCGACCAAAGAGAAGAAAGAGTGTGTAGAGCTTTTTTCCCCCCTCTGCGCTCGTACAAGCCACCGCAAGCTTGATTATTGGCTGCTGATAATTAACGGAGCAGAAGCGCTCGGCCACGGCACAACATGCTCCTTTCACCGCGCTGCGATGGAGTACGTCCGGAGACGGAGATGGAGGGTGGTATCAAGGCTGCTCTTTTATCTCTTCCTATAAGAAGGGTTTAATCGACTTGCAAAAATCCTGGCAGAGCCCCCCCACACCCCCCATTTATATTCATCAGACCAGCCAAGAGACATGCCCAGACACCCCGCTGTAGATCCAGCTTGATGAAGTAGAGTCAAAGTGAATGACAAGGAGAATGGAGAGGGAGAAGTGAAGGAGGATAATGAAAGAGATGGCAGAGCAGCACATGGCTCAGCTAACTGGGGGAAAGGTAAATGATGGCAGAGATTAAACAAGAGTAGATGGAGGAAGGGAGAGGAGAGAAATTATTAATGGAAAAAGAAGTGGGAGGAATGAGAGAGAGAGAGAGAGAGAGAGAAACAGAGAGAGAGAGAAAGAGACTGACAGCAAGTGAGGATGGGGATATGTGTTAAAAGGAACCACAGAGGGTGGAAGATGTGGAGAAGAGGGGAAACGAAAACAGCTGATATCCAGCTGAGCATCAGTGAATCTAAACCGTCTGTATCTACTATAACAGTTCAACCATGCATGGCCATGTTTGCGAACAATGAGCTGAAATGAATCATTTGAATAATGCTAATCGATGACTATTGTGATTTTTTATCAAATAAACAGGCCTCTGCTAATCTTATTTACATAAAGAACAGATTCTGAGCTGCAGTTTATCACTGAAAGCTGCAGGAAACCTCAAAATGGCCACCATGTTGAAACAATGCAAGTCTGCTGAACATTTTTTATTTTTTTTATTTAAAAAAAAAAAAAAAAAAAAAAAAAAGAGGGAAGTAGCACCCTGGACTCTGCAACTGCTGGTGTTAAAATCCTTTCTCCGTGTGATTTGATACACTATTCAGTTCCGCATAAAACACATGCGGCTAGCTGTCCTGCACCTTTATATCGCTTACTGCATTTTAGTTGCCTCTTCTTTTCTTTATTTTTATTCATTACAAAAATGCTTTTTTCTAATGAGTTCACATTAGAAAAGGTACCATTTTTTCTCTCTTGGCATTTAAAAAATACAAGCTAGCTCCTGGCAGCACCGATGTGCAAATGATTTGATTAATTTCAGTTAAAGGGCTGAAAGAATTATTTGACTTTATTGTCAACCATTGTGACTGCAGGTTTTAACCTGAAGGGGGCAGCTGTAGGGTCATGCCTAGGAAGCAGGGAGTAAAAATCAAAGAATAATTACGATTAAAAGCCAAAAAAAAGAAGAAAGGCCTGGGAGTATTTTCCTAAAACTAAAAATGAAGGAGAACAATACACAAGTGTGGCTTTCTAAAGGAAGCCCAACGTCACATTCAGCCTCTTGAAAAGGGTTCTTGTTTACATTTACGGCAATTAGCAGACGCTCTTATCCAGAGCAACTTACATGGGGACAGGGACCCAATGGTGGTAGTGCCAGAGGTGGGATTTGAACCTGGGACCTCTTGAGCCATTGGTCCATAGGCAAGTATCCTACCACTGGACCACCGCCACCCCAAACTGTTATATTTATTACATCCAGAGCAACTTGGGGTTAAGGGTCCTACCCAATGATGGTAGTGCTGGAGGTGGGATTCAAACCTGCGATCTCTTGGTCTGTAGGCGAGTGTCCAACCACTAGACCACCACCACTAAAGCTGCAGAATCCACAAGTAATGGCAGCTTTCTTACCGTACCAGTGCTCTGGTAAAGTAGTTGATCATTAGGAAAGTCACTTAAAGCTCAACTTGCTGCATCACTAACACTAGTCAATAAAATGTTCTGAGCAGGTTATGTTTCTGTTCAATCCCAAGGTACCCTGGAAAATAAGTGAACGTTTGATAGCTTGTCCTTCCCATGTTGAATACATCAGCTAGCTACCCAAAAGATTTCCAGAAATATTGCTCATTCTTGCTAAAACTGATCAAAAGATGTTGCTGCACAAAGAGCTTTAAATTACTGTACATATTTATTACTATATCCCTTACTTTAGCATTTGTTCCAATGATCGGGTGGTGGTGGTCTAGTGGTAGGGTACTTGCCTATGGACCTCTGGATCAAGAGGTCCCCGGTTTAAATCCCACTCTGGCACTACCACCACTGGGTCCCTGAGCAAGACCCTTAACCCTGAGTTGGGGACTGAGGGACTGTCCCTGTAATCAGGACATGTAAGTCACTCTGGATAAGAGCGTCTGCTAAATGCCGTAAATGTAATATGCATGTTTAGGACTGATGCATGAATGCATGTGTTTTGTTTTGTTCCACCCTTTAAGAACAGCACTCCAGTTTGTGTGTCCTGCAGTATATTTCTGAAATTATATATATTTATAGCATCTTAATAAAGTTAAAAAAATGGCAAACTTGCAGCTCTTTACGTTACAGGTCCCATTTAGACCAATTAACCAATTATTTGTCAATTAATTTACATAAAGAACAATGTGAAATGAGTGACACGGATTCTACCCTTCCAAACCAGTGGTATCAGCACACAAACACACATCCGGAATTCTACAGGGTATTACACTCTCATCAACCCCAAAAAGCGCTGAGATAGCTGCAAATCAACAGCGCCAACGACGGAAATGCAGACTTAAAAACCATGGATAAGCAAAAACACACAAAAATCAATGTGATTAGAAATGAAAGGGCATAATTACAGATCCATGATGTTACGCCTGCTATTATTAATGTTGTATTTAGAAAAAAGCAGAGGAAGGAAAAAGGGCAGCACGTCTTTAATAATTTAGAGTATCTTGCTCGTGTGGTGGCTTTCTCTCTGTAGCTCTTGTAGATAAGGCATAAAAAATGATTAATTACACAAGGCCCTCATTATAGACAGAACTGTCAGTAACGTAAGACTCTGCCACACATGACTGAACTGAAAGCTACACTAAAAGCATTCCCAGTAATTTGGCATTTGCTTTTAAATTTTGTGATCCCCTGATACAATTTGCTAGGTGTGTTAAGTTCAGGTATAAAACACCATGAGCTTTATTCGTTTCTACATCATCTGTCTTTCAAAGATTAGTGCTGAAGTGAAAGTGACTATTAGTCCCTGTGAATGCGATATACACGGTGAACCCAAATGCAATGCTTCTTCTGCATTTGACCCATCTCTCCATGCAGCAGGGGCCAGTCAGCACTCAAGGCAGAAGAGATAGATATGGTACCTTGCTCAGGGGTAACTAGTGGGTGGAGGTGATCTAGTGGTAGGATAATTGTCTTCGGACCAAGAGCTCGCAGGTTTAAATCCCACCTCCAGCACCACCACCATTGGGTTCCTGAGCAAAACCCTTAACCTCAAGTTGTTCCAGGGAGACGGTCACTGTAATTAGGAAGTGGAAGTCCCGCTGGACAGGAGCGTCAGCTAAATGCCGTAAATGTAAACTCTGTGTCCTCTACTGGGACTCAAACCCACAACGTTCCGATCATGGGGCCTCTAACCACTGAGCCACCACTACATTACAATATCAAACACTTTTCACTGTTGAGCACAATCAGAAGGTTTACTGATGTCTTTAACCCTTTTAAGGAGGAGTTCCTCTGCTAAGGTTTTATATTTGCTTTAGGGATTTTGCTCTTTCGCCGCTCATGACCTGGACCAGCCCGTCTTCATCTGAAGTTTATCAAGGCAATTAGAAGCTCCACGTTAGACTGAGCTGAGTATTTATGCCACAGAGGCAGAACACTGCATGGTGGGGAGCGGAAAAACATCAGTGGCCAATAAGAGACAATTAGAATACTAAATTTAGAGTGCAGAGGTGGTGACATGTGCAAAGCTTTGGTCGCTGACAGGACTGGCCCTTTAATGACAGAAGAAATGTTACTTTGCCCTCTCAGACCGCCTCCTTCTCTTTTTTTCCTCAGCTTTCTTATTGCCCCAAACAAGCAGAGCCACATCCCTCCAATGGCTCATATCAAACATGCCTGTCTCATCAGATCAAAGTTTAGAGAGCAAAAGTGCAAACACACTAGCGTTCACACAGGAGAAAACAAACCAGCCAAAGAAAGAACAGCTCCAGCTACAATATACCCAAATGGTTTATGTGTATGTTGCTCCTGTCCAAGTATATATTGTATTCTAGCTATATATAAATACACTCGGTGATATAACTATCAGAACTACAGGTGAGACTCATTTCATGTCCTCTTGGTCTTTTCTGTCCTGTGGAAAAAAAATGAACAGTTACAGACAACTGGTCTGACCTCTAAGCGAAATGAACAAGGGAGATCTGCAGATATGATTTACAGGAACAGCTGTCAGAGTGATGGAGACGTAGGACATGCGCCGATGACTGACGGAGTCATTTATATAATGTTTCTGCTGGTTCTTTGTTCCAACGGAATGCCTCAATCACGGTTACACAACAGAATCTGATCATATTTAGCCTTACACAGGGAAGGCATTTGACAAGACCAGTTTTATGACCTTCTAAATTGAGGGCTGCTGAGGCAGATAAGCGCTCAAAACAGACTTTCCACATGTCAAAGATTTATTTGAGCAAAAGACACCCTTGCTAGCTCAACCGCCCCACTTCCTCAATCCATTGGTGACAGACAAACAGTAGAAATTTCTCTCCACGTGCATGAGGTCTATGTTTAGAAAGCAGACAGGAAGTGCTCAAAGGGAAGACCCCATCCTGGAAGATTCCATTCAACACCTGGACATTAAGATTAAGTCTAATCTAATGAATCTAGTCTAACAAGTAGTTTTGGGAGATGCAGCTTTAAATGCTCATGGATTTGGTTCAAGGACAAAAGATGAGCTATCCTGTTTTTCCCTAACTGTTTATTCCCTGTACTGGGGAAAAAGAAAAACCCCCACTGTATTACCTGCAGGATTTCAAGAGTAGGATATACTAACTGACCAAATTCCTAAGCATTTTCTGTGTAGAGTAACTAACTCCAGACATGACCCTAACCTTGACCCTGTGTGACCCTCAGTTATTTAACCATTACAAATAATGTGAACACAATTAAGAATAATTCAAGAAAAAATAAGCCTACTGTGTGTACTCCAGTGTAACGAGGAACAGAAGGGGAAAAATCAGATATTTGTAAAAAAATAAATCAGAAAATGCTACAATGAGCCAAGATCTAATTAGCTCCTTAAATGAGAAGGTCTGACCTCAACTGTTGTTTTCAGCCTCTCTTAAAAAGAGATTATGACTGACGGGCCTCCCAGGCAGTCACAACTCTTTCTTAAAGTCCCTTCCCTTAAAGTTTGTCCAGAAGACTCGGAGATCAGCAGTGACAGTAAATTAGACAGTTTTATTAAAGCTACAAAAATGTGAACTGCTAGGTGATGCTAATCCCAGACACACATGTCCTTCTGGAAAGTGACTTTCATTTCTTAAGCTGGAAAGGTTTTTGACTTAAAAGGAAGACTTCACTCATAGCTCAATGACTCAAAAACTTTTCTCCTTCTCCTTTCGGCTGCTCCTGTTTAGGAGCCGCCACAGTGGATCATCTGTTTCTATTTATTCCGGTCCTCTGCATCTTCCTCCTTCGAACCAACCACCTGCGTGTCCTCTCTCACCACGTCCATAAACCTCCTCTTCGGTCTTCCTCTTCTCCTCTTTCCTGGCAGCTCCATCGTCAACATCCTCCTCCCAATATAACCCTCGTCTCTCCTCTGGACATGTCCAAACCAACCCAGCCTTGCTTCTCTCCCTTTGTCTCCAAAATGTCCAACTTGAGCTGTCCCTCTAATATATTAATTTCTAATCCTGTCCATACTCGTCACACCCAACGAACATCTCAGCATCTTTAACTCTGACACCTCCAGCTCCGCCTCCTGTCTTTTTGTCAGTGCCACCATCTCCAACCCATACAACATAGTGGTTCACACTACTGTCCTGTAGTCCTCTTGTGGGACCTGTCTGTCACAAATCACTCCAACCACTCTTCTCCTAGGGTTAGTTCAAAAAGACATATTATGATGCATCCTCCTCCCTACTAGCTAGTATCAACTAGGCTGCTTAAACCTTTATGTGATTTTGAAAATGTACTTAATGTGAACTTCTATATGATTCGCTTTTTGTTCCACTGAACTTGGTCTGGTAGCACAAATGTTATGATATGGATGCTATAAGAGGAGATCATTTTTATTTTTATTCTAAAGATAATTTTTTTTATATATAACCTGTGCCTTTTCTAGAAGTAATGCATTGTCTGCACTTGTCTATGCTGAGGTTGTTTGCAGCACAGTTTACAACATAAACTTGGGGGAAAGATCTTAAATTACATCATCTTATTTAGCTCATCAAACCTGCCTCATTTAACCCAGCTATGAATGTATAATCCTAGATGAGCAATGGCCTGCCATTCTGGCATCATGAGTAATATATGCCTACTTGCAGGCGTCTCTATCAGCACACAGCAAAGGATGCCCAGAGCCCTAATTGTGCTGTTTTGATTCCCTATGGGATGTGTAACGTGAACTAGATGAAGTCTGTCACTGACTGTTTCGACTTTAATAGCTTGGGACCAGGGCAATAAATCAATACTTGATTATGCGTCAACAAATGGTCATAAACTTGGCAGTAAACGTCTGATCGTTTTACTGGCTGCATGTAGCCACACCTATCTCTCTCCAAATGTACTTTACTTCCTTGACTTGCAGAGATGAATTCCAAGTCAGACAGGCACCTGTGCTGCATCTGGTGGCGCAATAAAGGGCCAAAGATCAGAGCACTATGTGCGGAAGAAATAAATTGGTGCTATTTACCACCAAACACTATAAGAGCTGTAGCAGCTGTTGCACAGATTGAGTTTGTCGACCTGTATAAATCACAGCAGCCCGTACACTGCTGCTCAGCTTTGAACCACTTCTCATATTGATCTTTCTGCAATTTCATTAAGGAGTAACCTTTACAATGTAGCGCTGAGTGATATACAAAATATCAAATATATATGTCAATATGGTATTAAACAGATATTAAACTTCCAAACTAATCTGACAAACCAAGTGCACAGTATACCATCATGTCCTGTAAGCAACAAATAAATAAATAAAAATAATAATAATAAAAAAAAAAAAAATTAAAAATTTTAATGATAAAATCTTTTGCTACAGATACATTAACACTGCTATATAAATTTGCTGCTTTATATGATGGACAAAAATTTTTATGATTATTTTACAGCATTTTCTGCCAAATTATCTGCCTGGTGATTTGAACGTTTCAGAACATTCAGAATATTATTTGATTAAAATTTCATTTCTTGCTTTGATATTCTTACACTATATTGTGCTGCCAAAGAGAGTGAGTCCAAACTTTTGGCCAGTACTGTAACGGCCTCCCTTTCCTTCTCTCTCATGAGCCGGGTGGGGAGGAGAGCAGGTGTCCCCACAGACTGGGACTGTAATGATATCTGCGGGGTTCTGAGAGAGTGCTCCAGCTTCAGGGCCGCTTTACATCAGCCAAACTAAAACAAGCCTGCAGGTAATTTTTGATTACATCTTCTGTTCTCTTTTTCCCCTTCATTTCACAGTCTGCACCTTCGCCCTGCCCCTCTAAACCACCCCTTGCCGTTTCATTTTGCAGTCATAATGCGAAGACAGTGAACCTCGGCCACATACCTGGGCATGATAACATCACGGCAACCGGTTTTCTCACCTTTTCATGCTGATGTTTAACTGATTTGGGAGATTTCCCTCTCCGACCTTTAAACGTTTGCTCTTTTCTTTGTCTTGCTGTACAAGAATCTACCCATCATCAACTTTTTCAGTGTCCCTTTTAATAAGGATAAATATTAGACAGTTTCAGCGATTAGACACTTCACGGCACCTGGAAAGCCTGGAAAGGACCTGCAGAGAGGAGCAGTGGAAAAGTCCCAGCCTTGGGTGGTTTTTCTTTACAGTGATGACAGCTTGTGCTTATCAGAAAGATCATGTATTCCAAGTAATTTTGGATGCAGAAAATCTAAAAAGAATCTGTTCAAATGATGATGAAATGAAACCCCCATCTAGCAGCCTTTAGAAAGAAAACTGGAGTGTTGTTTTTTTGTTTCCAAGCACTAATATTCTCATTTTCTGGCCAATTTTATGCTTCCCATGAAAAATGGTCCCCCTTTCACACTACACTTCCAATAAAAGACATAAGCCTTCCAGTCTTGTTGGCACAGAGGCTTCTTAACATGCTTGGAGGAGAACATGAACAACAAATTCTGTTAACGATAAAGAGATGCTGTGTTAGCTTGCATTCAACAAGAACAAGGCCGCACCAGCGGTCTAGTGTTTAGGGACCAGGTGACAGGATTGGAAGGTTGTGGGTTCGAATCCCAGACCAGTAGGTTGCCCTGAGGTACCCCTGAGCAAGGTACTGTCACCATCACTGCCCCCTGGGCACTTTAAATAGCTGCCCCCTGTGTGTGGGTTAACAGCAGAGGTTGCATTTGGATGTGGTTCACTGTGTGCTGTGTTTCACGACGACTAATAGCCACTTTCACTTCACTATTCCTCATGATTCATTTAAAAGCATCCGATTATTAATTTAAAAAGATCCAAACAAGCATGAACCATGTCATATGAAGGAATCATGAAGAGTATGTTAACTAATGTCAATATATCAGTGATTTTGCCATGTTGAATGTCATGCAGCTGCACTACAGAGGGTTAAAGCAAAATGTTGCTTATGCTCCTCTGTTGAATAACAGATTACACTCTGGAGGTTGTCATTAGATGAACTCTCTTCGGTCATCAAATTACAGGTTCATACACACTGCAGCTACCACCAAGTGTTTAATTAAAAGTAAAAAGACACACACACACCTCAATGAAAGTTTTACGTACCCTTCCTATAGTGGGTTCATGGTTTTAAAATTACAGTGCACCGTTGAATGCAGCAAGCAGCCGTTCAGCAGTAACCCATTACAGCCTCACATGCTTTGTCACTCCTGGGGTAAATACAGTCTGCTTCCTCCGTGATATTTAAATGCTGCTGAGTAATATAAATTATAGCCCTGTCAACTTGCAGAAGAGTAGCTATCGGGCAGTGATGACGCATCATTTTATTGGACAGTTGCTTACACACTCCTGTGCCCTCCTCGAGAAGGCAGAGACCAACACTTAAGAACACACACACACACACACACAATAAACCTACATACCCACCCACATACTGCACTATTTCACCACCTCTATGTGCTCTGAAAGTCTGTATTCAGCACTTAAGCTGTTGAGGAAAACTGCTTTTGGAGCAGCTTGTGCAGCGCAAAAGCAAGTTCAAGTACTGCTTGGCAATTTATAATTTATGGTTTGATTTTTTTTGTTTATGTGGCATGCGGAGATAAATACACAATCAACTGAAAGGTATTTCCTTTGCTGGATGCTTCAGATTGTTTTAAAAAGTGCACAACAAATATTTAACCTAACTGAATACTGCTTTTTCCTTCCTAGAACAGGAACAGAAGCAATAAAAAATGAGGCATGTTAAAAGCTCTGAGAAAGCATCCTTCGACACATCTATTAAAGTCATGATTGTCTAACACTGAGATACTGGCAAGATATATCTGAATGAATTTGATCAGTGCTGTCCAGGAGTCTTTACATTAAGATTTTTCACACATAAACCCAGAAATGTGGGTCGTTACCTCTTTTATATCCTTGGCTTGTTTAATCATAATGCTCATTTCAGTGCAAAATCTCCTTTTTTTCTTAGTTCTGAGTGGCTACGCTGAGATGCTGCAAAAACATTTAACAAAGGATTTTTTTTCAGCTTAGTTTGCATATACAGATTACCCCACACATTTTGAAAGTATTACATGAAAAAAGTAGGTTTTCCTTGATATGAGCCCTATAACATGTTCAAGAAACAAACAAAAGTGGTGCTTCTAAGGCAGTTTCTCTTTCGCCTGTTGGCATATTTTTTATAAGAGTGTACCGTTTAATGAATCCCAGACAACGGCAGAGTAAACAGAAGCATATTGAGATGAATGTAATCTTCAGAAAAGTCCTCAAACTCAAGGTCCTGCAACCAATTTAGCCCCACTTAGGTTAAACTCAAAGCTCTTGTTTCAAGCACACAATAACTGCAGTAACATTTCATGTGCTGTAGGCTGACTAACACACACACACACACACACACACACACACACACACAATCCTCAGGCTGTCCTATCTTTCTCAGAAAACCAAGTGCTTCTGCTGCTTAATGATGTGTGTGTGTCTGTTTGTGCATGCATGCAATTCTTTTGTTTTATTCAAAAACAAACCCGGAGATGTAAAAGGTCAGCTCTCTCTCCTATCTATTAAAAAAGATACTCGCCTGAAAGCTCATGACCAACCACGTCTGCACCCTGATTATTCATTCTAAACCACCAGCCGCTTCCCTTCTTCAGGCAGCAGGTCCTTCAGACAGGCCGAGGCCAACTGTCTCATGTTCTTTTCATTACAGAGCAGACGGCAAATGTTAACAGCCAGCACAAAGCGAGCCTCCTCACTTCAGCTCCAAGTCAAGCAGGACAGAGCCTGAGCAAGTCGAAGAAGCTACCGAGAACTCAAGGTACAGTAGCAGTCAGAGAACAGGGGTCGTTCACAAAAATAAACGCTATATTTCTTTGATATTTATTTGAATGCTATAGTAAATTGCTCTGACATTTCATTTGGGGTTTCGTCATGAGTTGCATTGGTTCCAAGTGTGTTAAAAATGGGCATGAATTACTCAAGGTCCTGGGGGTGACCTTATTTAAGGCTAATCAAATGTGTTCCCGTCAGCATAACAAGCAGCAAGGGCCATTGAGAAACAGAAGTGACCTTTTTAATAAACAGATTAGGAGTAGCTAACATGAAAGAGAAATCATGTGGTTCGAGAGGAGGGCTTGGAACTGAAGATTTGCATGCTAGAATGGTTAAAAACATCATCACAATTAGGCAAGCTTACCTTTCCCATTAAGGTAGTACTCCTGTCAAGATGGCCAAATGAGCTTTTACCATTAATAAATTAAATATTTGTTATTTATTAATAAAATAGCTATATAGTGAGTATGCAACAAAAGGTGTAAATGTAAAATTAAGTTATTTTACTGGTTAGGCAGGCCCAGTTGGATCAGATGCATGAATATATTTACAAAAACAAAATTTTTTCCCACCAAGCAACCAAACCAAGAGGAACGACAAGTAATCAAACATGGAAGTAAACAATGTAAAGAAAACTGTTTAGAGTCATATGCAGGAAGGCTGTGAAACACTGTACAAGAAAATCTCTGAACGAAACCCTTCTTTACTAGACATCCATTTTCTCTGCAAAATGGAGTGTCTGCAGGGGCCTAGCGGTCTATTCTTGTCATTCAAAACCCTCTCCTGCGTCGTGCCACTGGATGCATCGTGTGGGATGAATCCTGAAGTGGAACAAATGATAGGGAGGGGGAGGGAAAGTGGGTCAGAAGCCCAGGGCTCCTGATCGCTCCTCACTGCTGCACTGCAGTGATGGAGCAGCCCGACCCCTCTCCACTATGCCAAAACTACACAATGTAAAGAGGTGGATTGGCTTTAAATCACTGCTGTCCGCCAGGCAACAATTTCTAACTTATTCTTTTGTAACCAAGTTCTACAAAAGGTGGTTGCAGCACTAAAGGATTTTCCAGAGGTTTATTTTCTTTGGAAACTGGTGGGGCACCTGGAGGGCATGATCCTCATATAACTGTATTTCTCGATGACTTTAGGCGCTGGATTGCTGACTGTTTTAACAGGCGAGCTGTTCAAACCCGAGAACCAGGCGAGCATGCAGTCGCAGCCCATCAATCAACGCATGTGCCCATCAACTTACATGCGAGGCCAAAAGAATGAGAGAAGACATGCTTTCCTGGAATACAGGGATATCTTTAGCAATAGTGTGGCTGGGGTGAGTTTAAGCTAAAACTGATGCCTAAATCCTACTAATCTATGAGGTGTAAGAAAGAAGCCTGGAAGGATTTCTGCACTCATGCAGCTGTCAAGCCTGTGTTGCTTTAGGCAAAGCCCTGTGAGGGTATATATAGAAGATGCACTGTTTCTTTGGAAGGCGAACGATTCATTTCTCTCTTCCGCAGGTATTATTATTTTGTTACGAAGGTGTGTGTGTGTGTGTATATGTATATATATATATATATATATATATATATATATATATATATATATATATATATATATATATATATATATATATATATACTCTATATATACACACACACTAATATAAACCAGCAACTAGGGATGCACAAGCCAGTGTATTTTCTCGTGCCGGTCCAGATAAATGGGAAGAGATTTACACATCCAGGAAGAGGCATCTGGTGTAAACTTTTCCTAAATCCGTTTCCCAACAGGCCCGGAATTGATGTGTGTGCATGTGCATGTATGTATGTGTGTACCTGTGTATATCTCTTCTTCTTTTTCTTTGTTTCTCCGGCTGAAGACCATACAGTGGATCAACTGTCTCCATTTCTTAGGTCCTCTGCATCTTCTTGCTTCAAACTGACCATCTGCATGTCCTCACCGATCCATAAACCTCCTCTTTGGTCTTACTCTTCTCCTCTTTCCTGGCAGCTCCATCTTCAACATCCTCTGCTCCCAATATAATCCTCGTCTCTCCTCTGCACATGTCCAAACCAACGTAACCTTGCTTCTCTAACTTTGTCTCCCAAGACGTCTAACCTGAGCTGTCCCTCTAATATACTCATTTCTAATCCTGTCCATCCTCGTCCACACCGCGAAAAATCTCAGCCTCTTTAACTCTGACCTCCACCGCATATCTTTTCATCACTGTTTCCAACCCAAATAACATAGCTGGTCTCGCCTGTCATAAGCCTTCCCTTTATATTGCTGAGTGCGATCTGTCAAAAATCACTCCAGCCACTCTTCTCCACCCATTCCAACCTGCCTGCACTCTCTTCTTCACCTCTCTTCCACACTTGCCGTTACACTGAACTGTTGATGCTAAATATTTAAACTCCTCCACCTTTGTCACCTCTACTCCCTCCATCCTCCCTTTCATTCACACTCATGTATTCTGTCTTTATGCTACTCACTTTCCAATCCTCTCCTCTCAAGAACATATCTCCATCTATCCAGGTTCTCCTCAAGCTGCTCCCTACTCTCACTGCAGATCACAAGATCATCAGCAAACTTCATCGTCCACGGAGACTCCTGTCTAACCTAGTCCGTCAATCTGTCCTTTACTACTGGGCTCACAAAAATGGGCTCAGTGCTGATCCTTGATGTAAATCCAATATCTACCATAAATGCATCAATCACTCAACTGCAGATCTCTGCACTGTTACACTGCCATCATACATATCCTGAACTCTCTCACATACTTCTCTACCAGACTTCCCTCCATACAAAACCACAACTCCTCTCTAGGCACCCTGTCATCTGCTTTCTCCAAATCCACAAAGGCACAATGCAGCTCCTTCTGACCTTCTCTGTACTTCTCTATCAACACCCTCAGAGCCTGACTTTCCTCCTCTTCTTGACCTCCAAGATCATCCTACAGACCACCATCCTATGCTGTTTAGATACACTCTCCCTGTCACTACTTTGCAGTCTCAATCTCTTTCAGACTGACCTTCCTGCAAAGAATATAATCCACCTGTGAGCATCTTCCTCCAATCTTATATGTCACCCTGTGTCCTCCCTCTTCTTAAAATAAGTATTAACTACAGCCATTTCTATCCTTTATGCAAAATCTACAACCATCTGACCTTCAGCATTCCTCTCCTTGACACCATGCCTACCCATCACCTCCTCATCACCTCTGTTACCTTCACCAACATGACCATTAAAATCTGCGCCAATCCTCTCTCTCCCCTGGGTACACTCTCTATCACTTCATCTAACTCACTCCAGAATTTTTCCTTCTCTTCCGTCTCAGAACCAACTTGTGGAGCATAAGCACTAACAACATTCTTTATCACACCTTCAACTTCCAGCTTCAAACTCATCACCCTCCCTGACACCCTCTTCACTTCCAACACACTCTCCACATACTCTTCCTTCAGGATAACACCTACTCCATTACTCGTTCCTATCCACACCATGGTAGAACAATTTAAGCCCTCCTCTAATACACCTGGCCTTACTACCCTTCCATCTAGTCTCTTGCATACGCACAAAATGTCAACCTTCCTTCTCTCCATCATATGGCTAATTCTCTGCAGCACACAGTCATGCTGCCAACATTCAAAGTCCCTACCCTCACTTCCAATCTCCTCTCCTTCTTTCTCTCCTTCTCCCTCTGGACATGCCTTCCTCCTCCTCCTCCTCCTCTTCTTCTTCTTCTCCTCCTTTGGCCATCAGTAGTCCAATTTCTACCCTGTGAAATTAACAGCACTGGTGGCGGTCGTTGTTAACCCGGTTTTTACACCAGATGCCCTTCCTGGCGTAACCCTCCCCATTTCCCTGGGCTTGGGACCGGCGTGAGAAGAAATACACTGGCTTGTGCATCCCTAGTGGCTGGGTTTTTATATATATATATATATATATATATAATATATATATATATATATATATACACACATACATACACACACACACACACACACACACACACCTGTGCAAAGGTTTTAGGCAGGTTTGGAAAAAATGCTGTAAACAACGAACGCTTTCAAAAATGGAAGTTTTGATCATTTATTTTCATCAATCAACAAAATGCAGTGAATTAACAAAAGAGAATCTAAATCAAATCAATATTTGGTGTGACCACCCTTTGCCTTCAAAACAGCATCAGTTCTTCTAGGTACACTTGCACACAGTTTTTGAAGTAACTCGGCTGGTAGGTCGTTCCAAACATCTTGGAGAACTGAGCACAGATCTTCTGTGGATGTAGCTTCCTCACATCCTTCTGTCTCTTCATGTGATCCAGACACACTGGATGATGTTGAGATCAGGGCTCTGTGGGGCCAGAAGAACTGATGCTGCTTTGAAGGCAAAAGGTAGAAACACCAAATATTGATTTGATTTAGATTTTTCTTTTGTTTGCTCACTTTGCATTTTGTAAATTGATAAAAAAAAAAACAATCATATTTCTGAACGCATTCTTTGTTTACAGCATTTTTTCCACACTTGCCTAAAACTTTTGCACAGTACTCTGTGTGTGTATATATGTTTCACTGTTTACTGTGTATCTGGTTAAAAAGACAATAAAGCCCTACTTGACTTGACATGACCGGACTTCTCAGTATTTTCAGGCACAGTGATTGGGTAGTGGAACATTGATCACTTTCCCTGAGCCTGTTAAAAGTAGACGCAAATGCCTCGGGCAGTATTCAATCTCCAGTATAAGCCTGTTTAGCAGTCACGAGCAGCTGATTTAGAACCCTAAATGACCACAGTCGCTGCCAACAGACATTCGCCCATTCAACGGTTATCTCTCTGCCAAACAATGACTAATGAAATTAATCAGTTGAAGGAACTGTCAACATGTAATGCGTTTTATTATCTAAGTGGTGATCATCATTAATGATGTATGAATAAGAGCCCTCTTCTGATGCCAAGTTGAAGTCAAGACCAATGCAAAGGGGAATTATCTGACATATCTGGCACTTTAGGCCAGAAAAGAAAAAAGGAAGGAAGCAAGACTTTTAAGTGCTGTATTAATAACCGATATGAAAATAAACTAATGTTAGAGAACTGCGATGACATCTTGATGTTATTATTAAATGTTGACTGGAATTGAAACGTCATTACTTTGCTGAGCGGATGTTCTACTGCTCTTAGTAAAAATGTTGACTCTATGAAATCAATTTTAATTAAAATATTCAACATCTTTCACAACAATTACCATGTATGAAATCTGTGTTCAGACTTTGTGTTGCGGTATAAGGGGTGTAAGAGGCAGGATGAGAAAACCTTGCACTCCATAAACCCAGCACATCTTTAATGAAACAACTGGAGCTTCATTAAATTAAGATAAAAATGGATTATCAATTTAGTTTCATTCAATATTGTAAAGTATGTATATGTACCCTGAATATTTAGATTTTTAAAGAAATCATCATTGATTCATTATTAATTAGACTAGCTGCAGTTACTTTCTAAGAAAAATAATGTAAGGTCTAAGGTGAAGGGGCAGCGGTGGCCTAGTGGTTAGGCCAGGATCGGAAGGTCGAGGGCTTGAATCTCAAACCAGAAGGTTGCCCTGAGGTACCCATGAGCAAGGTACCTTCCCCATCATTGCACCCCAGGTGCTGGATATGGCTACCCCCTGCTGCATGGTGTGTGGGTTAAACACAGAGGTTGCATTTTGTTGTGGTTCACTGTGTGATGTGTTTCACAACGACAGACAGTCACTTTCACTTTCCTCAATAACATAACAGACTAGTCGATGGACTGAACGCAGTTAAGAGATGGCCTCATTATAATCATTAGTTGCAGCTCATATATTTCTTGGCAAACAGCAAGAACTGAAGTCTGTCTCTCTTGAAACCAATGCACTGGAACTTGAGATTGATTATCTCCCTTTAGATCATTTTATCTCCAGAGAAAACTGTGCCTCCATGATGGCATCCTCTGTTACACCTTGAAGGCTGCTGTTATAAAGATCTTCTCTTCTTTACATCTCTCAGGGTTTCTGCTTCAAAACCCAGCAAACCTCTAATCCATCACAGTTTCAAACGCAATGGAGCAAAGAGCAAACCAAGGCACTGTTGTGTTGCTCTCAAATCCAAGTACATTAAAAATCCATATCATAAGAATTTATGGGAGAGATTGAGAATCTTGTAGCTAAATGTTCTTTCTGCTTGCACTCTGGGTGGGTGGAGGACTGACTCACACACTGGTACCGACGTGTGAAACAGTAACAGCCGGACATGAACACACACTCTGTCTGCTTTCATTTCCTCCTGCTACAAGTATAGGACACACCATGCAAAACAACTGGGTTCCCCCTTGGTGCCCTTGTAATCATTTTGCGAAGCATTTGTCATGCATCAGAAATGGATCCACGTAAAAAGCACACTTGATTGACCTCATTAACTCCCGATCTTGAAGCTTTACTGCTGTAATCATTTATGGTAATTGCTCATCAGTTCAGAAAACATCCCAGGCTTACTCAATATATAGCATTAAATCTGCTCTGACAGTGACTGGACTTTGGAAAAGATTGTAATTAAACAGTCATATATGTACCTATTCTGCATTAATCGCCAGTGAACTAGAGCTTATCAGGGTTTCCATTTGTTGTACATTTCCAAAGCTGTCACTTTGCATTTGTTCTTGATCGTCATTCCCAGCTAGTATACTTCAAATAATAGTCCATTTCTATTCCCATTGGCTTAAACACTGATGCCTCGTTCCAGCAGACAGCTGATTTTCAGCATATCTGATTTGAAAGGACAGATTTTCTGAAGTCAATAACATATACAATCTCACCAACTCAACGTTAACAACATTTGTATGCTTAGACTATATACTTATACTTAGTCAGTATCCTCAAACTGTTGCAATGGCAAAATATCTGGACGCAAGCTGATTGACCATACAAATCAGATTTGATCACTCATAATTAAAATTAATAGAGATCCATTATAACAATTATATGTCACAAAAAATATTTCTAAAGTGGGGCAGCGGTGGCCTAGTGGTTAGGGCGTTAGCTGCATGATCGGAGGATCAGGGGTTCAAACCCCTTCCCGACAGGTAGCCCTGAGGTACCCTTGAGCAAGGTGCCGTCCCCGTCACTGCTCCCCGGGCGCTTTCAATAGCTGCCCACTGCTGCATGGGTTAAATGCAGAGGTCAAATTTTGTTGTGGTTCATGTGTGCTGTGCCGTGACCTCGCGATGACAAGGGTTGTCACTTTCACTTATTAAAGGATTATTTAGCTAACATATTTAGCAATCTGCTGGGTTTTTTCTAAATGGCTTTAGCTGAAAAATACTAAGGGACGGCATTTGGTGTTTTCTTGATCACAGATCAGCTTTACATTCAAGACGCTCTTATCCATTTCATAACAGGAGGAACTTTGGGTTAACGGGTTTTCTCAGGAACCCAAAGGTCGTAGTGCTGGAGGTGGGATTCAAACCTGCGAACTCTTGGGGTGACCCAAGTCCTACCACTAGACCACCAGCACACCATAACTGGTTGTAAAATTGTTCAAATAGCAGCAAACATACATGAATGAAATCCTGCTGATGTGGGTGTGCTCTCTATCAGTGATGGACATAAAATCCAAATGTGAACAAATGTGAACAAAACCTACCAGTGAAATCTTTCTCAAAAACTGCCGAATTAATCTATTTATTTATATTGAAACAGCTGTTCTTAAAGGCCATCAGCATCATAATTCAAGAACATTTTTCTGCAAGACCCTCCCTTTACTGACCACTGAGGAGGAAATGAGGGCGTGTGGACTGAAGCATAATTTACAGAGGATGATTTAAGAGTTTCTCCGTCCCAAGCTGTCTCACTTCTTATTGCCCTTTGAGTGCGTTGAGTACATTCACACTGGGGCAGTGAGAGCGCTGCAGCAACCAGAAGTCATTCATTCACTATATAAGCCAGCATCTCTCGGCAGCAACATGGGCGATGGCATTAAAATTAAATCCATGCAACCTTATGATGACCATTGAGCTATAATGTGGTTCTGTGGTGAACTTCTGTTCCTGGTGATATTGGAGCAGAAAGGACTTCGAGTCAGGTTTTGCCCACTGTTTGCTTCCAGAGACATAAATTAAAAAAAGAGTGGACAGAAGGTACGGTAACGCCCCTCAACTCACTCAGCAAAAACTCTTAACACCTTAACCTTCATCCTGTAGGCGTTCATGTGTTGCCTCGCCCTAATGCTTTCGATGTTCTGATTAAAGTTGGACTGCGGTTATACAAGTGTGTCACCGACCACAAGGGAAGTTAGAACGTTTGAGTCTGGCAGTAAACATATTCAAATACATTCTGCAGATCTCCACCGAAACCGCGCTGATCTTCCTGTTGTTGCCAGCAGGAAATTGGCAGGCTCAAGCACAAAAATGAGTGTTTTACACACTCATTTACACACTAATGTTTCCCTGCATGCTACCTTAACAATTCATTGAAACCGTTCATTACTCAAAGCTTGAGAAACAGCTCGATGAAAAAGCTCCCTTACACAGCAGAGCGTTGGGCTGGTGACATCTCTTCCTAATAAAATAATAATATGTGGTCACAACTTACTAGGTCACAGAAACTTAAACTTTCCTAAATGTCACATGTGACCAGGGCTTAACAATCACAAATTAATCGTTTGCTTCCCATGTCTTACTAACTCGTGGTCACAGCTCAGGAAGGAGTTTTGGGCAGGGCTTAGTAAGAGGCCTGCATGACATCGCTTGAGGTCTTGCAATTGCAATATGATTTATAAATCTTAAAAAAAAACAACTTTTGATTTAATTAAATAAATTAAATACAAGGAAAATGTAAAACATGGGGTCTTTAAACATCTCTACCTATTCATTACTTTAAATCTCAGATCCAGGCATCACTGAAATGTTCATTTTTGTTAACCTGGCAAAAACAAATTAGGCGGTTAGAGGCTCATTTGCATACTGCGGCTTTTATGATATAAGGAAAGATATCCCAATGTTGAGCAGAACATATTTGGTGCAACCCTGCATCATATCAAAATCAAATCAAGGTTAAATTCAGGCTAAAATCACACAGTGCACGCTGGCTTAAGTAGAGTGATAATGCAGCAGCAACTCCTTCAATAAAAAGCATGCAGGAAGTCTGACTTTATGTCAAGAATGTAGTAATTTTAGCACAGATTTTCAATACACTGTAGAGTTTTGCAAAATAGCCCGAAGTAACGTAACAACAAGATTCTCTCGAGATGTGAGAGAAGATACTGAGCTCACACTGTGGGCGAGGTCTATTGTTCTCCTATAACTGTGAAAATATATTCTCTCCCTCACTCTCTCACTCATTTTGAGTAAACACCTTGATGAAATCACTCCCTGACAAGTGCTTGAGCAAGCGATTCTAAACAATGCATTCAATTCGGATGAAAGCAAGCACGCGCGCACACACACACACGCGTGCGCACACACACACACACTCTCTGCAGACTACTACTACTTCATATAATGCAACTAAGATGTAATAATTAACACCTGACTAAAAAATATGTAAATGTTAATATCAGGACCTGCATTAAAAATGTTTTAAATAAATAAATAAAAATAATAAAAATAATAAAATCTTGGTGGGGAATACACCAGCAGCATGTGACATTACTACGGATCATTATGAAGAAATTATGGTCTACAGATATTCGCATGGTGGGACAAACAAGCAAACATTCTCTTAAAATTATTCACATATAACATCACAACGCTCACGTCTGACTGCAGTGTCAGTCACAGTGATTCGCTGTTATATATTTTTGTCCACATTGTTTTTTCCCCCAAGCAGTCCTGCACAATTCATCATCCCTACCGTATATATATTTTTTGGAACAAAGCTGCTTCTGTAAGCAGACATCATGAGTTTAAGGCAATTAAATAAACCGCATACATCTGATGCAGTGCGAATTAAAGGACTTGTCCCCTTTTTTACCGTAAAACTCCATTAGATGAAATGCTGAGAGCATCAAAAGCAGACGATGGACTAACAGATTCAGCTATTCATTGGGATAATTGCTGTAATGACTTCAATAAAAGCTCCATTAAATTAGTGCAAAAGGGATTGATAAGCTCTCTGCAGAAGAGGATGCGGGTACCCTGCTGAAAGAATCACTACTTCCTGCTGCTTTGAGCAAATGCTGACAGTTGGTGCAAGACCACTGTGCGCGAGCGCGAGAGAGAGAGAGCGGGCGAGCGAGAGAGAGAGAGAGAGAGAAGGCCAAGAGAAATCAAAGAAAGGAGGACAGAATTAATATTAAAGGTTTAAATCTGGGATGAAGGGACACCGGACAAACTGCTTTAATGTCTGTCGGTGATACAGCAATTTTCATTCCTTTTATTTGGAAGAAATTCTTCATTTGTGAATTCATTTCCAAGAAAAAAACAACCAAAAAAAAAAAAACAATTTTATTCACCAAGGTTGTTCAAAGAGGCATTTGAAACACCTAAGCAACTGATTTCTCAGCAGTTTGGTGTCTGAACCTTGCAAATCAAATGAAAGAATTACAAAAACACTTTAAACAAAAAATCTACACACTTTCCAGCTGGTTAAAAAGTAAGAACCAAGCCCAAGCCTAAAATGCCACGCTGGCCTGGCTGTGGAAGGTCCTACAATAGGCCCTGCTGGGACGGGAACTTGTCCAATCGCAAGCTCTACTCCCGAGCAGGGTGGTTAGTTGGTTGCACAGTCCCTCCCTTCCTCTGTCCCGCTTGCATTACAAAGCTTCTCCTCTCTGTGTTTCGCTCTCCATCATTTTATGAGCTAGCTACAAGCCACATCTGCTGAACAGCTGCCCCCATAAACACAGGGTACAGCTGCTCCTCGTTCAGTTATATATAAACCACCTTACATCATCCCTGTTGAGGGGAAATAACAGGTTTGCTGCAATGTGTACTTAGCCATTTGCTACCTGAAATTAGCACAGCTTTTATTATTGCTAAAATAAAATGCAAAACATACTATCATTTTCCCTTCCAGCTGCGTGCACTCAATACGGGTCTATGCTTTTGAGAATGAAACAAGTCCAAACGCCCCTCCAGCGTAAAGTCTGTGAAGTGATCAGAGGTGTTTCCTCAGACCTGAACAACAGAGTTTAGTAAGACAGGTAGTGTGAAAACACAATGCAGCGCTGATGAATGCTTCGAGTTCTTAAATGGCCCTGGACCGGGACACAGTCATACAAGCTTCATTGTGATATTTGGCAGATGTGATTGATTTGATTGATCACCTGGTTACTGTGAGCTGCATTTTGTAAGTAGCGTTTCTTCAAAATGCTTATCTGGAGAGATGTAGTAACAGTTTCTACATTTGATAAATGTTAATGCCGGCTTCAGCAGATATGCATGTGAAAAGATATGTAAAGCAAGTGAACAAAATGAGGTGGAAATCAACACCAGGCAAAATTTCACAGGATAATTTAGGCTCTTAAACTGCTCCAGTTGTTCATCTTCAGTAGGGTCTTGATCTTAAATAGGTTATGCATTGATGTGGAAATTCTAGGCGGGAAAAGACCTTTTTCCATGTACACATCTGCCAATGATGATTTGATATTTTGATAGCATAGAATTTGGGACTACCTGAATTGCCAAAAATAACAATTCTACTGTACACGGTTACAAACTACAAAGAATAAAAAGAAGCATTTAAGCACAGTAGCCCAATGTCCTTTAAACATTTTGCTTTTGGAGCATCAGTGTGTGTTCAAATAGTGTCTTGAATCTAGAACACCTGCTGAGTTCATCTCTGTGTGAAGCAATTATCTGTCAAAACATATGTAACAAGTATCATATACATTGCCTTATTAATAGAGGCTACCACGCAGGAATGACTCCACTAACCCTACACTCTTCCAAGGTCTGACTCTAAAGATGCTCCCGTCCCACTCAGGGAGAACGTGGAGCACGCTGCTCACCTACATGTGACAGGAGGGATCGTGACCATGCATTGATCACTGGCCTTGGC
>CM029366.1:30320396-30489349 GCA_017165825.1 Hepsetus odoe | reverse complement strand
TAATAGAAATTAGAGCAGCTTACCCACAACACCTGAGGCTTTCAGCAAGAGATGGATGGAGTAGGCCGAAAGACCAGCCACCGCCGTGAGGAGGAACCTGAGAAAGTAAAACACTTATAAAGGCAAGACTTATTTAGCCAACACAGAATTTGAGAAGCAGATGTCTTTAAGAGTACATTTCAGTTTATTGGTGTTAATCCTCAGGGCCTCTTCAGAGAAGCTCTAGTGATTTCTGGGAACTAACAAAAGTACTTGTTGTCATTTCTGTTCATTTGGACTCAGTTATGCTTGTTTAAACTCTAAGTATTATAGTTTTATTGGTAATAGTAATATTAGTTTTGATTAATACATTTTCACTGGAAGGACTTATAAAATGTCATTAAAATGATCAAATTTAATTTGCATTTCTCTTTACAATCTAGGTGGATGTAGCAAAGTAAGCTCTCTCATTGGTTAGGCCTTCAGTTGCAGGATCAAAGTCCCAGTATGCCAGATTACCACAAACATCCATTATCCATTATCTGCCGCTTGTCCCAAACGGGGTCGCGGGGGAGTGCTGGTGTCCAACCCAGCGCACACAGGGCGAGGACGGGGGACGCACCCTGGACAGGTCGCCAGCCCATCACAGGGAGGAGCTGGACGGGGAAGGCACCTTGCTCAAGAGTACAACCCATTTGGGAAGGGCTTCCCCACCCATTGGGAAGGGGTTCGAACCCCCGATCCTCCGATCATGTGGCCAACGCCCTAACCACTAGGCCACCACTGCCCTACCGCAAACATAGGACAACAACTTAAGCTTTTATTTATTGTAAGTGGGGTCAATTTATTGAGGGCTAAAACATCACTCTAGACCTTTTAAAAATTCTGTAACATCATTGACTGTGAATACGAGAGGCAGCCTAACCTGCAGGGATGTGTCTTTCCTGATGGAGTCACTTTAGAAATGAGTTATAACATTCACAGATACATTATCATGTTTTACAAGTTTCAAACTAAAACATCATATATCTTTAACAAGTTTCCAATATCTAGATATATCTAGATAGATAGATAGATTGATTTGCGCCAACGTTGGGCTAGTGGTTAGGGAGTTGGCCCCAGCATCCGGGAGGAATCTCAGACCAATAGGTTGCCCTGAGGAACCCTTGAGCAAGGTACTGTTCCCACTACTGCTCCCCGGGTCCTTTCAATAGCTGCCCCCTGCTGCATGATTTGTATTCATTGTGTCTCAATGTGTGCTGTGTTTACAGTGACAAAATAGTTACTTTCATAGATAGATAGATAGATAGATAGAAAACAACATTACCGAATAAACATAAACTTCCTATATGTTGGTTTGGGGTAATAATATCAGACTGGATCTGAGTGGGAGAGCATTTCCTCTCACAAAAAGGTGGAACATTAACTTTGCTGTCTCACAATGTCTTCATGAGTTGACTCTTGCTGGCCAGAGAATATAAACAGAGGGTTCAGTGTGAAAAGTGAATAGACTTTAACACACCTCCTTTTTCCTCAGGCCCCTACAATACCTCATGGACCCATATGAACAGTAACTCATTATCTATTACTGTATCACATGATCTATTTCAGTCACAACATTTTGCAAAATCTCAAAGCTCTTTTCTTTCTTATTCAATTAACTACAGTGTCAAGAATACCTGACGCATGGTATCCATGTGATTAAGCACATCAGAAGCTGAGCTTTCCTTTCCTGTCCAATCTGGCATTCACGTACATGTAGAGAAGCTGAGTCTGAGCAGGTCTGCAGCACAGCTGGAAATCGATCTTGGTCTGTGGGCAACTACACTGACAACATGCACTACAAACTATAGGCCCAGTCTTAAAATTAGACCAATTCCCATAACCCTGTCTGCTAGCAGCCCAGTGCTGAGGGGAGGCTGGAGTCATGGGTTGCCCAGAGTCATCCACTGGGTGGAAAACAGTCATCACTCAGCATTCTTCAAAGGTCAAAAGTTACAATCGCCACCTTTCCCAGAACTCTTCAGGCCAACATGGTTATCCCAGTGACGGCCTCCTGATCTACTTTACTGCAGTTTAGACATCAGCAGAGCAGAGCTGTGAAACTGAGCACAGAAGCTGATAAATGAAGCTCCAATTACTTTGCAGATGGTGGGAAAAGTTGCATTTGGCAACAATTATGGGAAGTTCACAGCTGAATCAATGTTTGAATGCTCCCATTGATTCGTACAGCCGGGGAACATGGTAAGAAGGATTTGATTAAAGCCCTATTAAAGTTGCACAACATTGAGAATGGTGATCAGGAGGAACTTCTGGCCTAAGCTGGCATTCCAACATCATCATGACAGAGGCTAGCAATCCAAATTTCTATAAGAGCTGTATCAGTTCAGAGTTACTTGTCAATTCCATGTCATTGCTTTTTAATATTTCAACTAAAATATTCCACTATGCAACACACAAAGTCAAGTATAACGTGTATTAATATTATATTCATTATTAATGAAGACAATCAAACATGGAGCGAAAACTATAAAGCAAAACAAAGAAAAAGGTACATGCTACAAAGGGTCCTCATGCCATCTTATAGACATTTTTTCATTTTTTGCTTCTGTAGCCTTCAGCTTGAACATTTTGCATCTTACCCCATCCTTACAAGAGAGAGGCTGCTAAAGCCCAAAACGCTTTGAGAAAAACAACTAATTCACACTTTACTTGACCAGAAGCTTGAGCTGTATCTCCCAGCGTGCCCCATTCTTTACAGTGGTCTGCTACATTTACCATTTACTTCTGAAGTATTTCTGCTCTACATGTACATAGTTCTTTATAGAGCTAAAAAATAGTTTTTAGGTCGAGATAACATTTTGAAAGGGCTTCCATTTGAATGATTTTTTACATTCTACAATAATGATAAGTTCTAATTGATGGAGTTAAATAATAATAGCAAATAATGCAGGGCTTGGACTGGTAGTCTGGCACATTTAGAACAAAAGCCTCAAGTCTTTAAAATGTTTTTTAGTAAAAAAATATAAAATCGAATTAAAACTGCAGTTGAAACACTGGTAAAATAATTGCAGTTAGATAGGCCAATTTCCAATTACTGTTACCTCTGTTTCAGTTGCAAATTTTTATAAGAGACTTTAAGAAAACAATCTTAATCTTAATAAGGTGTCAGACTGTCAGCTTTGCATTATTAGTATAATTTTTATTAATCTACCCATTAGAACTTATCAGTATACCTTATTTATATATCTTTTTATAATGTAAAGTCTCTCAGTCACCTATGTGTATGACTGTAGAGTGAGCAGGTAAGCCCGTCCTCCAGAAATGGATACAAAGTCTATGGTTCATGTTGCTGTGGGTCAAGGAGGGCCCTGAGAAGGACAGAACTGGACGTCTTCTTTTAAGATCTTTAAATGAACCCATATTGCTCTTCCAGGTAAGTGATGTCAGGATGTCGAGTTCTGTGTCAGAAACATGTTTCCAGCCAAACCAGTCCAGGCTAGACAGAGTGGGTAGCCCAGCACTGTGAGGGCCTTCAGGCAACTGGAGCCATGGTGTCCAGTTCACTGTAAGCAGAGAAGTGGAGAATCCAGCTGCATGAGGGGAGATATGGTGCCCAAGTATGGGGAGGGGGCGTCCTCTGGAGTGATGACTATTTCAGAGTTTAGCTTTTCTGGCAACAGGAAGGGGATGGCCAAGCGATGGAAGATTTTAGGGGGAGGAGCACAGTCAGGCAGACAGGGCAAGGACAAGTTATGGAAAATTTTAGGGGGGAGGTGCATGGTGGTCTTGCAGTTGTTTGACATCCTAGCAGACACATGGCCCTGGCCTTCTCCTCCCCTCTTTCGGAAATTAGTTTGCTGTTTGTGACATATGGCACTCATACAGGTCACAACGTGCCTGTGGATAAATATGTCGGATCTATTTGTATAAGCCATTCCATCACCTTCCACACAAAGCACTTAGATTTGGCGCTTCCACTTCAACAGAACAAGTACATTTTGGTCTTGGACATTCATTAATGCAAATAGTGTAAATCTGGAACCACATCTGCCATAAATTCCATAAGAGACTGGAAAAGCCTGCAATATTAACACTCATGGTCTATATTAAGCAGGGTTACCATTGTTTTTCATTACAGCTGTAGACAGTGATGAGTGAGGAGCAGAAAGAGCAATGGTGTTGCCAACTTAACACGGGTGGTGTGGACATGCAAGAAATATTCATTTCATACCAGCTGTAGCCAAATATGAGAGACTTATGAAAGGAATTGCTATGGAAACAAAGATTTGCTACCCTGGCAGTGTTTTTAACCTTTATTTGGTGAAGAGGAGGCACACAGGAACAAAACTGAACACAGTGGAAGTGCCTGTGCAGCAGATAGATAAAAGCTAAAACATTTGAACGATAACAAGAATGAGAAACTTTTAGTTTTCATTCCTAACACTGAGAGGGCTCTTGGTGTGATTGGTGTTGTAAAAAGAATTGGTTTTGAAGAACCCTCACATGGTCTCAGTTGAATTTATGAAGCTATGGGTTCTTTACACTCTCATCCCATTTAAAAGTACATTGATCTGAGGAACTGAAATGGTTCTTCTATGGCATCGATCAGTGAACAGTCAGAGTTTAACTACCTGTCAGAGTTCAACAACGAGGAGGAAATCATGTCAGAAGGAGATACACTTCATTGTGTGTCCAATTTATACATAGGATTAGTTTCAGACTTACAAAAAGAGGAGAATGCCAGTGTTGGACATGGCATACGCCAAGCCCAGAATTCCACTGCCCATAATGGCATTGCCTAGATTGAAGACGGACATGCCAAAAGAGGTCTTCCCTTCGAACTGATGAAAGAAGCCAGAAATGTCATTGTAATGTGATGAGTTGATGTTACACAATATTCTTAAAACACTGAATGTAAAACATTTCAAGGTAAAAGCTGATATACTTCATAACTGCCTGCTTTTATCAGAATGCTGGATTGAATTGTGTTTGGCTGAACAAAGAAGGAAGGTGGGATCAAACTATTACTTGTATGTTAGTCTCATTAGCAAAAATTTGCCCCAAGTTTTCCACCTAGGCCAGATGTATTCAATCAGCCAAGACAAATGGAGGCCATGTTTTTTTTAAGTTTAGATCTAGAGCTCATAGGATAAACAACTAACCTACACTTAACAGTCACTTCAGTATTTTCCAAAAATGTATCCTCCAATTCAACAATCTACATACTCCTCACACCCAAGCTGCATCTAGCTCTTCATTAGGGTCGAGGGGATTTATCGACGTGATTTCTGCACCTTACTGTAAGTTATAAACATGAACAAACCTTCAATGTGTAGCTGATCGGTGCAGGCAGCCCAAGCAACTGGGTCTGTTTTCACAATCCAACTCATAAGGGCTGTTTGAGGATTTGTTTTTGTGTCATCACAATCAGATCCCAAATCAGTCCTCCTTTACATTTATGGCATTTAGCTGATGTTCTTATCCAGAGCGACTTCCAATTCCTAATTACAGAGACAGTCCCCTTGGAGCAACTCAGGGTAAAGGGTTTCGCTCAGGTATCCAGTGTAGGTAGTGCTGGAGGTAGGATTTTAGCCTGTGACCTATTGGTCTGTAGACATGTAGCCTACCACTAGACCACCATCACCAGTCTTCCTTTCTGAACACCAGCCCTGGTTTAGTCTGAAATGGTTGTTTGTAAGGGTGCACTTTTGTTCAGATTTAAAGCTCACACTAAGTCCTTCTGTGTCCCAAATCACATCCATAAATCTGTGTAATCTTAATCAAGACCTGGATGCTGTTTGAGTGACAATTTTGGGTGATTTGGGATGACTATTGACTTCTAGTGTACGCTTAATAACAGGTAAAATGGAAAAAACTGAACTTTGAGCATTTGTGTATGCATTGCCTACGCCTGGAGTGGAACATTGTGTAAATCTGATATTGCCTTCTTTTCCGTAACCATCTCTATCCTTCATCACTTAAAAATCCTTATTATGATCTGCGATTATGTTTTACGTTTAATTTCTCATTATTTCTAATTGCTTTATGGACACAAAGCTGTGATTGATACTTAAATGCTATAAGGAAATCTGGCACTGAACTACACAACTCTAACCCTAACCAATACTTAACAAATAGTATTAATACTAAATAATCAATGATTTATTAACATTCTGTGTTAATGATTAATTAACATTTATTAACATTTATTAACATTATTGTGACCCTTATTGTTATCTGTAACTTCCAACAGAACATTTACGTTACTTTGGATGTTGATAAGCTTCAGAGTATGCATGAGTGATGGCTTTAAAATGAAAGGTCATCCACACTTACATCAGTAAAACGCTGCTTCTTGCCTTGAGAATTTGGAAGAAACTCCATATTCTCAGCCACGTTCCCCTCAGCATCATCATATCTGCTCAAAACAGAGCACTTCATTAACTTCATAAAACAGTTTTATTTGAATGAATTCATTTGGCAACAGTAACTTTCTGAAGTTAGTTATGCTTTAACATACCTGTGGTTTTGAGTACCATTTCTTAGGGTTGACAAAGAGAGAGGATCCATCATCCAATGCAAACGCAAAAACAAGGCAAACATGCACTTAGACAACAAACAAACAAATAAACACTCCATTCCAGCAAGAACATTTGGACTGCTACTATTTAGATTACCCATTTAACATACTGTACAAACATATAACACACATAACACAGGAAACATAACCTTACTCAAGAAATAAAGAAACATAGGACAAGTTACCACAGATAAGATATAAAGAAACATGTATGTGTTGGGGATGAAAAACAGCCTATGGTCCAGTTTAGACAACCATTAAAGGGTCATAGGTACAGAACATTTACAGGAGATATTTAGTGGCTTGTATTTCCATGCAGGTAGTTTACTGTATGGCCATGAAATAAGAATCCCAGTCAGATTTTAAATAGCAACATATACATGCAATGTTATTACACTAGTTTGGGAATTTTTTTATTCCCTAAACGATGTTCAATGCAAACATTTTAGATAAGAAAGTCTTAACTTTCAGTGATTAACATATTGTAATAATGTAATGTAAATGTTACATTTCTCATAAAAAAAAGTAGTTGTGGGCAATTTTGATTGTTTTCTTCACCATTTTAACATGTGCACTGAGACAGGCTCTAGCCCCATCTGTGACCAATCCCAGGACAAGCAATTAAGAGTGTGTGCATGTGTGTGTGTGTGTGTGTGTGCGCGCGTGTGCGCATGTGTGCGTGTTCATGATTCGCTTTTTCATCTGTTTGTAAATGGTGTATATAGAAAGACAAAGAGGAGATACATTTTAAATTATAGAAGATTTTTATCTGTGTTCAATTTTTTAGGCATTTTGGCAAATAAAAGACAAACAGATCTTATACTGTGATTATCTATTTATGAGAAAACATGCTTACTGCTCTTCCTCCATCAATGTCTTCATTGGCAAGTTCATTTCCTCCCCAGGATCATGACCTTTCCCATTGGCTAGGATGCTCATCTCTGACTGGTCAGGCTCCATGTGGAAGCAGTGGTTCTACAGGTGTATCTTTCACGCCTGTGGGAAAAGGTCCATTTTTAAAAGTAAGCATTTGCAATTGCAACAATCACTGTATTATTAATCCCTAATTCCATATCCCTATGATGGGCTGGCGACCTGTCCAGGGTGTGTCCCCCGTCCTTCGCCCTGTGTGAGCTGGAATGGACTCCAACACTGACTAATTCCATATCTACATAGTTGTAAGTGCTTATGAAGAATTATGCAGTGTGAAGCTTTTTTAATCCTAACTGTCATCCTAATCCTGGGTAGAAAAGTGTAAATAGAGCAAGAATTATTTTTATGAGTAAATGCGCAAATCAGGGAATCAATTTTTAAAGTACTTAAAACATTGCCCAACTGCATGTTTTATGACAAAGAGATAAATATTCTTGGCTACCTGGATTAAATGTGGTGCAAAATGCAGCATTAAGTCATTTGTACATTTGTATTTGTAGTTTTTGAGATGCAATTGGTTTTTTTATAGGTGGCACCACTGGATTTTTTATCTGTGTCTTTGTTGTCAGCAGTGATTGGAAAATATCTTGAAATATCTTTTATTTAAACATTTCTTGAGGTGTTATATTTCCAGTAATGGCATTGGATCATGTCAGGACAGTCAGTTCCTACTATTAATTGTCATTACCACCTTTGTAAATGCTGAGTTTTCAGGCAGTGAGAACTAACAGTCAGTGCTAATGATGGTGGTGGGATTATCTTACACATATTTATACGGCTATAAATTTAACACCACTTTGTACACGCCAGAGGTTCAGGATGGCAGGGCAGTCACAGACCAGGCGATTCTCTTGGCAAAGATACGAGGTCAACCCACGGTCAGAGGGAGTTTTAAGCTGCAGAAGTCAAATGAGTTTGTTTTGCCATTAAAGAGAAACAAAAAACCACTGCCCAAGTGTTCACCCGGGAAAATCAGGTTTGCACACAGATATGAAAATGAAGATACCAGTGTCAACACACCTGAACACATGCAAATGACAACTGATAGGTCACCATACACGAGCGAGTGATTTACGAATATTCAAGTCACGTCTGCTCTCTGGCATTCTCTCTTCTCTGTTGACGGTACATTTTATGCTTGCGTGGCACGTCGGTCTGGGACTGAGTTGAGGTTGCGGCATAAACAACTGCACTAACTCAAGAGATATTAGACTCACATAAGCCACAAAGAGAGATGAGTGTAGCTGTGCATACATTTTTTAAACTTTATATTCTCACTGTGGTCCTGACAGCTTCAGCCTGACAATTGTGCAGTCATCAGTCCAACATATATCATTCACATATCTTTCTTTATGGTTAAAAGGAGGTCAAATCTAAAAGCTAAAGCCTTTTAATATCACAACGTTCTTCTCTTCCAGATCATGATAAAGGGATTATAAAATTCAGTTTGAAAAATTGGTCAAATCTCAACATCTACCTGACGCCAAAATTATTTCTCAAACAAATATCTGCCAAGGGTTCTGATATCATTGTGCATTTTAAAAGTTTTTTTAAAAGTTTAAGCATGCTGCCCCAATTGACAAGGAAAATGTTTATGCCTTGTTGTTTATGTCTTACTGTTTATGTCTTACCGTTTAGGACTTGTGTTCAGAGGTGTTTGCTTTGACATTTTGATGCATTTTGCAGAATCCGTTCAAGCTTTTGTACTAAAAGATCCTCAGTAAGTCAGAGGCCACATTAAACATGCAGTGCTGGTATGGAAAACCAAACACTCTTCTCCAGCAGTTCTCAAACTTTTTTGATTTGTGCGGCTGAGCAGTGCATCTGCACCCTCTGAAGTAACGCAGCAATTTCTTATAGGTGAGCTCATGTGATGTTTTCTAATGTTCTTGTTGCCACAATCAAATCTTTACAGTAGATGGTAACTTTCCACAGAAGAGAATATAGATAGATAGATAGATAGATAGATAGATAGATAGATAGATAGATAGATAGATAGATAGATAGATAGATAGACAATTTTGGATGCCAATCAGTGAAAACACAAATGAGTCATCAGCCAGTTGGTACCACAGAAATTCTACAGTAGTCTCTAATCCACAGCCATGCAAGTATGGAGGACCTGGAGGACGACAGTGGAAACAGCAATCAGCTCCACCCTCATTAGAGGCAATGAATCAGGCTGTGCAAAGACATTGATACCGATAAAATTTCAGGATGAGCAACATTACATTGTGGGCCAGTGAAATCGCTCCATTCAAAAAATTATAAAATTAGGTCATCATAAACTGTACTTTAAGGTAGAATTCATGCTACTAAAGCATTTGGTATCTTCTAAATGTAACATTTATGTAGTTCACAAAATGGGTCTATTTTTGTAAATGTAAAATGTAAATTCAGCAAATCCAAATAAACACAGCCATACGCAGGTCTGGCATAGTGAGAACAGCCTGAGGTAAATGGGTCTCATATCAGAACATCTATCCGTCGACAAATATGGAGAACGATGGACTTAAGCCAGGAGAAAAACGCAGTCGTCCAGTTAAACAGCACCCCCATGAAACCAAGTTGGCAAAGGAGGCAACAGGTCTGCAGGATCTCCACCACACTGAAAATGAATCCTCTCAAAAAATGTGAACATGGTTCAGCTGGAGTACAAAAGGTGAACTGGAGATCACATTCATAAGGCAATGATGGCTACTGAAAGCAATCCACAGGAAGGCACCTCAGCTGGAAGTCATAAGCTTGTAACTAATAATATATATGGGGCAGCGGTGGCCTTGTGGTTAAGGCGTTGGCCCTGGATTGTAAGATTGTGGGTTCAAGTCCCTCACCAGTAGGCTGCCCTGAGGTACCCTTGAGCAAGGTACTGTCCCCGTCTCTGCTCCCTGGGCACTTTCAATAGCTGCCCCTTAATGCGCGTGTGTGTATGGGTGAAACGCAGAGGCTGAATTTCTTTTTGTGGTGCTGTGCTGCGTTTCACATTGACGAGGGTTTTTACTTTCATATAACAGACACAAAACCCCACTCTGAAACTATGATTTCATTTTTATGTCAGTTTGTTTGTGTGGCTTAAGGTTGCACTGAAAATAAAAGGGTATTTTTAAATGAAAAAAAAAATGCAAGAACCATGAACCACACTACTGCTGCCCCCCGTCTGTTTCTCTTGCTATGGATTTGTATGCTAATTAGCATAGGGTGAGTTTTTTGGCCATGTTCATTAGCCTTTTTTCTCTTTTACTGCTTATGGTAAAAGAACAAGCAGTGGACCTGGACAGCAAAGCACATTTTGGTGATTAACCTGCTCAGACACACCTGTCTTAGCTCATCTGTTAACGGCATGGTCCAGTGTGTGTGTTTGAGGAGCACAAAGACCACACTATGTAGGAAATTGCCTGTTCAGGACTGAAGATGTGCACCCCTGCACATATTCAGCCATTTGTAATCAGAAATGATTAGAATTAGCAGCAGCTTTTACCTTTACTCACATTATTTTTATTAATAAATCAAAAGATCAGAATGAAAATGATAAAATTTGCTGAGTGCCTGTCCTGAATGTGCACCCCTGCGAGAGATTTGGTCAAATATTACTAGAATATCCTATTTTGTTAAACACCGTAGTAAGATGAATAAGATAAAAACACCTTTGCCAGCGAAGAAATAAAGACAGGGAGAACAAAATGGCATTTAGCATGACCCATGAAAAGCATTCCACGGAGAGATCTCAGGCTGTGGGCCAATGTGGTGTCGTTAAATACCACGGATTAGCCCATGGGAGAAAGACTCTTGCTTTTCTTTCGCACAGCAGGGAAACGAGTCTGCCAAGGTGAGCATCTGGTTGAGGACTATGCAACAGCTCATTTTCAATTCATTGTTTTTGTGATGTCACAAAAAACCATCAATTTACATGCATCTACATATTCTGCCTTTAACAGTTTAACTCCACTCATTCACTGCTTTTTGAATGTGACAGGAAAGCCAATCAAAACAGTCTGTACATATAAACACTGAAATATATCATCTTAAAGGCACAGTAACAAGTCTAGTGACTTAGGAAATATCTCAACTATATCATTATAAGCACCAGCTTTAGTTCTCTGTGTCCGTCCTCAACTCTGGCCCTTTGAGGTATGGACCCTAAAAGACCTTTTAAGGTATGCCGTGGTATCTGGCACTAAGACGTTAACAGCAGATACTTTAAGCTGTAAGTTATGAGGTGGGGCCTCCATGAATCATACTAGTTTGTCCAGCACATAAATACTATTATACTAACACATAATGCTATAAATAAGATTTTTCATTTCTGAAAAGTGTTTGGAGTGTGGCAGGACATCATCCTGCTGAAAGAGGCCCCTGACAATGCTGTTGCCACTAAGAGGTAAACTTGGTCTGCAGTAATGTTAAAGTGTCAAATTAACATCCTCATGAATTCAGGACCCAAGATTTCCCAGCAGATCATTGCCCAGAGCATCACACTGGCTGCACCGATTTGCCTTCTTCCCATAGTGCCTTTAAGTGCCATCTTTTCCCCAGTTAAGTAACTATTACAGAACTGTGCAAAAGTTTTAGGCAGGTGTGGAAAAAATTCTTTAAACAAAGAATGCTTTCAGAAATATCAATAATGATTGTTCATTTTAATCACTTTACAAAATGCAAAGTGAGCGAACAAAAGAAAAATCTAAATCAGATCAATATTTGGTGTTTCTACCTTTTGCCTTCAAACCAGCATCAGTTCTTCTGGCCCCCAAAGAGCCCTGATCTCAACATCATCCAGTGTGTCTGGATCACATGAAGAGACAGAAGGATGTGAGGAAGCTACATCCACAGAAGATCTGTGCTCAGTTCTCCAAGATGTTTGGAACAACCTGCCAGCCGAGTTCCTTCAAAAACTGTGCAAGTGTACCTAGAAGAACTGATGCTGTTTTGAAGGCAAAGGGTGGTCACACCAAATATTGATTAGATTTAGATTCTCTTTTGTTCATTCACTGCATTTTGTTGATTGATGAAAATAAATGATTAACACTTCCATTTCTGAAAGCATTCTTTGTTTACAGCATTTTTTTCCACACCTGCCTAAAACTTTTGCACAGTACTGTATGCACCCATATCCAGATGATAACATGATTCATCAAACCCAGTCACCATCTTCCATTGTTCCATGTAACAATTCTTATGCTCACCTACCCGCTCTACGGCTTCTCGTGGTGGAGAGGATTGCAGCCCTTTACACAACAACCTATGATTTACATTTACAGCATTTATAAGACGCTCTTATCTAGAGCGACTTCCAATTCCTGATTACAGGGACAGCCCTCCTGGAGCAACCCAGGGTTAAGGGTTTTTTGCACAGGAACCCAATGGTGTTAGAGCTAGAGGTGGGTTTTGAACCTGCAACCTCTTGGTCCATAGGGGAGTATCCTATCACTAGGCCCTGTGATGCACATTATGATCTAAAATGAGATGCGTGGGTGTGAAGAAAAATCTTTTTAAAATGATTTTTTTAAAAGTTTGTTTTAAAGACCTTTAAGACAGTTATATTACTATTAAAGGTAAAGGAACTGTACAAGCCAATAAATCTTTTATTTTTAGGAGTGTAAAGTAAGTTCACACCTTATTGCAGCCATGAAAGGGTAACCTCACACCCAACCACCACCCCAGGCGCACAAAACGCCACTTGATACAAATGTTTCTAAGAGACATTCCTGACTGGTAACAGACTGCTATTGAAATTTAGCAAGAAAGTGGTGGACATCTAAACACATCCTGATGAAAAAAAATGTAAAGTGACAATCCATAGTTAAGTCTGACTTTGAGAAAGTGCAGCTCATAATCTGGCTTGCCAGAAACAACATTACACACTGTTAATAGCCGCTGAGTTACAGCATCTTAGCATGCTGCTTTTGGAAAATCAGAGATGAATTAAACAGCACCAAGGTAGTCAGCAATAGAGCCGCAGGTAACCCGACCTGTCAGTCCAAAGCAAACAATCACATCACATGCTGAGGTCAGGTCCAGGGTTTAGAAGTCACAATAAGCAAGTCTGGAAAAACAGTGATGTTTGCTCAAGCACACAGCATTAAACCAGTCCACACACCTGAATCTTTCTCACCAAAGCGGACGTGGCTGCTGCCCCAATCAGACAGTTCAATGACCCAGTCATATGTCTCAATACCCCTTCTATCCCCAGCACGTTATCACTGGACAAATATGGAAAAGGGAAACAAACTCATTTACGGTGAATTGTCTGATGAAATGAGATAAATCCTTGAGATCTTATCCACTGCGCACACTTTGATCCATATTCCCCAAACTCAGTTCATCGACTAAACAGTGGTTTCCCACTCTCTCTAACCTCTGACCTGAGAGACCTACCAGAAAGTCACAGCCAACAAAGCTTATGACCTGCCCTGACCATCTGCTCTTACCTCTCAATGAGGGTGCAAGTCTGGCACCCTTAAATATTGATCATGGCACCTTAAGGGGGAATTCTGCTGATTTTTTCTGTTGAATTTAAACTCTGACATGCAAAAATTATTTTTTTTATGAAAGGGGCAACTAACCAGTTTGAATTTATCTTGCAAGGGTGGGGATAGAAACACAGGGGATCACAGGGATTTACTATTCAAACACACCTCATTCGTATAGTACACCAAGCAAATGTGGACAAGAGTGCTGAACAGACACCCTCGAGAAAAGAGCTAGAAGTATGTTTTAAGCTTGTATTTAAATAGACATACAGATCTTGCATGTCCAAGATAACCGCTAAACTCTGTGGTTGGACATAAAGATTTTTCTGCTGTAGCCCTGATGGAAGAACAGGCAGGAGGGAATAATAGGGTGACCTTACAGATCTAAAAGGAGTGTAAATCTATCCAGGGCTTAAAAACCAACTACTAAGCCTAGTATTCCTGAACAGAACAGCAAATTAGCAAGGAGATCAATTAAAGATGCTTTGCTGGCAGTCCATTTATATTTTCTTACATTTGTTTATACCCCTGAACAGCCTATTCTGCTCATCACTATTTATTATTGTTACTTATTATTAATAATAAAATAATAGTTATGTTGGTTTGCTATTTTTAATACTACTATTGCTACTAATAATAACCTCAGACTATCCTTTTCCATCTTTAAATGCTTTAATGATCATTTTGGTTTCCTATTATTACCATTACTTTTATTATCATCAATAAGTCTATCACTACTTTTCCCATTAATATGTTCACAAACCTGTGCTTTGGCAACACTGTTCTTGAAACCAATGCATCGACTAAAGCCTTAAACTCTCCAGTTCACCACCACTGTGAACATTTCAGACTTCTCCAGACAGCACTCTGAATGCCTGAATATGCAGAAAATTTGGAAAATCAGTTCCTCTTCTAACACGGTCCTTATAAATTTTTCACTTGCGCCATTCATCCCCTCCATAATAAAACCAGAGTCTCATCCTGAGTGGAACCCATCTACTGTCTGGACTCATTTGGCATAAGAATAAGCACATGGTGGGCCATCCAAAAAGACTGCCTTGTCTTTCTTTAACCCCCCCCTCACAAGCAGAGACCCCCACCCCCAGACCCACAGCCAGGCTGTTATACCCCACGTGTTGTGAGATCCTATGATAAGCAGCCATAAAAGTCCCCCTGAGGTGTAAAGTAAAGGTTTAAATGGTCTAAAAACTGCATTCTTTCCATCTAATAGGAGCATTAGATTTAACTTAGAGACAAATGCTTAGATGCTCCTAGACAAAGACACAAAGGGAGGTAGTTGAGCTGGAGAAGCCCACAAATATATAATATATATTTTATAGAATATTTTTTCCAGGACTTGATTGCACCTGCGAGCTCACTTTACCATGAAACTGAGCTGAACTATTCAAATGTTCTGTTCCACCTTTAATGGTGCAGCAGCTTAAATGAAGCACTTCCTGATGTGCCATTTAAAGATGGGACAGAACATTCTAAAAAGAAGATAGCAGAAAAGAAGTAAGGGGGTGAGGGATCCACAAAAAGTAAACAGCACAAAGATCACCGTGTGACTTAACTGAGTATCACATTTTAAAAATCACAATGGTATAACGTATAACTCCAGCACATTATCAGATGCTGCAAAATGGATAGGAGCCTATAATAAAGCTTACCTGTCTGCAGAAAGGTAAAGAAAAAAATACACGTCCAGTTATGTCCTCTGTAAGCTTTTCCAAACTCCAAACTCCCTCCTCAGTGTAGCTCAGAGCTGCTCTCCCTCTTTCTCACTGGTTATAATGAAGCTTAAGAAAGAGGGGCGGGTCCATATGCTTGTGGGGGGTTGGGGGACTCCACCCCAGTTAACACTAATGCAAAACTTCATTCAGAGCAGTGTGACACACACACACATAAGTGTGCATGTGTTATACAGCATGGTCACTAATCACTAGTCACACTACGCTATGTGTGTGTATATATATATGTATATATATTTAATGTTGATAATGGTAAATCTGGAAAAAAAGTTGTAATTATTATGTAATTATTGTATAAAAAAAGTTATTTTCAGAGTTTGACCAGGATTTTTGCTTGTTAGAGTTACTGACAGGACAGCACATGCATAAAAAAGGTTTATTTAGATTTTATTATTATTATTAGTTATAGTAGAAGTTTTTTTTCATCTTCTTCTTCTTCTTCTTCTTCTTCTTCTTCTTCTTCTTATTATTATTATTATTATTATTATTTGTGTTTCTCATTGGGAAAAGGTGGCTGTGGCATTGCTAGGAATGTCTGATGATGAACCAAACACAGTATGAGATGTGAGATATCTGATATCTGGTGTTTTTGCATTAAAACATTTGTAGGCCACTCATTTACTGACAATCATTAACATAATCTCAGACATGACTGAGCTGACTCAAAGACAAGGAAAGAACAGGAATTTTTGTTGACCATTAGGGTTTAGCCTTAGAGTTTAGAGTTTGGAACAGATTTGCCAAGAAGTCATGCAATATTTGAAAAGTTCAGCATTTCACTGGAGTGGTGTTCATGCCACTTATGTTGGTTGCTGTTGTTTTTGGAGTGTATAGGGATGCATAAACCCTTGGCATCATGTTGAAGGTCATGTTTGATTACTGCCGTTAGGGAATACTTTTACCATGAAGGGGTGAACTAGTAGAACATTACCCAGAACCTTCCCACTGTCTCTGCTGGCTTGGCTTATTTCCAAAGTGCATCCTGATTTACTATGACATTTGGAAACAGCCCATTTTAGATTTTGTCATAAGAAAAAGCTTTGAATAGGCCAAATTCACAACCACTAATGTCAGAGGTAAGGATTCAGGCCGCCCTGACTGGGAATTGAATCCAAAACCTTCACATGTAAATGGGGACAGTGCTAACCCCTGCATCAATGTGCTGCCTTAGAAACCATTCCAGTGAAATGTTATACATTTGTTAAATCAGTTATTAAATTTTATATTGCAATTAAATGTCTGTATGTAAGCAACACTTTACATCCACTTTATAGATAAATACCAAGCTTTCCAAAAGTACAAAGGGCAAAGAGGTAAGAAAGTGGCATGAGCTCTTTCATCCCAGTGTTTCAGGCAGGCAGAATATCAGTGAGAAGAAGTGAGATTTATTTTGGTCTGGATTGTAAAAATGAAGAAAGTCATACTTTTTTTCCCAGTGATATTAAAGCCATCAAAGACGGCTGCAAATGTTGATTTCTGGACATCCCGGATGTGGGAAAAGGGGTTTAACAGAGACTCAGTAAAGATCTCTGAGCCTCTGAGCAGCAGTTATCTGCGAAGTTGCTCTAATGTCGAATATCAGGTTGTGTTCATGTTCTAACTGCAAAAATTTACAGTTCTAAAAACAACAGTACAATGGTTTTGCTGGTTTTCGTTACTAAGGAATGGTATGCACCAGTTCATTAATCAACATACTCCAGCCTGTGTTGCTACTATGGCAACCAGTTTGGCTACTTAACCAAATGTGACTAAAGTCTGACCTTAAAAATTGGGGTTAGTCACTGAAATGTGAACATAGTAAGCTTAGGAAAAAATATCAGAATTTCTCTGCAGACTGAGCAAGGCCCGTCAGTGTTAAATCTAAGAAAATAAGTCCAAGAATTTACAGGGAGTTTATGCCTGCAGTGAAAGCGTCTACTCTAACGCAAAGATGTAGGATCTAATTGCACACGTGAGCTCAGGAACTGATACTGGATGATTAGTTCTGGTTCAAAATTCTCACTATAACTCTACAGTTGTATTGGATAGAGCTCCATCATTCATTCAACAGCCCGACAGATCAATACTGGGGGGTTTCAAACCCTTCAAGTCATCTCGCAGCATTGGTCAGAGAGACCTTAGGCTCATATGTGGCTTTCCAGAGCATCCCCCGGTCTGTCCCTTTTAATGGAGATCATAGAAGCAGTGTTTTAGCCATGTCTCTGCAATGGGTGCACATTAAATGAGATGAACTCACCCATTAAGGGGATAATCCAGATACTGCGGTCATAATGTGTGCATATACAGTCCTGGGACAAGCGTGTGTGAGTCATATACATGTGTATGGAGGGGTGGTTATCCCATGAAATGTCCTCTTCTCTGCAGCTGTCCTCATTCTATTTGTGCCAAGGAATGCTGCTTGACTTTACCACCCAGGCTGCCATTGGTGTTCCAAACAAACTTATTGCATGAAACCAAAAACAGTATTATATGTGAAGTGCATGGAATTTTTTTTGTTGCTAATGATGATTAATGATGTCTATTGATTGTCTTTGGGCTTGCACAAGCCCTTGCACACATTCTCCACTCATAACTGTAATCGGCTATGCCAGCTCATTAGATTCCTATTAGCTTCCTTCAAGCTCGTTGTTCTTGTCCCTCCAGCACTGCTGAGAGCCTGAGTAATTACTTTTCCATTACAGAGAATAACAGCAAGTGGACAGAGCTCTGTTAGTTTATGTGTGTGACACTCACAGTAGCTGGTTCATTCTCCTCCAGCTCAGTGCTCTGCTCACTGCAATAATCGCTTTAATTGAACAGTTCTGAGATTAGTCTGACACTGTCTGCACAACCCCAATCATGTTTACTCAGGCCAGAGTACATGGAAGTTACCTAACTCCAGGGGCAAATAAAGAGCATTGCAATTCATTTGTAATGCCATAAAACCTCAGACTGCCATGCATTAGAAATCATTAGTGATTCTATTTAAAGTCTTCTGCTTCAGTTTTTTTTTTTTTTTTACATATTCCAACTTCCTAATTTGAACAAGTGTATGTTTTTCATGTGCTTAAACCATTTCCATTAAAATTCCATTTGAAGTCCTGATAGAGAACCGATTTCTTTGCATTGGTAGGGGTTTGAACCAGGGGTCTCAGTGATATAGCAAACTTAATAGAAGGACAAAACACCATATAAATGACATCTTAAATATACGGTAATATGTTACATGCTTTAAATAAAACATGGAATGTCATACAAGCCTCAGATGTTTGCAACAGCTAAAAATGTTCATTTTCAATGTTATTAGCTCAGATGGTACACAAATGTTCTAGTGCTAATGTCATTTTTATATCCTATGAAGGGTGATGAGCAGAATGGTGATTACTGAAATGTTTTTTTGTGTGTGTTTTGGGTTTCCACTGAAAAGAGCCAACCAGGCCTACTTAGTCAAATAATGGCAGACGTTGGAAAATTTCAAGACAACTACAACTGAGACTGGATGGAAGGCAATAGGTCCTCTTGTTTCCTCTCTGGAAACTGTAGTTCTTTTATTGTAGCCATGTTTAATTTTACACAAAAACAAAAAAGCTGGAAAAAGGATTTTGACACCAGTGCTTCTTTTTTTCTCATACTGAGAAGTGCTTTTAAACACAATCAATCTACACGTCTCAGCAGCACTCTTGCAGAAACCAGATCACCAGACACCCCGTTTCGTCCCACATGTCATCTGTCATCGCCAGTAGACTGGTTACCGTGGAGATGGAGACTGTTAGTGGGGGTCGTATTTTTTATTGCTGATCAATAACACTAATGTGACAGAAAAACTGCTTTATTGCAGTAACATTTGCAAATCCATTCGTTCAGACCTGCATTGGGTGTTATATATTTGAACTTTCATGCAGCTGAAATGAAAGTAAGGTGGCTGTACCGGCCATACTCTCACCTAAGGCAATGCAGCCCAAGGAAGAACTGTTTATCTGACAAATAATGCACATTTAAAAGGAACAAATCAAAAACGGATTGGCTGCAAACAATAAACAGCAAAACCTGGGACCCATCAATACTGTTTTGCCGCTGCTGGTCATTTGTCTGTGCCATTTGAGAACAAAAGAGAACATGGCAGCATTTCAGAAGCTTGTGAAAAGCACACCATTGTGTATCTACAAGATTATACATTTGGCAGAAAGAAAGTAAAGAATGTGAATATTTGAAAAAAAAAAGGCAGATGAGGATGAGAATTTTGATTTATAACTGTTTATAACAAACAAGATCTTACGGTGCACATTAACCCCTGACTGCTTTTCACTTTGTTGTGACGAATGTATGGCACACGATCCATGGACTGAAATGGGAGTGAACATTATTTGTTGGTTATTCCGAACTGCAGCATAAATAAAATCACAACTTGTGTTTCGGTCGGTCAGTGTTTTCTCATTAAAATGCCAAGCACTCCTCTAACACATCATATCATCACTGTACTTTCAAATCTGGAAAGCTCCAAAGCAATTGGAAGGTGAGGGCTTCAGAATGAATCTAACTTTATGATACTGAGCTATGGCACGGTTCAGCTTCTCCCAATCAGAATGTATAACCCTGAATTGCTCCAGGGGGACCGTCCCTGTAATTAGGACATGGAAGTCGCTCTGGATAAGAGCGTCTGCTAAATGCTGTAAATGTAAATGTAACACAGTTCATAGACAACATGTTTCCTCCAGAATGTTTTTTTTAAATGGGAATGAATTTCATTAGCTAAACAAGTTGGCCAATGATTTGTGGTCATTTGGAATGATTGCTGGCAAGGTGGCCTGTTGATGCTTCAACCGCTCCTGGTGTGAATATATAACCAGCGTCAATCTGACTGCTAGGCTAGGCACTGGGAAATGAATTTATGAATATGGTCAAGCATCTTTATTCAGTGCCAAAGATTTTTTACATCAAGGGAAAAGAAGCCTAAGAAGTTTAGGTAGGCTATCTGAATAGCCAGGTAGCTACTTTCTAATTTAAGCATTTAGTTTGTTGTCCTCCTCATGAGTCATGGCCGCCTAGCTGTAATGTTTGGTAACTGCATTCCTTCTACATTCAACACACTCTAAATTTCCAAAAAGTACTTCTACCTTCAATGTACTTCATAAGAAAAGGGGATTCTGCTAAAACCATTAGTCATCCACAGGTCGGGTGCTAAAGCTCATGAAAGGACACAGTGTGTCATCATTGATAGACATCGATCCAGTAAACTCTAAAGACTGAAAATGAAATCAGATGCACCTCGTCCCATGTCTGCCCACATTGTGTAACCCTGGAACCTGGAACCTGGAAACAAAAACAATGCCATTGACTGGGTTGAATTTTGAAACGCTACCTTATTTGCTTTCCCATGACTCTTCCATGGCTGTTTGTAGAGCTAGAAGGACATAGTGGAATATTCAAATATCTGACGTATATCAATCTGGCCGATGACCCAAGAAGCTGTGAACACAGCTCTGATGTTGATTCCAGCCCAGCATTTTCCAGGTGAATTTGACTCTTTGTCACCAAATTCAGAGATAAATATGCCAACGTGTTGACATCCCTTGCTTTGTTTCATTCAGATGTGAATCAGAAAAAAGGAAAACTGGAAACATCGTCATCAGTCTCATCACCGCCGTCGTCATTTGCCCAGTTTTGTGTTTGCATTTTACGGCCCTTGCCGTGCAGACCAGACCTTTGCCAAGACGTCGCACTTGCTTGTTCATCTATTTCCAGCTGTGTCCTCATGGTAACCACTAATCACAGCCTGACAAATCACAATGTTCAGTTTTTTATTGAAGAAAGCATAAAGGCAGAGGTTACATATTCCCAGCCCTGCTCACTGCTTCTCCTGAAGCTATCAAAAACATTCTGAACATCATTACTGCTGGAACATAAGCTCTAGGACTGTGAGCAAGTTTTGTCAATATTCATTGGGTTCACAATGTACCTTTTTGACTGCAGCCAGTTAACCTTTACAAGCCCAGAGTTACAACTGTGCCAAGGATTCTACAAGACTGTACCGGAAAAATGTACCGGAGGGATGAAAAGACCATTCTTTCAGAAATGATTTCGTTTAGATGATGGTGGTGAAGAGTGATGTCATTCCAATATTTCCCACCAGTGTTATTTTGGGTTGAGATCTGATGAATGCTCATCAAACCATTCGGAAATCTTGTATTCAGGGTTGAGAATGGTCAGTGCATTCAGTGACCGTGAAGCTCATGCATTAGTTAATTATGTAAGAGGTCTGAATGACCCCTACAGTTAGGGGGTCCAGTGGCTCTGAGGTAATTTGCTAGCATGGATTACTTCCTTCCATCCAGCTGGTATATTTCCAAAGTCTTGTAGAATCCATCACACTTAATATTGTATATATGTATATTGTAAATATATATTCATTTAAATAAATCATTAATGGATCCGTTTCAAATGATTGATAAGTCAATGCCCTGATACCTGGGTTTGAAGGTCCTGGGTTCGATTCCCATGTGTTTCCTCTAGGAGCTCCGGTTTCCTCCCACCGTCCAAAGACGTCAGGTGGAGCGGAGGTGCTAAACTAGCCGTAGGTGTGAATGTGTGTGTGTGTGTGTGTGTGTGTGTGTGTGTGTGTTTGTCTGTGCGTCTGCACTGCAATGGACTGGCAACCTGTCCAGGGTGTTTCCCTGCCTTTTGCCCTGTGAGAGCTGGGATAGGCTCTGGCACCCCCCGTGACCCTAATTAGAGCAAGCAGCTATGAAAAAGAGGGAGTGAGTGAGTGGCTAGAGGGCAGAATCAAAATTTTCTGACAACAACAAGCATGCAACAATGAAGGAGGTCATTCCTGTTGAGAAAGAGGGAAATAGACTTCCATATATCTTTTCTTCTCTAGACAGGGTTTCCTGGGGTAACAGTGTGCACTCCATGAACCAGAGAAGTCAAAGGCTTAATGTAATAGGCTCAAATCAATATGTTTGCCACACACATAGGAAAGAGACCATGGCCTACATTCCCTGTCCACTCCACTGACTATGGCTTGAGTCATAGTAACGACCTTAAGCCATCTCATGTCTTTCCTATTAAAGGTATGTACTTCTCAGACGTTTTCAGGTTAAGGCCTCCATTGTAAGTAGTAAGTACCACTGCCCTCCAGATGTAAATTGTTCCTGCTTTCTAGGGAGCTTTAACTGACCTTCTTATTCAAGGGCTTTTCTAGGACATTACAGATAATAGATGAAGATGAAGCTGAGTGGTTGTGAAATGGAATTGTGAACTGAATTTACTGAATTTTAATTTTGATTATGATTTTGACCAAAAAAATGTAACTAATCATTAAAAATGCTGACACTGAGAAGGACCTATTCATGTTTGGAGGCAAGCCCAGAATCTCTCCAATATGGTAAAGAAATATCCACATCCCAGTCACTTCAGAGAGGCTCACCTGAATGCACTCATCTCTGAAAACCTTTAATGCAGATTCAACCACCTATAACAGACATAATTCATCTCGTTCATTTTGATCTACTTGGTATAAATCTGTTCATAATATGTTGAAATATGTTGAAATATGTTACTTTTTTTAATCAGTTGAAAGTACTAAGAAACTAAGAAAAAGAAAATGATTTATGTGTGGTTAAATATAGAAGTTATAAAAATACATGTTTCCAAAGTCAGTTTATCATCAAGTTACATTATCGTGATCTCACTTTTTTAGATATGATCAAAGGTTTCCTACATCCCTCCGAGAAGATTAAAGAACAAATGATGTATGCTTTAAGAACAATTTAAGAACAAATGATGTATGCTATGTCCAAAAGTCTTTAGACACCCAGCATATCTTCTCAAATGAATGGTAGTAAGAGGGGATTTTGTGCCCCCTTGCAGTAAAAGACCCTAACTTTCTGGAAAAGCCCTACATTAGTTGTTAGAACACCTTTGTGAGGGTTTGATTGTAGCCATGAGAGCTTTGCATTGATGTTGGATGAGAAATGGATGCGGATAACAAACAGCACTCCAGCTCAGCCCAAACATATCAAATCGAGTTCTGCAACTCCAGTGAGAGCAGTTCCTTAAACCCCTCTTGCCACACCTTTTCACTGAAGACTGTTTCACCGTAAACAGTAGCTGAATTCAAAAATTAGAAAAGTGTCTGGATACTTTTGGACATATAGTGTCATTATTGGTCATTTTCTCACTGAAAAGCTGGTGCAAAATTACATCCTGCCTCCTTCATCCCTTGCAATATTCCACCAGCAGCTTTAATCCACCAGACAGGACACATTCAACATTTTTTTTTCATTTGGACATTTGCATTGATAAACAAGAGGTGCCCAAGTTTTTTTCTTTATATATAAAAAGTAAAAATTATTAATGATGAGCTAAGCTCAGTACTCAAGATCAGTGAGGAAAATACATATTTATTGGCATTGGTTGCCCAAGGAAATCACCTTTATTGCTAGAATGTTTCTTAAGTTTATTTCATTTATTTCTATTTTCATTTTATTCCTATTATTTTTATTCATATAATAAAGCCAGCAGTGTGATTACATTTTGAGCTGAAACCATGTCATGGGGCAAGAATTAACTGTTAGGAGAGCAAGATGAGCAAGACCGTTGAAAAGGTAGGTCAAGCTGAAGTGGAGAATCACTGTCAGAGGAACCTGGTGGTCTCACATTGAAGAACAAAGTGCAGAATTTTGACAAAAATAATAAACACTTAAATTGGACTGTGCTGTTAAGGTGTACTGGACGATATTCTGAGCAAGAAACACAAGCCTAAGAATTATTAAGGAGATAAAAGCATAACTAAAATTGAATCCCACAGGGAAGGACTATTGAGGTCCTGCAGATTTTCTAGATCACTGCCAATTAGTGTGAATCTCAGCCAGGAGAACAGAACAAGCCACAGCAGGCTGTGTGCTATAGGACCCAGGAGGAAGAACCAGAGAATTTGAGTCATCTTTAACATGAGAGAGTTTGACTTTTGTCCACTGAGATTTCATGAGACCTACATTAAGAACAAAGCATCCTTACTTTCTCTCCTGGGAACACACCATCACTGCCTGAACAAAACTCCTGTTTTTGTTCTTGTTTCTGGCAGCACCTGCGGTTCGTGTGAACTTGATGACAAATGGACCTCAACGGTCTTAAAATGAATTTGGATAAAATATTTGAACATTACCATGAATTCAAGATGTTATTCCTTCTTCTGTGAAGTTAGTATTTGGTGATCTGACAGTGATGGTGCGATACACAGCTTGAGACAAGCCCATTAGACTAAACGCTAACCTGGAACTAAAAATGGAAATTACATTTTGAACATTTTCATCACTCAGAAAAATTGTGCAGAAATCTAATAGCACATTTTATGATACAAATGTATGTTATAATCAATGTCATAATGTCATTATTATGTATGGTCGAGGATGCATACTTTTTTTAATAAAAAAAAAAGCAGCAAATCCTGAAATAAGAGGATGGAAACGAGTGCATATGTCTTTCAGAATTAGTTGCTGTTGGGACAAAACCTTATATTTCCAATAACGTTTATACAGAAATGGGAAACACATCCTTAACTATTCAGGAAAGTTAATTTTGGACATTTTCTATTGTTGCATTCATCATGAAATGTTCTCACAGGGTTCGTTTTTTTGAAAAACAATCATAAAATGGAACCCATGAAAACATCTATACATTTAAACAAATTTGTTTATTTATTCATGATATTTATTAAATGAAAAACAGATTTAAAAAGAAATCGAAAATATGATATATTCTTAATAAAAACAGGATTTACTTAAAAAAAACTTCAAATATACTTAAAAAAAACCCACACAGTTTAAAATCAGAATAAAACCATCAAAACTAAAGTAAGTAGACAGTGTTAAAACTGCTTCTGTAGAGATGAGCTCAGCCTGATGGTGTGTTTCATCCAACAATTTTTTAATCAGAATCAGAAAAGCTTTGATCCAGAGAGAAATTGTTAATTTACATACAAAATAAAAAAACCGTCGAAGAGTTAACATGAAATACTCAACACAAAAAACTCCTGACCGTTCCTGACTTTAAACACATGAGCTGAATTCAATCACAGAGAACCTTTGCTTAACTGGAGGTCAGACTGAGCTTTTAGAGTGGACTCAAAGCCAAACAACAGACGTGACCCAGTGTTCCTGTTGCCCTGCCATGATCCTCTCCAACAGGGCATGGGGTGCTATCAGTTTCGGTCAATGTGCAGCTTCAAAAGGGCAAACACCAATCAGAGCCAGCAAAAGGCATCAGGCAGAAAGGCTGGCCGGAGTCTCAGACAGAGGCAGCAGAGGAAACAGCACAGGGCAGTCATTCAGAAACACTGTCAGCAGCATGTTTGCTCCGACACATCAGCCTTCATGCCATCATGACAGAGCTCCATGACAACGGGACAGAGCTCCATGACACAACGTGCATGATTCTTATGTTTGAAAATGGCCAGAGAGGTACATTTTTGCCAAAATCGCCAATGCCAAAGTCTAATATGCCTAAATCACTCCATTCAGACTGCATTACAGCACAGTGATATACATGTTACTGCCTGGAGGAAAAAGAAAAACCTCATACTAATTTGGCTAATTTGAGATTTATACTTAATATATTAAGCACCAGCAAAGTATAAATGATGAAAATGTTTTGTATTGCATGATATTTGATATTTGATAGTTTGGTGGTGTATTTTCCATTCATTTCCTTCTGGGCGGTGGTAGCCTAGTGGTTAGAGATCAGAAGGTCGTGGGTTCGAATCCCAGACCAGAAGGTTGCCTCGAGGTACCCTTGAGCAAAGCACCGTCCCCATCACTGCTCCTCGGGCGCTTTAAATAGCTGCCCCCTGCTGCACGGTGTGTATGGGTTAAATGAAGAGGCTGCATTTCGTTGGGGCTTACTGAGTGTTGTGCTGTGTACTCACAATGACAGTGGCAGTATTGTGTTTCAGTGCTGGTGCAAGTTTAGATGTTCGCTCAGGTCACAATGGACACCTTTACATCTGAATTAAGTTCTCTGGGACCGTTTTCGCTCCATCTCTCTTGCAACACATTAGAGGCAAACGTGTGAACTGTCTTAGGACCAGTTTGAGAGACCCTGCCTCGAGTAACACCTGTGTGCACAATTTTACAGGGCATGAGCGGAAATAAGAATCATTTGTTAAGAGCATGCACATGACCATTCAAGATATTCACTGCAGCAATCCTACTAGTGAATTTGTTGGTCATTTCTAGGTATAATAAGATTAACCAAAAAAATGGCTAAATTCCTAATTTGTTGTAGAAGCTGCCATGTGTGGTTCTGATCTTCCAGTATTACAGGATAAAGTCTCTTCACTGCTTTCTGTTCAGGATACTATAGACCTCTAGTGGTCAAAATGAAGATTAACTCAAGCTGCGCACTTCTCCCGTCTTCAGAATTGAGCTTTTACTCTTGGCCTGCTAGATCCTGTTGGTTTCTGAACAGATCAGAAGGCAGAAAGGCCTTTGCCGCTCTATTCTGAGCATAGATGGGGAATTCGAGGCTCCTCCGCTAAATAACATTGTTAACTAAGCAACATCCAAAAATACATTCATGTTGAATTTGATGCTTCCATGACCAAGAGCGGCTCCGTCTCCCAGCGAGTTCAAACTGCCTATGGGTTCCCCGGCAGGTTGGATGAGCAATAACTATGGAATCTCCTCTGTTGCTTCCTCACACAAGGTCTCGAACACAGATGACCCTGGGTCAAGAAAAAATACCAGCTCAGATACAGGACACCCCCCGACTCTCTCCCACCACCAGAAGCACTTCCTTAGGGCCATGCTTCTCCTCCTCCTAGCACTCCCCACCATCCAGTCTCTGAGGAGCTGAAGGTTCCACAGCAAAAAGTGGAAGAAAGGCAAGCCCAGCAGGCAAACGGCCAATGTGACTGATGCTGCCACTAAAGGTCGTCCACCAAAGTCGAGTATACTGTAGATATAGGGTTTCCCACTGAGGTTGGTGCAGCCAGCCAGCCAGTAGATAAGAACAAACGCCACGTAGAGACCTGCTGCCAGCAGAGCATAGAGGTAGTGGTAGAGATGAACGGGTGTGGAGGACAGGAGGACGTCCAGGATGGTCTGGATGCTGTTGATCAGGTGGAGGTTGAGGTTGAAGGCTGTGAGAGTGTGCTGAGAGATGGGGTGGCTAAGGGTCCAATAAAGGAAGGAGACGCAAAGGGAGAAAGAACCCACCACGGCATGCAGGAACCACTGTAAGCAAAGTGCACAGGCCAGGGAAGCAGGAAGAGGGAAGGTCCTTAAAGACTCTTCACTGCCAACTAAAGAAAAGGAAGGATTGTCTTACATCATTCATGTAATCCCATCTTTCTTAATCCTGCTCGTATGGAAACCTCTGCCCTGCATAATCTTACCTATTTTTTGCTCCAGCACACCTGATCCTGATTTAAAACTGATTCTTTAGTCCTTTACAAGCTGGATCTGGTTTATTAGGGGTTTAGTTCTGTTAAAACTGTGGTGCGCACAAGAGAAGCATTAAGAAACGTGTACTGTCAGGTATATGATACAATTAAAGGAAAGGTTTGTTGAAAAATCTAATTTATATGAATTATCACTTTCTCCAGAAGCAGATTTTAATTAATGCTTTTAAAATTATAAATAGAAGTAAAATCGTAAATAGAACTAGAGCTATAAAGCTAATGTATCTAAAAACACTAAAAAGCAAGTCACTTAGATTTTTGGTAAAAACACATGATAATAACTAATAACTAATGACTGATATCATGCACTACAGCTTAAGATAAAGTGAAAGTGATTAATTTTCATTGAGAAACACAGTGAGACACAATCAAATTCAACCTCAGCATGTCACCCGTACACACACATGAAGCAGGGGGCAGCTATTTAAAGCGCCCGGGAGGCAGTGATGGGGCAGTGCCTTGCTCAAGGGTACCTCAGGGCAACCTATTAGTCTGGGATTCAAGCCCACAACCTTCCGATCCTGGGGCCTGGTCCCCATGGTGACCATACCCAAGTACATCGTATGCCTAAAAACTAGGGCAGGAAACTGGCCACAAATACTGGGACAATGATCTGAAAATCAGCACATCTAGTCAGTGTAATCTGGACTAGACCAGCTTTATTGATCCCAGGGGAAATCGCTTAGGTCACCCTGCATAGTTATTTGTAGTGTTTTATAATGTCAATAATTTCAGATCTTAAATAAACGAACACAAAATGTGATTGGCTACCTCTGGAACAAGGCTGAATATTGCACTGAGCTACAGAACAGTGCAAAAATCCCCAGCACTGATCCCTGGGGGCTGGAAACGGCTGCCCACTGCTCCACATCTGTGTGATGGGTTGAATACAGGGAAGCATTTCATCGTGTTCTCTACTGTGGTGTCTTCACAAGAATAAATAGTCACTTTCACTTCCAAGAAGTATTTGTGCGTTCAAATGGTTTCTGTGCTTACAGTACCTATACACTGAAAATGCTCTTCAATACTTACTCGTGGTTGCATCTCTTGCCATTTTACGACAGAAGAGCCTGACACGTATAAAAGCCCAGGCCAGGTTTAGTAAAGCCACAAGATGGTACAGCCCCAAGAGAACGTATGAGACATGGCTGAGGAAGATGAGGAACTTGGGTGTGTTAAAAATCAGCGCTGCATACACACTCCAGCTGATTATGTTGGCCAGCATGCAGAACCGGTACACCAGCCACACAGATGGTGGAATATTCCACTAAAAAGAGAGATAACTGTCTCAATCCTCATAAATGACAAGTTATTAAGTCATTTGAACCTGGACTCACCGCTGGCTGAAGCAGGAGCTCTGGCATGGAAGGGAAGAGGTATAATTTCTTAACCCTCCACTCTTCTTTCCAACTCTGGGTCCACCCTGCTCCCATCTCTCTGGAAATGTTCAACACCGTGGGAAAAAACTGTGCATTTACTCAGAATCTCCTCTAAACCTACGTGCATCAAGAGGAAGACTGCAAACTGCTGGTTCTGTTCAGTCAATGCATGAACCGGCTCATCCTCATACAAGGTTCTTCATATCACCAACCTCTTCATCCACCAATAACGCAAAATACAGACCCATTTCGAAGGCACTTGAGAGTCCAGAGATGTTGTCTAATAGCACAGTCGTGACTCGGGCTGGGACGATCTCATGTGGCCGCTGGACACTGGACCGCTTGTCTCAGCTCAGACTAATCAAATCACTTTTTTAACTGAGCTGCAAGTTCTAACTGTAGACATGTGATCCTGCATTCACACATCCCTGTTCAGTGAGTGTTCAGGGTCTAAGCAACATCTGGTGTGATGTTTCCAGGATCATCCACATGTAACTTATTTAGTTCTACGCATGTACATTTGGGTGGCGGTGGTCTAGTGGTATATACTGTGATACTTGCCTACGGACCTCTGGATCAAGAGGTCCCCGGTTCGAATCCCACCTCTGACACTACCACCACTGGGTCCCTGAGCAAGACCCTTAAGCCTGAGTGTCTCCAGGGGGGACTGTCCCTGTAATTAGGACATGTAAGTCGCTCTGGATAAGAGCGTCTGCTAAATGCCGTAAATGTACATTTGCAAATAAAGGGAAGTTCTCAAGACACTCATTGGTGCTTGCTTTCCCCCCCCAAACAGCCTGGCGGTCAAAGGGGATTTAGGTGTGAAGACAACACAAACATCTCCATCTCTGAGCAACATCTGCAAGTGAACAAGAACATCTGGGATCCTTCTTTTCTTTTGCATGATGTTAACTGACCTACTGCAAAACAGCTTACTAGTGGGCAGTGGAGGACTAGGCTCCATGACCAGAAAGTTGTAGGTTCAAGGCCCTGAGCAGTAGGTTACCCTGAGGTATCCTTGAGCACGTTACTGTCCCCAGCACTGCTCCATGGATGATGGAGGAATTGCTTACTTTTCCATTGTGTGATGAGTTTACTGTGATCAGTCACTTTCACTTCACTTTTCACCACAGCTATGGGTTTGTGGTTGTTTTTTGAAAACACTGGAGGTCAAGCTCCTCAAACCATTCAGTAGAGAAACAGAAACAGTAAACAAATGAACAGCAGCTATTGAATGTCAGAACCTCAACAGAGGGGGAAGCCATGTCAGGAAAAAGCTTTCCTTCTTTAAAGGTTTGAAGAGCATTAGCAAACCAGAAGACCCATTTTTGTGATTTGGGGATTTTCATCTTGAAGAAAGTACTGCTCATACTTGAAGTTTGCTCTGAATATTTTTGTGTACAGTGAAGTTACTGGACGCAACATAGAAAAAACCCAAAACATACGTTGATTAACATCATTTATTCTCTTATTTACAAAACGGAGATCATTCTATAAACTTTACAGTTCTCTGACTGTGCCTTGCAAAAAGTGCCAAAAAAAACAAAAAAAAAAAAAAAAAAAAAAAAAAACAAAAGCCACTCTCCTCCTCTCATGTACACAAATTTCACATTTCTCAAGGACACACTATGTACATATATACACACAGAACTTCTCCACTGCCACCACAGCGAATACGCCATCTTAACAGCTCGTTTCTGACACAGTCCGTTCGTCAGTGACTGAAATAAGGCAGTAAGGGCAACCGGGCTTCTCTCCACTGAAATGATGACAGCACAACGGCTTATTCAATCTCAGTAAAGCGGGCAAACATGGCTTTGCGGACAGCGTCCTTGTACGTGTCGGAAGCTGAGAGTGTGTAATTACTTCCTTTTGTACCCAAACCAGCTCCCTTCATTCGCAACTGGGCCTGAAAACAATAACACAAAGATTTTCAGTCAAAGTGTTTGTGCAAAGTCACATTCTCAAAAAATCTCTCCTGAAATAAGCACAAGAGCAGAAATGGGGCAATCGTTCTAGATAACTGGAAAGGGGGGGAAAAAAAAAAAAAAAAAAAAAAAGCTCACCTCAATAGGTGCTGTAATGCCTTGCTGATTTCTGCCAAGGCCTTTGCCCTCCTTCCACCCCATAGCCTGGAGCATTTTGTTACCAATGTTGTCACTATTCAGTCCATCTTTAGTGGGCTGCTCATAGTTTCTGCCAAGCAGAGAAACCACAGTTGAACTAAGCATCTTTCAGAGGTTAAATTTCAGAAGAAAAATATGGAATGCCAGTATATACACTGACAAATGGAGTCAAATGCAAGTTGTCCACTTACACAACAGGCGCAGGTTGAGTGAACTTCCTCTTCTTGGGTGCAGGGGGTTCAGGAATGCCATATTTCTCCCTCCTTTCCGCAGCTCTGTCCCTGTACTTCATCTGTTCATTGGAAAGATCACATTTAATAAACAAAAAAAAAAGTTCAGTGACAGGGAAGAGTTATAAGAACCAAGAGCAAACCTCTGTTTCCTTCCTCTCCAACTCCTCGAGCTCTGCCTCGCTCAACTTGGATCTTCTATGTACTTCCAGGTTTTGCTGAGAAAAGAGAGGAAAGAGGAAAGAGGAAAAAAAAAGAAAAAGAAGCAACAGACCCAAAGTGTGTTAGAGTTGGGATCCCTTGTTGAAAAAGGGAAAATTTAATCCATGGAAAAACAGTGGTGATAAAGTTCCTTTTAAAAAAGTAAACCATGAGCATTCATCACCTCCAATGTAAACATATCTTGCTGAACGTTAAAAACATTTTCCAGAAAGCCCAGTCAAAGCTGAAAGCTTTTGTTACAAATCAACACTAACCTTATGTTCTGAATGGTACTAGAAATACCCATTGTTTTAATTGACAATAATAAATACATCCTGATTTAATCACAAAAAGAGAGCGAGAGTACCTTGTGCAAGTCTGACAGTTGCTGATGGCGGATCAGGGCTTCTTTGTTGGGGAACTGTCTCCTGCACAGCAGGCAGGCCATTTTCTTCCAATCGGTCAGTTTGTCTTCCTTATCCTCCCCTTCAGGAGCCTCCTCAGGCTCACTGTCACCACTGTAAGCTGCCACCAGGCCCACCTTAAAGACGAGAGTAAGTAAGTAACAGTAAGTAAGTAACCGTACAGTAACATTCTGTACATGTGTAAATGTTAAATGGCTACATAGCAGCTCACCTTTGACGATGAACTTTCCTCTTCTGAACTCTTTGCTGCCTCTGAAACAAGCCTCTCCAAGCCACTTCCCTGCTACAGAAAAAATAAATTTTATTGCATGCTTGCTCATGAAGTTTTACATACCAACCCACCGAACCGTTCTAACGTTACTGAATTGCTCAAACCAACATTTTCTACGTTTGTAGATGGAAGATACCTTCTTCTCAAATAACGTGAAACCAGCATCTGCTGCTGCAGCCTCTTTCCTCTCCTCCTGGCTGATAGGCTGAAAGCTGCTCTTGAAGTTCTCCTTCTGCTTGTTCAGACTCTTTGCCCAGCGCTCCATATCCTTTGCGATCTACAACAGAAAGTTATTCAATAACAAGTTACACACAGACACACCCACACCCTACAGCTTCCAGCTAAACACTCAGAATTAAAAATTAACCTGTTGAGCAGTTTTGCTCTTGGGCTTTTCCTTCTTCTCCTTGCCCTCTTTGGTAGGTGTGGAGGAAGCAGCTGCTGGCCCAGCATTGCCAGAGTCAGCTGCTGGCACATATGCCTGCTTCTCACTGTCCCAATACAGGTACTGCTGCGTGAAGGAGTTGTAGTAATACTGCACACAGGTAGAGCACGGATTTTATTCAGAATGATTATGAATTTCATTGTATATGTGCTTTCTGAAGTTTTTGAGTTGACTTACGTGTGTGTTGGGGTCATAATAAAGACTAGTTTGAGGGTCAAAGTAGTAACCAGAGGCCTCATCATACTGGTAGGTGGACGTATCCGGTACAGCTAGTGAGAGAAGAGAAAAAGGGACAGCATGAAGAACAATCCCGTTTTATTCACCAATCTTCAGCTGGCTTCGAGTATTTCAGCCTTACCGGCTTTAGATTCCTGCGTGGGTGCTGCAGCAGTGGACGCAGGAGCAGCAGCAGCTGTAGTGGGGGCTGCTGCAATGACTGCAGGGGTTGCTGGGGCAGAGATGGTGGCGGCTGCTGTGATGGCTGGAGCTTGAATGGTCTGCAAAATCTGGAAAAGGAACGTTCACATTTTCACACTGCAAAACATTCAAAAGAGCACCAATGAAGAGCTCGGAGGCAAAGGGGAAATCTCACCTGTGTGGCTGGCTGGCTGACAATATGTGGCTGGTAAACCTGGGCACCCTGAGAAATGACAACTGCAGCAGTGGGGAGCACCTTCAGTCCAGGAGCAGCTACACAAACACACTGAATTAGATCTAATTTACAAACCCAGTATAAAAGTGTATACACAGCTCAACTCAATCAATTTCCCCCCAAAAACCGCATTTTTTTTTAAAGAATTTGAAGTAATTAAACCCTGTGCTTTCATGCCCCACCCTGACCAGACTCCAGATATGGATACTTGCTCCAATTTTGTCAGCCACTGGATGCAATGAGAGTATAAATGTTAAATGTATTACCTCCAAGTATGCCATTGGCCTGGGATGGATTTGTTGCTCCACCCTGCAGCTGCTGAAACTGGGCCGGATATTCCTATATCAGAGTAAAGCAAAATTACATTACTTTGACATTTTAACTAAACTTTGTCTGAACTATCTCCAATCAAGGGAAAGTGGTAGTGGGACCTGCTAACCTGTGAATAAGGCACATAGCCATCCTGTAAGCAGCTGTAGTCTGATGCCGCTTCCACACTTTGCTGTGGCTATGAAGACAAGTTAAAAGAGTAGCGTTAGAATGGATACAAACAAATTTTTAAAGTACAAAAATATCACCATGCTTAAGTTGCGTAGTTACCTGGCTAGAGGACCACTGGGCAGCAGCGATAGCGGTGCTAGCTACTGAGAAAGCGCTAATGCGATTACCATCTGGCAACAGCAGGTCCCTGAGAAGGTGAGGAAGAGTTATTCATATATATCCTCTTCAGTCATTCAGCATTAAGTCCATAACAATGGATACAAGGAAAAGGAACAGGTGCTTACTTTCGAGCACTCTTGGCATAATCAACTCCTATAGTCTTGCCATCCAGCTTGAGTGGAGGCTGAAGGCCCTGGAGGATGGTCAGGAGTTGAGACGCTTCCTAAAAATACAACAGAAAGCATTAATATACGTCTTGAAAGAAAGATCAGTGAAAATCTTTTACATAGATTTTAAGGCAAAAAAGGAAAATTTAATCCAAATCCTAAAACATTCTCTCAAAGTAGCTAAATGGATTAATTATTTAATATGATTATGCATTTTCCTTCATAACGACAAATAGCCATTTTTTACTAAATCTCTTCCGACTATCATTTTTATTTAGATCAAATAAAAATAAAACAAGCAATAAGGCTTTCCAGCACTACAATAGTTTGGTTTTGCATGTGAATATTCTAATAAATGTTTTACAAGTAACAACCTTTATGGCCATGCTAAGGATTTCTACAGGCTGCATGAAATAGACATGATCATGTACCAGAGGAGAGGAGAGCTGGACAAATGCAAAACCTCTATTCTGGCCGGTCTGCTTGTCTTTAATGAGACGAATGTTTCCGGCAGATAGATTGGCGTAGGGTGCCAAGGCTGCCATGATGCCTTCAACAGTAGAGAGTGGGGCAATGTTTCTTAGGATGATTGCTGTGGCAAAAGAAATATCATTCATGATTTAAACAATGACATAAAATCTATTGGAAACATTTCGGTATTGTACACGATAGACATTTTCTGTGTTTACAAAAAGAATAATGAATCCTTACTGTCTCCATAGTAATCTCCGCTGGGCTGGGTATCTGTACCTCCAGTAGTACTGCTGGTTTCTGAGTCTGTAAACAAACAACAGTGGCCCATCAGCCTCCTTAAGTACAACAAATAAAGAATGAACACAATCCTTGGGACTAAGTTGAAAGCACATATAGCAGCTCTGAGACTGAGCAGACCAACTGCCACCCTCCCACCCCAGAAAACAGGAATCCCAAAAGCGTCTACCACTAAAAAAAAACAAAAAACAAAAAACAAAAAAAAAAAAAACTTTTTTCATTTGAAACTAGATGCAGATTTATCCCTCCCTGCTCCTGTGCATGGAGGAGCAGAACTCCGAACGGGTGCAGGCGGCAGCTTCTTGGGTGAGGAGCTACTTACCTGCTTTGGCTGCGCCGCATCGGAAGCACTTCAGTCTCCTCCGGAAATTATACAGGCCGCACTGCAAGCAACCGGTCATATCGTTTTTAATTTAAACTTCTATCAGCGCATCAAGTGATACAAGCACACTAAAGGGGCTCGTTGATACTGTACTTACCATACAAGATACCCACCAGATTCTAAAATATTTATTTAAATACCCCCAAGTTCATTTTTCCAGCCTAAATGCTCTCCTTATGCCATGACTACATTGCTCTTTCATCTTGCTTTCAGAGAGAACAGATTTGAAAAACATAATATGGCTGGTATTCTTAAGATATCTTTAATCAATCTACAGAGCACAAGAACCTAAAGTGTTTACAAAAGTGAAAGAAATTTTTGGAAAAGGGGATTGCATTATGACTTACAGAGTTGCAAAGCCAGTCTTCAAACTTGTGCCGGGTGTTGCTGTAGTGCATGGCAACACTCTTTCCCTGGATGGTAAGCAGCTTCTGCAAAAGGAGCACAAACTTAAGGTTATTCCAGCTTCCTAAGAGCATTTCTGATCTCAGCCCATGAACAACCACTATAACCACGATGGTTTTGGGGAGGATCGCCCAGGAGGATTCAAAGTGTACGAGTGTGTCAGTGGGTGTGTTTGTTCATGTTGTTTGGGACCCGAGCGTCCGGATGGGGCCGGAGCAGTGTGTAAAAAGTAGAGAACTTCAGGGCCTTGGGACGAGGTACAGACTCCACACGACTTGTAATTGCTCAAAGTCTCTCAGCATAAGAAAACTTTAAATTCCTCCTCTGTCAATAATCAAAACAGTCAAACATTTCCTTCAGTCCATGAAATGATTTGGGGGGGGGAGAAAGAAAAAAAAAAAAAAAAAAGGTTCCTACGATTGTTGCCTTAGGGCCTCCTTTCTAAAAATCTATACTTCTTACTTTGAAAGGCCAAACACTGATTTAAACTGAAATCTTTTGGCCATGTATTGTCCTAAACTAATATACATCTTATGTCGCTTAAGCAATGCTGACATGATAAATACTTTGGCAGGGATTTGAATGCACTTCTGAATTTATTTATTTTTACATAATCCTACATTTCTGCATTCAAGCATAGCTTTAACCATGTCAAAGTCAGTAATCCATTTTCCCAAACTTATCTTGCTTAAGAAGTCCATAAAACGCCCCTCTTTAGATAAAATCACACCATGCCTTCGAAAAAATGGAGGGGAATGGTCCAATGTCCATTTTGCTTTCTGGGGTCGCAATTTTTTTTTGTTCTTTGTCTATTGAAATTGCATCATTCCCCAGGGTAAAAACTAGACTTGGTGATTAGGAAGCAACCTGATTGGTCTCCATCCATCGGGTAGCATCTTGCAAGTGATAAAACTCCACGAAGGCGAAACCTCGGCTTATACCTAGAGAGGCATTCAGATATACAGACGGGAGGCGTGTTAGTCTTAATGGTTCATTGGTATAACATTCAAACTGTCACAAACTGCTTCGTGACCCCCCAGAGACCGAGAGAGGTCAAATGGTTGGGAGGGTATCAGAAAAAAAAAAAAAAATTTGCCATAGCAACAGAAACCTGAAATCACATTTAAAGCTTCAAAATAGATTTGGGGAATGATTGCATAAATAAAACAGACATGGAGCATTATGTATCTACTGTGCAACAAAGGAAAATCTAGCATTACTGTGTTTGACTTTTTGCAGGTAGATTCTTTCTAACACACAAGGTATTAACATGCTGGGAACTGGGGTCATTTCCACTTTTCTAAACTTTGAGCATGTAAAGTTTTTGAGGCAACACCATGTCAACAAACTTACCTCAGTAGTTCCAGCGAAAATGCAAAAGTACCCGCTCTAGCTAACGAAATTGACAGCTCTAAAAATATCTGCATAATGTTGCTATGGCAAAAGTCACTTGAACAGAAGCAGGTTGGCCCAGTGGTCACAGGTTTGGGAGAGGGAGGATCCACGGTACACCAGTCTCACCTGTTCTCTTTTTCATCAGGCGGACATCCATCGGCTGCGGACCATCCAACTGGTCTATCGCTGCTCGAATCTGCAAAAACAAGAGAAGGGTTTAAAATCCAACAACATACATGTCGCTACCCAAGTTTCCTTCTAAAGGACGGCAAATATTTCAGCACTTACATCTGCCTCTGTGGTGTTGACAGGAAGACCTCGAAGCATGATAGTCTTGCTTTCCTTCTCATCAGCTGGGTCACCTCTGTAGTCATGTTCTGAATAATCACCATCTGAGTGGTGCCCATCATCAGATCCATCACTACTACGCCGTTTCCTCCCCCTCTGTTACGTGAGGATTGAATAAATTAGCAACGATAAAAGTAGGAATTAATCATTGCATCATCATCTCTCTCAATTTTTGTAAATTATGATTAAATCCCATAAACTAAACCACTACATTAAAACAAACATGATACATAAATTTACAAACACACCTCAGGACTGTCTCTACTCCAGTACCGATCACCACGATCTCCTCTGTCCCCATCGTATCGGTCGCCCCGTCGGTCGTCACTCCAGCGGTGAGAGTCATATCCACGATCATCTCGATCTCGACGGTCTCTGCGGTCATCGTCACGTGACTGTTCTGATCCGTATCGGCCACTGCGCTCTGTACGGCTAACCCTGTTCAAAACACATCAATCATTTAAAACCTTCACATTTCGCTCTAACCGTAGCATAGTTAATGTGCAAGATACAAAGGAGGTGCTTACCGCTTATCAGCACCCATTTCTGTCTCGCTCAATTAGAAGGCTGGAAGAGAAAAGAAAGAGCATTAGCTTTCCTGCCCTTGACCTTGTTAAACGCGCACAGCACACACCGTGGTACTGGGCTCTCTATACCACATTACTGTGCTTAGTTTCCTTTATGAAATAAGCAAATCACCATTTGAGGCCTCAAAAATGGGATTTTCGTCCCTGCTTGGTACAACACTGATATTTACAGTATTTTTAAAAGGTGGCAATTATGAATACAGTGCAACAGGAACGCATTTGTCCATTTCTTAATCTTAAATTTTGCTTTAATTAAAATACCAAGCACCCAGACGGAGTTAAAACAAACAAACAAAAAAGTGAAAGTGACTCATTATGAAACAATGAAATTCAACCTCTACATTTTGCCCACGCACACCGTGCAGCAGGGGGCAGCTGTTTAAAGTGACGGGGACGTTACCTTGCTCAAGGGTAGCTCAGGGAAACCTACTGTTCTGGGATTCAAACTCATGACCTCCTGGTCCTGGGGCTTAGTCCCTAAACGCTAGGCCACTGCTGACCCTTTACCGATAAAGGCAGTTTTAAAGATTTATCCAGCACTTCCCTCACTGGTCAGCATAAATTTAACACCAACGACAAGTTTCTACTCTTCCAACAAGATAAGAGAAGCCAACCCGAGAGATCTCAGCCCATGAACAACCACTATAACCATAGATGAGGTAAACACTATGAATATCATCTTTCAGTCAAAAAAGATCTGTTATCCCCTGGGGTGGTGGACTGGTGCCAGTTACCGCAACTTATCCAATTTCCTACTAGTGATGTCAGCTATAACTTATTCTCCAAGAAAATAAGGAAAGCAACCAGAGTCTCAAGCACCTGAGAGCAGTAAGGCAGCGTAAAACTAAAGCGTTCCTCCCTTTTGAAGATGCATCAGATGGTGATCTCCCCCCAGTCTTTAAATTTACATTTACGGCATTTAGCAGACGCTCTTATCCAGAGCGGCTTCCATGTCCTAATTACTGGGACAGTCCCCCTGGAGACACTCAGGGTTAAGGGTCTTGCTCAGGGACCCAGCGGTGGTAGTGCCAGAGGTGGGGTTCGAACCGGGGACCTCTTGATCCAGAGGGCCGTAGGCAAGTACCCTAAATAAAAAAAGAAACGACTGCACCAGGGGTGTAGAAGACAAGCAGACAGATTAACAGAGGTTTTTAATTCTGGCCATGTTAAGAGGCATCTCCAGCTGCTCAGTGGGCTTCTCCTGTTCCCGTGTGAGACTTCAGTCTCCTGTGGTGCTGATCTTCTCTTCTACCTCTCTAAATGTAGATAATCTGAGGTCATTTTCACCAACTTGATTTAATTATGACATTATTTTTAGAGCAAACCCTGCTATCCTCCACAAACCAGATGTCTCCACACCTGTGAACTCTGCTAATCTAATTTGAGTTGCAGTAGAGCCCAAATCCCAGAAATAACTTTTTTTTTGGTCTAGGAAAGGCCATTCCCTACACTGAACACTTTTACATTAAAGCTCATGTTAACATCCGAGTTCTGAGCAGATATTTCACAAACAAGTTGGTATGAAATACTGGTGCAATTCACTGGTTCAATGTCCTGAAACTGAATTGTCACATCTGTGTCAGCAAGTTTAATCCAAATCCCTAAAAACACTTTCGTGTATTAATACCTACATTTATATAAAACATTTTAATCTAGTTTAACAAGAGTGGGAAAACATTTACAGGGAAAAAACATTCATTGCATAAAAGTAAATATATGCATTATTAAAATATTATTTAGACGCACACGTTCAGGCTGTTAATACAGACGGAGTTCCGGAGGAAAATGACGGCCTGCCCCAAACGGAGTCTCAATTCAACGGGAATCAATGGAGTCTGGCGTTTAGGCGGATTAAATAAACTACACAACATGATTTAGATTTGTTAGACAATTTTGTCAATCTAAAACCACTCTGACAGTTCCTCTGTCAGGCTGAAGCAGGGCTGATTCGTTCGGTTTGCTCGGTCGCCGCGGGGCGAGTGTGTGTGTGTTTGCTGAATCAAAATGGAGACGAAGAGGCGGATTCTCTGGGAAAAAAAACCCTTAAACGTCAAATGTATTAATTCGGTACACACTTACCAGGCCAAGAGCAACTTAATGTCGCGTGTTATTCTCAGAGCAGTGAAACTAAGTGCACGGTTTCTCGTTGAGAACGTGACTTTCCGCTGCGTCCTTCCACAACATCGGAAGCTAAAATGGAGTTCTGCGCCGTTCTCTTTCCCACAATGCTTTGGGGGAGGGCGAGTCCCGCGCACAGAATTGTGGATGATGTAGTCCATGAGTCTTACGTAAATTGTAGCTTTCGAGGAAGATGTCGTGTAAAAGTGCTGCAATATGTTCTTTCCTACCCTTTTACAATAAGTTTAAAGGTTGGATAAAGGTATAATTTAATTAAAATAATTAACTTAAGGATTGAAATGGTAAATATTATCATATTATTAAATGGTAAATATTATTGACTATAATAATAATAATAATAATCCTTTATTTATAATCCCACGAATGGGAAATTCGTTCTCTGCATTTCACCCATACACACATGTGCAGCAGTGGGCTGCTATTGAAAGCTCCCACTGTGGCACAGTGGTACAGAGGCAGTGGTGGCCTAGTGGTTAGGGTGTTGGCCACATGATCGGAAGGTTGTGGGTTCGATCCCCTTGAGCAAGATACCGTCCCTGGGCAGCTTTCAATAGCTGCCCACTGCTGCACGGTGTTTGAGTGTGCATGGTCCACTGTTCGTTGTGGTTCACTGTCTGCTGTGACCTCGCAATGACAAGGGTTGTCACTTTCACTTCAAATGTAGTGTGAAAGTGACAACCCTTGTCATTGCGAGGTCACAGCAGACAGTGAACCACAACGAAATTGGACCACTGCATTTAACCCATGCAGCAGTGGGCAGCTATTGAAAGCGCCCGGGGAGCAGTGACAGGGACGGTACCTCAGGGCAACCTATTGGTGAGGGAATTGAACCCACAATCTTCCGATGCAAGGGCAACGCCCTGACCACTAACCTAACACCGCTGCCCGCATTTGGGGTAACACAGGCACAGCTATGATCCTAATAGGCCAATATATTTTTCTGTATTTTTTTTTTTGTTCGTTTGCATATTCTCTCTGTGTCTGTGTGGGTTTCCTCCGGGTTCTCTGGTTTCCTCCAACCATCCTGTGCGTCAGGTTTACTGGAGATGCTAAATTGTCCCTTAGGTGTTAGTGTGTCTGTGTGTCTGCCCTATGATGGACTAGTGACCTGTCCGGGGTGTGTCCCCGCCTTACACCCAGTGAGAGCTGAGATGGACTCCAACACTGTCCACAATCCTACTCAGGACAAGCCGCTCAGAAAATGAGAAATGAGAGTGAGTTTAAGCTGTCTCCATTACCACTTGACATAAAATTTCCTAAATAATTTTCTCTGAATTTGGAGGCTGAAATGTCCTCAATCTGGTTCCATCTGGGACAGCAGTGGCCTTGTTTTTAGGCACTTGGCCCCAGGATCGGAAGGTCGTGGGTTCGAATCCCAGACCAGTAGGTTGCCCTGAGGTATCCTTGAGCAAGGTACTGTCCCCATCACTGCCCCAAGGTGCTTTTAATAGCTGCCCCCTACTGCACAGTGTGTGTGGGTTAAAAACAGAGGAAGCATTTCGTTGTGGTTCACTGTGTGCTCCGTTTCACAATGACAAATAGTCACTTATTACTTATTACTTATTACTTATTACTCAGCTGTGATTAATGCCGTTTTTCAAGCAGTCCTGCAATTGCCATGAATTTCCAAGCTCAGGAATGACCTGGTCGATACGAGGGTTTCTTCATTATTATGGAGGACACTTTGAGACATTTTAGTTTTCACAATGCAGTTCCAAAATGTGGGTCCTGGAACACCTCCTAGTCCTACGACGCATCTCCAAGACGCCCTGAAACCAGTTCACACTTGTGTTTAGTGCTGCCCACTTATAATCAAACCATACAAAATGAATGTTAATGTCAGGTGTGAAGGAAGCCTTAGTGCTGCTTTCGTGAGTGTGCTTGTCTTAGTATGTTTAAAAAGCAGCTGAAAACATGATACAAGTTTATTAGTTTTATTTGTTTGTTTTTTATGTAATATGTATATATTGTCAGTCTTTTTTTATTTGTAAGATTTTTTTATTGTCATTGATTAAGGCATATGAATATAAATAAAATGAAAATGTGAAGCCATACAAATAAAAATGTGATTGATTTTAGTTTTTATATTCTGCCCAACTTCGATGGAGCATCCACACGTATTTTTTTTTTCTTTTTCACAAGGGCAGATGAACAAAGAAGCACATTCAGTATTATATACTTATTTAGCACTAACATTTAAAACATTAGAAAAGTAGTTTACAACAGAGTAAACAGAACGTGACTGCCAAAGAACTTTTTAAAAATAAGATAAACATCAATAAGATAAACTATATTCCAGATGAACTCATCGGACAGAAAACATCAGAGGAAACAGCCTGGGATTTGGAATAAACTTTATAGTATACAGAATTTTCCCAGAGAAACTGAAGTCCAGTGAGCTTTTGATGGAGGTCATTTTGCTCTCGCCAGGAATAAAGAGCACTCGGCTCCAAAAACAACAACTGTCTCAGCCAAGCAGGCCTCGGAGCAGGTGGATTACAGAGAAATCCTTGGATTTCTGGACATCTTTAGTAAAGCAAGCCTTTTATACCAAACTTCTATTTCATACAGGGGACATCCTGTCCATTCCACCTGACATGTCTTTAAATTGCATGAGGAAACCAGAGCACCCAGAGATCAACCAGAAAGGACTCAGAATCGAACCAAGAGTTAAACAGGTAAGACCACTCACCAAGTGCTTCTTCTGGTTTGTTACCTGTGTTGGGGCAGCGGTGACCTAGTGTTTAGGGACTTGGCCCAAGGGTCAGAAAGTCAAGGGTTTGAATCTCAGATCACCAGATTACCAGGGAGTACCTTTGAGCAAGGTACTGTTCCCATCACTGCTCACTGGTTATAGCTGGCCTTGCTGCATAGTGTGTGTGTGGGGGTGAGAGGTTGCATTTCGTTGTGTTTCACTGTGTGCTGTGCTGTTTCACAATGACAAAAATAGTCACATTCCCTTTATGTTACACTCTGTCTGACATCACTTACTGACACGGTCCTGATTAGGATCACAGGCAGTGCTGGAGCCTATCCCAGCTCTCACAGGGCGAAAGGCAGGAAGACGCCCTGGACAGGTCGCCGGTCCATCGCAGAGCAGGCATATAAAAGTAATCAATAGTCTCAGAAGATGTGCTGACAAGCTGAAAGGACTTTCTGACCCACTCCATCACACTGAATTAAATGGCAATGATGGTGCAACACTGTCTTTTGGCTGAACATAAAGGGAACTGGAGAACTCTTATCTCACGCTGAATGCCATGTCCTATAAGCCGTAAAAGTGGACAATAAAGAGCCATTAAAGACCCAATGAAGTAAAGTTCTTGGCTCTACTATTTTTTCTTTCTTTCATCCTGAAGCAATAATATAAAATATTTAAATGGAAAAGCTTTAGAGCCCTGCCAAAGACTTTTACATCCTTACTTGTCAAATTGCTTCAAGCCTAGTGTTTAGGGACTAGATCCCATGATCGGAAGGTCATGGGTTTGAGTCCTAGAAGACAAGATTACCATTAGGGTACCCTCGTGCAAGGTACTGCACTACACACTGCTCCCCGAGGGTTGTATATATGACTGCCCACTGCTGCACTGTGTGTGATTGGTTAAATACAGAGAATGTATTTAGTGATCAGGGGTGATCTGTTGTGCTATGGCGTGTTACAATCTTCCAGTACGATACATAAAAACGATGTACAAAAAGTCAATAGTGTAGTCTCGTTGGAGGATGTGTCACTTATTTTTGTTTAGAAAATAAACAAAGTCTGTGATTTGGCAAAGGTTATTCAAGCTTCTGCTTATGTGTAAAAGGACCTTTTCAGAAAATAGAGGAAAGTCTTGTCTATATTTTAAAATGTCAGCTTTAGGTCTTTAGTTTGGTTGTATTCTCAGGCTGGTCATGTGCTCCAGCTTCTTCATCACTTCTTTTCAATAGCAGCATGAAAGATTCCCAAATCCCTGTCGGTCTTTTTAAACATTTTACAAAGGAATTCCAAGTCAATTACTGTTTGCTATTATAAAGATTAAAGCGTTCCACCAAGAGCAACAAATCAAACCTCATATTTAATCCTACATGGAGGAATAAAAGGAAAATGAGCTCAACCGTCTTGTGAAATATGATGATGAATAAGTTACTTTTTTTTTTTTTTAACCAGTGATCTGACTGTAGGTGAACTCTCCAGAAAGACTGTAAATGCTTCATTTTGGCCTATCGAATTAATTTTCAACCCAGACTTCAGAGTCACATAGCCTCTCCTTTGCAGCACCAAAGAAATCCCTAAAACATCATAAGAAATGAGAACATTTCAGAATTTTAACATCATCTGATGTTTCGATATGAACCAATTTCAACAGCCATTCTCATCACTCATCATGCAGCAAGATGGCAGCTTTGAATGGCTTTCTGCAGGAATGAGGAAAGACAAAATTTGGCTTTGTCAAATCTGTGTCAGTTTAGGGGCAGGATACTCAGCTGCAGGATTTAAGCCTGGTTCCATCCTTCCTCCAGCACCATCTGAGCCTCAACCCCAAGTAGGTCCAGAAAGACTTACTATCATTAAGCAATGCATGCCCTGCATAAGAGTGTCTGATAAATGCTGTAAATGTTAACGTGTATGTAAGACCTACAGAGGTCTGTTCTGACTGAACGCTTTCCATTCGGACTCATTGTAAATGGCTAATGGGGAGACAAGACATGCATTTTGTGACATCACAAATAACTGTCATTTAAAAACGTGGCAGCTTAGATTGCACATGTCCACTGCAGGGTGGTACTTTTTGAAATCGTACCCATTTTTACACTGTATAGAATGATACGACTCTCTGTTTTAGTGCAGCTGTAGAACCTTTCATGTTTCCCGTAATTAAACTTTACACACAGCTTTAAAAAACATGAAACTCAAGTGTTTGGGATAAGCTGTCCTTTCCTAAACATCCCGATTCTGGCACTGAATTGTACGACACTGGATGACTGGAGTTTAAACGCATATGAAAATAATCAGGGGCAGTGGTGGCCTAGTGGTTAGGGCGTTGGCCGGAGGATCGGGGGTTCGAACCCCTTCCCAATAGGTTGCCCTGAGGTACCCTTGAGCAAGGTGCCGTCCCCGTCATGCTCCTCCTTGCGATGGGCTGGCGACCTGTCCAGGGTGTGTCGACCGTCCTTCACCCTTTGTGAGCTGGTTTGGACTTCCCTGCGACCTCACTTGGGACAAGCGGCAGAAAATGACTGACTGATTAATAATACATTTGACTCCAGAGGCACCCGTGACTCCGGGCGTGTCTGCTTGGTCATTAACAAGCACTGTATAAGTCAGGTTTGTTCCTGGCTCAGCAGTTGAGTTGAATTGAGTCCATGTGCTCATCCAGTAAGGTTAGATGAGATGACAAGAGTAGAGGTATTTGGTTTTTATTTATACTTTAAATCTATTTTCTATTTTCTTTTTTTATTCATATGCAAATGTTTAGCCATCCCCGGTTGAATGACATATTTTGTTGAATTGAATGGTACTAATGAGAGCAAACTTCAGTCTGATACATGTCACGCTGCAATATAAAATTACCATAACTTGCTGATGCGTGATCCTTGAAACCTCTGAGTTGTGCTTACACTCAACAGCCATGGGCTCATCTAAGCAGTCTTTAGTTTCAGACTGAGGGTCTGAAACTAAAGATATTAAAGCAGGAAAAGGCTAAAAACAATATCCCAACCCTTCCTGCTTGTATTTTGCATTGTCCAAAAATGTCATTAATTATTTCAAGTTAAAGAGAAAACTGAATAATGACCATGCAATCTGAAGAAAAGTGCTCATACACTGATCAGGTATGTGATATAAAACCCCTGAATCACTGCAACAGACATGCAGAAAAATCAGGCACTTGCAGGAATAGTGATACCCTGGCCAACAAACATCATTTACATGGAAAGGTCATCTGAGAGTAAACGTAACTGCGATCTCATAACAAAGATCAACATCTGAGGTTTGCAACACAACACTTACATTAACCAAAGGCATTTTGCACTCACGTTCTGTGGTCTGATAAACAGAAATCCAACTCTTTGGTTACAATCAAATTGGAAAAAAGAAGAAGCATTTCAATAAAAGAACTAACCGATAAGCATCAGGGTGGATCTGTTATGCTTTGCGGTTGTGCGATGGTCAGAAGCACAGGAAATGTCTTGGAGACATGCTAAAGTAAGGATTCCACTAATATCTTTTAATCCTGGAAGCCAATGTCCCACAATCAGTGAAGAAACTGAAGAAGAACAAGGGATTGCAAGAAAATATTTAACACGACACCAAAACATGCATTAGAATAAACTAATTGTAATGTAAAGTTAAGGTTTTAAAATGGCCTTTCATGGTAATTGAGTTCTAGCAGCCAAGAGCATGAAATGCCTTGTACATCATCAATGTCCTGATAAAGAATCCTGTCAGGAGGAAGGAAAACAATTTGAACTCTAAATAGAAGAATATGCGATAAGTCTTTTTTCCACATACTTTTGGAACGAAGAAGAAGATTGAGGATTGAGGAAGCATATACAGTATGTATATATGTTTATGCTTCACCAGTTTTCCATCATATTGTGACACCATGCTGTGATGTGCAAAGGTTGCTGTGATTTTCAGCATGAAGTATGTTGCAGAAGATCCTGTATGTCCTGTAAGTTGGGAAGTGGAGCTTTCATGGATAAAATTAGTTTGTCCAGTGCATCTCATAGTCACTTGATCGGATTAAGATCCAAAGGGTTCAGAAGCAACACCTTGAACTTTGACATATTTCTTAAAATGTTCCAGAAACCATTTTTTTCCCCCAGTGTGACAGGAAGTATTATTCATTTGAAAGAAGTCATTGCAACCTATTCCCCAGCATGCAAAGCACATGCGCCCATTCACGTATAATATGAAAGAAAATATGGTTCAACAGACTTGGCCACCACCTTTCATTACTCCATGGTTCACTTCTGACTCTTTAAACCCTTCTTTTACATCCCTCTACATTACATGAACTCTATTCTCTGTTCCTATCCTGAGAAAATGTAAAAATTCTTTGATTCTTTTGCTTGTCTGGCTGTCTGGTAATAATGAGTCATTTGGGATAACATTTAGTGTAACATCCATGGTCCAATTTTCCCATCTTTTCTGCAGCCATCTTCAGTTCTTGTTTTTGTTTCTGAATATGTCTCCTTTGGGAGACCGACTTGGCTGGATATCTTTTTAACTTTGCTTCTGTTGAAGTTAAGCAGCTGGTCAAAGTGCCAAAACTGCCTGGACAAGAATGAAGTTGTCTTGTTTAAAAGAAGGGATGCATGCATGAAAAGAATATATTAAGTGATTGACTCTGCAGTGAAGTTATTAAGTATAAAATATATACCGCTTAATTATCTCTAAACATAATGTCACAACGCAAATAACAGCGAGCAAGCCTCCTCCAAAGGCTGGCAGAAAAGTAGGGGTGACCCACATGATGAAAATAGATCAGGAAGCTCCAGGAAACATTCACTATAAATATGTCACTGAGACCCAAAAAAGAGCCAGTGGACGCAGGTCCATTATGCAGGTTTTAGTTTAGTGTATCAGCTACGCTGCCAGACAAACACGTTTAAAGTGAACAGTCCTTCAAATCTCAAAAACTCAAACCCCACCCAGCTCTTTGTTAAGGTGCAAGCGTTCAAAAGTTGACGGTTGAGGTAAGGATCACCATCTCCCCTTCTCCTCCTCCTGACATGCTGCTCCAAACCATCAATGTCATCACTTTCTCCACGCTCACTGGTCACTGTTTAACCAGTATGTTTTCCTTTTATTATAATTTTCTCATTTTTTTAGGCTGGGACCAAAATGTTCATACAGAACTGAAATCTTTTCGCATTTGGGACAGTATTCATTCTATTTTAACTGCAGACGCATTTGCATTTTTAGACCTGCACCTGTGTTTGTTTTAGAAATGCAAATGATCAGGCAGTTCCACCATTTTTTCCTCCACATTGAATGAACCCATCATTTAGTCAAGTCACTTTTGACACCAGAGTGGACATAAAGCAGAATGTTGCTCAAAGACAGGACTGTATGAGAAGGAGAGAAACGAATGAAACTCCGGAAGAGCAGTACAGTGTGTCGTTCAGAAATCAATACAGGATCAAAGAGAAAATGAAAGCATCAGAAGGTATCTTCCTTTGATCTGAAGAGAATGAGACTTCAATGATACAAAACTCCAACTATAAAAGCCTGGCAGATCAAAGCCTTGAGAGCATGACTTTTTTCTTTATCTGATTAAAACATACATTGATAACTGAAATAATTGTATTTGCAAAACTAGAATATTCAGTAGTTTTGCGTCGTTTCAGTGATTTGTTTCTTGGATATGAAGTGATAAAGATGGGCGAACATGATTTCAGTGTTTTGCCAGATTTTGCAGTGGTGTGATTTTTGTGTGTGTGTGTGTGTTTTTTACGCCTTCCACTGCCGTTAGCGCCTCTATCTGTCCTGGTTACTGCTGATGGGAACGATCTATTTTTTTAAGGCTCAGCGAATTGTTGACTCTGTTATGCTGAATGCCTGTTGTGTGTAAGTTTCGATTTACATTTTTTTGCCTGCACTCCTCTTACGTTCCTGTCTAAGGCATTGTGATTTTAAAGATTGTGAGGAAATGCAGAAGCTACTTGATTTTGGTGCTTTTACAGCTGTATGCAAATGTTTCAACAGCCTCAGTCAAACGACATAGTGTTGATATATAGGTGAAATTAAGTAAACATCCTGAACACAGAGCAAACATAACAAGGCCCCTTTCTGCAAACCTTCGTGCACAACTTATGCTTATTAGAATAAAAAATTCACCAGCGCTTTTCCACAGGCTACAGCTGATGCTCTATTACTATGATGGCTGTGCATCTCATAAAACACAAAACAACAACTACAGCTATAATCCAGACTAGATTAAATATGGATTGCATAAGGAAGTGCACAAACAATCCAAATGTGGCTTTGCTCTTTCAAATGATGTGCTTAAGCCCTCAAAACTGTAGAGGCATCTCAGCACAAGCACCCTTCTGTTGAAAACATGACTGACGGCGTCTGCGAAAGTGTACGACTGCTTCCGTAACGAGGAAGCAACCTTTGATCTCTATGAATGAAAAGGCATTAAGGCCTGAATATTTTAAGTATTTGCATAAAAAGCATTCTTTTTTGGTTTTCCCATGGGAGGCGATTTAGTTGTTAACAGGTGGGCTTTGAGTCTGAGAGCCTTTGCCTGGAAGAAACTTGGTTTACACAGTAAAACACTGATGTTTTTGGGACCCTGTTAATGGAAGTCTTTAATATACATGCTATAGAAGGTATTTAGAGCATCTTTTATGCGTGCATGCACTGTATGTATGCAAATGCATCTTGTATGCATCCATCTGCCATCCTACTACATGAAGGTTATATAAACACCCAGCTCTTCTGTCATCAGCATGATGAATGAGGCCATTGATGCCAGTCAGATGTACAATAATAGCACCAAAACAAGCCGCTGTTCAGAAGATACAAAACACTGGCCTCACTTTTGAAACAGAGTTCCTGTTTGGCTTTATAATGAGTGTGTGTGTCTGACTTCTCTGTTACAGAGCCACAGATGGGAAGTAGTTATGCCTAAACATTTACATGTACTTAAATGTAGTATATTCGTACTAGATTTGTTCAATGGCATGTCTGTGAGGGAAAAATCCACTTTTAATCATTTCTATTCAAGCTGATTAAAGTGAGTTTTAGTTTTATTATGTGGAGTAATTGTACTTTATTTCAGAGGTTTTGTATTTTACTCAAATGATGACGTTGAACACATGTCCATATTCTCAGTTACTTTTCCTAAACTCTCAAAATCCTTGTAACTTGTTTTTCAAAGCAAATGTCAAATATAAAGTGAAAGTGACTACTGGTCATTGTGAAACTGCACAGCACACAGTGAACCACAGAACAAAATGCCTTCTCTGTATTTAACCCATGGTCAGCCATATTGAGTGCCCAGGGAGCAGTGGTGGGGATGATACCTTGCTTAAGGGTACCTCAGGGCAACTTACTGATCTGGGATTAGAACCCACAACTTTCTAGTCTAATTCTTTCTCAGTCCCTAAACACTAGGCCACTGCTGCCTGCTTTCTCTCCAGTCTGTGGAGTTCCAGAGTATAAACTATGAAAGTGTGCAAACTGACATCAATGCCAACTAACCGTTTCAGTGGAACATCGGATTAGCCTTAGTGTGTGTATTGTTTTGAGGTTTGACATTGTTGTAGCAGTCCCTCCTCCTCCCTGCTCTTCATGCCTGGTGCAAAAGCAAGTAAGGGGAGGGCCCATGACACACACCGCATTTCCAGGGAAGTCTCAGAGAAGTGAACAACTGCTCTTCAAGACCAGACCCGCTGAGCGGGATCTGAGGGCTGATCTCAGCGTCTCTGTGTGTGAGGTTGTGAAGGAGCTGCTGCTGGACGTGAAGCCACCTCAGGATGAAGGAAGTGCACCCATTTCAGACAACCAACCCTTCAGAGAAGAAACTGACCACCTGGTTTTGATGCAGTGGACATCCTGACAGGTGGCTGTCAGGCACGGCTTTGTGTGGCAAGAGAAAGATGACTGTGATCAGGATGACAGGTGAGTGAGCTGGAAAACACATGGGTGTTCCGGATTAGATTCATGAATGCCAGTCTGATAAACAGAAATCTATCTATCTATCTATCTATCTATCTATCTATCTATCTATCTATCTGTGTCTGTCTATCTCTCTGTCTATCTATCTATCTGTCTATTAACCTCTGTCTGTCTTTCATGCTGTCTTTTGACTTGTTTGTCTATCTATCTATCTATCTGTCTATCTGTGTCTGTCTGTCTATCTATCTATCTGTCTATCAACCTCTGTCTTTCATGCTGTTTTTTGACTTGTTTGTCTATCTGTCTATCTGTCTATCTATCTATCTATCTATCTATCTATGTATCAACCTGTCTGTCTGTCTTTCATGCTGTCTTTTGACTTGCTTTTTTATCTATCTATCTATCTATCTATCTATCTATCTATCTATCTATCTATCTAGTTTTCACTTTGCCTGTATGTAATTATTTGAATGGAAGTTGTTTGTAGGGCTGAGCAGTGGCTGTGTATTTCCATACTCTTTGCATTGGAAGTTAAAACTGATCTCAGACCTGCTGTGTGAGGTTAGGAGCCCAACCGACACTTTCACTGCCAGTGGAGCACAAGGCCCTTCACCTCCAAAACACAGTCAAACACAGTTCCTCATTCCAGCTCTTCAGTCCACCTTCAACTGCTGCAGTCATCATCAAGACATTATGATGTTAGGCAACCTTGGACTAATTCACTTTTCAACCTTAAATGATTACAAAAGAGTTTTGAAGCCTAAGTCAATTTCTTGTTCAAATTTTCATTACACCTTATAATGGTTACTTGCTGCAGTTTTCCGTTCCACCTTAAATGGTGCAGCAGTTGTGTGGGATCCCCAGGTAAACCTCGAAGCTGAAGTGCCTTATTAGAATTCTCTGATGTGCAGTACAGATGTGCAGAGGGGGCAGTGGTGGTCTAGGGTTTAAGGACTAGGCCTGACCAGTAGGTTGCCCAAATGCCAGACCAGTAAGTTGCTCCGTGCAACCCTTGAGCAAGGTTCTCCCTGCTGCACTGTGTGTGTGAGTAAAAAGCAGAGGATGAATGTGGTTCACCGTGTGCTGTGCTGTGTTTCATGATGACAAAATAGTCACTTTCACTTTTCAGTACAGCTGTGTGTTAAAGTAGAGCCGCAGTCATCCGAGGATGAAAGGAAGGAGTAAATAAATTGACCATAAAGAACAATATTAAACTGAAAAGCTGAGGCTGAAACAGGCAACTTAAATGCAGTTTTTCTTGCAGCAAAATCTTTGTTAAAATGCAAATCAATTTGAAAAGAATCAATAAAAGTTTTACTCACAAACAAGTCAAAACCAGAAATGTCTTTTTTTACATCTGTATTAGAAACGTTTGAACGCATGTCTGCTTATTGATGAACAAAAGGCTTATATCTATGATCGAAGTTTGTTAACTGAACCACATATCTGAATAGTTTTGGTTAATTCCCATAAATTCCCATTAATAATGGTAAGTTGGAACCACCAACTCTGCATCAAACCAGTTAGTTATTCAAACAGGACTTAGTGGAGTTAGTGCTGTCCCCTCACAGCGAGAAGGTTCTGGGTTTTATCCCCAGCCGGGGCAGCCTGGGTCTTTCCTCTATGGGGTGTGTTTAATCTCCACAAGTCTGCAGGGGTTTCCTCTCACAGTCCAAACACCTGCACGTCAGGTGGACTGGAGATACCTCCGGACAGGGCTGTCAGTAGCTGTTCTCAGTTCAGGGTCCTCATTTTTTGAAGAATGTGTCTGCATGTGTCCTCCTGTGACCGTGAAGGACGAAGTGAGCCTCCGTTAGATGGTCTGGTTTCTTATTTGATTCTAAACCTGCTTCACGAACAAACGCTCCGTCACTTATCAAAACACAGCTACAGCTAGTTCCACGTCTTGAGTCGCACTTAATTTCTTCATATTTTGCTTCCAAAAAGGGGAAGGAATAGTTCTCCAGGCCTCATGAAGGAAGAAAGTTTTTGACTCTTCTGTCTATCAGTTACAAATATGAAAACTGCAGATGTTTTTAAATATTTTCCCACCAATTCAGTTGATAAAAGCATTCGTGGGATAGGGAGGGAATGGCAAGCTGCACTTCTCGGTTTATTGGAAGGATGCTGAGGATGGATCTGCAGGCAAGATCAAGGAGGTTTATGGATGTTCTGAAGCAAAATATGAAGAAATGAGAAGTGGCTGCAGACTTCTACAGTGCTGTAGTTTGTGGTTAACAGCTGGGACATTTGCTGCAGCTCTCAGCGCCGATGACAGGAGCGATGTAGTAGTGACGGAAATAGAAAGTCCTCTATAAACAAGACAAAAACTCTCAGCTGAGACACAACTACTGTGTGCTGTGAGATTCTTCTTGATATAGTGACGGTTTCTGTAACTCTGATGAAAAGCAGCTGCTGACACTAAAACACTCCTAATACCCATTTTTAGCTTGTTTTCCGTATTCTGCAGACGTCCATCTAAAAGCAATTGAGCACTTAAGGGTGTGTTATTGTGAGTAACATCCCGGTTGGGATCTTCAACTGAATCATCTGAAGCTTTTGTGAAACACTTTTGTCCAGATGTTTCTCTACAAAAAGCTCACATTTAGCCTTTACTTATTAGATCGCTGTGTTTTTCAGTTTCACAGCTTTTTATGAACCTTATATCCAAAAAAAAAGGCTTATTGTGACCCTGTGTTTGAAAGCTGCCTATCCGAGGCAGGAACCGTCACGTCCCGAATAGGACAGTGATTCATTTGCAGGTACTGCCATCTGAGTCATGGCAATCGAGAGCCCTCAGTTTCGGATGCAGCCATTGCTTACAATAAATCTTTTTTTTTTTTTTTTTTTTTTAATGTCTTATGACTCATCTACTTTTAGTCACTCTCTAGTTAATCACTTTCATATATTTGCAAGACTGTTAAACCGCTCAGCAATTAATTCTGTTTGCTTTTCCTTTCAGCTCTTCTGTATACCTCCATGACTTCATCGGCGAATATTCCGGGCCCCTTTTCCACTTCTCTGCCCAGCAACTCATGTGATAACTGCAGTAATTTCAAAGCCATGGCCTACACCGTCACATACAGCATAGTGTTTCCTATTGGATTGCTCAGCAACATGGTTGCTCTGTACGTGTTCCTGTGGCACACCCCCAAGAAGTCGGCCAACACTGTGTTCATGACTAACCTCGCCATAAGTGACATTTGTTTCACCTTAACGTTGCCCTTCCGCCTGGTCTACTACTTTAAAGAATGTGATTGGCATTTTCCCGACTGGTTCTGCCGCTGGTGTGTGTACTCCTTTTATGTGAACCTCTACACCAGTGTCCTTTTCCTCATGGGTCTAAGTGTACTGCGCTATCTGGCTGTGGTGCACCCAATGCGTAACAAGACCCTCGTCACAGTTCGCCGGGCCAATCTGGCCTGCTTTGGCATATGGGTGTTTGTAGCAGCCATGACCATCCCTTTTCTCATGAAGGGAACCTTCCAAGATTACGGGAAGACGCGCTGCTTTGACCCTGGAGAATCGAAACATTGGAAACGGATACTCAAACTCAACTATTTGGCGCTGGTCCTGGGCTTCATAATTCCTTTCATCACCATTCTGGTCTGCTATGGATGCATACTCTACAAGCTGTTTGCAGGACAGAAAATTCGGAAACAAAAGTGGCAACGCATGCGCTCAGTCTACCTGATCGCTGTGATCCTGACCACCTTCCTGCTGTGCTTCCTGCCGTACCACATTGTGCGCACGATCCACCTGCACAAAATTATGTCGGAAGGAACCTGTAAACTAGAGCAGCATCATGTGAGGGTTCCAGTCCTGACCCTGTGCGTGGCTGCCTCCAACAGCTGCCTGAACCCACTAATGTACTACTTTGCTGGGGAGAGCTTCCGTATGGCCATCCGCAGGGCCTCACGCCGGGGAACACTCACCTCTGAGAACAGTTTCCGCTTTTCGTTCCACGGGAGGAACCGATCAAGCAGGCATGCCAGGTCCCAGATGTTCAGCACAGAGGAAAAGTCGGATGCTAATGAGAAAGTGACCATTAATGGAAGGCACAAATCTTCTCATGATCACCCAGCCAAAAGCTGCGACAGTCTGACTGTGGTTCCTTTGCAGGGTGAATAAAGGCACTGAGGACAACAGGCTTTAAAGAGTAAGCGGACTGATTTACTGAGGGTACAATCCTGAATGATATTGCACATAAATATTCACTTACTTTCACAAGCCTGCTTGACTGAATGTGATACTTGAAGAAAATTAGACCTAAAAGGCCTGTAAAATGGAGGATTTAATATAAAGTCATAAGGAGTGGTTTTGAATACAGGACGGCCAATCATAAGAGGGCTAGTTTGCATAAACACAGAAACAACAGCCTGTAAAAGCAGTTTTATGCAGCACCGCTGCAGGTTTTTATTCCAGCCAAGCAAACTGAATAAACAGGTGGTGTCAGGTGAGCAGCTGATTGTTTGCAAAGAAAACCTTTGCAGAAAAAAATTGGTCTGGTGAGGTAAACAGAGGTTGTGAAATAGGCATGGAAAATTCGGAAGGATAAAAACCGGCCACGGACACGGCCCCTGAGATGGATCCTGAGATGTGAATGACACTTAACTCCCAGAACTGTAATAAAGACGGTTGGTCTCCATAGCAGTGACATAAAACATAAACAGTTTTCTTCTTGCCTGAAGGAATTTTCAAGGAATGATCTGTGAATAATTTCTAGTGTTTCCAGTTTAACATCCATTGATCGTCGCTGCTGGAAACAAATCCTGGATCTCCTTCTTCCTCATTATTTATTCAAGATTATAACATAACTGGGTAAAAGCCTTTGCCTTAACATTTGATCAATCTGATGATTAAAGGACCAGTAAAATGATCCAAAACCTGTTCACATGAACTCACATTTACATAAGAATGCAAAAACACCAGTTTTGTTAGAAAACATGTGCCGAGGCAACAATGGCGGACGTTAGTTTGGTCGGTCTCTTGTTCTAAACCATCTCCGGCTGTAATAACCACCACTGATTTACTCACGATCTGTTTAAGGGTTTCATGGTCGTACATATTTCTGTGTTTTACTGGATGTTAAGTCATGTTTGTCTGTTACTGAGAGTGAGTCAGCATACTCAAAAATCTGGTCTGTATTTATTTATTTCATGTTTATCTTGTATCATATTATCTCTTTATGAATAGAAGTTCTACGAGTCTGGGAAGCCTGTTGAGCTGTTGGTGTACCTGAGAAAAAAAACATCTTCCCCAGTAACTCCTGACAGGTTGCACCTGTTTTAGGGTCTGTGTACCAGCTGGATTTGCCTGGAAGGATTTAGAGAAGTCTGCAATTGAACACAACACTAAATCTAAAGCGAGCTGAAATTAACAGCAGATCAAAAGAAAATTCTTAAGGATCATTTCCTTCGATCAATAAAGTTTCCCTGTATACCAACCAAGTGACAGCTTCTGTCGTGGAGAACTGAAGTGTGAGATTAAGTCCTAAACATTTTCTAAGTCAGAAATCAAACAAAGTCAAAGAAATGCGGCAAAACCACTTTGATGGCGGGTTTCAGCGTTGGTGGTCCATTGGAAGCTCCAAATTGCTCATCCCACCCTTGGACCTAAATACAGTTCATACAGTTGACTCCTCCTTGGACATTCACATTATTCCAGCCAACTGATTATTTTCCACCAATATTTCCTCTCATAGCCAAGGTTGATCTTTTGTTTCCTTGCCCTCAATGAACTAAAGGCCGGAAATTGTTACCCTACTGTTGCCATCGTTGCAAGCATCTGCTTCAGTTCCCGCCATTATTGCAATCATGGCTGTGTCTGAATTGATAAAATCAGATTACAGTTTAAGTTATGGTTTTTTAATTAGGTTGGTATAATTAGGTTGGTATGGTCTGGAGACATGCTAACTAAATTAGTGCAACTGCTCATGGTATGCCTGATCATTATCTGTTAGGTTCAGATCTCGGTTAACGGACCTACTGGGAACTCCGTGGTCTAAGACATTGCAGCTCATGAATGGGGATACATATGAGAGGGGCACTTTCTACTATACTTCCCAGAGTGCTTTTCCCTGAAATGGTCATAAACTGGTGTACAACGCTCACGTCTTTGGCAATCACTCTAATTAAAGATTAAAAGCTTTTAAATGAAATGTGAGTCCAGTGGTTGGTCATTGTGGTGAAAGGCCATCTCAATAGAAAACAGACGCAATACCTCCAAACGTAATACCTACACAGGGCGCCAGATTACGAGAACCCTTCAGAAGTTTAGAAAACCATCTCCATGTGTGTAGACAATGTCCAGGTTATGTTAATCTGCTCTTGAAATAAGAAAATGCTCCAGTATGTTTATTTTTCCCATTCAAAGTTTCAACACCGGCAGGATCTGTAGGTCATACATTTCAAATCTTCCTGGAATTCAGCGTGAATGAACCTGGACTCTGTATAAGCAGCACATATTGCAGGCATGTCAGTGCACGTTTTATTGATTCAGAGATAAGTATGCATTCTCTACATATGTTAAACTCTGCTTATACTGCACATTTTAGTGCACAATTTCTACTTATTAGCACTTAAAATTGGGAAGAGTGTGTTCTTTGAGTGTGTAAATATTTTCGTTGAAATAAAAAGTTCAAACTAATTTGACTGTGGCGCCCAAAGTTTTGCATAGAGCTTTGGACCAGGGCTGTAGCAATGCGTAGTTTTTTCTTTTTGCCTTATGATGTATTTCCCATACATAGTTTCAGGTTTAATTTGGCCTTTATTCTGAGATCAAGATTAAGTATGACAGGCTGACAATCTCTGAAAATGTGAAAGGATTAAACTTAATCCACACTTAATTCAACAGGCTGGTTTTAAATTAGCACAACTTCTCCAACAACATTTTCTGAACACCTGTAGCTTTGTCCTCTAGAAAAATAATTCCAGCTAGAGCCCGAGTGGATCTGACACATCACCTCACCCCGAGAGGAAGCGCCCGAAATGCCTAGTTTTGATTACTAATCGTTTTGAGATGCCATTGGAGAAATGCTCAGAAAAGTTAAACATCTAGTTTCTTCTTCATCTTTCGGCCACTCCCATTTAGGGGTCACCAAAGTGGATCATCCGTCTCCATTTCTTCTGGTCCTCTGCATCTTCCTCTTTCAAACCGATCACCTACATGTCCTCTCTCACCACGTCCATAAACCTCCTCTTTGGTCTTCCTCTTCTCCTTTCCTGGCAGCTCCATCTTCATCCTCCTCCCAATATAATCCTTGTCTCTCCTCTGGACATGTCCAAACCAACGCAACCTTGCTTCTCTAACGGTCTCCAAACCGTCCAACCTGAGCTGTCCCTCTAATAGACTCATTTCTAATCCTGTCCATCCTCGTCATACCCAACAAAAATCTCAGCATCTTTGACTCTGACACCTCCAGCTCCGCCTCCTGTCTTTTCATCAGTGCCATCGTCTCCAACCCGTATAACATAGTTGGTCTCACTACTGTCCTGTGAACCTTCCCTTTTACTCTTGCTGGTACCTGTCTGTCAAATCACTCTAGTCACTGTTCTCCACCCATTCCAACCTGTCGGAACTCTCTTCTTCACTCGCCGTTACCATCACCATTATCAAGATTTAGTTTATTGAAACTAATTTCCAAACTAATTTTTACAGATTCTTTATTCACCTAAGCTAAGAATTATCTGTGAAATGGAAGTGAAAGTGACTATCATTGTGAAGACACCGCAGCAGATAGTGAACCACAAAGAAATGCATCTCTACAAAAGTTTGCAGACACTTGCCCGTTTCATTGTCTGAAATCAGAGCTCTTAACAGAAAGTTGTGCGATTTAAAGCAAAGGGTGTCGTCTGATCTTGAGGAGACCGAGATCATCCTCCAGCCAAGCGGTGTTGGGACGGTGCTCTACTTAAGGGCACCTCAGGGTAACATATTGGTCTGTGACTCAATCCCACAACTTTCTGATCTTGGGTCCAAGTCCATAAACAACAGGAATGAAGCAAGTTTACTGGTAAGGGTGTAAAAGCCACTGCCAGAGCTCTGGAGCTTTTCCTTTGAATTTTTATAACATTTCATCAGGAGACTCGTTCACCGCGATCACTAATTGTCTACCTTAATAATGTCTATCAGGACACCAGGTGCTATCCGCACGAAAATATTGAGATTTTTCTACTTAAATGAGCGGAGCTATTTTATCGGTCACCTTTGAATATAAATTGTTTGAAATAACATTTTATTTTACGACAAGTGTTTACAAGAAAATATACTACGTCATAGATCAGTCTTATTTTTCATTCAGCAAGAAAATGCCAATCATCAAAGTCAATCTGCACTGCAAAGTTAATTCTTTTAAAATATTGAGAACAGCAGTGGTTTAGTGTTTTGGGACTAGGCCTGAGGATCCAGTGGGCTGCCCAGAGGTACCCTTAAGCAAGGTACCGGGGACATCACTGCTCCCTGGGTGCTTTAAATAGCTGCTGGTTTAAATAGCTGGTATTTGGGTGAAAAGCAGAGGATGCGTTTTGCTGTATCGCACTGTGCGCTATTTGAGTGTTTCACTTCAAGAATGAAGAAAATCTAGAGCATAACTTAAATGTTATTGTAAATTGATCCATTTAGCTGGTTTTGGTTTTTAACTGCTTAATGGAATTCTTTCCAAGTTCAACGGCTGGACGGACCACTGCGATCTTAAACACGATCCAAAGAACAAACGCGTGGACACCGAACAGAAAGAACAGAGGGTCATGCAGAACCTCCAAGAACTTCCATGAAAAGCAGGAAATACACTCATTTCTGCACAGTGGCCTTTTTAGAGGGAAAGTGGAAAAGGAGCAAGTTGTTGAGCACCAGCACTTTGAAGAATGTTATTTTCAGCCAACATTAGGAAGCAGTTTGTATTTATAGCCATTTTGCTCGCACTGGTCTTCGGAAGCACCTGTTTCCCCAGATCTCTGCGGACGCAAGGACCTCGTCTCCTGCAACTCTGGGAATTCCATGGTAGGACGTTTACTGGTTTAACTTCCCTCGGCTGGTGCCAATTTGGACATGGAAGGTCGTTTGTGCTTCCTGGGGCTCTACCAAAACATCCAAACAGAGAGACATCTCAAACTTCTTTTATTACATCTTAAATAACAGTACATTTTAATATAGGATCTATCTTGCATCCAGCTTTCTGTGGTACACCGACAGACTGAAATTAAATAAAAAAAAATAAAATAAAAAAAAAAATAAAAAAAGGTGAGAAGGAGTGCCGAGCTCTACGGTTATTAAAGATGAGAAAAATAAAGGGGGGAATCCATTTTAATTGAACTGCAATTAATCTTTACTGGTGGCAGCACACACAAATACATCACAATTATTGTACATTATCGCAGAGAGAGGAAGAGAAAAAAAAAAAGGTCACAACTATTAAAGAAAGTGCATCTGTTTACAGGAGGGGAGAAGGAGGGGTGGGCAGAACAATCTGCCACTTCAGATGCCATTTTCTAGACGTTTTAATCCAAGGAAGTCAGAACGGAGTTTGTTTGGACGAATACCTCGGTTTCATTTGAAGCTTGGCAAAAAAAAGAAAAAAAAAAAAAAAAAAAAAAAGAACAGATGCCGTGATAATTTGTCTATTCGTTCGTTACAGGAGCTCGTGATGTCAAGGGGCAGGAGGTCTGCAGTCCTTTCTCGTTCAGCGTCTCACTTGGGTGCATAGCGTTGCCAGAAAAAGTAAACGATGTATACACAGCGTGGCAAAAACGACTGGAATTAAGCTTCAACCGTTAAAGGAGTTTCGTTTACCAATTTCACCATCCTAGCAGAAACCAGTGGGACTTTCAAAAGAAAGGAAAGGAAAAAAGAAAAAGGAACTAAAAGGAGCACCTGCTTAAGCATTTCTACAGCATGCGACTATGTTACTTCATGGCAGATGAAATAAAAATGCTAAAAGTTTTAAGAATCATTATTTTCAGACATTGATTTGTACAACATTTCATTCACAGATTATTTAACTGGATTTCCAAGCACAAACAGGGATCTCTTGTCTGAAACTGGGAGTTATTTCTTAAAAAACAAAACATCTTTCTGTCCCGCACACCGTTTTAGTCCAACCTCATAAAACCGTCCCGGAATTGAATAGTCATAAAAGCCAAATACAAAAGTAAGACCAGAAGAAAAGCTTTGAGGTTAGTTTAAAATAAATGTTAACCTATGAAAGAAGATTGGTTTGAAAATTGTCTTTTTCTTTTCTCGGTTAAAATTAGCATTCGATGTGATTAACAGCATGTGCTTGGTTAGTTAACGCGTAAAACATTAGTCAAGTTTCTTATTGTGCAAACAAAGCTGTGACAAGACCGGAAAGAAAAAATTAGCTAGGATATAATGCTGCATTCGCGTGCAAGTCGGATACTCGTATTTACAAGCGGCCATTTTCAGAGAAATGACGCGAGTACCTCAGACTCAAATGGTAAAATATTTCAAAGATATGGCGTTTTTTTTTTTTAATGGTGTTTTCTCTTTAATGACAAAGAAACCGTGTTCACATCAAAGTTTAACTAATGCACAGATGATTACATTTTTAGAAAACTAAGGCTGTTCTTATTACCCAGGAAGCGCTGACGGCGCAGCGAGGTGAACAGTTTAGAGTTGAAAGCTGCCTGGGCGCCATTCTGTCACCCAGACAAGAATCAGGATTTCACAAGTGAGCGTTTCCTCGTCGCGTTGCGGCGGACGTCGCGCTCATGAAGACTACTTACACACGTTCGCACACTCACTCACTCTCTAGAGGAACCTAGTGCACCATTTACAAAAAAAAAAACAAAAAACTAAACAAAACAACAAAAAAAAAAAAAAAAAAAAAAAAAAATGATGGCATCTTCAGAAAAAGCTGCTCTTCCTTCCTGGTCTAATTTTCTTTCATATCAGCCTTTTATCTTATTGTCTCCGATGTCCTCGCACAATTTTACAGGATTAAGATTTTTCCAAAACTTGAAAATATCTAAACAGAAACAAAAAAAAATAAGAAAAAGAGAAGAATAACAATCAGTTTGATAAAAGAACTCTTAAAAAGAAACAAAAAAAAATGAGTTAAATAATTTGTACAATTACACTCCAACATTTGCTTTCTAGACACATGATACATAAGCGTGGGATGATAGTGTTTGTTTTCTCTTACAGGGTGACACAGAATGGTCCGAAAGGGAATGCACAAAGTTATTCATTTGATACCACAGGAATTCTTCTTTTTTTTTTTTGTTTTTTGTTTTTTTTTTTTTTTTAAGTGGGTGATAAAACAAATTGTGCTCTTCTTTGTGTAGGAAAGGCATTGTTTTCCCTTAGAAGTTTTTTTCTTTTCGTGGTGGTGTCGGAGTCAGTTTTAAGGTGTTCTGCTGACGATGTCGTGAAATTTAACATTCTAAAGTTGGAATGGTCTTCCAGTCAACTTTGGAGTTCAAATGACATCTAAAAGAAACAGAAGAGCAATTCGTCAGCTTTTCAATAATATCCAAGATCTCACGTAATAATTAAAAAAATAATTACCACTTACGGCACAAAGCATTATAATTTTAAAACAGAATTTCCCTGCTTGTCTTATTACTCCACATTCTGAAGAAACTGGGTGGTGGCTGAGCATAAAAAAACCTATAATTAAATTTACAGAAACTTGAAAACGTTTTTGCTAAATACATTAAAAGTACCTTTCCCTCAGGCTATGAGGTTAAAGGGTGTTAGCGTGAGTGAACACTACTCCACACCCTGGTCTACTACCTACTTGTCTGCTTTCACTTGTACAACGTTTTCAGTGAAAGTAGGCAGGGTTCTGTGGAAGCTGCGTGGTATCACTCATAATACCAGTGAATGGAAAAAAAAAAAAGTTCTCTCTTTTACACTGGATCTGGTTGATGTGAAGAGTCTGAAAACTCCTCTGGCTAGCTAATTTAAGATTTTTAAAAAGGCACTTGTGACACAGCATGTCACCCCAGTTGACTTGAGGATGTCCAACATGCCTGTCTGAGCACAAGAACAAGTTAAACAAAGTCATCCTTTCATCCGCCTCTCCAAGCTGCTTCACCGTGCTATGAGTAAAGGCAAGAGATGCGTCTTACTGTGTCGGACATGTTGTGTTGAAAGCACCTTCAGAGTTCAGTTCCAGATCTTGAGGAAGCTGTCCCAGGACCCTGTAGCCACAGCCATGCCATCATCAGTCACACCCAGACAGCTCACGCGGTTGTCATGACCGGCCAACACACCTAAAGAGCAACACGAGCATTGCGAATGTGTTACAATCAGGAGGATATACACGAGTACATGATGGTTCTTTATTTTACAGTTCTCAGGAGGGTCCTAATTCTCATTGGTTGATTAAACGTTTACGGGTATGGAGATAAAAGCAATGTGCACATTTGTGTGTGTGTGTGTGTGTGTGTGTTTGTACGAACAGGGACTTCAGTGTGGAAAAACCAGTTGGATACTTTTGAATAAATATTCATAAATGGCAAAACAAATTACCATAACCACGAGAGGATTACATTACTGAAAAGCTGTGTGCTGTGTAAGGGTATGCAAACTAGCAGGTAGAATTACTTAAGGGTTTCTTTTGTTTGTTTTTTTAAAGCACAAACGTGGTAGAAGTGCTGGCGTCTTACCTGCGCGGTCAGCCTTCAGGCTGTCCCACACGTTGCAGTTGAAGTCGTCGTAACCAGCCAGCAAAAGGCGGCCACTCTTGGAGAAGGCCACGGAGGTGATGCCGCAGATGATGTTGTCGTGAGAGTACACCATCAGCTCCTGGTCAGCACGCAGATCGAACAGGCGGCAAGTGGCATCATCTGAGCCGGTGGCGAACGCATTGCCATTAGGGAAGAACTGAGGAAAAACAGCAGAGTTAATCACATTCAAAAACACACAGCATCAAAAACCCAAGTACTTCTCAAAAGCACCTTAGAGGAATTAAACACACGTGAATGTTTCAGGGCTGCACTGTGAAATGTTTGAGGACACCTAATGCTACCAAAAAAAAAAAAAAAAAAAAAAGTTGCTTTCACAGGGTTCCCAATTTGATTCAGGTGACTGAATTGAGTTCTGCACAGACAAGCTTGTTTCTAATGTTTAAAACGCCCATTTAAACAATGCAAAAGCTTAACCTGTTCTTCTCAAACCAGCCTGTGAGAAAACAGAGCATTCATTTAATATCTAAAAATCCTCATGTTCTTCATTCCTAGAAGTCTTACATAAGAAAAGCAAAAGTTCACCCTTCTTGCAGAGCACAATGTTTAAAAGGATCTTTTTTCATTATAAACATGACTTCTTGGCGTGGCAACACTTTTATAAAAAGCAATCATATCTGGGAGAAAGAAAAACATTCAGATGGCAAGTAATGAGACGAAATGTAGCCGAACAGTAGTTTAAACTGGAGCACGTCAAGGGCTGAGATGAGGACCTCATCACATGCTTCGCTTGAGGGATGGAATTGTATCAGGCTTATCTAGGACCCAGTATGATGCAATGAGGCATAAGCATGCAAAAAATATTTTTGGGTTTTGTTTTGCAGTTTGGCTCTGAGTGGAAAGATGTGCACGCTTAAAATTTCTTTATCGCATTTGAAAGCTTGAGAAAATGACCAAAAGCAAAAGATTGCATCCCTGAACCTGAATGTGCTTCTTCTCCATCATGGAGAGCATCAGGACATGGAGGAAATCTCCTTAAAAGGTATCAGTTATTCCAGCCACCAGCATTGCCGATGTTACCGTTCACCAACTAACACCTTTATCCAACTGAAAGACAGCTTCCTGTTTTAATCGAACGTGAAAGTTAAAAGTGAAGGTGTTTAATGAGGTAGAAAGCCAGACTACAATTACTCTGGCCTCCCAGGAATTTGATCTGTGACTTAATTTCAAGATCAGAAATGAAATACATATTTGCAGATCTGATCAAGAAGAGAATGATGGCAGTTTTTTATTCCCACCAAATAGTTTAAATTAAGCTGGGGAAAAAGGGGGGGAGACAAAAAAAACAAACAAAAACAAACAAAAAAAAACCCTTACTATTAATAAACTAAGATTAAAAATGTGGTTAAAATTTTGCTTCCATTTTCCATCTCAGTTTAGAAATGCAAATGCAGTGGCGTGTTCCCGAACAAAAGATGCAGCGTTTCGCAGCTCCCCCCACCTCAGCCACTAGAGTCCTACGCTGAAGGATTCATGTTATGAAGGGGTCTCTGTAAGCTGTGGTCATAAGGAATAGAGCAACTCACACAGATGGCATTGATGTCAGATTCATGACCAGTAAAGGTCTGTCTGCACATGCCCTCGCGCACATCCCACAGCTTAGCGGAGGCATCACAGGCTCCTGATACAAAGGTCCTGGAGTCAGGAGACAGGGACAGGCTCATAACATCTCCAGTGTGGCCTGCAAAAGTGGTCGTCTGCTGACCAGTCTCTATATCCCATAGAGCGCTGCAGGAAGAGAGGGGGAAAAAAAAAACCAAACACACTACATTGGTATAGCAGAACTCAAGCTCGGACCTCCATACTTTTATACTTTATTAAAAAAACATTTTTAAAAAGCCTGTTAAAAGAGGTTTTGAGGCAGTCTAGGCACTAATTTAGCATCATCAGCATGCTGGATTTAGAATTAAATAAAAGATTTTTAGAATGAGAGTTAAGTCATGGCCGACCACAACTACAGTGAATGTTCAACTCTTTATTGACATGTCTTATTGCATTGAGGTAACACTGCATTTGTACATTTTAAAGTGCTGCCTCTTTATATCAACTAGCCTGGATTTCTTGCTAAAAAAGGGAAAGTGCAGTTTCTCGCTCTCACCAGGTGGTGTCACCAGAACTCGTGACAATCTGGTTGTCATCAAGGAAGCGGCAGCAGGACAGGTAACCTGCAGACAAACGAGGAGAAAAAAAAAAAAACGAAAAAAAAAAAACGAAAAAAAAAAAACGAAAAAAAAAAAACAAACCTCAGACTTGTTTTTGGGGCGAGACATTATTTATGTAATACTTGACGCTGCCCAGATTGTAATCGGGGCAGAAAGGATCACAGAATAGGTAACAGATTCAAGTGACGAATGTTTCACTTAAACTTTTCCAAGGCTTAAAAGAAAATCAGTATAAAGCCCATGTTTACTTCGGTCTTCAAGTTTGTAGATTTATGTAAACTGTGGAACACAACAGACAATAACGTAGAGACGAGCACACTCAGGCTTACACATTATGAAGTCCACGGCAATGTTAAGAATGCCATTGGACAGCAGAAGGCTGTGGTAGGACACTCGCTTACGGAATAAGAGCCAAGAGAACCTTCAAGCAAACCCCTTAACCCCAAGTCACCCCAGGGGGGCTGTCCCTGTAGCGTTAAATGTATATATTAAGTGTAAGGCACTAGGGTGGGGAAACGAGTTGACGGTACCTGTGTGTCCAGCCAATTCACGGCTGACGCGCACATTGCCTTCGCGGGTCTTCAGACTGTAGATGGAACAGATGTTGTCCAGGCCTCCACAGGCCACGTAGTTCCCTGAGGGAGCGTAGGCACAGGTCATCACCCAGGATGAGCGCAGAGGAATGGCATGAACCTGAATAATTGGACAGCATTCAGCGTTCAATTAAAGAAAAGCATCACGAGGGAAGTTTGTACTTTAGAAGCAACCATCAGGCATGATCTATGTTTTTCCTTCTCTTTACCTTATTTGTGGTATAGCTGTCCCATATAATGAGTTTTCCATCCTGGGATGCACTGACCAAGAGCCTACGCAAATAAAACCAATATGGTGAACGCAAGCAGCAGGAAACAGTATTGACACTAAAAAAAGAACATTGTGCATTTTAAATCTGACGGTTCATTAAGGATCATTATTATAATGCACTTAAGACGACAACATGATGGGCTAATAAAAGAATTTCTGCAGCATCGTTGGTGCTGGTTGAGCTTCAATTTAAAGCATGACAGTAATAGCAACACCACATGCTTAGTCATAACACCTACACACAGCCATCACTTCAACACCTACATGCATGAACAGAAAGTGATTCACCACTCTGTGTGTAGCCAGTGTAAACTACACCCACCAACTCCTACACAGAGAAGGGAAGCCCCTGAAGATTATTTTACCAAGCGATTGATCTACATTTGCTCTTACTTTGAATCACAGTTTTTAATGAAGACCAATTTCCCACCAATGAATTAAATACACTGTCACTGTGTCTAAAACTGTACCGAATGCAATTAAAATGTTTTTAGAAGCAAAAATGACCGCAGAACTATTTGTGATCTGCAACATAATTCACATTGAACATAATTAGATTGAAAATAGGATTTCTTGGTCTTTGGATGCAGAAAACTTGGGAGATCCTTCTATAAAATGTTTCAGCCGCTTTATATGTGTGTGAATTTTCAGATTCTGAATTTTCTTTTTGACTCCATAAGGCATAAATCGAAGCCAAAGTTAAAATGTTCCTTTTCAGAAAATAAAAACTAAAAATGCTCTTTTCAACATGGACATGGTTGAAAAGAGAACCATTGACACCACTGAACTTCATACATCTTGTACCAAACTACAGTTGGAGTCAACAGCAACTGAATATGGCAAGCAACAACCATCAGTCGCATGACCAGCCGCCACCGCAGACGAAGAGACCTTTAGCATCAGCACCAAGGTTCTGATTTGCATTGGGAGCATAGGTAGAGTTTACGTCACAGTAAACCTACTGTGTGGGTTTATAGGTTGATCAGGGTAACAGATTAACTAGAAGGGGGAAAAAAAAAACAAAAAAAAACCCAGCCCTTCTCCACCAATTAAAACTTTACTTCAAAACATGCTTTTGGTTTGGTTGAAAATGATTGAAAATGTAAAAGCTATAATAGCTTTGTTAAAATGAGGTTAACATCAGTTGCTCAATAGCTGGTGATGTACAGGTAAATTAGCTTAATTTCCAAACTTCCCCCAAAATGAGCTTCAATCTAAAACAACATGAATGTGAAAACCATCGCGTTTCTCTTTTATCTTTTTCGCCAAAACGCAAATCAGAACAGGAGGAACCTTCAGTTTCAGTGATTGTTTCCAAAGAGCAAGCTTGTTCTTGGAAACTAACAGATATGCATGCTTTAAGATAACCGAGTAGGCATTTCAGATTTTTTGATGGTCTAATTTTATTTGTGCATATCAAAGATCACACCAGCCAAATGTAATTTAATCACTGACTAACGTCCCCTTACACGCACAAAATACTAACCCATTACATTCACACCAGTAAAGTCACTGAAATGGAGTACCTGGAGTCAGAGCCCCAGTGCATGGCATAGATTTTAGCCAGATGCCCCCTCAGCGTTCGCCTTGTGCGCATCTGAATTCGGCCAACGGGGTCGATGTTGGCTGTGATCTGAAAATGCATGACATTTGAACTGATCAGTACCAAGTAAACGAAATGTTGTATAAATGTTGTAAAAGATTGCACCTTTAATTTGCTTGGTTTCTAATAAAATGCTTTACCTGTGATAGTGTGGCATCTGCACAGGCTTTCCTCGCATCCTGAAAAACAATGTCAGGCAAGAAGAATTCATTCAAGAGTTTTGTTGAACTAAATTTATAAAAAAAAGGACGGAACAGAGAGTCTCCTAAATTAGCCAACATGTCCGGAGACAAAGACAAAGTTGCAAGAAGTGACCCCAAAATAAATAAATAAAAATTTTGATTTGAAAGAGGATAACTCATTAAAGCTAATGCTCATTACAGACGGAAATGCTCATTAGGGGAAACTTTTAAAAATATAGATTTTTCCAACGGCACAGTTTGGCATCGAAACCTTTAAGCACTGACGAGCCGCGAGTCCCAACAGGAAGCACTTTGCTACCGCATAACATGGCGCTCTAACAGTATTTGGTACATTATGCAAAGTTGGTTACCATATGAAAATATCTCCTGGCTATGCAAAGAGTATTCTCATAACTTACAAGAAAACATTTCCAGATGAACAGGCACCAGCCATTAACCATTTAACAAGAGCTTTTTTTACACCACAAAAAAAAAATTCAAGCACTTGATCACAGCGCCCAGGATAATGTGCAGTCTGTAAGTAAATGGTGATTTTGGCTCTTCCAAAGGCAAAATATGACATTTTCCATGTTTTTTGTTTTTTTACTGAGCAGTTCACCCTTGTGCCACCAACCAGCTCTGACATGAAAAGGCATGGACTCCACAAGACAAATGCCACAGATGTTCGATCGTATCGGATCCATCCCTTAGTTATACAAGAAGATATGATTAGGCCACCGTTTCTATGCCCAGTGATGCAGTTCTGCTGTTCTCTGTAGAGAGTGGGCAGGATGGGCACTCTGAACATCTACATGGCCTTAAACACAGCAAGCAGTGTTCAGACATCCATCACCAACAAACTTGTTGAGTTTAGCACTTCTGTGGGATCAGATAGAATCGTTCAGCCTTGGATGAGGACCCCCATGTAACTTCACCTTCCTTCAACCGCTCTTCCATCACCGCATGACAGGAGCTCCCGCAAGACCTGGCGTTTTTGAGATGCCCTGACCCGGTTGTCTAGAGATTTTTTTAGAGAATTTTCCAATATAATACACCAAAAAAAAAAAAAAAAAAAAAAAAAAAAAAAACACACTTTGCTTGTCATCCTAATTCTCACCCTTGTCAAAGGTGCCACGGTGGTAAAGTGAGTAACACTGCTTCTCCCATTAGCCAGTGGTTACATTGTTTGGGCTGATCATAGAAAATTAGTTTTAGAGAATTGGAAAAAATGTACACATTTAATAAATCTTTTTTTTTTTTTTTTTTTTTTTTTTTTTAAATAAGTTAAAATCCAACAACTGCATTAAAAAATTTAAACGAAACTAAAGTGGTTGCAAATCTGAGGACTTCCTCAATTCTGCAGTCCAAACATAACCAGCCACAGGGCACCTACCCTGTTGACAGTCTAGCAAGCCTGTGATGCAGTTATTTTCAGTTCCTGCTTTTTTCAGAGGTTTCCATTCTGTCTTCAGAAAGTGAAATGAATACTCGGTGGCATGTTCATGTGATAGTCATTGGCCAATGAAATGCATTACCTTTTTCCAGTTCTGAAAAAAAAACAAGTGGTGATTTGTGCTCCAATGTTCGGGGTCTTACGTTGGATCCGAGCAGCTATTTGCCAGAACTTGACACCACTCACAGTCCCTCGCTCAAGTTTCACATGAGCCGCCATGCTTTGGGCCATAAGCTGGTACTTTTACCGCTCTACGTTTTCCTCATTCCATTACAGTGTTTCTGATTAATCTTCTCATCTGTCCATAACGCACTGCCCGAACTCTACATGCGGATCGTGCCCTTGCGGCTGCATTCTTCTCTCTAGAAGCTTGGAGACGGCTCTTTATCTATTCATGACCATTTCTTTCTGTTTAAAACTATTCTGTTCACTTCAGTGCTCTTCTCATCTACCAGGCGTCTATTCCACAAAGTAGGACTTCTTGATTAGCCTGTGAACAAAAGGCTAAGCTTACAGTCGACCAGAGAAGCGTGGACTTCATACAACTCCAAAACACATTAGTGTGTGACTTGACAGCGATGATTGAAGCTCCTAAAGGATGTTAAACTTCCTGAATGCATGCATCCTTATACAACCCGTGCTACATGTCTAATCTGCTCCAGTACAGGTTAACTTGAGTTTAAAGATAATGGAAAGCTCTTGGAACCACCAAGGAAAGACTAACAGAGACAGACCCACATTAGCCCTTTTTGGGTGTATAAAAACAAAAAGTGCATTCTATAATTACATAATTAAAAAAAAAATTATGAAGACGTTTTCCATTTTGACTAGCCGAAAGCGGAACCTGTGCTGCCTTTAAATGCACAGGCTCTCCTAAAAGTTCACAGCCAACATACCAACCATGCAGGATAAACTCTTAAACAGCAAAAAGGCTCTTAGTTTTGGCAACGCAGACAGCCACTAAGAATGATACTCTCTGCACACATCTGATGAAGTGGTGGGCTTCAACAAAAACTCCAAAGGCTTGTCTTTAGGTGGTTCTTGGTCTCTACATGACAAAACATTTAGAAGGTTTCACAGCTTCTTTGAGAGCCGGTCAGAACATTTTATGCAGAGCAGGCATGGAGCATATGAATCACCTGTTGAGATGATGTAATTTAAATCAGACTCTTTGTACTTTCTTTTAAATGCAGCTTTCTTTCTGTTGCCTTGAAGCCTTCTGTTGCCTCAAAATTGAGCCTTTCACCCTTTTCAAAGAAGGTCTCCAGCAAGTTGGTTTTTTACTCCTTTTTGCTAGCTTGTGGGCTTGCCTGTGCATGAGAAAAGCTGTGATTGCAGCAAGTGCGGGAAAGAAGCATGGAAAGAATTGCAGCCCAGTACCAAATCCACGGCCTGGCGCTGGTCTTGGGCCCAGCAGTCGAGGACCCCTGTTGTTCAGCACCATCGAGAGTTATCTGTGGTGGTCATGAACCTCGCTATTATGCCACGTGCTACAGAATCATTTTTGGTCCTCAGTTTGGGAGATAACATGAAATTAATTATAAATAATGTAACTTACATTTTTTAAAAAAATCTAATTTAAGAAAATTTGTCTCATCTGCCCACCATGACAAAGCAGTTACAATCTGTGGGTTTATTTACCGATCTAACGCTGCGGAGGTGTACGTAAAGACCTGTTTATTTAATAATCAATGAGGAGACTGAGGGGTGTTGTGAAAATGCCCCTGTGAGTTCATACTCACTCTGATCTGGTTTTTGAGCTGCTCAGCCTCCTGACGTAACTGGTCCAGTTCACTCATTTTCTTCTTCTAAAGCTCTTCCTCACTCCTTCTGCCGGGACACACTCTGCTCTAAAGGAGACACACGAGACATGAAATGAGGGATGAATCTTTGACAGCATTCAAATATTAAAGCATGCTTGACGTTGACCTTAAAAGCATATAAAAAGACTGAACATCAATTTATGAGAAAATATATCCATTTTACATTTACGACATTTAGCAGACGCTCCTATCCAGAGCGACTTCCATGTCTTGATTACAGGGACAGTCCCCCGGAGCAACTCAGGGTCCAGGACTGAGGAATTACACGCTGGTTTGTACTTTTTTTTTTTTTTTTTTTAAACTGCAAAATCATTGGAGGATACGTTCATATTTTCAAATGTTGTATCTGAAAAATGCCAACTGCTTTTTCAAGGCGGTATGAATCCAAAAATAATTTTCAACCTGATCAGAGCTACATTTACAGCACTAGATCAGATACAGATTATTCTGAACAGTGTTATCAGAATAAGTGAGATAGAAGCAGTTTTTCAATCAGATGTAATTCATGACCATTTATTGTAAGAAATACTTCAAATCAATGACTTGATGCATTTTTAACTCTTTAGAAACAGTTTCTTTATCTGCAGTCCTATCCAGCTAGATGAAGCATTACGTTTCTGCATTTATGAACGTACATGTTGACATCAGCAGCTACATACATGAAACCATTTTCTTCGTCCGTGTACCCCTAAACACAATTAAATGTTCCCCAGTTCCCCACCACCCAAGGTGCTTCCCCAGATAATTCTCATCAACTCAATGCTGCCTGTAAAGTCAATAAGCTGGGAATTTAACACTGGTGGCTAAATCTGTGACGTGTGGTTACAGTACAATTGACAGTCTAAAAAAAGACCTTGTCTTCTGATAAGCCAATTAACGAGTGTCAAAGGGTGAGTTCATCACTAATCCCAGCAAGCTCTTTCACATTTTACCCCACAGTATCACAGGAATGAACCCAAGACCTGGCTTAAATGAAGATGGACAGGGAACATTTAGGTCAACAACCACTAATCTTTGTAAAGTAAACAAGGAAGATGGTGGCATAAATCCTCTGGGCCTGGACACTAGAAGTCAGTAAAGAATCCATCACAGTCCTTTAACTGAGTGTGATAATGCAGTCACTCATTAGAAAAAGAAAGGCAAAACTGCACTGGGAGAGCAAGGCGTGTGTTGCAGAAAGAGTTTCACTATTTTACATTCTAAGCTGTTAAGGTTGACCTGCTCATTTAAAAAGATTAAAAACAGAGAGCACTAAAACTAACACCAAACAACTAAAAAGTATTTTTAATGCATTTTTATTGACTCATTTTAGGATGTTGAGATCTGCTGGTTTAAGGATACCTTATCCTTTAGAAAATGTTTAAATTTCACAATAAATCATTTTACAAAATGATCTTCCAGATATTTACAATTTTCCGTTTATACTTAACTGATTCACACAAGTACAGAGCTCTGCAAAACTGGGTCTGGCCTGAATCACATTTCACTGGCTTCAGAAATTAATCGTTTCTGAAAAAGCCCTAAACACGTTATCAGAGACACCCATATTTACTAAAATATAATATTAAAACCATGATGAATTAGTTCATTACTGCAGTTCCATATATTTCATGAGCAGTAACACTAACAATAAGCTGCTCATGTACTGCATGCAGAAGCTGTCTTCAGAGCCTCTTCATTCAGACAAGGCTTTCATGACCCTTGTAGGCAGCAAGGGTATAACCTCAGCAAATCAGACTTATTTTATTAATCAGGATGTAAGAGTGGGTGACTGCAGCGATCGGGGTTTCCGTCAGTGCAAGAACTCAGGATGAGGTTTTGGGACTTTCTGGTTTTAGGGTCACCAGAGACTAGCAGGGGCCGACTGAACAGTACCTTGCTCAAGGTACTGGTGAGGGGTTTGAACCCACAATCTTCTAATCCTGTGGCCAACTCGCTAACCGCTAAGCCACCGCTGCCCCTGAGGGGAGTTATTTTTGCTACTGTAAACTGCACATATGCTTAAAAAACCAATTTTGCCTCCACAACACACCACATTACTAAAAGGCTTTGTTACAGCAGCAAGCATCACCAGATCACAAAAATGTGTATTAGGGAGAATAAACATTCAATTATTTTTAAGCATTTTAATAATTTTGGTTAATATGAACACTGAACATCAATTTAAAAAACAAAACCCTCAGTTCAACAAATGCTCCACATGATCCAACGCTGACCCTGATTACAGCTGTAGCATTAATAGTTATCGTAGTAGGTGGACTCTTCTCGTGCGTCAACCTGTCCTTAACTACTGCAAACTATAAAGGGCTCTGGGGAGTCTCCTGCTGCAATACCACCTGTCCTTTTAAATGCACCCATCATTTCTCCTGCAGACCTCACCACTGTCACACTGCCCTCATACAGATCCTGCACCACTCTGCCACTCCCGGCTCCCTCACTCGAAATCATAACTCCTCTCCGTCATATGCTTTCTCCAAGTCCTCAAAGGCACAATGCAACTCCTGACCTTCTCTGTACTTCTCCATTAACACCCTGAGAGCAAACACTGCATCTGTAGCGTTTCTCAGCATGAAACCATCCCGCAGTTCACCTTAAGATAGTGTTTGACATTAACACAAATACCTTCTCTCAACACCACTATGCCTCTACAAACATGCATTTATCTGCAAGCTTTGAGAGAAATAATTTACTGCTATATAGTTTACTTACAAGTTAAAATTACAGCCAGAATAGTGTCACTAAAGAAAATTAATATTTTTTTATAAATAATTAAAAAATAAATTAATAGGAACTTTGGTTCACTAAAAACAGTTCGCTTTGGTGTGACAAAATAAGTGAAGGAAGAAAAAACCCACAATAAGAAAAAAGGATAGTCTGAAATCCTAGGAGGCATAGCTGCTGTATGTGGCCTTTAGCGTCATGTGCATAATCAGTTTTTATTGCAAAAAAAAATGTTTTTAAAATATATTTTTGATAAATCAAAATGGGAAAACTAACTAACAAACCACAAGCATATGAGCCAAATTGAGAAGGGGGGGGGGGGGGGGGGGATATACCAAGACAATTTCTCTCACACTGCTAGAGGCTAGCCAGCTGAACTGAATCTGCGTTTGCAGCAAAGGAGATCCCTGCAAGCAGTTTGTAGAAACTTTTCACTTCCCTACCGTTTTAAGTTTCGTGTCCGGTGGGTCATCTACTGGACTCCCCCCAATAATGCGGTTATATTACAAAGTAATAATAATAAAAAACTAAGGCTACAACCTAAAGAACTCAATTTATATTTGCTGCATAACCACTGGCAAAATTTAGCTTTAATTAAGCTTTACTGCTAACGCTAATCAAACCTTAAAATCAGAGACTTAACAGCAACTTGTTGAGGTTTGAGTGACGGCCATGGGCGGCATCATGGCATTTTGTGACCACATGTCTGGTTCTGACCTCGTCTGGAGTGTGAAATTAATCCATAGTGTCTTCTTGTTTGTTATTGGAGCTCTCTCTGCTTCTTTCAACAAGCACCTGATTCGAGTCAGCTGACTGAGGGACAAAATAAGTGCTGTAAAAAATGGCCTAGAGGTGTGGCAGGCTGCCTCCTCTCAGGTCACTTCAACTCAGCATCGAGGCTCAGCTCTGAGTACTCACAGAAAAACAGTGAGGGAGGCTCAGGTACGTCAACCACAAGCGGTGACCAGTAGCCTTTAATAATAACCTAATAATATTAACCAAGACATGAAGTCTGCTCCAGTCTACAATCTACTTTAACTTCAACTATTATTGACTGTATGAACTCAAAACACTCAATTTGGGAAGAACGTCTGCAGCTGAGTCCTTTCCAAGAAGGAAGATTTTCCCACAAGCGGTTAGAAATCCCACACTGCAGTAGAAGTTTTCACTAACAGACGAGTACCAACCATTACTTGGCACGTAACATTTATATAAAACCTTTTTGCAGACTTTAAAATAATGACCATTACTGTAACCATTTATTCCCTTTTCTAGATGGGATTCATTAAAAAACACCCAGTGAAACATCAATTTAATGAGCGCTGTGAATTGATGGATCATTGATCCAGGTAGAGATCCTAATTTCTGGCTTGAACACAAAGACAAATGCCTCAATAATTTGAAACTTAAGTAAATGCCCAAATTCACAAATAAATAAAAGTAAATAATAATAAAGGCTAAAGTTAATACACATTTAAAACTATGCTGTTCCTGCGCTCCGAGGGTTTTTTCTTTTTTAAGATGGCTTTAAAAAAAAAAAGCAGCATGTTAAATCACTCTGGCCTGTTAACATGGCCTTTGAAATGAACACGAGACGTCTAAACCACACAGATGTAGAGTGTGTGAAACTCTGAGAATGCAACAGCCTGGCTTCTTTTGTTATTTGATAAATATATTAGCACTCCAAAAGTTGAAGGAGAAATCTTTTCCGTCTGGTCCCATCAGGAGAGACGGAGCATAAAGTTAATATTTTGCAACGCATGTATGAAAGCAGCATCTTGAACTTGTAAAAGTGTGTAAACTCCTTGTATGTTGCATAATTTAGTTTCACTTTCACAGGGACGTGGTTTAGTCTGCGGATGTAGCGACTTATTAGGACCAGCACTGACAAGCTGGAGCAAAGAAAAACAACAGCTCTACCATGTCAATCAACTACATAAACCCTGTCCTGATTTTTTTTCACTGAAACCAAACCAATATCAAAAGTAAAAACACACAAACTCAAGTGTCAGACTGGTGCGTCTGCAGTAGCAAAAGAGCAACAGGAAGCAGTGAACCAGATTTGCGCATCATGAAATATTCTAAAAACTACTTGGTCTCAAAGTTTTATGAAGTATGTTCATGGTCTATAGTCAATCCTTACAGACGAGTTCAGATGCTCAAATGTAGCTTTCTCCCAAGAAAGTCATCTTTATCCACAAATCTGGGCCTGGAAGCAAAATGCCATGCATATTTTCATTGGTTCACATAATGATCCAATAAGTTGGATCAGCTTTAACAACCACTTGGGCTGTCGTGGGTGTGTTGAAGCCAGTAAAGCACTAAAAAGTGCAAGGCAGTGCTATCAGGACCAGGTATGGGGGGGGAACCAAACAAACAAACAAACAAACCCAAAAAAAAAAAAAAAAAAAAAAACCTAGCAGCCAATTAAGTTTCATACTCAAAAATAATTGCACAAGAAATTCATTCTAAATATCTATGAGCATTTTGTGGACACATTTCTCACAATAACATCATAATCATAATCCTCAGCCCCAAACCTCTAGCGGGAGTTTCATCCAACTGGTAGAGTTGGAGTGACGTTAGTGATAATAGTACTATCAGGACCTGACCTCAGAAATAGGCGTGCCTATAAATCTTCACAACATATTTTCACTCGTTTTGTGCAAAGCTGTACGGAAACATTGTGTGTTACGATGCTTCCAAAACCTAGCTTTAGTGCAAAAAATTAAACCAAGATGTTTGTTAAAACCTCATAAAATAACACCCGCAAACACTCTGCAAGTACACACGCGATATATAAACTGGGTTAACGAAAAAAGAAGGGTACAAAGTTAAAATAGTGACGTTTCAAGAGTCACAATAGATTGGTCTGAAACGGTTTTAATTCTCATTTTGACACACCTAGCAAAATCTGAGCGTACTATTAGGCCTTAAATTAAAACAAAACCTTGGATCGTCAGTAAAGGGGAGGAGATAATCAGCACTATCGTTTTCCAAGCCAGTAATCCTAAAAGCTAAAACCCAGACAGTAAGTCTTTAATCTCATTTTGTGCCATTAAACGTAAGCCTGGGGGTCAAATGTCTGTCACTGCTACTGAAGCTGTTTTTGTGCTTCATAAAATTATATTAGAATTAACTGCAGCGAGATCGCCGGGATTCTGTTTGGAGATTTTAAAGGAAACTTGGACAAAGTCCATTTTGCATATCAATAGACAGACATCACGGACAGCTGTCCCACTGCACTAGAAACATGGGTAGAAAACGGGGTGGTGAATATGAGCACACAGTCATATCATAACCAGCATTTTCGAGATCACGAGTGCATAACTAGGTCCATTACACGCCATGTTCCTCCTCACACCTAATCAGCTAATTAGCCATCTAATTAGAGAGCTGAACTCTGTGTTAAGAAGGAAAGCATTCATCGCTCCAGAGCTGTGGTCCAGAAGGAGCCCAGTTTGATATCCAAGTTCACGAAGTGCCATCGTTGAAACACATGTAACACTTTATAGGATCTAAATAAGGAATCCAAACAATACTTCTCATAGAAAGAATTAATGAGGCGGCAGTGGTCTAGTGGTTAGGGACTGGGCCGCAGGATCAGAAGGTTGAGGGTTCGAATCCTGGACCTGTAGGTTGCCCAGTCTCCATCACTGCTCACACAAGCGTGAAAGAAACAACTTTACTATGTGCCCATGATTGAACGATGCCTAAAGTAAAAAAGTCTGAAATCATTTTAAATGATACAAGAGACATTAATTGGAATTTAATCGTTTCTATTATCTAAATATGCATACACGGTATATTCAGTTAAAACTCTGGTAATGTCGAGATTTATCATGTAGAGATCTGCAGTGATTAGCTGTGACCGTGGTTTGGACAGCGGTCAACAGTAAAGCGATAGAACCTGAAGTTCAGTCATAAGGGCTGCGTTGAAAATATCAGGGCAGTGAAAGCGGTAAGGATATTTCTGAAATGACTTTTACCAGCACGCCTGCTTGAGAGAAACAGATTTTATCCTGCCAAAAATAAATAAATAAATAAAAGCAGCGATATTCCAAACATGGGTTGATCACAACTTTGTCGGTGATGCCATAGCCATCCATTGTGTAAGTAAAAAAACGCCCATGAATCACTCTGGCTAGACAGAACTGTCTCTTCTCCCATCAACACAACTGAACTTATATTAGAGATGTGATCGGTAAAGTGACTCTCCATTACTTTATACTATTTTTTTATTTATATTTTGAAAAAAACAGCAGTGAACCACAACGAAATTCAACCTCTGCTGTAACCCATAAACACCATGCAGCAGGGGGCAGCTATATAAAGCTACCTGGGGAGCAGTGTAGGGGACAGTAACTTACTCAAGGCTACCTCAGGGCAACCTTGTCTGGGTTTCGAACCCATGACCTTCTGATCCTGGGGCCAACTCCCTAAACACTAGGCCACCGCTGCCCCACCTTTACCCTCACTGTGCTGCAAATCACTGGAGAGAAGGCTTTACGAACATCGCTCACTGATTATTTTTCAGCCACAGACTCTCAGGTACACGTGCCTAAACATCACGGACACCTCTGTGATTACACCTGGAGGTGGTTCACACTTCTGTTACTGTGAAGAACTCCAAACCACACCTGCAGTTCAGCTTTTAAAGTTACCCCCCCCCCCCCATTCTTAAATTTGAGCCTCAAATATTAGTTACAAGAAACACATACCAAAAGCTCGCCCTGTGCTCACTAACATCTTAATACTGTATATACTGTAGAATAGATAACGGCATTTCAATCCAGTCACGCAATTCACAGCATTTCAAAGAAAATGTGTTTTTCTGAAATCATCCTTCATAACGACTTTTACCACATCTACGTTTGGGTGTTTCATTTTTGCCGCCAAAAAAAAAAAAAAAAAAAAAAAAAAAAAGTTAATCAGAAACTACTACCGCTGCCTCTGTTTTTATTATCCAGGACTTTAATACTGTAAAGATATTTTGACGGATCAAAATATCCCCCCCTCCCTACACCTAATTAGTTCCAAACAGAAAATGAAAGTGAGTTTAGACGAGAAATGAGTGCGAGGTGCTGGAACCGTTTCTTCGGGCTGCTAAGGGTTGCATGGTTGATGTTAATCTGCTTGTGCAACGTAATATACAGACCACCTTTCAGTTGTGCAGATTCAGGAACAAACAAGCCCATTTCCTCAGCAACATGTGACCAAGTAGAGAAATTTGGTATTGAAATCTAACACTTTGTTTTTACATTTCATTTTAAAGGCAATTTGGGCCAGGATTCAAAACCTCCGAACGTTGATCGCAATCTCTTTCTTTGCTTTTCAGTTTTATCACATTTCTTGGCATTCTATCTGAGAATCACAGCACTGAAAGTGCACTATTTCCAATCTGAAACAGCGTAGAAATTTAAACATTCACTGACAATAAAAAGCCACAGATTTTCTGCAATAAAAAGATGTTCTCAAAACCTACACGCAGCCTAGCATTTAATTAGATCGTTGGGGAGTCCAACATGCAGATACGGCAGAATCTGTATTAAACAGGAACTGCTCATGTAAACCTTTGAGACTTCGGGAGAAGAAAAACACCAGATATTCTGATGCGAGTGTGAATGAAGAAGAAACGGGCAGGTGTCCCAAAAAATATGAACCCAATGTTTTTCATCAACATTTTACAGAACGAACCGCACTAAATCCTGTTAATCAGAACCAACTCTGAAATAATCTGGTGAGCATTAACAATTTGGGATTTACCACAATTTCTCATCGACTGCAAAGAACATGCATTTATTGAACTTTTTAAAACTAGTCTGTCTAATGGCATTTAAGTTAATTTTCTTTTTAATATACGAAAAACTAACCAAATACATACATTTAAATGAATATTAAAGTACATCCAATTGAACTTCCTCCAAATAAAATCAGATGATGTCTACCGTTAGGGGCTAATGAAATCTCTGAAAAGGTTTATCCAGAAACTCCAGTCTTAAGAGAAACCCAAATGTATTAATTGACTAGCACACGCATTTCGCAAACTTACACGAGTCACCAACGCAGGCGATGCTCCTGCTGCATTCAGAAACTGCATCGCGTTACTGAACACGCCGCAGGGCTGAACGATTATGGACAAATAATCTGTGACTGCATTATATTATGAGGTCCTGATCACTTTCCTGGAACTGAAAAGGCTTAAGTGAGTATTGTTATAGTTTTAGGCCAGAGCAATCACAAGAGAGATCCTGGACCAACATGAACCAATAATAAAACTTGAACTTTGTAGATTTTAAGAGAAAAACAGAAGCTGGAAAACTGTCAAGCCAAAATGAGTTACGAGCTATATTTTGGCACAAGAACCCACACATATGCAGCGGGGAAAGAAATATAAATGGAATTAAAAAAAAAGTCATTTAAAAGGGAGAATCTGTGCCTTTAATGACCAAACCTGGACTTTTAATACCTGGATTCACCTGCAGTTCTCTTAGACGCTCTTGCCTGTTGCAGCCTTTGACGATATCCGGTTTGCAGTCCAATATGGTGATAACGATTCACAATTTAGTGTGCAGCCAGTGACCTCTACCAATATGGAAATAAATCATTACAGCTGTGAATATTATCTTAAGACTTGAGAAGGAAATGCCTTGCAGCCACATTGACACTACAGCGCGATAGTTCGTTACATGCCTGAACGCTGTAAATGTAGAGAAGAGCTAAAAAAAATTAACAACCCCAAACCCCCAATTCTCAACACTATACATCAGGTTTAGGTTACAGTGATGCAAAAGAAATACATGCTCATCATTTGAATGTGATCAGAAGATAATCAAAGTAAACTTGAATTTAAAACGGACCTTTATGGCGTGTTTTAAACCCGAACAAACAAGTCACCCCGTCATTTATACAAGTCTGTTTTTATGAAACCATCATATCGTTCCACACCTAAAAGACCAGCCCGAATATCCCAGGATTAAATGACATAAATCAAAACCAGTAAACAGGACTGTAGTTTTTGAGGAAGGCTTTCCAATCATGCATAATATTATACATATAAAAATAAAGAGATGTTGATAAAAAGTAGGCTATAGGAAGGCCTTCCTCCCAACGTCTTCCAAATCGAACACCATCAGCTCAAAGTCAACTCGAACCCTGAGCACACAAGTCACCCCCTCACTTCAGAGAAAGTGTGTTTTTTCTGATCGTCATAACACAATGACCACATCTGAAAGCATGTCAGGGCTGCTGGAACTTCATGGAAATAAATCCTGACCCACAGCAGAGCAGACTGGGCCAGTCTGGGCTGAAGGGGAAGAGACTGGCACTCCCCGAGCAGGCCTGTACTTTAATGGGAAAGAAACGCCTTCCTCCTCACCGTGGAGCCCTAAAGTGTGCGATTCAAGCAGACCTCCAGCCCAGAGCTCGACCGGTGGCCGCAGAAGCGGCAGGAAAGCCCGCTGACGGGCCGGAGGAGCGAGCCTGAGGCTGGAGCTCTTACAGAAGGGAAGCCAACGAGAAAAATCCCAACGCCATCTTGTTCGCAGGGCCCCAGAGACGAGCCCATTGATCGGTTTCGGTCACTACCGCGGCTCCTGGTTCCGAAAACAGCTCGGAGACGTGCTTATGGCACGATTAAGCGCCTTGGTTTTGCAGTGAGCCCCAGTTTGGGAGCTGGGCGTGGGTTTAAAATGGGCCCGAGCTAACGTTAGCCGCGCTCAGGCCTGAGACTCCGAGAGCCTGAGGAGAGGAGACGGGCTCGGAAGGAGGGAAGAAAATCCCAATTAAGCTCGTTAAAAGCAGAAGTGCAGGCGGGGATTACGGAGCTGCGGGTGTTGGGGTTTTACTGCTGGCTTAAGCCGGAGCTTGTGCGCCTTCATTGGGCTTAAATGAGGCCGTTTTCACGGAACACACACCTGCCGGACCGCCAGTGCGGCAGCGTTTCCTCAAAAAGGCCCAAAGCTCCGAGTCTCGGTTTAAAAACGGGCCAGAATCAAGCCCGAGAGGAAACGCCGACTCCTGCTAGTGCCTAAACCACAATTAGTGCTCGAATTTAGGAAGGAAGTCGAATAAATGGCACCTGAAGCCTGAAACAGGGCACCGAATTTAAACTCCAACTGCCATTTTAGCGGCCAGGCGTGGGAACCCTGCAGCCGACAGCAGCGGGCCTCAAAACCTCCCGTTCAAACGTGCTGCCGGACGCGGACGTGCCTTCAGCGGGCGGATATTGGAGCAAGGACGTCTCTGCTTGCCGAAGAAGCCCAAACGGTGCTGGTTTGAAACGTTAGGAGTATTTTCCTGCGGTTTTTGTTTGTATGTAAATCGCTGGCGGACTAAGCTAACTTTAACCCCCCTCCTCCTCCTCCGCTTCCCTTCCCCCGCCGCCGTTCATCACACCGAACCCCTCCAAATCCCCCCGACATCACACCTACCTGTACTCAGTGGCTTCTGGCCGTGTTTTATTTGGCATGGACCGAAAAAGGGCGGCGGTCGAGTCCACGCATCAACGAACAAGACGAGCTAGCTCGCTAACTGGCCTCGCTCGGCGGAGCGGCGCGTCCGGCTTTTCCGCACCGAGTGAACGCTCCGGGGACACGGGCGAGCGCAGCGCAGGAGGGAGGGGTCCGGAGTACACAGGTTCGACTGCGAGGCAAAGGCGCCGCTCGTTGGAGTCCGCCGGCGAGCTGTGGGCACCGCGCGAGGCCGTCCTGTCGCCGCTTCCCGTCGCCTTCCTCGAAGGAGCGCTGTCTCTCCTCCGGCGCGCTGCTCATCCGGCCATCAGACTGAGAGATGGGCGCGGTGACCCTGCAGTGCGCCTCGGGAAACCCCACGCCGCGGCAGCGCGCTGACGCAGCAGCGCCACGAGCCCGCAGCCCCGCTTTCACTAATATTCACCTCATCAATACTCTCCGCTTTGACTGATTCTGTCAACAGTGCTGACCAACTTCAAAGGAAACGGAGATCAGACGGCACATGAAACACTTCTGCAAAGAAGGATACATTTATTACTCTCCGTAATATTCTCATTTCCTTCGGGTTTCTCAATAAAGTAAATTAAACACGTTTTATTCTCATTTCTTGACACCGAATCAACGAATATCAAAGTCAGCAGTCAGTCCTAATTTCATTTTTTTATTTAATATTAAATTCGGATGTTTTCTGTAGTTTTTTTTAACATTATCAGTAAAAACATCAGTAGTGATAATCATGAGGTCAGCAGAAACACACACACACACACACACACACACACACACACACACACACACACACACACACACACACACACACTGGAGGACTCTGTTCTATATATTTATTTTTATTTGTTTTCTCTATTCACTAATTTTCTCTATTCAGTTTTCTAAATAACATTAAAATTATATATATATATATATATATATATATATATATATGTATGTATGTATATATTCTGTTTTCTTTAAACAAACAATCTTTCTACACTGGCCCTAAACAGCATTGAGAATTTTGTAAGAAAAAAAAAAAAGAAAGTACATCAAGTTTCAGGAAAAAAGAAGGAATATTGATATGGTATGATATGATAATGATAGGGCAGTGGTGGCCTAGTGGTTAGGGCATCTGCCACATGGGTTGCCCTGAGGTACCCTTGAGCAAGGTGCCGTCCCTGTCCAGGTCCCCCGTCCTCGCCCTGTGTGCGCTGGGTTGGACGCCAGCACTCCCCCGTGACCCAGTTTGGGACAAGTGGCAGAAAATGGATGGATGATTTTGATATGATATCACAGCACAGTGAGAGCTTCAACAGGAACATTTGATTCAGTCCTCTGTTTCTCAAAAAACATCTTCCAGAGTAATCAGGTTGACTGTACAGATTCACCACAGACATTGTGCGGAAGGTTAACAGCAGGTACATAGCCACAAATGTGACGTATAACATTATTACCTTATAACAGTAGGGTGGCGGTCTTTAAAGGTAAACAGTAGTCCGATCTGTCACAGATACACCTTTGAGATGATAAATGAGCCTAAAAGACCATGCCCATTAATGTAAGTTTGATTCCAGGAACAAATGTGCAAGGTTTCTGTACAGACAGGAATAAGTGGGATGTGTCAGCCAGATCTAAAAAAATTAAAAATAGCATCTTTCAAAATGACTACCATTTACTAATAAGTCTGAAAGTGAAAGTGACCATTCTCGTCATTGTGAGTACACAGCACAGCGAACCACCACGAAATTACACCTCTGCATTTTACCCACACACTCAAACACTTGCAGCAGGGAGCAGTGATGGGGACGATACCTCGCTCATGGATCCTTCATTTGAACTCTTCCTGATGCAGCAGGATGAGTGAACAAGTCTTGTAGGGAGGGCAGAGAAGACCGGCAATCTTCTGAGCTGTGTTCAGTGGCTTTGCTCGATGGAAGAAAAGTGGAAGTGACTATTTTTGTCATTGAAAAGCACAGCACACAGTGAGCCACAATGAAATTCAACCTCTGCTTTTCCCCTACACACACCATACAGTAGGGTGCGGCTTTTTAAAGTGCCCAGGGAGCAGTGACAGGGATGGTACCTTGCTCAAGGGTACCTCAGAGCAACCTACTGACCTTGGATTCAAACCCACAACGTTCTGATCTGGGGGCTTTGTGTCTAACCACTATGCCACTGCTACCCCCAGAACTACAAGCGTGAAGAGTGTATGCTTGACGTGTGCATTGTCCCTGTTTATGACTTTTTTCTCCAAACCACAACTGAAAGTGAAAGTAAAAATTATTATTACTATTTGTCATTGTGAATACATGGCACAGCACACAGTGAACCAAAACAAAATTCTTTTGCATTTTACCCTCACACACTGTGCAGCAGGGGGCTGCCATGTCCAGCACCCGAGGAGCGGTGATGGGGACTGTACCTTGCTCGAGGGAGCCTCAGGGCAACCTTCTGCTCTGGGATTAAAATGCATGACCTTCTGATCCCTTGTCCCTAACCACTAGTACACCGCTGTCCCTCTAAAATACTCCTTCCTAATCCTGTTAATGCTTGACACTTCCATTGCAAATCTCAGTATCTTGAACTCTACCACTTCCAGGTCCACCGCCTTTTGCCTGTGTCCCTGGGATGAACTCCAGGACTCCTGACCCTAAGCAGGATAAGTGAGACAGTAAATGTGTATAAAGGGGTAACTGTGGGGTGGTGGTGGACTAGTGATAGGATACTCGCCTACAGACCAAGAGATTGCAGCTTTGAATCCCTGCCCCAGCCCTATCATCATTGGGTTCCTGAGCAAGAACCGTCACCCCAAGGTGCTCCAGGAGGACTGTCCCTGTAGTTAGGAAATGTAAGTTGCTCTGGATAAAAGCATCAGCTAAATGCTATAAATGTATGAGTTAAACAAGGTAAGCTGTGAGTAAGTTTGAGTTTGGTGTTACAGGAAAGAAGGTGTTCTGAGAAGAGATGTGTCATCCTGAAGGTAGAGAGAGACCTGCTCTGTCTTTTTTCAAACTCTTATTCAATTAACTTCAGCAAGATTTTTTTTTTTTTTTTTTTTTTTTAAGTGATGGCGCACCATTAAATACCTCTGGGAGTGGTATTTGTGGTCCAGAACTAAACCAACAAAAGCAACTGACCTCACTGATGCTCTAACAGCTGCCATCAAATCCTCACACCAATGTTCCAGCAGCTAGTGTAAGGATGTACAAAATTATTAGCCCCCCTTATGAAATTAGACAACACTCTTGATTTCTCCATGAAAATGAACATTAACAACAAGTGTTTGTTATTTTGGAAACAAATACACTATAAAAAACAATGTTCACTACGTTTAATTAGGATAATTTTATTGATACACCAAGTTGAAACAAAAGGGCAAAAATTAGACATCCAAAATTTTTAGCACCCTGGCCATTAATAGTCAATAGTGTACCCTTTCTGAGCCACAACTGACAACAATCTCTTAGAGTGGTTCTTTACTAGGTAGGCACAGGTCTCCTGAGGGATTTTGGCCCATTCTTCCATTGCAAATTGTTCTAGCTGGTCCAAATTGCATGGCTTCCGAGCATGGACAATCACTTTGAGCACCCGCCACAGATTCTCAATAGGACTGAGGTCTGGGCTCTGTGCGGGCCACTCCAGGATCTTGGTTTTGGTATCCCTGAGGAACTGTTGGACTAATTCCGATGTATGCTTTGGGTCATTGTCTTGTTGGAAGACCCAGCGACGACCTAAGCCTAGACTACGAGCAGATTTCTGCATATTCTCCCTCAACATGATTTTCTTTTTCTTTTTTTTTTTTTGCCATGCACCTGAACAAGGCTCCCTGTGCCTGAGGCTGCAAAACAGCTCCACAGCATGATGCTCCCACCACCATGTTTAACTGTTGGAACTGTGTTCCTAGGGTTGAAGGCCTCTCCCTTTCTTCACCAAACATAAGCAACATCCATGAGCCCAAACAGTTCCAGTTTAGTCTCATCAGACCAAAGCACAGACTTCCAAAACTCTTTACCTTTCAAATGTTCACGGGCAAACCTTCAGTCGGGCTGTGATGTGCCGTTCTTTGAGTAAAGGGCTTCTTCTGGGACAATGGCCCTGAAGCCCACAACGATGTTGAACCCTCACAACTGTATTCCTTGAAAAACCAACTTCAGAAGAGGCCAGGTCAGCAACAATCATCTTGGCAGATGTCTGAGGCTCCTTGCTGACATCTCTGACTCTTTTCCTCTCCAGAGTTCTTGAAATCTCGCGCTTACGGCCACGGCCAGGTTTGTTTCTTACAGAATTTGTCTCCTTGTACTTGGCAATGATGAACGTACAGCAGTTCTAGACACGGTGACTCGCTTGGAAATGACAGTGTAGCCTCCCCCTTATCATGAGCCTCTACGATCTTCTTTCTGAGCTCCAGACTGATTTCCTTTGTCTTGGGCATGGTGAGTAACAGTATCCCTCTCATGAGTTCAAGTGCCCTGTTCCTTGGAGTCTTTTTATGCTGATTGAATGTTGCTAGGAAGCCAGTTGACTGCACAGGTGTGGTTTCAAAGCTGATTGGTAAATATCTGTAGGTGTGTTTTGAAAGCAAACATTCACATTCACTAATATTTTTGACCACCCCATTCTTTACTATATTTGATATACAGCAAGCCTAAAAATGTATTTTATATTACAAAATGTACCAAAAGCTACTAAATAGCACTGGTGAATGTTTGCTTATATCAAGTTTCATCATTGCTGCAAACACTGGGAAGAATTTTAAAAAAATGTTCCATAATTCCTGGGGGGCTAATAATTTTGGCCTCCACTGTAGATGTTGTCTTCTCAAAGGGACGGTGAGCTCAGCTTGACTCAACACCTACTATTTCATAAAAAAACACTGGATATGTCTTCAGATCTGGCTGTGTGATCTGCCTGCATCTTGCCAGAAGAGTGAAACTGCCAAATTGACCTGGACTGAATTGAATCCAAAAAAACTGTGAGATACTTTTCTGTAATTATTGTTCTGCTGGTATAATCCAGGACTTTTAATGACAGGAACAGTTGTTGTGGACTGGAAATAGAAATCTAATGGTGCATATCCCTTAATAAGGTCTGTTGATGTTCATTCGGGACCAAGCGGCCTGTAGCACCTGCTGAAAGCGCCATAGCTGGAAAATCCCAACGAGGGGGTGAGAACTTTTCCAGCCTCATACCGACATAGAAGTTCTGCCATTTAAACTCAAAGTTTTTGACTTTTTTCTTTTGATTGGCCAAATGCCACAGAAGATCCTGTTCATTTTCCTGCTATTAATGTGGATGTTTAATCCAGACTTTAAATTTACACTCATTGGGGAGGAGATGTCCCCTTAAGTGAGGAATCTCTTGGACACCATAAATGGTGCGTGCAAAAAGTGTGTTAAACCCTCTGGGGAAAATGTAACATTTAACTTCAGCAATCATTTTCATCATACCATCTCCATGGTTAGACCAGTGGGTGCAGAAGCTTCCAGTCCAGAATCCTGACATGATGGTGAGTCTTTACTTATTTCTTATACATGCAAAGAGCTCTACAAGGGTTCTTCAAAGTTCCTGTAGTAAAGACAATGACTGTACATAGATCCAGGACAACCCACCATTAATTACTTTATTAGCTCCTTCTGTTGTTCAATGGATCCTCATCAAGTCTTTTCTTGGAAGAACCTTTTCTGGCTGTATCACCAAAAGAGGGTTGCACTATGGTTCCATGGATTTAAAGCACCATTACTGACAGATTTGAGCATTATAACTATACCTGGATCACTGTTATCAGATAAAAGACAAAAAGAAATGTTGTGAAATGTGACATGCTGCAATTGTTTTCTTAAATTATGCTTAATTGCTATTTGAATTTCAGGAGTTCATGTTCATTCTGAGCAGTGGACTGTGTATATGGGTGTTCAGTGAGGTGCTGGTAAATGAACTGACCAACACTTATTCCTAATTTAGTGGAATTCAGGTTAGTCACATTAGGGGTGCAAGAAGGCAAATGATTCAATTCAATCAACTCTAACTTTAACCATCGGTTCTTAAAGGCCCCATACCAAAGAATAAACCTGATTTTCCTCACCATAAAATTTTTTTCTCAAACATTGTTTACAGACATAGTTTGTTGATCCTTTAGGGAACTAAAAGGGTAAATGGCATCACTCAAAGAACCCTTTGGTGATGCCCTTTTCAAATTTGAATATTTTACTTTTACATATGCTGCACTCTTTGGGTTTAAACATATTTACATTCATGATAGAAACACAGGATCGTACTGTGTGTTTACAACACGTGCTGCCATTTTACATTTACATTTGCAGCATTTAGCAGACGCTCTTATCCAGAGCAACTTCCATGTCCTAATTACAGGGACAGTCCCCCTGGAGCAGCTCAGGGTTAAGGGTCTTGCTCAGGGACCCAGTGGTGGTAGTGCTGGAGGTGGGATTCGAACCTGGGATAAGCAAATATTCCACCACTAGACCACCAGCACCACCACCACATTTAATGCTTTACAACCATTTTTACTGAAAAAGTTGAGTTTAAAGATTACAGTTTCGAATACATGTTTAGAAACTTGCACAGAAAGACAGTTACAGTTACTTTATTAGTAGAGTAGAGTAGAGTGATCTTTTATTATCCCACGAATGGGAAATTTGGGCGTTACAGGGCTCTTATAAAAGTGACAGGTGTACAGAAGAAGAAAATAAAAAATATATAAAAAAATATAAAGATATAGAGAAAGAGGAACAAGTACAGGAGAAAGAGTAGAGGAGCTATAAATAAATAAACAATAAATTATAAAAAACAGAAAAAAAAGTTAACAAGTCTCCTCTGACTGCTGTACTTGTGACAGATTAGAAAAGGAAGTGAAAGAAGTAATAAATAAAGTAAAGAAAATAGATTAAATAAGTAAAAAGAACAGAAAGTGGTCAGAGCTCCTGTAACTGGCTGCCTCTCACGTGGCGCCATCTTGGAATTAAAGAGTGCTCATTTTGTGCGTGTGACAATATCAGTGGGTGCTCCACAAATGTGTCTTTCATGTGAAGGTATTGAGAAAAGGCCACTCATAACAAAGCCCAAAAAGTCTAATTTGACATTGCTGGAACACTCCTAGAAGAATCTGGGTCCAACTGAAAGAATGCATTATGAACGGATGACACCAGAACTGCACTCTTTGGCCTCAGCACAGACTGGTACATCTGGAGGAAAACCAATACAGCTCACAGTCCAGAGAATACCACACTAATGTAAAGCTAGGGGGTGATAGCATCCTGTTGTGGAGGTGTTTCTCTTCAGCAGGCACTGAAGCCGGGGGTTACCTTTCCAAATGGCAATGATCCAGTTCACACAGCAAAATGAACCACAGTGGCTGGAAGAAAAAAGTGAATGTCCTTGCTTGGCTTAGTCAGAGCCTAGTCTTTAATGGTAATGAAATTCTGGAAATATTTGAAGTTCATCAGCTCTGACCATTTACTTTGAGCTTGAAGAGCATGCAAAAGAGTAGAATCAAATGTCATTCTGAAAAAGTGAAGGACATGAGCATCTTTGGAAAGGATCAGACTGTGATGACTGCATAACTGGGTCACAGCATCCCCAAGACAGCAGGTCTTGTGGGCTCCTCCCAGTTTCCGCTGTTTAGAGCTGTTTTAGTTCCACAAGCCGGTTTGAGACATTTTTAATGTTATGGCTGATCACTGAGTATACTCAGACTGAGCCCACAGTAGTTTAACCCTGTTTCTGGTACATAAATCATAATTGAACTTAGTTCCTAGTGGAAAAGGACTAGGGGTAAGGGACTAAGCAGTGGCCTAGTGGCAAGGGACAAGGGACTACCCTTGAGCATGGTACTGTCCTCAACACTGCTCCCCCGGGCGCTGGATATGTGACTTCGGTGTGAGGTGTTGAACTCAGAGAAGCATTTCTTTTTGGCTCACTGTGTGTTATTGTGTTTTCGCCCTCACAACGTCACTTTCACTTTCAGTTTGAAAAGTATAACGAAAGGGCATTAAAGTTTATAGATCACAGAGCTGTCCCATCAACCACCATCAGCTTTCTGATGATGAGCAGTGCTTTAGTGCCATGATCATCACCATCATGAGTAATTTTGAAATGGAGTTGATCAAGCAGATATGCTGACTCTCTGAGTAAACTTGTTCCCCCCTAAAGGCCAGCAAACTGACCCCCGAGCAGATCACCGAGTATAAAGGTGTGTTTGAAATGTTCGATGAGGAGGGGAATGGAGATGTGAAGACGCAGGAGCTGGAGAGGCTGATGAGTCTGATGGGAATCAACCCAACAAAGAGAGAGTTGAGCCAGATGGCCAGAGACGTGGACAAAGATGGTGAGTTCAAATTAAAACCTTAATTTAACCTTGTTCGCTGCCCATATTAAGCACAATTTATGTGAAACTATGAAATCATATTCATCAGTAACATCAGTTCATAACAGCTCTGTGTTTGTTTGTTTTTTTTAATATATAAAGAATTTCTTTCATCAAAAATAGATCCAGGAGCCCACCATTTAAACACATCCATCATTTAAACACATAAAACATCCATCCATCTATTATCTAAACAACTCATCCTGAATACTGTCCTGGACTGCTGGAGTGACAATGCAAAGAAATAATGTATACATTTGTATGTATTAAATGTCTAAAAATAATAATAATAATAATCAAAAAAATAACATAATAATAAAAAAACATGTAATAGTATTATCACTAAAACCATTTGCAAAGCATCTGTCATGGCTTAAATACAGTGCCGTATTTTTACAGCAGAAGTAAATCCGCTTTATTCGGGAACCCGGGAAGCACATGGAATAAACCACAATCCCAAAGTAGTGTCATTTCCTTTTTTTATGTCACTCTGTCTGCGGCTTATGCTTTCTACTCTTGCCCCCCTCAGCACTTTAGATAGTGTTTCAGCCGGTTAATCTGAGCACCGTTTAGACAGTGTTTAGTAAACATAAGAGGATTAAAGGGATAGTGCTGTCAGTGAGGCACTGAACACAAACGCACTTCAGCACTCCCTTCACTTCAGTGCCATCACGCCATCTGCAGCCCAAACACTGAAATGAAAAGCTGCTCCATTTCACTCCATGTATAACATGGTTGCTTCTGTGCAGTTTACACATGAAGGAGTGATAGAGCCACTAGAGGGCCCTGAAATCATCTGTTTTAAACCATTTGGCAAAAAGACAAAGTCCAAGTTACAGTGGTGGCAGTGGGAACTGCGATCAGAGAATTCAGTCTGATAGCTGTCCAAGAAAAGATGATATGTAAGGCCCTGCTTTACCAAATAATATGACTAGGTGGAGATGTGCAGATGAAGAGGTGCAGGAGGAGGGGTGATAATGGAGCTGTGCAGAAGGAAAAGTGCTGATGGAGTGTTGCAGGTGCAGGGGATCAGATGAAGTGTTGCTGATGGAGGGATGCAGATGGATTTGTACTGGTGGAGGAGTGCTGATGGAGGGCTGCTGACAGAGGAGTGCTGATAGAACGGTGCAGATGGAGGAGTGCTGGTGGAGGGCTGCAGATACAGGAGTGCTGATAGAGAGCTGCAGATGAAGGGATGCTGATAGAGAGGTGCAGGTGGAGGGGTGCTGATAGAGAGCTGCAGATGAAGGGATGCTGATAGAGAGGTGCAGGTGGAGGGGTGGGTGGTAAGAGGTAAGTAGGACATTACATCACCACTGTACAGATGTGATGTAATGAAACAGTATTTAAAATGAATTAGGCCCACATATTTAGTAATTGCTAGACGCTCCACCACCAAGAAGTTCTAACGTCCTTTTTCTTCTTTACCTTATTTTATTGCACACAAACGTTTTTTTGTTTTTGCATAAACCAGACTATATGCACAATAACAAGCTATAAATAAAATTAAAGTAATGCTAATAAATATTATAAATAGGATACATATCTAAAAATATATAAAACAGCACATCTGATAGCAGAACTGAGGATTGCACAAGCACATCAACGCCATGGCTGATCAGATATTTCTGGCTTTGTGTGTCTGGTTGTTGGCGTATATTGATGATCTGTTTTTCCACTTTCACAGGCAAAGGCACCTTCAACTGCAAGAGCTTCTTGGGCCTCATGGCTCTTTACCACGAGAGAACAAAAAACCAGGACGCGGAGCTGCGAGCTGCATTTAAAGTGTTTGATAAGGAGGCAAAAGGCTACATCGAATGGAACACACTGAAGTAAATGAACTTGACAGCACTCATGAAGTCTCATGATTCCTGCATAAGCTTTGTATTACAGCTCTCACAAAGAGAGCTTTTGGTTTTGGGGTTGTGGTGGTCTAGTGGTAGGGTACTTACCTATGGATCAAAAGGTTGCAGTCTCAAATCCCACCTCTAGCACTGCCACCATTGGGTTCCTGAGCAAGACCCTTAACCCTGAGTTGCTCCAGGGGGACTGTCCCTGTAATTAGGACATGGAAGTCGCTCTGGGTGAGAGCGTCTGCTAAATGCAGTAAATTTCAACATTTATGCCATTTTGTCAGATTGTGTTACTGTAGCACGATAACGCTTGGGGGAATAAACCTTTATATAGATCTCTAGAGGTTTCTGGGGAGGCATGGTGGTACAGCGGTTCCTCACCTCACAGAGAGAAGGTCCTGGGACGGTCTGGGTCCTTTCGGTGTGGAGTTTGCATGTTCCCGTTTCTGTGTGGATTTTCTCCAGGAGCTCTGGTTTCCTCCCAAAGTCCAAAGACCTGCTGGTCAGGGGGGCTGGAAATGCTAAGTTGCCCGTAGGTGTGAGTGTGTTTGTTTATGTGTCTGCCCTGCGATGGACTGGCCATTGTTCCAGGGTGTTTCCTCACCTTTCACCCTGTGAGAGCTGTTTATTTTCCTATTTTCATCACCTGTGTCCACTAACGTACTGGTACTCAAACTGACCTTCGTAACTGTGTGGAACAAACTGTGTGCCCCGCTGTAATTTCAATCATTTAAATGAATTTAATTTTGATCCAATTTATATGTTTAGATTACATTCATTATACAGATTCTGGGCATGTCCAGTATTACTAATTAGCATTCAGCTATATTTATATAAAAATGTTTTAATTTTTTGCTGCTTTCCAGCTTTTTTAAGGGTCTCTCCCACAATAAGCACCTAAAATTTAACAAAGACAAGCTCGAAAAAGAGACAAATGTACCAAATCAGGCTTAAAAATATCCATCCCATTGTGTTTTAGTAGTACATATGTATTAAGCTTCGTTTTCTTTCCGCAGGTATGTGTTAATGAATGCAGGTGAGCCTCTAAACGAGGAAGAGGCAGAGCAGATGATGAAGGAGGCTGACAAAGATGGAGATGGAACAATTGATTATGAAGGTAAACCAGATCACTGAGGGTCACCGGACGTTCATAAACAAGAACTGATCCTGATTGGCAAACAACAGAACTTTAGTTTTATTTATTAATCATCATAAGCCACACTTTACAATTTAATTTTTAACCTAATATTTTATATCGCTTTAACCGTTATATATATATATATGTTTATAAAAGTGAAAGAAAGTGACATCTTGTTTTACCCACACACATGCAGTCATACCTCCGGCACCTAGGGAGCAGTGATGGGATTCAAACCACAACCCTCCAATCGTGGGGCTTAGTCTACCCCTAATCTAAACACTAGGCCACTGTTGCCCCATTTGACTTTAAAATGAGACGATGGAATGGTAATTTGCTGCAGCATGCTCAAAATGCATGTAAATACAGTCTATAACACAAAAAGAACTAAAACAAAATAATTCTAACCAGCTTTAAAGCAAATTTTTGGTCTGACCACCATCCAAACCACCATGGACTGAAAATGAGCATTAAAAACACATTCGGCATCTATTTTATACATTATGATACATAAAAAACAAGAACATGTGCCTTTTTAGAAGCAAAATATGCAGAAATATGTATGCGTACATGCATTTCTCTCTCTCTCTCTCTAAAATTTAAAAATGATAAATATATATATATATAATTCTTAAAATAATCATACATTATCTTCTGCTGAGAGCAATATAATTAGCACTGGTTTCCACTACTAAAGTCACTTCGTATTTGAAGATTTAAGATTTATTCTCATGTGTACAATGTACAGATACGAGTACAGGTTTTCTCACCTTCTTACAGACTGTAGGAGGCAACAGATATTCAACACACAATCAAGTGCAATAGTACGATGAATATAAACTACAGTGAATACAGACTGTACAGTATTTAAAACTACAAACACTAACATGCAGAGCATATTAGCTGTGTGTGGCTGATGGCAGTATTTCAGCAGGGAAAGTGTCCCATTGGAACATTAGACTGTGCAGAGCAGGAGTCACAGAACTGTTAGGAGAATTACCCATAATTCCAGCATATCTGTTTCAGTATACCTTATCCCATCCACTTATCTGTGCAGATAAGAGGATGGGAAACAGGTGAGGTTATGATAGTCCAGAGCATCAGACATTTTCAGTTCAGAGCAAATAGCTGTCCTGCTCTGATTAAGTTTATAGTTTGTGATAAAGTTTACTCTCTTCTCAGAGTTTGTTGCCATGATGACCGGAGACTCATTCAAGATGAGTTAAGGCTGGCGTGAAACGGCAGCGGAAGCATCTGATGAAGCGCAACACTGAGCTTACAGCACTGGAGGATTTCTAAATCTGCAATAATGCGCTCTGACTCTTTTTATCACATTAAATAATCTCATCATCTTCATCATCTTCTTCATCATCTGCAGTGTAAGGGTCTTTGTGTTGTTTGTGATATTAAAGGATTATAACAAAACCAGTTTTCTGATTTTTCCCGCCCTGTCTATCGCCCTTGTATGTGTTTGGCTCTGCCGTTTCAGTGTTTGCTTAGAGAAAAATTACACATAATTTCTTTCATCCTCAGACACTCTGCATTTGGCTCTTTTTCTGTGGAGAACATAAGAGAAAGCATTTTTTAATGAACGCTTGCTGTTCCCCCCACATTGTCCACTGGACCTGGGTGTGTGTGGGTGTGTTCCATCTTTTTGCTTCTTCCCTTTATAAGCTCCCAGCACTGCTACATTTCAAGCATTAAGAACCCGTTTAAGGCTAGAACCGCGGAACCAAACAGTGTTCAATGACAAATAATAACCATAAATGTCTTTATTGTTCAATACTGAGAAAAGTAAATATCTGTTAAATGTTGTTATGGCTGTATCAGTTTAACATCCCAGTAATGCTGGGGGTTCTGCTGACCCACTAACATGAACAAAATCTCAGAAACATGAACATCATACAAGTCTGCAATGTGTAAATAATAGCAATCTTCTGCAAATTAAACATTCAAAAAGAAAAAAAAAGTCAGTTAAAGAAATGAATGAGTGTGAAAAAGGTTGCTTTGTTTATAATGAGAGGAGGGCAGTAAGGGGTTAATATCCCTGAGCCTGCTACCCGGATACAGTCATGGCATCTGCTGTGCTCGGCCATGAAATCCTGTCCTCATCCCTGTTAAGAATTATGGACTCAGGCCTCAGCCAACCAGAGCATCCTCCCATCATGGGCCCAGCCAATAGCAGCACTCGGAGGAAGGTGGAAACTAGCAGCTCTGGGTCTGTAGCATCCATGTAGCTGTCTCTGCCTGTTGGAAAACAGGACAGGAGGAATAAAGGGATGGGAGGAAGAGCAGAGGACTACAAAGGGAAGAGAGAAGCGTGAGCTGATATTGTAGTCTCTGGGGATGGGAGGGGGGACGCAAATATCTCAGGGGGGAAAGACATCAATTAAAATTTACAGCAGCTGAGCTCCTAGAAGAAGAAGGAGAAAAAGAACCCCTTTTTTGGTCCATCCTGTGCCTGGACATTTCAGGGCTTATCCTCAGCTCTGGGTGCTGTTCATCATAATAAGGTGAGTCCACATCTGTAGCTCGGGGCTGTTGATGAATAACAGCTGTCCTGTTATAATTCCCATCACCAGCCTTTGCACTGTTTGACTTGCATGATGGGACTGAGAAGTGTCGGAGCGAATGACCCTGCTGGTCCGGCTATCTTTGGCTTGGCCTGATCTCTGACATTGTAAGGAGAGAGGCTTAAGCAGAGCCAAAGCTGTGACTGGCTGGCTTCACAAGTTCTTCATTAGAACCATGCTTATATGCAAACACACATACACACACACACAGCAGCGGGGAGACCTCTGCTTCAGCTCTCTCTCCCAGGAATGTCACTCTACGTGATTATGTAACCAGATCACAGCGAGGATTACACACATGAACTCACAGGTATTTTGATTAGGTGGGTCCACATTAGAGGTGCTCAGCAGGACGATCTTTATTGTTGTTGTAAATTATAATACGTTTTAACGTGACACTCAGGAGGAGGGACCCCTCAGACCATGTGGGATGGGAACAGGAGGTGGGCTGTAGTATATTTAAAAGTATATTTATGTTACTGAGTGTGACCCACGCAAAGTCTAATGCAACTGTAACAGAACAGAACAGAATCTGTTCACACACACACACACACACACACACACACACACACACACACACACACACACACACACAACAGCCATATTCTTATTTGTAATGGAAGTTGTTTTTTAATTGGGTCGTTCTGGTTCAACTCAACAAATCTGGCTCAAGTTTTCAGATGCTCAGACATTTATTTATATATGTATAATTTTTATATCTATATTCATATATAGTCCTGTTTTTTTATTTGCTCTTAAAGGAACCATGAAAATTTCAAGTGACCCAATGAAAGTGACAATATGTTTACAGCCCTCCCTGAGATTGTGAGATTGTGGGCCTGAAGAAGGACCACCGATACAGGAAATCATGATGTTTGGTGACCTGTAGTGCAAACCTCTCCACAGCTTAAAGAAGGAAGTGCAGTTGTAGGGTGTGGAGTAATGAAACATGCCAAAAACATCTGTTGATCAGAATTACAAAACTGCCTGAGAAATGGTCTGTGGATCACCGGACCAGATTTAAAATGGACATAGATGTGGAATCTTTTATCTTATGTTGGGAACTTGCTCCAAGCTTAATATATTACACATTTGGACTTGCTGGCATTTCTCCTGTTTTTTTCAGGTGCCTTGGAGTTACCGTTTTTGTGAAGGAAGGAAGAATTACGCCAGTGTAACTCTTACTATATGAGCTCGGCCCGGGAAATTTTGGATTTTTCATGCTGGTCTTGGGCAAACAAAATGGTTTAGTTCTGAGATGGTCAGCGTGAGCCAAAATGACCCGAGTTTTGGACCATTTTTGCTGGTTCAATTAATGACTTCTGTAATAAATTAATAAAGACATAAAATTAATGGGTATAAAAATGGACATATGAGGTTTGTTCAGACGATATGCTTTAATATATGATATGCTATAAACGAACACAGGTGAGAGTGAGAACCGCTCATGTTTTAGCATATTTCACACGTTGGTAAACTTATTCGAATATTGTAAAATGGCTTTATGCTTCAGTATTGATTTAGATCCAATCACAGGAAGCGCTGCCTTTTTGAAAGGACTCAGTTTGAAAGGACTGGAGTGAAAAACTCACGGCTACCTGTATCTTCGCCACGGAGATAATTTGGGTGATGTGGGACCTGCTTGACTTAATGATCAGTGTCTGTTTTTTACTGTTCATACTGGTACTGCACACCAGAACGCATGATTATTCAAATTAAGGAGACATTTAGGCCTTTAATCTGTTCAGTTCCTATTTTATCAAATATCAAGGACTATAATCTAGCAGTTATACGGTTAACAATTCAAACTAGGTTTGACGATCCACAATAAGTAATGCGTAAATAGAGAGAGACTTCAGGCCACGGCTGGCAATAATTTCAATAATTTCAATTTCCAATAATTTCCTTGTGCGAATCTGCTAATGTAGAAACAGCTGGATTACTGTTAAAGAAAAACAGAGCATTATTTATGTAATGTTATAAACGCCGTCAAACTAATCGGGTGAACCTTTTCCGACGAAATACAAAATATAAAAAAGAAAGAAGATGAATCAGATGTTTAAAACGCTAAATATTTCACTCTATTTACTGAATAATATGTCTAAAAAGTTCGAAAAGAGGTTCATTTTAGATTTCTTTTCTTTTTTCTTTTTTTTTAGTGGATGGAGCAAAACCTGTTAGCAGTTATAATCCACACAACTGTCTAACCAGAGAAAGAGAGGGAGAGCGAGAGATAAGAGAAAGGAAAAAGTGCGCGTAAGAAAAACAGACACTAAGGTTCAGTGTGTGCAGCTCTGTGTTGTCTTGCGAAACACTCCTTCCCCTTTTTGGGGATGCTTTTGTGTGCTGCTGTTCTGTGGTACAGTATTGCTAGAGCAGCGTCTGTCTGTCTCTCTTTCTCTTTCTTTCTCTCTCTCTCTTTCTCTCTCTGCCTTTCACCCCATCACACACTCATACCCACATCCTGCCACAACACCCACTGTTGCCCAGCTGGCTCAGGGAGGGGGTACAATGAAATTAACGGCACTTAGAGCTCTCTCTCACACACACCCACACACGCACACACACACAAACAAGTGTATACTCAGCAGTGAACAACATTAACAATCCATGCACGCATGTACATCGATCACCCACAACATTAGCACCACTGACAGATGAAGTGAATCATATTGATTGTCCTGTTACTAAGGCACCCATCAAGGGGTGGATATATTAGGCAGCAAGAGTCCGTCCCTGATACTGATGTGCTGAAAGCAGGAAAAATGGATGACTGTAAAAAGATCCAAACTGTGACGAGTGGGTAAGGGCATCTCCAACACAGCAGGTCTTGTGTGGTGCCTCTGGTTTGTGGAGGTTATGACGTTCCATAAATGACCCAAGGAGAGAGGACTGTTGAACTGACCACGGTGTCAAGGGTCATTAAGGCTCATTAATGAAGGTTATGGTTCAATCCCACAGGAAAGCTAGTGTACGACAAATTGAAAAAGTTAATACCTGCTCTGACAGAAAGGTGTCACAACACAGTGCAACACAGCTTGCAGAGTCCCCATGTTGTCCCCTGTCCACTGAATGACTATCAGAAGCTGGAGCAATAGAAAAGGGTGGGCAGGTCTGATGAATCACGTTTTCTTTTACGGCCAGGTGTGTATGCTTTGCTTACCTTGAGGAGGGATGGAACCAGGAGCCACCATGAGAAGAAGGCAAGCTGGCAGAGGTAGTGTGATGCTTTAGGAGAGCTTCTGCTAGGAATGTTCTGGCACATCATTACTTTGATGTGTACCACCTACCTAAACATTTTGCAGAAAAAGTTCATCCCTTCATGATATTCCGTAGTGGGAGTGTCTGTAGAACATTCCGTAGTGGGAATGTTCTGATTCCCGGAGGCAAAACTTCACAGGGCATTCAGAGGTCTTGTGCAGTTCACGGCTCAATGGGTCAAAGGTGTTTTGGTGGCATGAGGGGTTTTAGACAATAGGCAGGGGTTAAAAGTTAAAGTTATGGCAATTTATAATAGTGGGTGCACAGCAGAGCGCACAGTGAACCACCACAAAATGCCTCTCTGCATTTAACCCATCACGCAGTGGAACGGGGCAACCATACACCCAGCGTCTCGAAAGATGGGCACAGATACCTCAGGGGGACCCACTTGTCCGTTATTCAAACCAATGACCTTCTGATCGTTGGGCCTCATCCCCAATCACTAGGCCACCACTGCCCCTATGACTAATATATAGACTTACAATCCACTTTCTAATGATTAGCCATTAGGTGTGGTCATCCTTTACACAGCTTCATTACTGGTGTCACAAGTGTCGTTGCTTTCAGTCTAGAAATTTCCCTGCTTAGCCCATGTCACGTGTGAAGAGGATTAGAAGCTGACCCTGCAGCAGAGGAATATAAACTCCTCTCTTTATACCCCTAATTTCAGGAGAAATGTTGAAAGAGCATGCGCCTACGAACATTTAGACACAGAGTGCATCTATTCATCCATTACCTTAATGCTTTATGCTGGACAGGTTGCAGTCCATTGCAGACAAGCAGCACACACTTACACTAAATACAGTTAACAGGAAGTACATCTTTCACTCTCTCTTTTTCTTCTTCTTTTGCTGTTTATCAACCGTTATCAAGTGTGTTGTGGTGGTGGTCTAGTGGTAGACCACCTACCTATGACTCTATGTATCAAGTAGTCACAGGTTCAAATCCCACCTCTAGTACTACCGCACTGGGTTCCTGAGCAAGACCCTTAACCCTGAGCTGCTCCAGGGGGACTGAACATGGACTTGCTGTGAATGTTAACTGTCAGGGATAGAAAGTTCAGGGAAGCTATGGGTGCTATTATAACAGTGATGTTTTTGCTGGATGTGACCTGTTGCCGTGGATAAAATTACAGTGAAACCAGTTACGTTTTCATACTTTAGCCAAGGTTCATGCTTTTCTGTGAACAGGCTGCGCATCACAGTGTGGAAAATAAAAGCAGGCTGCTTTGAAGAGAGTGCACTGGGTGGAATTCAGCAGAAGATGTGAATGAAGTGCAGGAGATTGCGGTTAGGAATGCAGGATGAGTCTGCGGTTAAAGAGATTCTGACTTTCATTCATACCCAACCCAGGCTGCTGTCTCCAGCATCTTCACTTCTCTATTTTAAGCCTCAAACCTCTTTCCTGCCCCAGCATCCAACCCCCACACTCTCACACACTCATACATCCTAACGGCTGTGATGTGGAAGGAAACTCAGGTCCTGTTTGCGCTATCGCACCAAGCATCCATGTCCACAGGATCTCTTTAGTCATGTCCACACACACACACACACACACACACATGCTGAAGTCTGGTTATGTGTATGAGGGGCTGATATGTTAACACTTTTCTCTCATTAATCCACAAACAGTGCTACACAAAGACAAAGTGAGAACAGACTTCTGGAGAATTTGGTCATTTTATTAAAAGTTAAGGACTTTTCAAAAAGCAGTCAGGACCTCAGACCTGCATCCTTTTTCTATCAGTGGTCCCTGAGAGGCTTCTACAGCTTGACTGTCTAATTGAATTCATTAGAGGCACATCATTAAGGCACTGGTTTATGTATGACCTAACAGTTGATGGTGTATCTCAGAGTGAAAACCAAGCCAGGAAATCGAAAGAATGGGCCGTAGATCATGTATATATAGTTTTAATATCAGTGTTATGGACGTGGTGAGAGAGGACATGCAGGTGGTCGGTTTGAAGGAAGATGCAGAGGACAGGAAGAAATGGAAACGGATGATCTGCTGTGGAGACCCCTAAATGGGTGCTGGTGGTCTAGTGGTAGGGTACTTGCCTATGGATCTCTGGATCAAGAGGTTCCAGGTTCGAATCCCACCTCTAGCGCTACCACCACTGGGTCCCTGAGCAAGACCCTCAACCCCGAGTGTCTCCAGGGGGACTGTCCCTGTAATTAGGACATAAGAGCGTCTGCTAAATGCCATAAATGTAAATGGGAGCAGCTGAAAGAAGAAGAAAAAGAAGAAGTAGTATTTTCTTCCTCCTGTAATGCACTAATGCACATTCACGAACATGAGCCACCTTACCGCCACTTATTATTTATTTATTTTTGCACTCCGCACTAGCCATCATGCTGCTGCTCCATTACACTGCCCAACAACTTCTGCTGCTTTGTTCCAGAACACTGCGGCTCTCTGCCAGATGAATGTACGGCCTGTTGTGCTGTCTGTTGTTCTCTGCACTTGTTTGCCTTGTCTTGTGTTTTATGTCGTGTCTGATGTCGCCTTATGTGTAGCACCAGGGTCCTGAGGAACGTTATTTCGTTTCACTATGTACTGTGTATATGGCTGAAATGATGATAAAAATCTACTTGACTTGAAAAAGAAAAAAATGGCAACGTGGGAAAAGTGGAATCTCTAATCACTTGAAAAATTGGTCAGTTTGCTTCTCAATCTTCTCTTGTGAACGTTTGTATTCTTGGCTAAATGGTTCATAAACGGGAAGTGATGAAATTGGTAGTAGATGTGTGGGTTGTTTTGAAAAAAACACTAACCCTTCTAAGATGTTTTTATTTATTTAGATGAAGGACTTGGATTTTACAGAACAGAATGTCTTAAATCACTCTATTTGCACTAAACAGAAATATGATCACCTAGAAGGTCCTGACCAAAAATATCTCTTCCTTTTTTTTTTTATGATAATGCCATCTTGTTCGTGCTAAATACGTTTCCAGCATTTAGCTGCTGCGCTTATCCAGAGCGACTTAGATTTCTTAACTACAGGGACTGTCCTCCTGGAGCAACATGGGGTTAAGGATTTTGCTCAGGAACCCATTGATGGTGGTGGAGCATTTGAACCTGCAACCTCTTAGTCTGTAGGCCAGTATGCTACCACTAGTCCACCAGCACCACAAAACAGATACAGTGTGGGTCTCTTACATTGCAGAGGTACTTGATCTGAGAGATGATCTCTGGGTGAAGAGCTTGTGTCCACAATGAAACCAATGACCATGAATTATCTTTTGCAGGATTTCATCAGAGACATGTTTTTCTGTTTTATAACACAAGCCTGCCATCACGGAAACAGCTAAGGTGTGATCCAAAGAGGGCCAACATATATTGTGGTCAACAGGCAAACAACTGGACCATCACAACAGTCCAAAGCCATGTCTCTGACTACCCTCAAACCAGATTTCTTCAGTCCAGCCTCTGTCTCTACTTCTGTCCCGTTTCCAAGCCACCTGCCTTCTCTACCCGTCACCACCCCAACCCTCATCCTCAGCACTGTGGAGAGCAGGACAGAGCAGGACAATGTCACATCCAGAGGCACCTTCCCCCCGTCCACAGCGACAGCCAATGAGACTGCCTTCAACTCCACACAGCTCCCCATGGCCTCAGTGGAGGGCGCAGGGATGAGCATGGTCCTACTGCCTTTCGGCATAATTACAGTCATTGGATTGGCCGTTGTTGTGGTGAGCATGATGTTTGGAAGGTTTTGCGTTTGCCTGCTTACGTTCCTCCTAAACTTTCAAACTGTCACCAACGTTCTTGGCTATAACGACCAAAATTTTGATTGCATGGTGTTTAAATTCTTGAGGATCTGGCCAGAAATCTCCTCAAGTAAATGAGAGCCCATCAATCAACCAATCAACAATACTTTCCATTCAACTTAATTCCTCATTTCCTGTTGTCCTAGCAGAAGAACCCCTGAGGCATTTGTCTCTGTTTGATTGACTCTCCATTACGCTTTATAATGAGTGTTGGGTGAAAAATGAATTTGCACACCACGTTTACCACGTTTATATTCCATCTCATTTACTTTTGCATTTTAGAAGTAACAAGAAGCTTATACTCCACCAGTCTTGTTCACAGCAGATGTAATTATTACGCAGTACACTCAGACCTTCTCACTCGGAAAGTCAACTAAGTTAGAGCTCTGTGGGGTTCTGATGCTGTAAGACATTGTTTTCTAAAGTTAATAACAAAATAGATGCATAAAATGAATAAAACATTTTTTTAGGTGAGATAAAACTGCAGATGTGACTTTTTGACTTTTTGACTTTTCTCCATATGATAGGCCTCTGAAGTAAATGTCCCAGTCCTTATCTGGGGACATTTTTCCCCCAAATGTCCAGATCCTCTGCCTTTTAAGGTGGTTAATACATGAATATTGCAGCATCTAAGATACGACTGCTACATACTGTCTGAAAATATCATTAAAATGCAAAATTGTTTTTAAATGTGATGGTTCAGCTGGTTTGGAGAGCTGTTGGCGTTATATAACGGCATCTTATTTTTTATTAACGCACTAAAAAGTAGTGCTGCATGATATGAGCAAAATTATAGCATTGCGATTATATTACTGTAATAGTTTTGATGCCCACGTATTTGTTTGGCAAAAGTTTTACATCTGATGCCTTTCCTGATGTAACCCTAACATTTATCCAGGCCTGGGACTGGCACAAAGAAATACACTGACTTGACAATACATTGACAATAAGACTTAAAATAAATTATAAAAACAAATGAACAAATCAGTAATGTGAAAAAGAAAGAAATAAAAGGAAAATTTAAAAGACAAGCCTTTTTAAACATCTTAGTAAATCAGTGCCTTTAAGGGTTAAAAAGTGACCAAAATAAGGAATACCCAGCAACACTGACCTGTGAGCTGTGATTGGGCTCCTCGTCAAAAACACTGATTGGTCAGAGGCTCATTTGCATATCGCAGGCTTAGACCGTACTGCAGAAATGATGGACAGACAATTTATTGTGCAGTCTCACTTAAAAGATCATTTTAGTGCCAATACAGAGGATCCAGTGACACTTGAGAGGAAAATGAATGTTGGACTAAAACACATTGGGTTTAGAACTTTATTTTTAAATCACAAGAGGCAAAAGCAGATTCATTCATTGTTCTCATGGAGAAAAATAGATTTTGGCCCTGAGATCCTGACGTGGGTGTTGTCCTGACTACAGGAAGGCCCATGACTTCTCCTTGCTTTTAGTTACTCACCACCAATAAAACACTACACAACATGCCTTGCTTCTTACCATTATTTCTGTTCTCAGCTGCTGTACATAAGGAAAAAGAAAAGGTGAGAAAACGTGTCACCCATCTAAAACACTGTTTCCAGTTCTTGTCATCAACAGGAACATAATTATGAAGGTGAATTTTGTCTGTTCAGGCTGGAGAAGCTGAGGCACCAGCTTATGCCCATGTATAACTTTGACCCAGCTGAGGAACAGGACGACCTGGAGCAGGAGCTTCTAGATCACGGCCGCGATGGCAGTCCAGCAGGTCCAAACTCCAAAGTAAGTGTAGTGTCATCATGGCAGTGTCTTCACAATGTTACATCTCACAGTAGAATGACATATAGCCTATGGATTGCAATTTACCATGAGGGGGAATGACGTATTGTCCCACTAGAACAAAACCTTCTATCATAATGGTAATCTTTCAGGAGAAAAGAACCATTCACAGCCATTCCATTTTTACCTAAAGGTCTCCTTGGTTTAGATCAGGACATTATCATTTAAAAAGGCTGAGGATTAGGATGGTGTCCACAGCATATGAAGTCAAATCAGCTTGGCTTTGCAGACTGTCAACAGCAATAAAGCACCAGTTCTCTACTGAAATGACTCCAGAAGCCCTGCTGGAAGCTCTGCAAAGTGGAACCCCCTCAGATGGACGAAAAGGGTTCTTGTTTCTCCTCCACTCTCTGACCTACACTGGCTACCAGTTACCCAAATCAAATTCTAGTCACAAACAATGGCCTAGAGAGCGACTTATGGATCCGCTTCCAGTTATTTCAATTCAATCACACAAACTTATACTCCTTCTCGATCATTATTATCTCTAATTGTTAATATCTGTATGGATAGTGTTCGTTTTCCTTCTCAATCACTCTGGCATTGCTTCCTTCACACAAGGTCATCTTAGTCCAACGTGTTCTTATTCTTGATTCTTAGTGGTGGAATGAGCTGCTCTATCAGAGCAGGTCTCTCTCTACCCTTGATGCTCCTTAAGGAGGACAAGAAATGACATGCTGCTTGATCAGACCCAATAAGTAAGGAACAAGTCCATTCTTGGCCTTTAAGGCAAGTATTAAGGATTTGAACCCAAGGTGAGCGTCTACAGAAAGCCAGTGCAGGTTTTGTAGCAGCGACGTAGCGTAGGAGAGCGCGTTCAGCCGTCATGGGGTGACATGGTGTCACTTCACATGACTCAGGAAGCACATGCTACCGTTCACCCTCCAAGCACTGGCAGAATCTTGTGTTTTGAGAAGTCTTAGTTAGTGATCGGAACTAAAACTGGAGAAAAAACTGTAAAGAAACGAATAAAAGGAGTTGTTAATCTGACATTGACCATACACTTTTATCCTCATTATTATTTTAAATGTACAGTTATTTGTGTTTGAACATAATTCTGCTTACTTTGCTTTCTACAAATGTGAATTGAAATAAAATTTGTCATTTTTTTCTTTTAAGTTTTGACACATGGCCATGTGGTTTGGTGCTTGTGGTAAAGTATTTATTATTGTTTTTTTTGTTTTTTTTTAGCTTTCCTTATTCTGTTAATATGTCAGAAGAAATTTAACTCAACTTCATCCACTGTCACATCAAACCATTTTGCCCTTTACTCCCTTAAACCTGCATTTAATGAATGAACATCTCATTCTCATCTCATTCCAAAGCTCAACCCCTTTCTACCCACTAAACAGACCCTCTGACTCCTCGTTTTCAGTCTCCTGTCTTCTACAGTTAGCCTAGGTGTCTCACTCTCTCTCTCTCTCTCTCTCTCTCTCTCTCTCTCTCTCAGACTCTCACAACGAGTCAGGGCACCACACAGAGGCCTAGTCGACTGGTCTTCACGGATGTTGCTGATGCCATAAACGCTTAAAGAACTCCTGCAGCACAGGAATTGGGGAAACTTATTCAGAAGCTAAACAGAGACTGGAGATAAAGAAAATCTGCCAGCGTAAAAAGACTCCCATTTTGGAAGAGGCTGGGACTAAGCATTGCCCTGTTAATCATACCGAAATCCTGTTCTGTCTATTGACCAACGTTTTCTTATCAAATGTCTTGGAGGCTGCATAGTTTTCTATAAAAAGTGAGAAATTTGACCTGTGGGAGTTTGCAGAAAACCTTTTTAATATGGATTTCATTTCTGATCAACATGTTTATACTGGATTAGTCACTATATGTACACTCGCATATGCAGATTTTCTTCTATTTGTTCAACTTCACTTGTCACCATTTTCATTCCTTTCAGTTTTTTTGCATGCATAGATGTGATTGGTGCTTGTTGGAAGGCTGAAACTCACAGAAAGGAGGTCCATTAAGAGAATTTTGTGTCGTTTATTCTTTTGGTGTTGTCTACCGAGTCTGTGAATTTTCACTGAGCAAAGCTTCTTGGCACTAAATGGAGAGATGGAGGGAAAGTTGCACTGGTTCAGGAGCTTGTGGAACTACCACCACCACAGCTCAAGTTCAGAATTCTTTATACATACATTACATTGTCATTAAGGTTTTTCATGCTCCAAAAATAGGAGGCAAATGTTTTCTAAATAGCTGCAACTGGAACTAGTCCCATTAAGTACCATTTAAAAGACCTGGGTCTTGTGACATTGGTCGATTGTCAGTGTAGGAAGATGTTTAAGGGGTTGCTCAGAGCACATCGAAAAAATGATGACAAGGAGAGCCCACCCAGTCAACCCGTCCCAAATCAAAGAAAAGCTCACGCATTGAAATCTCTGATGAGTTCTATGGAACTTGGCTTTCTTGTTCTTGAGGCGAAACTGCCTCTGACCTACTAGGATGAAAACGATTGAGTAAACTAGCAAGAATTTCACAGGAACCCCAAAAAACAGGCTCGGCGCTGTGCTGAAATCAAAGAGCCGGCAATGTGTGGGAAGACAGGACGTCCATAATAGTTCATCATTCAATGCCATGGCAACGGGCTACCATTACAACACATTAGGAGCAAATTTTGCATTTAAAGGAAATGATTCGGCATGGTCTGGGCGAAGTCCATAGACCTTGGAGAGCTGTGAGATGGGAAATGGAGACTGTTGAAAGGGAAATGAGGCATTCTCTCTATTGAATCTCTAAAACATCCGTCTCCAGTGTGCTTCCAGCTCCTACTATTCCCAGGTGTGTGCTGTTTATTGCTTCCCTGCACAGTCAACGGTGAGTGTGTGCACATGAGTGTGCTGGGCCTGTGTTCCGAGTCAGGCTAGCACTGTTTCAACACTCAAAAGAGAAATATGGTCAAACTAGATCTTTTTCTATGAATCTGAAATGAGGGAAGAGCGTGTGTGGTATGAATCTGTGTGTGTGTAAGACGCAGATTTCACCTCCTTCCACACTCGCCAAACCAGCCACAGAAATTTAGACAGTGTTTTTCAAATGTATAATTACAATAAATAATAAAAGTCAAATCATGTGGATTGTTTATGGGTGTTTTTCTTGAATTTAGATCAAAATTAGGCCCCATTTCTGTTAAAAAAAAGCTCAGCGTGAGACGCACATTTGTTTTCTAGTGCCTTTATTCGCTACCTTGTTGAAACCACATAATGTACAAAAGAGAGGTACAGACAGATTACCACTTGATCTGAACAGTTTAAGAATAAACCCTCCTAAACAAACCTGAGCTGTGATCACTGGGCAAAATGTTTCATAAATGCCATAATCGCTTCTTCTACAGTGTTTAAATGTGTCTCTGCAGTTCCTGCAACAGTCAGCTTGATGGAGTAGCAAAACACGGAGGAGTAAAGGCACAAATCACATTTAATGACATTCTTTATGTAGTCTACTACTAGTTGTCTAATTTTTTCTCTTTTTAAGAGAACAATCATTAGAAGAAAAGCAGAGCACCAAGCAATGATAAGCAATAAAAAAAAAGCAAAGAAATGGCAGAGACTGATCAGTTGGAACAGACATTAAAGACACAGTTCAGAGATTAATATACTTCAGTAGCAAGATACAATCTAATATCACATCTCAGACTGTGCCATTTTGTTCAATAAAAACAGTACTTTACTGCACACATACAGTTCAGCTATTTACCCTCCTGAAGTCTGCTTGAGGACTGTCTTCAGGTTTTTATAGACATCAGGCCAAATATTTAATACAGTTCACGTCAACTCGTACAGCCATGCAGCAGAAAATGCCCTAAATAGACCACTATTGCAGAAAAACAACAAAAAAAAACTTTCTCGCCCATCCAAATGCTGTATAAAACGTATCAAAACTGCGTGAATTAAAATATTCAGTTATTTACGCTGACATAAAGACACACTCACATGTCAAGGACTAACTAGCGCTCTATAGAAACTGTAAACCATTTCATTTTCAAGTTCTGATTTAAACACGATTGCCGATTACATCCTGAGCCTGGCAGCAAAAACGGAATATCTAATTATTTCTAATCATCACAAAACTGAACAGAAGCAAGTACACAGGCAGAGCATGCAAAATTCAATCAGTGCTAAAACTCCTACTACCGACTTAAGTGGGGAAAAGGTCCAGTAATGTGTGACACATTGAGTCCTCCACTTTTCCAAAACTGAAACAGAGCTGTTATATTGCTGATGCATCCAGAATGAATCTGATGGAGTCACATGACATTTCAGTTACATCAGCCCATATTGAGGACCTCTGGCTTTAACAGTGGAGGTAAAATGGTTAGCAAAACTTTTTGGTGGCTGCATTTTCTAGATTCAAGCTCCCAGTCCCATTGAAAAAGGGCCAAACTGTGCAAACCTGTGCCAGTACATTTACATTTAGGCCATTTAGCAGATGCTCTTACCCAGAGCAACTTCCATTTCCTAATTTCAGAGACAGTCCCCCTGGAGCAACTGAGGATTAAGGGCTTTGCTCAAGAACCCAGTGGTGGTACTGCTGGAGGTGGGATTAGAGTGTCCTACCACTAGACCGCCACCACCCCATGACCCCTGTTTAACGGACTGGCTGCAACAGCAAGAATGAACTGATACCTGAACACCAAACACCATCAGGGTAAAAATAATAAATGTGGAAAAGAACCTTCAGTATAGGAATTAGCTTTAACACTTTTTAAATGAAGGCAATGAGCAAAATTACAGGAAACTGACAAAAGCAAACAAACAAACAAACAAAAAATAGATTCACTGCAACATTTTATATCGGAGTTTCTGTTTTTAAAGTGTGAAAACTGAAAATACAGTAAAACACTGATGAAGTAAAACTACTGAAGTAAAATATTCATCCACTATGGAAGTTTAAATCCCTAAAATCAGTGATGGCCAAAATTCTTTTTATTACCGAGGCCCAAAAGTGTGCTATTTTATCATGAGACCTGCTTATGTTTTCAACTGAAAAACTGAAATGACTTGTAAGATGTTTTTTTTTTCATTACCTGTAAGCCTTCGGGTTCTGACGTGACTCGTCCTTTGACTGATATTACTGTCTGCAGCTTCAGAATTCCCCTAAACCTGACTTATCACTCTTCTTCAGTTGACTAGTGTTCTGAGCTGTGGTGAATATTGGTGTCAGAAAATCGCTAAAACATCTTCAGATTTCATGTGAAGACATTTTGGAGCATTTCTTTTGGCTCTTTTGTCATCAAATGGTCACACAATGAGCAGCTGATCTGATCAAACTGCGTAAAGAAAGAAAAAACTACGAAAAAAGACTCGGCCCAGACATGATCGATGGTCTAAAACAACCTGCAGCGATCCATGTTGGTTTGAAATGGAACAGACTGGCCAATGACTCTCAGGCTGTAAAGCTCAGTTCAGCAGATTTCCCTGATTTGAGTTACTTGCGCTAAAATATCATAATATCAGACTTGGGACATTGTTTGCTTTTAAAAAATGATAGATGAAAATATGTGGAGGAGAAAAATAAACTGGCACGCACTCGACTCTCAGACCAACCAGTGAGGTAGATTTAGATGTGCTCATCCGGTGGTGGGGGCGGGGTTTGAGGCGGTTGCTTTTCTTCCTGCTCCACATCACTTTCCTAGGCATGCAAGAAAGGAGAGAAGTGAAGGCATGTATCTCCGCAAGACATCAGTTACACTGAAAACACCGACAGTTGGAGACAGGAAACAAGAAAGCAGGAAAACGGTCATGCTCATTTTCCCTGAGAGCTACTGACTCATTCAGATCCTGTCCCGGTCCGCTATCAGTACTCTCAATGAGTAAAAGGGGAGTTTCTGAACATCTTCAACTCATAACTGGCTTTCATCTTGCACCATCTTAGACATGTCTTATTATGACGATATCTTAGATATATGCCTCTTCTGTGCATAAGCTATGATTCTCATACACAACTTAATATTTTTCTCACCTGCTGTCCTTCTTGCGGAGCTGATTTCTGAGGCTGGGAAAAAGTGAAAGATGTATTATTAGCAAGATATTTAATGAAAGTGTAATGGTGCGTCTGCATGCGTCCCACTGACCCATTTTCTTGGTCGGCCTCGTGGTCTTCTTTCCCTCTGTGGCTCTACCTTTTTTACACACAGAAAGGATGCGGATGTAAATCATGAGAGAAAGCATTCATCAAATTAAACCACAGGGCAGATGCACTTACTTTGGCACGATGAGCTTTATTCTTACTCCCTCTTGGTCTCCCCCTCGGCCTTCTTGGAGCAGCAGGATCAACGGGCTCCTACAAAGGTCACATACGTTGCATCCAAGTTTCAATTCGGTTCAGGATCAAAGCCATCCAGCTATGAAGTCTGGGGATACTTTGCTTTCCAGAATTATATTCATACCAATGAGCACGAGCAGCACCATATTACATAAGCTATTTATATCTTGTAGGTTTGCTGGTGTTTCTGTGCATAATAGATATATTTAGCTGCACTGTTGAGGTCAGGGTCCCTGCTTCACATTGAATGGAGCATTTCTCATCTGGATGACACTTTACATCTCAGTGATTCAATACTGGAGCCATTGTGAGAAATTAGGCAAAATCCGTTCTTCATGCTGGGATGAATATGAATTGATGAATGCACATCACATCAATAAGTCGCTACTTTACAACATTCAGCAAGGCAAGGTGTCCCCAAACTTATGACATGAGTTGGAATCAGTGGATGCTGGAAAACCTTGGGTTGTTTGCGGGGTCTCCCCCTTCCTCGTTTAGGGGCCACCGGACCTTCAGCTGCCGTAGCAACCATTTCCTCTCCTCCTGCTCCTCTCATCTCCTCTTCCATCCTGTCCACACGTCACCTCCAACAGGCATGGACTCTACGCACACACACACACACACACACACACACACACACACACACACACACAGACACACACACACACGTGCGATAAGGAATTTGGGGAGGTGACTTGTTTCAGACAGACAGAGCTAAATTCAGACTGAGAGCTAAAGAGAAATATATATATATAAAAAAAGAAAAAATACAGAAAAAAACATACATATAACGCAGGAAGAAAAACAGAGGAAAATGCAGAAAGAAAGAACTGCAGAATGTTTTTTTCAATCATAAAAAAAGAAAAGGAAGTGCATAAAAAAAAGAAACAAAAAGAACGAGTGCAGGAATAACATGAAGAATTTAAACTTAAGAATGAAAAAGAAGTACACATGGAAATGCAAAAGAAAGAAAGGAAGTGATACAGAAATGAAAGAAAAACGCAGAAAGAAAAAGAAATGCATGAAATGCTGACAGAAATAATGAAAAAAAAGAAGTGCAGAAAGAAAAAAGAAAAGGAAGCTCACTGAACCCTGTTCTGTTTTCTCCAAAAAAGATGTTTAATCTGCAGAACTACGCTTTATTTCCGCTCCACCTTAAAAAGTGCGGCTTTAACTACAATAATTTCTTTTGCACATTTATTAATGTTCATTTAAAACTCCAGATCTGCCCGGATTTCCAGCTGAACTCCCTTTTCCAACCTTTAAAACTTCCCAACAGAGAAAAGCACCTGCTGCACCATCTAAGATGGAATGGAGGACTGGAGTGAGACTCCTGATGTTTTCAGCCTGCTGTGTGATTCTGATCTCAGGAGGCTTTAGGACCTGATCAGCCATGGAGCTCTGAACCCTAAACGAAACAGACCTGAGCCAAACCAGACCTGCAACCATACCTTCCTACCTGTCCACCTCAACCCGTATGTACCACACTGCTGGGCTGAGAGTGTTTGGTGAATAAATGAGATTCAGATTTACCAGCCGCCGCTTTTCCTCTGAATGAAGACTATCGCTCTTCCTCTCCCTCCATCAGTGGGGTGAGTGAGTGAGTGAGTGAGTGTGTGTGTGTGTGTGTGTGTGTGTGTGTGTGTGACATTTTCGTGATCACTATGTTCTTAAAACCTTCTGGGAGGGAGTCAGGCACCGCCCACACACATACACACACACACACACACACACACACACACACACACACACACACACACACACACACACACACACACACACACATCCCAATGTGGCCCATAAAGGACATGCCCACTTTATAAGAAGACATCCACTTGACCACGCATCAAAAAGTATAGGACACACCCATTTTACTACAGGACACACCCACTTTTTAGGTGACATTCACTTTACTGCACTACTGACCTGACACACCCACCATGCTACAAAACACACCCACTTCCCTACACACATTTTACAGCAAAATACACCATGATTATTTAAAATGAACTTTTTGACAGCATTTAAGTCTTTTTCTTTGAACTTTTCAACAACAATTCTAAAAAAGAAAAATAACTTGCTGTTAGTTTTTAACAAAAACAGCAGTTTTATTAGTTCAAAACATGCTGAGCTGCAGTGGAGCTTCAAATGACTTCGAGCACTAAAGCCTTCATCCTCCCATCATTATAGGGAAAGTCCCAGCTAGCGGGTGGAAAAAGACACTAAATTGAGGAGGAAATGGGGAAAACATTACTGTAACGAAGACCCACTCCTCATTTGTTCATATCTGGCTCCCAAAGAATGTCCTTGAAGACAGCCTTGTATTTTAATATTTTGCTGAAGAGCCAGTCTCTGTACCTGAGCAGTTCTCCAGATCTTCCTGAAGGACAGTGTTGTTGTCTCTCATTTTCAGTCCAGTCTCTGTACCTGAGCAGTTCTCCAGATCTTCCTGAAGGACAGTGTTGTTGTCTCTCATGTTCAGTCCAGTCTCTGTACCTGAGCAGTTTGATAGTTTTGTGTTGGTTAAACCACACAGTAATCTATGTCTGAACCTTCAGAACAAAGCGTCAAATTTAAGACATGAAGCAGTGAAGAAACAGGTGAAGATGAAGGGAAAAGAAGAAAAAAGAGTGACATTACTAAAAAAAATGTCAAACATTATTAGTTAAGCAGAGAAATAATTCTGTATATGTAGAAAGACGTGTCTCTATCTTTTTTTAAACCAGGATCTAACGATTTTTGTGTCTTTTTAGAACTTTTTCTGTCCTGCTTTTTGTTTTTAGCTTTCCCATTCCACAGAAAAGACCTTCAACTGGATAGTCCTGACCTCTTTTTATGGAGACACATAATAACATTGTTCTAGAAACCTGTCGAGGGGCAGCGGTGGCCTAGTGGTTAGGGCATCGGCCATGTGATCGGAGGATTGGAGTTCGAACCCCTTCCCAAAGGGTTGCCCTGAGGTACCCTTGAGCAAGGTGCCGTCCCCGTCCCGCTCCTCCCTGCGATGGGCTGGCGACCTGTCCAGGGTGCGACCCCGTTTGGGACAAGTGGCAGAAAATGGATGGATAGAAATCTGTTATTTATCTGATTTCTTATAATACTTGGTTCAAACTGACAGAAGCTGCCAACCTCTTCAGCAGCATCTTCACTATCAGTTGAAAAAGAAGGAGTTTCTCCTGTGGTCATTACCAGTTTTTAATTATAGTGAGATGATGTTCCATCTTTTCAATCTTTTTTTTTTTGTTTTTTGCTTTCCTTTTTAGAGTCTTATTTTCTCCCATGTAGTATAATGTTACATGACCAGCATACTGGCTGAAAAGGTGATGGATTTTTTGAAATCCAAAGAATTTGCTGTAGTCAGTGACACATATCACTCACTCATATTGTTTAGCCGCTTGTCCTGAATGGATTCGTGGGCGGTGCTGAAGCTGTTACAGGGCGAAAAGGAGGGATGCATCCTGGACAGGTTCTTCTTCGTCTTTCGGCTGCTCCCATTTAAAGGTCGCCACAGTGGATCATCCATCTCCATTTCTTCCGGTCCTCTGCATCTTCCTCCTTCAAACCGACCATCTGCATGTCCTCTCTCACCAGGTACATAAACCTCCCCTTTGGTCTTCCTCTTTTCCTCTTTCTTGGCAGCTCCATCTTCAACACCCATTGCTGGGCAGACACATACACATTCCAGTTTATCATCTCCAGTCCACCTGACGAATGTGAGAGGAAACCAGAGCTTCTTGAGGAAACCCATGCAGACACTGAAAATGCAAATTCTACACAGAAAGGACCCGTACCGCCCCACCTGGGAATCAAACCCAGCACCTTCTCGCTGTGAGATGATAATGCAGTTGAATAATGGATATATGAATGGATGGATGGATATATTCTGGAAAACAACCTTTGTTTTATCAGATTTGTTGCCATTTTCAGAAACTTTACAGGTGTTTGTAAAGTATCTGGTCTGCTGACTCTTTTCAGGAATTGCATGAATGGATGTATTGACTGATGGAAGGATGGATGGATGGATGGAAACAACCTTTGTTTTCTGAAATTTCTTTCCAAGTTCAGAATTTTTACAGACGTTTTTATAGTATCTGCCCTTGACAATCTTACCAAAATACATAAAAATGTACAAAGTTTTTTTCTCGTATTTTGGAAATAAAGTAGATTTCATTCCCAGTGATTGAGAACAGTTTGAGTAGTGGGGCTTTTAAATACAGTTTTCCATCTGCTTATCCTCTCAGCTGAAAAACAACATCATAATTAAAATAATCCAGTGATACTTAGAGGTGAGGTTCACAAGAGAAAAGGTAATTGACCACAGGAAGATCTCCCCATTTTATACATCCCCCATGACTACAAAACGAGTCTCCATGACTACAGAACGATGACAATGAATGAGGTTCATACAAGCTGTATTAGAGCGTTTGCACTGTACATGCTTTGCATGTTTAAATAGGACACATTGGGTCATTTACCATAAAGCACATGAACTTAAACACAAGTACAACTACGCAAAAACTTAATGGTCAGCTGTGGACCCACAAAGTGCATTTCATGCAGAGTACATTTCCAGCATTTTCATAGTGATTGATCAAAACCATCATCAAACTCATGTTGTTATGATGGTTTTGGTAAATTGCAATGTCAGGCAATGACTAAATAGGTACTTCACTGCTGCTCTTGACCGTTTCATGCTTTGAGAAAGCGTGACTATGAGTCACATTATATTGAAGCGAGATGAACATTACAGTATGCTGCCCATTTACACACCCACACCTTCTAAACACACGTCACGGTTTTACAGTTAAAATGAGAGTAAATAGGTCAAAGCTCTAGATGGAGAAAACATGATCAAATCCATTCACTGAAGCCAAGGCAGAGAAATTGGGGATGTACAAGTGAATGACAAGGCGGTGAGCATGTTTGTGGCTGTCGCTGCTGTGCCCCAGTCAATGTAACATGTCTCAGATCCCAGTGGATGCTTGAGATTTGTATAAACCAAATTCCGCCAGGCTGGTCTGCTGGGCCTTACAGAAATCCTCCTATAGAATCAGCAGGAATGTGCTGAACTCACACTTTTGCCTTCGGCTTAAAAAAGAAGCAAGGAGCCATCAAAGGCCTGACAAACTTGAGGGAAGTTAGAGTGAAGGTCCCTGCAGACGAATGGCAACAGGACTGGCAATATTTTATCCCACGTGTAGATTTTATGCCACTTTTAGTTTATTTCAATCAATCGAAAATGTAAATGCATTCATTTAAAAGCTAAAAAAAAATAAAAGTAGGCTTCCCTGAAAGCCCCCTTTAATTCATTGTTTTTGTGATGTCACAAAGACTAGTGCATTTATATTTTACAGTCCATTCAAAATGCATTTGAATAGTTTGGCTGGTTGATTTTTTGCTGTTTTCAGATGATGTTCGGGGTTGAGATTAAAAGAAAAAACAATCTGACATCAGAGAACAGATTTTAAGATTTAATTTCCTGGTATTTACATCCAGTTATGTTAAATTAGATACCAGCTAGCACCTTTTGCATCAAAGCTTTTTCAAGTAAGTGAAAGTATTGAAAAATAAAGGTCTGAGGGGTGTCGCTACACTGGTGTTTCCTGTTAGACTGATTGTTAAAACTGTAAATGCATTTTGATTTCTACACTTGAAGGTTTGTATTTCACCAATGAAATGGTTTTAAAAAGGGAAAACCAGCATGTAGGCCAGAGAGCTATAGGCTGAAAACAAAACATTCCATTAACTGATCAAACACAAAAATCTTTTAGAATGAATTTTAGAAACAACTGTTTGGAAAGTCCTGAAAACTAAGGAAACCACTGTTCAGAGCAACAGACACTAAACAAACAAACAAAAAAAACTGTGAAAAGAGTGAAGAAAAACCTCAAATCAAGCGTCAGTCACACCATGAACAGCTTCCACAGGGCAGGACTGGGGTTACACGATCCCAGTCTCAAAAGAATTACAGCAGAAATATAGAGGGGGGAGGTGGTCTAGATAGATGCTACATCAATTACTCATGCAAGCGACTCACACTCATGGTCCACTTCTAGATAAATACTTTGGGAGGTGGCTCCCCGGGTGGCTCCCTGGGCCACCTCCCAAAGTATGTATCTAGAAGTGGACCATGAGTGTGAGTCGCTTGCATGAGTAATTGATGGACGGGATGTTCTTTAGGGTAAAACAAGTAGGCAGAGGCAGTGGGATGCCCTGGGCAATGTTCTGCTGATGAATATTCTTTCAGATTATTAACATTCAAGTACCATCTACCTAAACTTTGCTTCAGACCAATGAAAACCTTTTATGGCAACAGTATTCCACAATGGTTGTCAAGTCAAGTCAAGTCAACTTTTTTTATTTTTACAACTGCTGTTGTCACAAAGCAGTTTTACAGAATCCAGTTCCGAGCCCCAACTGGGTAAGCCGAGGGCGACAGAGGCAAGGAAAACTCCCCAAACATGAGGAAGAAACCTTGGAAGAAACCACAACCCAAAAGGGGAACCCCTCCTCCTTTGGTTGACACCGTAAATATAAAGGAAAAAAAGAAAGAGAAAAACCCTGCATAGTGGTAATTTCCAGAATGCATGAGTTACAGTAAGAGTTAAAGAGTTTTTTGGTGACTGTAATTGGAGGTTCATAAGCTAATGGTGGAAGCTCTGTTTGAGTGGGGGAAGCAGCTCCTGCAGAAGAACCAGGCTGATGTATTTGATCTGAAGTTCAGGTCAGGAGAAACATAAGACGCTAGCAGCTGCGCTGACCTGGTGGAGTAGCTGGCATGGAACTCAGGATACCCAGCGGTGGTCTAGTGAAGATTGTGGGTTTGATTCCCCACCAGTAGGTTGCCCTGAGGTACCCTTGAGCAAGGTACCGTCCCTGTCACTGCTCCCTGGGCGCTTTCAATAGCTGCCCACTGCTGCATGGTGTATGCATGGGTTAAATGCAGAGGTCCAATTTTGTTGTGGTTTGCTGTGCTGTGACCTCGCAATGACAAGGGTTGTCACTTTCACTTTTACTCACAGAGATCGATGGCCTTGCCTTCAGGAAACACGTAAACCATCAACCACACTGGTGGTGGACAGCCGTCCAATCAAAGAGAAAGGAATTAGATCTGTTTGGAACTCATTGTACAGACCGTACGTTTAAAGAATGCAGTGATGTGACTCCTATTACAATCTGACTAAAATGGACAGATCCTAATAAAAAGGACAGATCTTGACTAAAACGGAGAGATCCAGAGGTTTTACAAACACGAGAGCACCCTGTGACACTGGCGACCCCCCACACCACCCTCAACAAACCTGAATTTACTGATCTGTCTGGGCCAGGTTTGTCCATGAGTTTTAGTTTTGATTTTGTTTTGGATCTCTGGCCAAACAATGGATAATGAAATTCACCAGCCTGTCTGGGCCTTGGTTTGTCCCTGAGTTTTTTGAGGCCTCTTCCAGCAGTAGAAGACCCTTCAACAATGCCTGTTCAAGAATGGTTCAAGTAAATATTTAGTAAAAAAAAAATTATTTTCTGTTTAACTGCATTTGAGGTTCTTTTACTTTGAGCTTTAAGTTTGGCCTAGTGGAAAGGGAGTTGGTCCACAGATCAGAAGATTGTGGGTTTGATTCCCTCACCAGCAGGTTGCCCTGAGGTACCCTTGAGCAAGGTAGTGAGCCCCAGGTCTCAGTCTAAATATCCGTGAGATTTGTTGGACAATCTGTCCATGGAATATTGAAAAATATTTCCTTGTATTATTAAGTTGTAGATTTACTATGCAGTTAACTATTCCGTGTATTCCATGTTCTTTATCGCTGCATAATTTAAGATATCATTCTAAATCCCCAAAAAGATGGAAAAATATCCGTCTTACAAGACTCACACAGGACAGTTGTTTCTTTGGGGCAGTAAAGGGCCTAGAGTTAAGGGACTTGACCCCTAGATCATGGGTTCACATGTTACCTGGACTCCCCCAAAACCGCTTCACTACTGCTGGACCACCGCTTCACATGGGTGGATGGTTGAATACAGAGAAAGCATTTTGATGTGGTGCAAAAGAATTATGGGTGAGTTTACGATGGCAAATGGTCACTTTCACTTTCACTTTCGGACATCAAACAGTACTTTCAGGTCCAAATGAGTTCATACAGTAGCCAAGGAAAGTGTATTCTTTTGGTGAAGATTCAAAGATTTATAGTTAGTTAGCAGTAAACAGTAACAGAGTAAATAGAAAAAAAAAATGCTTAGGCCTTTAAGTACACAATTTCTCCCACACTTTAGTTCCACTCGTATGATACGCAGTAATTCTACAAAGTAATTATGCAATGAAAACACTGTGTGAATAGAAACACCTTCAAATGTGAACGCTGCCTGTTGTTGCTTTTGAAACAGAAAATGTGGTGAAAAGTGAAGACATTTTTCAGGCTTTCATTGGCAGACGGTGCTAGACTGCACAGAAACGGTGCACTGAAACTTCTTCAGGGCTCACTTTGAAAGTTAACATGCTAACAAGGTATAAATAGGCTTTAGAAATTCAGAAAGTCAGTTAAGTACTTTTATAAGCATGTTCTGTCTGAAGTGTCATTTCAACACGAAAACATTCAACGTCCCTTTAGTAATCTCCTCTCTACCCAACTGACTGTGCTTCCTTGGAATGGTTTCTAATCATGGTTTCAAGAGTCAAGTTGAGTTCTGGTAATTTTTGTGGCACCACTGCTACTTTCTGCAGATTTGATATCAGATGAGTTGCACGCTGTCATGTTCTTTGATGGGCTTTATGGCAGCTATGCCATCTCCATGACCTTCTTGATCCAATCCACATAGAGTGACACACGGATAAAGATGTTGGGCTGGCCGGGGTGTCCGCAGCGACGCATAGGGATGATGACTCCCTCTAAGACCCAGCAGTCACTGTTCTGACAGGCCAGGGGGCCTCCATAGTCTCTCTAGCAGTGAGAGAGAGAGAGAGAGAGAGAGAGAGAGAGAGGAAGAGGTTGAGGGCACTGCAATTAAGACATCGTTCATTACTCATTTCACAGTCCTCAATCAAAGGCTTCGAGAATGCACGGCTGCAAAAGAAAAAAGAAAAAAAAGGTTTCTACACACGAAGCAAAACCCCAGCCTGCCTAAGAGCAGCTTACAGTCTGGATTCTGAAAGTTGGAACACCTCACACCAACAGGGAAGCTTTTGATCAGCAGCATCTTCTTTCTCTAACGGTCAACTGTGTTCGTTCTCCATGGACTGCTCATCTGAAAGAATACTCTTACTCTTACTGAAGGCAGCGGTGGCCCCCGGATCAGGGGTTTGTGGGTTTGAATCCTGGATCAGTACCCTTTAGCAAGGTACCGTCCATGTCACTGCTTCCCAGGGTGCTTTCAATAGCTGCCCCCTGCTGTGGTGTGTGGGTAAAATGGGCATAATTTCGTTGTGGTTCACAGTGACAAGAATTGTCACTTTCACGCATTTGGAAGATTTCGTCCCTTCTCTGGGTTCACAATGGTTTGCTCCAGTGTCTGCTGATCCTCCCAGTACAAAGTAGAAGCCCGCTATGACTGTTTGAGATGTCTGACTAGCTGCGTTATGTTAAGTGACAACCCTTGTCATTGCACGTGAACCACAATGAAACTGGACCTCTGCATTTAACCCATGCACACAAACACCATGCAGCGGTGGGCAGCTATTGAAAGCACCCGGGGAGCAGTGACAGGGACGGTACCTTGCTCAAGGGTACCTCAGGGAATCGAACCCACAATCTTCCAAATCCGGGGCAACTGCCTAACCACTAGGCCCTAACTACCTTATGTTCCCTCAAAACAGAGCATTTGAAATCTCTGGTTTGTTGTCATGCGTTAATCATACATCATGGATTTTCTTTTTTACATGTTTATATTAAAAACATAATTTTTTAGTTAAACTCAATGTACTGATGCAACTTGCAGGCTGTGTGTGTGTTTGGTAGGTAATTATAAAGTATATAGGCTATATGATATACATCATAGTAAATAGAGTCTCCTCCATTTAAATGTAACACATGAACAATGGTAGCTACTCTTGGGAGTATTCTTTATGTCACACCCTGAAGTTACCCTGGAGAAATCTGTGATTACTCAAAATACTCAAATTACACTTTGAACAGAAGGCACTGAAGAGTCTTTGAGCTTCAGAAATGATGTTTGAGATACACAGACATCAATCATCCACTACTCTCATCTCTGAAAAATAATTCTATAAAAATATATCTATTAAGCAACTTCTGAACTTTTTACATTTGTTTGGAGTTATCAGCTTTTCTCTCAATTTGAAAGTACAAAACATTTAAATACTAACTGTATGCACAGATACAGCTGGAATATGTTTCACATCTATTTCACATCACATTTATATCACAGCACAAATATTTAAGGATTTGTTTCATTTCTTCAAAAGAGACTCCGGTGGATATATTTATTTATTTATTTATTTGTACTAATTTCTGCAAAATTTAATGTTTGAGATGTAAAGAGAGTCAGAGTGGCGAGTGGTTGTTGGGGAGAATTGTTCACAGTGGTGTTGAATGGACCACTGCCAATCACGTTTCCACATTTTTAGGTCATTAATGCACAACTGCTGCTGAAAGTTCATGATGATGTTTCTTTGTAGTGAAGTAAAACATCTTTCCTCACCAATTCATAACACACAAAAAAGTTGAACCCACCAACCGTGGAACAGTCCTCAATGGATGCTTCATCAATAGTGAAGGTGTAATTGATGATGTGAAAAATGCTTAATGAATTGTTTAATGAATGTGAGGGTAGTTTATATATATATATATGTGTGTGTGTGTGTGTGTGTGTGTGTGTGTGTGTGTGTGTGTGTACTTCTGTGTTACAGTATATTGCATCAGTGATTGTACAGTGTATTTTTCCTGTGATGCTAACCCTAACCCTAACCCTAACCCTCACCCTAACCCTAGCCCTAGCCTCTAATTTCCTCTAGAGGGCAGTGAAAAACTATCTATCTGCAAAAATACTCAATAAAATGTTTTAATTGTGTTTTTGCACCCAAAACCTGTGCACTATAAATGATAACCAGATATGTCCTGTAGTACGAGTGACGGTCACCTGTGTCAGCAGTGTTAAGGGATGTTGTCCCTGTGAGCAAACTGTCAAAAAGCTTATTTCCCTCAACAGAGCATCACGAGTCTGTACTTTTACGCTGTAACACTAAACAGAGTTTCTAGAGGGTTATTTATTTGTTTTCCCTCCTCTGTCGGAGTGTAGACGGTGCTCAGGTGACTCACCTCACAGGCCCCCACTCCTCCATAGAAAGGTGTAGTGCACATTTCATTCTCCCTCACTCGACCTTTGAAGTATTTGTTACACTCCTGGTTGCTCTGTACCTGCATCTGAGCCACATTGAGCACGGACTCATCCGCCGTTCCTGAACGGGAGAGAGAGAGAGAGAGAGAGAGAGAGAGAGAGAGAGAGAGAGAGAGAGAGACAGAGAGAGAGAGAGAGAGAGAGAGAGCGCGAGAGAGAGAGAGAGAGAGAGAGAGAGAGAGTGAGACAGAGAGAGAGAGAGAGAGTGAGACAGAGAGAGAGAGAGAGAGAGACAGAGAAAGAGAGAGATGTGTGTCAAATCATTCAGTAAATATCCACAAAATTGTGACAGTCAGACTGTAGGAGGGTAAGAAGGAAAGTGTCAGAGATACGTTTTTAGCTGCAGAAGGACAAGGTGTGACTCTGAAGGTCCACAGACGATTTTGTTGAGAGGAATGGTCTGTTTGCCTGGTTCTCCTTCCTTTGGGTTTTGGAAAAGAGTGCCCATCATCGCAGCGTACCCTGTCAGGTCCACATAACTACACACAACAACAAACACACACACACACACACACACACACACACACACACACACACACACACACACACACACACATGCAGAATTCTAGAAAAAGCTGACAGGCTGATCAGAGTGCAGATGTTTTTAAAGAGAATGAGAAGACATTCACCAGGAAGAGAAACACTGTTTGGTGCTGATCACCCATTTCGAGTTCACCAAAGATCCTCCACAGAAATGCTTCCCTTTCCTGTCCGGAGAGAAAGAGAGAATGAATGTGTGTATGAATCATTGAATCGATGAATGAATCATGCAATGAGAACATGGAAGCACATAACTGACCTGTCTCTCAGACTGACTGTCCATGGAGAATTTCCAGGTGTGCCTCCCACGATCCTCAGCCTGGTCCTCACCATACGGTCGTCCCGCTTCCCACACTCATTAAACACCACACTTTCTGCTCACATGCACACAAAAACCCACACATGCAAACAGACCATACACCAAGAACATGAACGTACGCCACACCAGCTGCCATTTTTTTGAAACTCCACCAGTGCCCGTTATATCAGAAACACCCAGCGTGTACCCAAGTGTTCCATGTGGTACCATGCATGTGTCCCGCCAGTATGATCTGTTAGATGTTCTTGTGCCATTTATCTGCTTCAGAAGGTCTACATTGGCAGGATGAGGTGGATTAGTGCACCTCAACAAGTGTGTAAGCACTGTAAAGCAGGCATGTCAAACTTTATTATTTGGAATTAATTGGGGTTTTCAGAGTCTAAAGCCCTGAATTAAATTCATAAAAGTCTTGATAATGAGAGGGTGAGCTGAATCCGCAGTGTTTAATGAGGGAGCTCACTCAAGTCTGCAGGCCTGCAGACCTCCAGAGTTATATGTGCGCAATACAGTGTCCAGAATGTGAACTGTAAAGCAAATTTCCCAAATTATCTTCCCAGAATAGCAACGTCCTGATCACTTTGGTAAGTTTAGTATTCGGTCTGCTCTAACACACCAACCTCTACCTACAGGGGTTTAATTAATCAGCTAATTAGTTAGTCCAGGCACTGAAAGGCACAAGTGCTCAAGGAGCAGAGTAGAGAACCAGAGACTCACCTGCTGGCTTCATGATAGGCACTTTCTCTCCAGCTGTTTAAAAAACAATAAACACACAGTCACATATCCGCCCTATAAATAAGCCTCAGTCTCATCATGTAGATCAGGGGTGTCGAGCTCCAGTCCTGGAGTCCAGCAAATTTTGGTGATTTCCCTCCTTAAACACATCTGGTTCACACTTAGTGGTGGGTGTAGTGAGTGTGTTTGAGGAGTAACATCACCAAAATGTGCTGGACTCCGGCCCTCCAGGACTGGAGTTCGACACCCCTCATGTAGAAGATCAGAAAACTGCAGAATCATTTGTTTTTTTAGCACCTCACCATGAACCAACCCAACTCAGCTAATACTAATACAGTGAATCAGTGGGGTCTCTACAGCAGGGCTGCACAATGATGGTCAAAGAGATCCAGCATCATGGAAAGTTCAGGCCTAATATCCAGATGCCTCTAAAAGCCTCCATTACCCTGATCAGGTGTTAGACTAGGGTTGGAGCTAAATGGTGGTAGATCTGCAGGACCAGAATTGTGAACTCCTGCTTTAGATCAAATGTTAAAGAAAGGAAATGGAAATCTGAGAACGTCTTTTTTTACCACACTGTTTGATTGCACAGTAATCAAACTCAGTCCTGGGGTCAGTGGTGTAGCACCAGGGGCCATGCAGGTCTCCGTCAGGATTTCTGCAGAAGTTCTCCGTCAAGTTGGCATCTGGGTAAGTCTTTGGATTAATCCTGCAAATGAACGTAGATAAAGGCATGTTCAACTTGGATTAAAATAAAATCTAGTTTATTAAGAAACAGAAACTCAGACTAGTGATGGTCAAAGCTGCTCTACTTCCTGAAGCCTTAGATGCAAACCTGCCATATCATCCATTCTTTTATTCATTCATTCGTTCACTTATTCATTGATTTCTTTCTTTCTTTCTCTGTCTGTCTTTCCGCCCATCCATCCTTCCGTCCGTCCATGCATCCATCCATCCATTTATCTATCTATCTATCTATCTATCTATCTATGCTGTGTTCTACACTCTTTCTAAAGATCTGTTCTTTTCATACACCAGAACTATGAGGATCTAAAATCTGAGGTTCCTAAATGAACCTTGTGTTTGTTGTTCTAGACTCTAAAGCCTCACAGAAGCTGGACTTACTTAGTTTGATGTGGTGTGTTGGCGCTCCAGTTCTGACAAAGGATGCCTTTCCGTGTTTTGCGGACGTTACCTCTGTATTTTTTACCATTTTCATGATAGCAGTCTGAAAAAGAATTATTATATGAGTTGGCCAAAGAGAGCTTTTCAAAAATAATGCTTCTCTGATTAATTCATTAATACTGAAAGATACTGTAAGCTCTCGTTTTAGGTTTCGTATGAAATATTAACAATACGGTGTTATCTCTATACAACAGTGATTTAAGCAATGTGGATTAAATATTACAAACTTTTAAAAAGAACTTAGTAACATAATAAACAACACATTATATAAACAACAACAATAACAATAATTGCTGCTTCCTGGTGTTTTTCCGGAGCAGTGAAGTTGTAAAGAATCTATCATATTATAATCCTAAATTATGTATTTATCCTTAATATTTCTGGAATGATATATTCCTTCAGGACCCCTTCTAGCTACCAGGAGCATTAAGCTGATACAACACCCTCAGCCTCAATGTCATCAGCACAGCGTTTGATCTGCAGGCACAGAGCCGTCCTCATCTCCGGTACTGAGGTGAAGCACCACGGAGCCTCTGAACCATCTGGATTGCGGCAGTAGTTCTCCTCCAGTCCTCTGGAAACAAGCCGAGGAAGTGAAAGTGAATGGTCTTATCATAGAACACAGAAGCGGAGCGGTGGGCTAGTGGTTAGAGACTAGGCCCCAGGATCAGAAAACCGTGGGTTCAAATCCTGGGCCAGTAGGTTGCCCTGAGGTACCCCTGAGCAAGGTACCGCCCCCTTTGCTGCTCCCTGGGGGCGTTAAATATTTGCCCCTTGCTAAGTGTGTAGGGGTCAAAAGCAGAGGTTGTGTTTCACACTGACATATAGTCACTTTCACTTATCCATCATAGCAATAATAACAACAAACTTTATTTCTAAAGCCTCTTTCATGCGTAAAAAACAGTGCTTCATATTTTTGTGTCAATTTGTGCAACAATGAATAGTTATCTGCTGTAAATAAATGCCCAATAAGATGAAACATTATATAATAAACAGAGATAGTAAAGACAATCATGTATGCTCTATTAAACAAAAATAGTTTTTAGCTGTTTAATTAAACTAGGAAATGTAGACATCTGATGAATATCTATTGGTTGTGTGCTCCAAAGTCTTTATGCTTCATTTTACCTTCGGTAAAGCAGCACTGTTGATTTTATATCTCGATTCATTCGAGTGCATTTATATTATTCTGAAAGGTATGAAGTTTCATTAAGAGTTTTAAAAACCAGTAAAAGAATTTTAAAATCAATTCTAAATCACACAGACAGGCAGTGTAAGGAAACTAAAACAAGTGTTTTTTATTCTCTTTCTCAGGACTCTGGCTGTAACCTGCTGGACAAAACCTTTGACTAGACTTTAGTCAATAAGAGAAATAAGGCATGGATCCATTTTTCAGAAACTTGCTTGAAAAAAGTTTGATACTTGAATGACTTTATTGGCGTGTGGTTCAAAGCACAGCGTGGGACAGATTTCATTCCAGGACTTCTTCTTTTCTTCTTTTGATGGTTAAAATAGTCTAATTGTTTTAGAACCTGTGTTTTCTTTGCTTCATTTCAAATTTTGAGAATTTTGTTTCATTTAATCACCAGTTGGGAAACACATTCCTTGTATCTGTACTGCTTTTATATTCCAGTGTTTCTCAAAGCGATTTTTGTTCCAAAAAGTAATTTTAGCAGCTCCTTTAAAGCACTTGCACTCAAAACCGAAATCAAACAACACTTTAATACCAAAAATATTTTCAGACTACACCCTGTCAGAGTCCAGCCCGGCCCACTCAGCCCAGCACTCACTTGCACTCGTAGATGTGTGGATAGAAGGGGTGCTCGTGGGGATACTGAGCGTCCCAGCGCTGGCAGGCGATTCCTGAGGTGGTCTCGTTCACTTTCCCCCTGTAATCCTCCCCACGGCCTCGGAAACAGTTGGTGGTGTGGCTCAAGCGCTGGCGGCGCTTTGGAGCCTCCGCTGCAGGAGGGGGGAATTGTGGGGCAGAGTGAAAGATTAGGAGCACATTTACTCCATTGTTGCTTTACTTACTTACTACTTCAAACAATATATTAACTTTAAGTACTGTTGTTGTTACAGCTTTCCACATTTTAGTCACATTCTTTAAAACTGAATTATTAATTCTTATTTTGTGTTTGATTTCAGGGTAGGTTGATTTCTAGGCAGCGGTGGCCTAGTGGTTAGGGAGTTGCCCCAGATCAGAAGATTGTGGGTTCGATTCCCTCCCCAGTGGGTTGCCCTGAGGTACCCTTGAGCAAGGTACCGGCCCCGTCACTGCTCCCCGGGCGCTTTCAATAGCTGCCCACTGCTGGATGTGTGTGTATGGGTTAAATGCAGAGGTCCAATTTCGTTGTGGTTCACTGTGTGCTGTGCTGTGACCTTGCAATGACAAGGGTTGTCACTTTCACTTTCTTTCACTTTTCATTTCATTCTGTTTGAATGTTTTTTTCAGCTTTTGATTGGTGTGATGTTCCTTTACACCAAAAATGCATCAACAACAGAAGAAAACTGTCAGAATGGATCTTGTTCCTTAAGAACTTTTTGGGTATATTTGTATGTTTATTAAAGATGTATTTTAAAGAGGTACTTTTCATCTTTACTGCGGCTATTATTTCAGAGAGAGCACTTTCTTTGATTTTGGGTTACTTCTGAGGATGGAAAAAGTTAATTATGTGAGTGTGTGAACACCATGGCGAGGCCGTGGGCAGCGGTGGCCTAGTGGTTAGGGAGTTGCCCTTGTATCGGAAGATTGTGGGTTCGCACAAGTAGGTTGCCCTGAGGTACCCTTGAGCAAGGTACCGTCCCCGTCACTGCTCCCCAGGCGCTTTCAATAGCTGCCCACTGCTGCACGGTGTTCGAGTGGGAATGGGTTAAATGCAGAGGTCCAATTTTGTTGTGGTTCACTGTGTGCTGTGACCTCGCAATGACAAGGGTTGTCACTTTCACTTTTTTTTTTTCAAACAGAGAATAAAAGCGAAAGTGAACAGTCCTCCCTGCACTGTAAGTCTACAGTGAGCAGGAAATACAGATAACACTGTTTCATATTATGTGTAAATTCTACATTAATATAACATCCCAGGACTTTTGAGTTGATTATCCGAAAATATTTTCTAAAAATAAATGAACTAATATATTGTTCTGCTAACTAAACCTCAGGCAATAAATGTAAAAAAAAAGAAAAGACAATTTTTTATTAATTTATTTTCATTTATTGTAAGACCTTAAGCATGGATAAAAGCCAACACTGTCACACTTTGCAAAATACAAAGAGTGAATCCTCCCTTCACAGTATGTGTGTGTCTGAGTGGAGCCATGTTCAGGGTGTGTCGGTGTTAAAAAGACTCACAGCATTTGCGGATATCGCAGCTTTCTCTCTCCACCTCGGGGTCAGTGGTGTAACACCAGGGTACAGGGGAGGCATCAGGATTCCGGCAGTAATTATCATCCAGGCTCTTATCGGGATATCTGCAGAACATCAGTATCATACCTTCCTGTAGCCCCTTAATTTAGAATGCTATATTGAGTGATTGCAGGCAAAGCGCTGAAGTGTGGAGTCACAGTCAGAATGGTTTACAGTGGTGGTGAATGGAACCAGACGTCTCAAGAGTCAAATGCCTCTAAAAGCTTCCTCACAGAAAGTCATTAACGTCCTTCTGGAAGTTCAGTACTGTGCAAACATCTGGAGCTACCAGTCATTTCTTCACATTTTGCTGGGGAATCACTTTGTTGGTGCAAAATAACAAAAATACCTGTTTTAGTGCTCCAGGCTGCCAAGTGTCTAAAGATACAAGGTTCTAGATAAAAGGGTCCCAACCACTCAGTGTTCAGCATCAGCAGTAAACAAATCAACTGATCATCTGGAATCATCTGCACCTGTTTCTTCACTGCTTCATGTCTTAAGTTAGACGCTTTGTTCTGCTTTGTTCAAAAGCACTGTCCTTCAGGAAGATCTGGAGAACTGTTCCTCAACAATACATTAAAATACAAGAAAGTCTGGATCTTTGGATTCAAAATATGAAGAAATGAGGGTCTCAAGACTTTTGCACAGCACTGTGTAGTCTGTAAAGCTGCAACACAAAGCAGCAGAAGTGTGGTTTGGTTCCTGTTGTAAAGCCATCCTTCAACTCCAACCAACAGGAAGTTAAAGGAGTTCAGTGAGGTGTTTAGTACAGATGTTTAAGGTAGTGAGATGCTGTGTACTTCTCTGGTTGATAGATGTGCTGATGAGGATACTGCTGGTCCCACCTCTGGCACTCACGTCCACTCACAGTGTGGTCAACTTGCCCCCTGTAGTCCTCTCCATTACAGGTGATGCACACCTCTAACAGAAAAGATACATTTATGAGCACACATATGCATTCAGTACTCCATTAATCCACGTGATGAAGACCTGTGCGCTGTACCATCTTTGCAGTGAGGGATATTGCAGCTCTCATATCTGCGCTCTGGGTCTGTAGTGTAGCACCAGGGTCCAATCCGGTCCCCATCCGGATTGCGGCAGTAGTTCAACTCCAGGCCGTTGGTAGGGGAAGGGGTCCATCTATTTCCAAAACATATGCTCATCATTCAAAGAGTTCTGCTACATCTTTAAATGTCCCAGTTTGAATGTTTTCTTCAGTCATTAGCATTACAACTCTCGTACAATCTGTGATTAGAGTGAGGCTTTTAGTTCAGTCCCGAATGTCAACATACTGGGTAAAAATAAGCTTCAGCAAGCTACATTTTTAGCTAGCGCCACTGTCTGAAACAAGTAGTAGGTTAACAGAAATATGCATATTTTTTTATAACACCTTTTGGCCATTTTACAACAAAAATATTATATAAAACTGGAAATGATGTTCCATGTGTTCTTTGAAGCTTGTGGCAATCATATTACAATACTTTGCATGATACATATACTTTGCACTGCAGGTTAGATGCTATTGTATTTCAAAGGCTTTTTACCTGTACTTGGCAATAATGTAACTAATTTCATTTAAATAATTTTATTTAATCCAATCCAATCCAGTCCAACCCAACTCAACCAAATCTAACCCAAGACTTCACAACGCCACCCCCAATCCAATCCAACCCAACCCAACACAACCCAACCCAACACAACCTAACCCAACCTAATCCAACCAAACCCAACCCAACCCAACCTAATCCAACCCAACCCAACCCAACACAACCCAACCCAACCTAATCCAACCCAACCCACCCAACACAACCCAACCTAATCTAATCCAATGCAGTCCAATCTAACCCAACCCACCCAACACAACCCAACCTAATCTAATCCAATGCAGTCCAGTCCAGTCCAGTCCAACCCCACCCAACCCAACCCAACCCGATCCTAACCAATCCAATTCAGTCTAATCTAATCTAATCTAATCTAATCTAATCTAGTTCATTCTGATTTAATCTGTAATTGTCTTTATATCAGTTGTACAGTTACTTTCAGGGTCCTGTCTTAAATGTGCCTTCTATTTTTAACTATTGTCCCATTGAAAACCCAAAAAGTGAAGAACTGCTTCTTTTCTCACAAAACTGATCATATCCACTGTTGTTGTCTAGTTTTGCTGGTGGCCTGTTAAGTCTGTAATGCAGTGCAAAGGCACAATCAACAGGATGGTGTCTCTACCTAGTTACTACAAGAAAAAAAACCCTTCTTAGGGTGCTTAAACCTTTTTAACCATCACTGAACAAGGACATTAGAGCATTACTGCAATAAATGCAAAAGTTAACCAAAACATCAATTAATTATTAAAGCAATTACAGAAATGACAGATATACAAAAAATTTCACAGAAATGTCCTTAGAAGGCCCTGGATCTCCCCGATGCTGTGAAGAGGTGGTGGTGATGATGAAATAATAATAATAGTAATAACAGGCTCACACAGACTTTAGTTCTTTTTTGCATCACTTGTTTGGTTGTTAGTACTTTAATGTTTGCACTGTTTTCTTACCTGTGGTCATGAGGGAACTTTGACCACCACTGCTGACACGTTCGCCCACTCAGGGTCTTTGACACCTTCCCCCGGTAGTCCTCTCCTTTACCCACAATGCATTTCCTCACATAGACTGTAAAGGGGAGAACACTTCAGTAGCACATGTCTTTTTGAACAGTTGAACAGTTTTTATAATTAATATTTAAAAATATATATACAATCAAAACTCCTGCAGTAAGAACTCTGATATTCCAAAATTTCTGAGAAATAAGAATTACAGACGGTTCTCATTTAAACTCAGTTTTAAGGGGGTTTTGAGTAGATTTTACCCAGAAATGTATTTTTAAATGCCTTCCTGGTGGAGGGCTATATGCAGGGTGTTAGAAGCCAAGTGGTTCCTCAAGAAAATGGATTTTATTAATATTTAAAACAATTTTACCAATTTGAACAATCTGAAAAACTCAAAAACCTGTGGGCCCACTGGGGGTTTGGTAATGAATACATTAGCTGTATTTCTATTGAGGGCGTTGACCTGGTTCCATTCACATCCACTTTGAAGAAATCTGAATTAAGATCCTCTAGTTTGCTGCCCTCAGTTTTTATGATGGCAATTAGCATAAACTCCAGAATGTGATGAAGAGTGATCAGATGAATTGCAATTATTTGCAAAGTCGCTCTTCAGTGGTCCTCTCATTAACACAGGAGAGAGTGTTGAGGAGGACAAGGTGGGAGATCACTCTGTCCTGCTGATTGAGTTAGAATAGCAGACTGGATGCTTTAAAAGGAGGCCGCTGCTTGAAATCCTAGTTCTTCTACTGTTAACCATAGTTACCTGCAAGGAAACACGTGCAGTCATCACTGCTTTGCTGATAAAGGGCTGGTGCTGAATTCACCTAAATCAATCATTAACTGCATCAAGAACTTCAAGGAGAGAGCTTCACCCAAGGAAGTCAGCTAATACCAGGACTGTCTGCTAAAGTTGAGTGTGCAAGAATGTGCTCCATCAGTCAGGATTTGGCCCAGAAGCTGATGGACTACATGCCAGAGCGAACTGCAGAGCTCTTGAAAAAGACGGCCCAACACTGCAATTTCGACTCTTTACCTAAACTTAATGTAATTGTCAATAAAGCCTATGACATGCTTGTAATTACACTTCAGTTGCCATAGAAACATCTGACGAAAAGATCTAAAAATACTGAAGCAGCAAACTTTATAAAAACGAATGCTTTTGGCCACGGCTGTACAGTGACCCTCTTCAGATCAGAACACTTTTGATGGTATTGTTTCCATCGGAACGTGATCTTTTTTCTTATTATCAGCATCAGGAGTTTAAAACAATGCCGGTGGTGGCCTAGTGTTTAGAGTTGGCCCCAGGATTGGGAGGTCATGGGTTTGAATCCCAGACCAGTAGGTTGCCCTGAGGTACCCTTGAGCAAGGTATCGTCCCCAGCACTGCTCCCCAGGCGCTTTAAATAGTGCCCGACTCCACGATGTGCATGGGTAAAAAGCAGAGGATGAATTTCGCTGTGATTCACTTTGTGCTGTGCTGTGTTTCACGATGACAAGAACAGTCACTTTCGCTTTCTTTCATGAGTCAATATTTATGTTCAATTATTATAACTTCATTATCAGGATGGTGAATTATGATTACTTTATTCTTAATGTTAATGATTACAGAATCATCACTATTAATGTGCAAAAAAAAAACCTTAAAGTCATATTCATCAGAAACCCGATTGATTTAGTGGTGAAAGCACGCGTGCTAAACAGTTTTTAAATCATTTTCAGTTTGGATCAGAGGTTTTCGCACAGCTTGGTGTTAGAGCTCACCTTTCATCTCATACAGATCACAGTTGACGTTTCTCTTCACCTCTGCGTTGTCTCCGTCGTCCACCCAGGGCAGGTGCTTACAGATCACTGACGGACGAAACTCATAGTTAAAGGCCCTGGAAGCGAAAGAGGAAATTCATCTGATCAGGCTTTTGTCAGGATGCAGATCGTCACGGTAACGGCTGTGGACACATGCTGTTTAAAACACTCACATGATTTTCTTGGACATGGAGTAAGTGATTATAGATCAACGAAAACCTGCTCATCCAAATTTCTCCTAAACACGAAAGGGTATTATCCCAGTTACTGTTGTGTGCAAAAGTTTGATCAAACGAGATCTTTTGTTGATTTTCAAACTGAAAAAAATAACAAACCCTCTTCAGTGACACACTAAAGCACCGTTATATAATATATATACAATTATATAATATTAATGATCATTTCTGAATAGTGAATTGTGGGAAAAATGTTCTAAAAGTATTGTGTCTGTAGAACATTTACATTCGACCAGGGTTTTTTTTTTATGTGACTGTATGTCCAACAAATAAATATAGTCTGATTAAGAGCTACTTCTACACCTTGGACATCTAGAACATCTGCCTATTCTGGTGTTTATGCATTACAAAATACATTTTTAAATATGTATAAAAAATAATTTTTGTATAAAATACAGCTTTATCATAAATCTGTGGTCCCATAAGAAAGTAGTACCAAAACAAATGAATGATAAATGGACTGATAAAGCCCCACAATGCTCAGAGAATCTACATACGGACATTCATGGAGTGATGAGGAGATTGTGTCCCTGGACTGCAGGAACTGCTTTTGCCTTTCTGGGAGAACATTCCACTGATTGTTGGAAAACTGCCGCAGGGTTTCCAGTCTTTAGTGAGGTTGAGCAATAAAGTTGGGCAATAAGGCTCGGGTTATAAACAGAGTTTTAATTCTGCCAAAAGCTGTTCACTGCACTGCTGAACCCATTTCCGCTGATCCCGAGTTCAGTGGTGAGTACCGTTATGCCCTTCTAGCTGATGCTTAGTATTCCGGATAGTTTGTGTGTGTGTGTGTGTGTGTGTGTGTGTGTGTCTGCTGCCATTCTATAAGGGCTTTAATGCACAATGCACAGCTTCATATATACATTATAGCACTTTTTTAGGAAGACTGTCGATCTTGAATCACCATGGTTTCTTTTCAATAAACTTTAATGTTCAATTACACTGTTTTGTATTTTTTACTTTTTTAGTTATTTTTGTACATGGCTAATTTCTAACACCTCTTTCTCTCTTTTTTTTAACAGAATATTTAAGTTACTGTGCCTTTAAGACTACTATAATGTGAAATAGCTTTTTCCTGATTGGCTGCTCAGTGTTGTGCCCTGCAACATTCAAAAAGTGCAGCTCAAACACTCCTTCAGTAGTGGCCTGGTGTTTAGGGACTAGGCCCCAGGATCGGAAGGTTGAGGGTTCGAATCCTGGACCAAGAGGTTGCCCTGAGGTACCCTTGAGCAAGGTATTATCCCCGTCACTGCTCCCTGGGTGCTGGACATAGCTGCTGTATGGTGTGTGGGTTAAATGCTGAGAGATGCATTTCATTGTGGTTCACTGTGCTGTGTTTCACAATGACAGTCACTTTCACTTCACTTAACTTCAGCAGAAGCAGGCAGGGCTAAGCTGCTATAGGTTTTGACATGGTGTGAGGAGGGAGGAGGACAGTAAGACCTGCAGTCCAGGCTGTTTGAGCAGCGTCTGGCACACTCCTCCAGAGTGATGGCTGGTAGCAGGGTCAGACGATCTACGTTCCACGACTTCAGGACCAACTCTCTCCCCTCAGACCGCTGGAAATCATTGAGTGCACTGCGATGGACTGTTGACAAACACACACACACACCACACACACACACACACAGACACACATTCATGTGTACAGTAGTATGCATTCATCATCAGCAGTAAACTAATCCTCTGATCATCTGGAATCATCTGCACCTGGTGCAGCGGTGGCCTAGCGGTTAGGGCGTTAGCCGCATGATCGGAGGATCAGGGGTTCAAACCCCTTCCCAATAGGTTGCCCTGAGGTACCCTTGAGCAAGGTACCGTCCCCATCACTGCTCCCTGGGCGCTTTCAATAGCTGCCCACTGCTGCACGGGTTTGAGTGTGCATGGGTTAAATGCAGAGGTCCAATTTCGTTGTGGTTCATGTGTGCTGTGCCATGACAAGGGCTGTCACTTTCACTTTTTTCACTTTCACCTGGTTCTTCACTGCTTCATGTCTTAAGTTAGACGCTTTGTTCTGCTTGAAGGTTCAGACGTAGATCACTGAGTGGATTAACCAACACAAAACTATCAAACTGCTCAGGTACAGAGACTGGACTGAACATGAGAGACAACAACACTGTCCTTCAGGAAGATCTGGAGAACTGCTCTTCAACAATATATTAAAATACAGGGAAGTATGGATCTTTGGAAGCAAAATATGAAGAAATTATTCCTCTGCGAGATTTGTAAAATATCAATATCAATTAAATACACACTGTCTTACGCTAAAGCCTATTTCTGTTCACTTCACTGTTTATTAAGTCCTATAGACTTTCTGACACATCTTCTATCTTGTCCATCTATATAAAGAGACACACAGACCAGCACTGACCACATATTATTTTAATGGTGGTCGGTTCCCAGCATAGCAATGATGCTAACATGGGCAAGTGGGTGGCGCTGACACTAGAGTCAAAAGGTGGTGGCATAGCAGTGAGGGACTAGGCCCTGTAATCAGAAGGTCATGGTCATGTGTCCTGGACAAGCAGGCAAATAGTCACTTTCAGTTCATAGAGCTCATTCAATGTGCTTTACAGGGTTGTAGCTGAACATCTATACGAGCACAGTGTCTGATCAAATAACCACATATAAGTGTTAGTTTCAATCCAGGTAATAAAGAATGTATATTACCTAAATACATCCATCCATCCATTTTCTGCCGCTTGTCCCAAACGGGGCCGCAGGGGGGGTGCTGGTGTCCAACCCAGCGCACACAGGGCGAGGTTGGGGGACGTACCCTGGACAGGTCGCCAGCCCATCGCAGGGAGGAGCGGGACGGGGACGGCACCTTGCTCAAGGGTACCTCAGGGCAACCCACTGGGAAGGGGTCCGAACCCCCGATTCTCCGATCACGAGGCTAACGCCCCAACCACTAGGCCACCACTGCCCCCCTTACCTAAATACATTTACAGTATTTATCAGAAGCTCTTATCCAGAGTGACTTCCATTTCATGGACAGTCCACCAGTAGCAACACAGGGTTAAGGGTTTTGCTCAGGAACCCAATGATGCTGGTGCTGGAGGTGGAATACCTGCGAGTATCCGGCGAGTATCCGACCCCTGGACCACCACCAACACCAATACTACTGCTACGACTACTAATACTAGTAACAACAACGACAACAATAATATTACATAATTAATAACTTTAGTTCTTAAAGTGGGCGGCCCAGTGGTGCAGGGTTGACCTACACCGAGATGATTGTGGGTTCTTTGGTTCCTCGAGAGCTCAGTTAAGTGCCTCAGAAAGTTTGGAGATGCTAAACTGTCCCCAAGTGAGTGTGTAGCTTATGGATGTTCTCAAGGTCTAGACCAGGGCAGCTTAAGCACACCTGTGTTCAGTACCTGGATCAGAGTTAGATTAAGTTTGGAAGTAAAGGTAAAGGATCTGAGGTTGTTGATCTGTCAGGCTAAGACGGGGCATTCCTGTCTTCGTCTAATTCTGGATTGACCTGACACGTTAGCATGGTCTTCATGTTTCACAGATCTTGGTTATGCAATTGACATTTTTTTTCACAATTGTATGAAAAAGTGAAAAAAAGTGAAAAAAGTATTTATCCTCTACAGGGGACCAGCTTAAATCGGTTAGATCAATGTAGTCCAAAGAAATGCCTTGACTTTTAAACATATCAGATGTTCAGTATGTTAAATAAATTTAAAATAAATAAAGGTAAAAATAAATGTACAACATATGTGCATTGATTAGACCAGTTTTTTTGGGTAGGGCCATAATTAAAGCTTAGCGCAATTCTACTTATATCGGTGAACCAATCATTTCACTGCATTTTACTGTGATCTGTAGAAAAGAAATGCAGGTTTATTTGACTGAACGTGTTCTCAGAGCCCAATCACAGAACAGAGAGCCCCCCGCTCTCCGGAGAGGATTCGGAAACTCCTGAAACTCCTTGTCTTGTCATTTAAGGGCAAAACTGATGAAAGTAAAGTCGACGTTGTTGCCTGAATGTAAAACGGTGCACAAACATGCGTTAACAGGGGGTTTCCCTGGGTCCGATCTGCTGGAGATTACACTGCCTGTGCTCCTCTGTGTATCACCCACACCAGGGGCTTAGGCACACATGACCTTTGGATCTGCAAACTCTGCTTCTGGACATGTCCCATCATGGCAGAGGAGCATGATGCGCTCCAGCCCAAACATAAACAACAAGTGCAGTTCCAATCTAGTCCCGTTTCATCCATAACTGCAGATCAGACCCGATCTGGCTCTGGATGTCAGATGGTAGCACCCCAAAACCCAAAAATACAGACTGGACCAGCGCCAGTGTGCAGTAGGCGTGTAAAGCCCTGTTATAACTTCTACTGGGCTTTACTGAACACTTAACGCTGAATACATTTAGAGTAATTTAGCTCATAAAACGAGATAGAATGGAAGTTATTTTAACTTCTGTGTTTCACTGAACACTCGGCAGTGATTTTGTACATTTTCTGTAATTCAGCTCATGAAGTGAAATAGCCTGGGATAAATGAAATTATTGTTCAGGCTGTTATAACATCTAAAATGTGTTTTGCTGAAGACCCAGCAGTGATGTTGCACATCTTGTGTAATTCAGCTCATAAAATAGAATCAAGTTATTACTGTTTGAGTTGTTATGAGGTGTTCCATAATGACATTATGCTGAAATAACCCAGGATGTTGCTTTTATTATGATGATCAAATACAACTCTCAGCAGCCCTGCTTTCACACTGTCCTGCTTGCTTGAAGTCTCAGGAGGACACATGTGGACTAAAAGAGGAGACACTGATGAACTGCTGAGATCTACAGGAGGGCAGAGGCAGGAAAAGTGCTCACCTTGAAGGGCGGCAGAGCTGCAGAGCGCCAGCGAGAGAAAACACAGCAGCCTCATGACTCCCGGACGGTCCGGACGGCTTCTCTCGGATCTCTGAGCGGCTCGGAGTCTCAGCCTGCAGTTCGACCAGTCACCGCACGAGGGCGCCCCAGTGTCCGCGCCCCGCACCAAGAGTCCAAAACACACACACTGAGTGTGCTTATGTGTTTAAAAGCCATCAGAAAACATCAACAGAGAGCAAGTCATTTACTTATTTAGAGATTTATTCTTTTATTAATATTTTTAATGAAAATAAACATGTTAAATATATATTTTTTAAACGTAAGATTAATATTTAATTTATTTTCCGTTATTTTCATTTATTTTCTTTTAATTACAACAATACAAACAGAACACAGACAAGGAGCACAAGTCCCAGTTTACCGTTTTTATTAAATCTTAAAACAAAAGCAGTACTCTCACAGCCTTTCGATTTTTTGAAAACTTTTGATTGAACTTTTGATTTTTCTGTACGAAACTAAGAAAGACGCGTTTAAAATGTTGTGCACCTCTTTTCTGCTTTGTTTATTTTGTTTTATTTTTCTCCCAAGTCCCGCCCATCTCGTTAGCAGGCTTGCGTCAATAGCCTATCGGAGTGTAGGGGCGGGGCTTAGAGGAAGAAGAGCTTCCGGGGGTGTACTGCCTTTCTTTTCCTACAGGACGAAATCTGCCGACGAAATCTTCACTTCGTGTTTGTGTTTGTGTTTGTAAATAGAACTGGAAAAACTGCCGCCCAAGAGAAAGTGTTTAGCACATTTGGCTAAATGCAGATTTGGCGGCATGAAACCAGCAGTGAGAAACTTAAAGTGCAAAGAAATAGATCAACTATAGCAGAAACTTTCACAACAAACCCCTAAAAGTTAAGTGGGAGATTTTGGTAAGGAGCAAAAACACGTATCTGAACATTTCTGGCGCGGTCTCTAATTCTGGCAAAGCAGCAGAAAAGGACGTCAGTTCACTGTTTTTATTTCATTCTTCAAAATGTGTTTCTGCACTGAAGCAGCTGGACTGAGCTGAACTTTGATCCCGTGTGTGTGTGTGTGTGTGTGTGTGTGTGTGTGTGTGTGTGTGTGTGTGTGTGTGTGTGTTCAGTCTACAGTCACACACTCCTCCTGTCTGTGTGTGTGTGTGTGTGTGTGTGTGTGTGTGTTCGTTCAGTCTACAGTCACACACTCCTGTCTGTGTGTGTGTGTGTGTGTGTGTGTGTGTGTGTGTGTTCGTTCAGTCTACAGTCACACACTCCTCCTGTCTGTGTGTGTGTGTGTGTGTGTGTGTGTGTGTGTGTGTGTTCGTTCAGTCTAGTCACACACTCCTCCTGTCTGTGTGTGTGTGTGTGTGTGTGTTCAGTCTACAGTCACACATTCCTCCTGTCTGTGTGTGTGTGTGTGTGTGTGTGTGTTCAGTCTACAGTCACACACTCCTCCTGTGTGTTTGTGTGTGTGTGCAGTCAAGTCACACACTCCTCCTGTGTGTTTGTGTGTGTGTTCAGTCTACATCACACACTCCTCCTGTGTGTTTGTGTGTGTGTTCAGTCTACAGTCACACACTCCTCCTGTGTGTTTGTGTGTGTGTTCAGTCTACAGTCACACACTCCTCCTGTGTGTGTGTGTGTGTGTTCAGTCTACAGTCACACACTCCTCCTATAATCTGTTTCCATACTCTTCCTGTAAATCTCTTTGAAGATTATAACTATGAATTATTTCCATTTTGCTTTATTATTCAGTTTTAATAATTCTTTTTTACTGTTTTAATTCATCCCTCTCTTTCTCTCCTGTGTGAAGCAGCAACCTGTCAGAAATATGTCTGCAGTAGAAGTGACTGAGGGCTCGGTGGAGGTGCAGATGTGTGGACGTCCACTCTTCTACCGACAGGCTCTTCCCCCTTCAGGACAACCTCGGCTCTGTGTCCTGCTGCTCCACGGAATCCGCTTCTCCTCAGAAAACTGGCTCAACATCGGGACCCTCCACGCCCTGGCTGAGGCCGGGTGCCGCGCCGTGGCTGTTGATCTACCAGGTGAAACTGCACCGAAGCTTCTAAAGACTCGACTGCCCCCAAAAGTTCTTTTGTGATGCTTTTGTGGGTTTTGGTACCAAAAACAGCTCTTATTTAAAGTCTTTTGTAGCCACTCCCATGCCAGCCAGTGAAATCTTGTCAGTGGGCATCACTGAGCGCAAGCGTCCTCTGTTTTTACCCCAAGCGCACAGTTGAACAGCGGGCAGCCGTAAACCCAGCGTATTCAGCTCATTAACACTTAACGCTTCATTTGTCCCAAAATCTTTAATCATGGATTCACTTCGACCACCAAAGTCCTTCATTCATTCTTCTGGTCATAAGCTTCAACTGTAGTGGGTCCCAGTCATAAATATGCACATTTCCACACTTTGCTTTATTCCTTCAGGCTGAAGTTCAGAGAGAGCTAAGGAGTGAGCATCAAGTCCTAAACACTCTAATAGCACAGTGTATGAGCTGAACGGGAAAAGTGAATAGTGAGAGTGAGGTGTGCTGGAGGTAAGGAGAAAAGGGGAATGATTCTTTAAAAGCTTCTAGAAGGTAGAGAGGGACACCCTGATCTGACAGTATTTGGTACCTCTTTCCATCTTTGGGGTACCAGGAGTCAGAACTGGCTGGACTGATCTTACCTTCTGTGTAGGAACGGTGATGCCAGACGACGTTCCTAAAAGGTACAAAGTAAAGCAGAAGGGAACAGACCTGAACGATTGAGTGGCTGCCCTGTTTATTCAAAGCCGTTCCGTCTGAAACTCTTGGCGTGGGTTCTGCCGGCAGAACCAGATGGGTACATGTAGACTCTGATACAAGAACAGAGAATTCCGAATAGGCTGTTTTACAGGGGAGGTGTGGGGGTGAGAGAGGTTCGAAACTTTATCGGTTTTACCAGTTTCACACTCAGTATTTATTCCTTTCTTTTCCCTTTTACCTCCACTGATCGTTCACTATATGGTCTTAAAAAAATGGAAAAGTGCAGGACGAATGTCACCCCTGAGCACCGTCACCCTCTTTCAACACAGCTGATTCAACCCCTGAATTAATTAGCGAGCTCCTTACGTGCTGATCCAAGTCTCAAAACATTCAGACACTTGGATGGGACACCATGTTTGGTTGGGAATCTCTGCAGTGTGTCTTCAGCGCCCAGTGTCTTAATGGAGGACGCCCAGTGTCTTAGGTCTGCAGCTGAGGGATGAGAAGTGATTTTGAGGGCATCTTTTAATAGTAATATAATACCATGTGCCTAAAATGGTCATAAATGTTAGGACACAGATACCGTGACTTCTGTTAAACTGTTTTCTAGGCCTGGGTCACTCTAAAGCTGCCGAGGCCCCTGCACCAGTGGGCGAGCTGGCCCCAGGTGAGTTTTTGAGGCAGGTATGTGTGAGCCTGACGACGGGCCCTGTGGTGGTGATCAGCCCATCTCTCAGCGGCATGTACTCGCTGCCTTTCCTCTTCCAGCACACACAGCAGGTGAAGGCCTACATTCCAGTAGCCCCCATTTGTACGGACAAATTCAAGGCAGAACAGTACCGGGCCATACAGGTAAAGTGTGTGTGTGTGTGTGTGTGTGTGTGTGTGTGTGTGTGTGTGCGGGTGCGGCTAGTCACTGGCTGTGCTGGCTGTGATTTTCCTTAATGTCTTTGCACAAAACTGCATTAGCCGTTTCTAATTAGGAAACTGTTTCCCAGATTAGCTAATTTTAGCTAAATTAATAATCCCACTAGGATGGCAAATTTACAGGACTGAGCAAATCTGTGGAACAATGATATGTAAGGGTTTATTGGCCATTTTTTGTTAAAAATATATGAAAGTAAATTCCAATAAAAAATCCATACCTCTTCTAACAAACATATCGCCTTTAAAAATACATTGCTGTTAAGTTTTACTGTATTTGTTTTTTTTTTGTTTTCTTATTTATTGTTCTACTGGTGTATTCTAATTTTTTTCATGCCACAGACTTTTGCAGAACTGTTTTTTTCTAAAACTGATGCTTGCGTGTGAGGAACTTTGTTTTTTTCCTCCGTAGGTTCCAACCCTTATTGTCTATGGAGATCAGGACACTCAGTTAGGTGAAGCGTCGCGACAGAACCTGAGCAACCTGCCCAATCACAAGGTGGTGGTAATGAAGGGTGCTGGGCATCCCTGTTACCTTGACGACCCAGAGACTTGGCATAAATCCGTCCTCGAGTTCTTGCAGAGCTTATCGTAGTGTAGCACTCGCCGAATCACCATGACGCTCCGAGATCAGTCTGGAGCTTTCTGTCGTTTTTAAAATGCAGAATTTTGCTTGATTTCTACCGTCATGTCAGATCATTCCATTTATTTTTGAGGAAGCTTTTTTTAATATAAAGTCTTAGACTATATGATCTCAAGTGTATTCACAATAATTAAATGTATAAAACATCGCACGACATTGTGATCCTCAGTGTTAATATTAGTAACACTAGAAGACAATACTGTACTGTATTTTTAATTTTCTGTTAATGACCTTGCACCTTATTTAGTGGGAAATTGTGATGTTTGGAGTAAAATATTAATTACCAGCACTTATTAATCTGATTAAACAATATGGCATATGATAATAATAATAATAATAATACATATGTTACATTTCAGTCATTTTACAAGTCAGTCTGTGTCACACTCTTCATAATGGTGCTCACTGCGGTGGTGAAGGGAACCTTCAATGGTTGATTGAAAGATCTAATTATTGCAGTCGCCATAGAGATGTTTCCTGATGCTCAGTATTTGATTTTATGATACTTTCAGGTTTCTTGGGGGTGTTAAGATGTTTTTTAATACCTGGCTGGACCTGGTGTCACCATAAAGCACCGTCCTCTCTGTATGTGAGCTTTCAAATTAAAGCCCACATCAGAGCAGTGCGTTTTGTGGGGACGTTGACGGTCACAGAGTTAAAGATGCTGAGATGATTGTTGGGTGTGACGAGGATGGACAGGATTAGAATGAGCATATTAGAGGGACAGATCTGGTTGGACGTTTTGGAGACAAAGTTAGAGAAGCAAGGTTGCGTTGGTTGGGACATGTCCAGAGGAGAGACGAGGATTATATTGGAAGGAGGATGTTGAAGATGGAGCTGCCAGGAAAGAGGAGAAGAGGAAGACCAAAGAGGAGGTTTATGGACGGGTTGAGAGAGGACATGCAGGTGATCGGTTAAAAGGAGGAAGAAGCAGAAGACCGGAAGAAATAGAGATGGATGATCCTCCTAAACGGGAGCAGCCGAAAGAGGAAGAAGATGATTTATGGCAGTTATGAGTATGCAGGTCAACAAGAGGCAAATTAATACCCAGTGTTGTATTTATGTATCTATTATTCTTTTACAATTTCACCATAATCAGCAACTCATCACGTAGGTTGCTGGCGGTTTTGGCAAAAAATAAAGCGACTATTCGTTGTAGACATGCTGACCCTTGGTTCCATTTACCACCACTGTTTAAAAGCATCAAACATCTACAATAAATTCACACCAAATCTTTACGAAGAACTTTGTTTTTCCCTAAAAATGTGGAAACAATTTGCATTAAAAAAGAAAAATCCACCACACACTGGACTGAAGTGAAAAATATGAACATTATTTAATAACTGATTCTCTGTAATAAACAATTTGAAAATATTTTACAAGGAGTCACAGACACAATATTTTACAAATGTTTTCCCTCATCTTTTTTTTTTGTTGATTTACTGTACAAAAGAATGGAGCAACATAGACCCAGTGTCCAAAGAACCGGAGCGTTTGGCTCCCCACACACAATCCAACAGACAAACCAAATAAACTCCCACTTTGAGATCAGACCTCAGACTCATGATGATTATCAGCAGTACTGTAATCCTATTTTATTTTTTTTTTAACTCAGTAATGTTATTTTTTTAAAACCTCACTTTATGTTAAATTCAGTTTCACCTTTTAACAGATTTATTTTTTATTTTTTTCACACATTTGTCACGGAGCACCAGACTAAGGACTACAGAATCACATACACACACGTCTCTCTCATGGAAACGCTGTTGCTAAGGAAGCAGAAAAGCCCCACTTCCCAAACTACCTCCTCCATGTATCTTGTCTTTTTTTTCTTTTAAGTACATCCTTTTTTTTTTTTGACGAAAATGAAAAAATTTTGAACCACTGCAATAACGAGGACCTCTGATCCAGTGTTTCTTAAATTTGTGATGACGACAGACACTCGTGTTTTAATTTTGTGTCTTGCCAAAATGTGTTACCATCGTTTGAGCAGTTTTGAATGCTGCCCTGCTTTCATTTCTATTCTCTCTTCTGAAAAAAGAACCGAGAGGCAGTTTTTTGACAAAGCTGAAATCTGCTTCTTGTTCAGATTTTCTGCTGCACAGTAAGGCGAGCATCGTTTACATCCTCCCAACTGTACGTTCACACTGGGAGCGGCGTGGGTGCCAAATGGAGGAACTCCAATTAACTTTATAATGAACTGTGACGTGGTTCGGCAGCAACCAATCAGAATGTAGCTGTGCTGTTTCCTTCCAATCAAAAATCGGTTCCAAAGCCCAACGGTGGACGAGCTGATCATTGCTTAGCTGTATTTTCCAGATATTTATGACGTCCCTGTTTCCTGTTAATCAGGTGAACCCATCGCTGCAGGTTAAATTAATGCCCCACTGAAAGCAACACAACAGCGGATCAACCAACTCCATTTCTTCCTGTCCTCTGCATCTTCCTCTTTTCCTTTTTCCTGGCAGCTCCATCTTCAACATCCTGCTCCGAATATACTCCTCTTTTTTAAAAAGAAATGTGACAAAGTTTATAGATAAAGGTTTCCCTCCAGAATGATTGATTAATTGAAGCAGTTCATTGGCTATAAACGAAGATTTGACCAATTACTTTGCGCAGACGCAGGCTATAGGTCGGCATGTTAGTTTGCTTTGCTTTAAAAAGTGTCCATGGATTCCATCGGCCGAATGTTGACACTCTCCACTCCCGGTGTGAACGTAGTTTTTTTCCTTTTAGGCTAGAACAGAAAATTGGAATAAGGAGGTCATGCCAGAGGAGATAGGAGGTTTTTCCAGGACAGGATAAAGGATAAGGCATTGATTCTTTCAGTGTGTATTCTCTCCGACATGAAACAAAAAAGTTTAGCATGTTGTTTCTGAAGCGGGAAACGCATTTGGTTAGGTAACAGATTTTGACATGACATTCGTGCATTCACTGTTCGCACAACATGGACAATTTTCTTTCAAAAGCCAGGAAAACGGTCGGCGTCCTTGGCTCATATGGTGAAAAACATCTCTCGCCTGTGTGTGTGTTCATGTGTTTGAGTGCTATTTAAAGAAAAGGGTTTTTTTTTGTTAAAGGGTGACTGACATGACAGAGTTCAGCGGTGCAAAAGGACAGCAGGGTCTAAATGGTACAGGAACAGTAGAAGTGCACGGTGGCTCTTGGTGTGTATTCATGCCAGTGATAATGTACATTGCAGTGGATTCTCTAACAGCTATGGCAGGATTGAGGTGAGTTTCAGTTCTGCATGCATAACCTCCTGTTCCACTGCTTCAGCCATCAGAACCACTGCTCAGTCGTTAGCATGGCCTCTCAGACTCGCCACACCTGAAGCACCTTCGGCACAGCTAGTCCGGGTTAGTCATGAACCGGGTTACAGCTTAAATGTGTCGAGTCAGGTTTTCAGATCGCACCAACTGAATCCAGCAGAAGCAGCTGTGCTGTTTTCAGAACGAAATCAGTGACGTGCCTATTAGATGGTATTTGCTGTCTTTAGAATTACATTAGAAAGATATTCTTGTTTCATGTTCTTTTTTGATTCAATTTGATGGATTGAGTGAGTAAGAAAAGTAAAATAAAGAGGGCTGGCCTGAACACATTTAAAAAGCTTCAGATACTTTGTGTTGATATTTAGGGTTGGAAATAACGGCTATTTTTTTGTTTGGTTGGTTTCTACTGAAACTGCAAAGTGAAAGAAGACAGTTTTCACATCACAAGGGCTGCAGTTTAATGATATTCTACATTTTACGGGGCAGCGGTGGCCTAGTGGTTAGGGCGTTAGCCGCATGATCGGAGGATCGGGGGTTCAAACCCCCTTCCCAATAGGTTGCCCTGAGGTACCCTTGAGCAAGGTACCGTCCCCGTCACTGCTCCCCGGGCGCTTTCAATAGCTGCCCACTGCTGCACGGGTTTGAGTGTGCATGGGTTAAATGCAGAGGTCCAATTTCATTGTGGTTCATGTGTGCTGTGCCGTGACCTCGCAATGACAAGGGTTGTCACTTTCATTTTTCAGTATTGCCTAGTTCTGATTGGGGGAGTTTTTTTGTATGCTTATTTGAGGATTTCTATTCGTTTAAATTTATTTCTCTTCCGTCTTTCAAAGAAACTTTGAGAATTGAAATTTGGAGGAATTTGGTTTGGTTTGCGTTCAGTCTTGAGCTGCCGTTTACCAGGTATGAAGTTTCTAAACCTTAAATAAAAAAGTCAAATATTGATCCAAAAGGCGAATACAAAAGAATTCAAGCTATTAAGGCCCTGGATGGTAATAAGAGATAAGAGAATCATATTAGAGTCTGAGTGACTCCTTTGTAATGGATGACTGGTTTCAAGCTAAACAGTATTATAACGTTGTTGGAGCCACTTGATCTGGACAAATGATGCTACTGCTCGCAAACTCCGGCCATGCTAATGACTTAAAAAAGGTGGAGCAGTGGGAGATACGGGTGTTGTACAGTCACATGTCATGCACAGAGGCGTTTCAAGGCATAAACAACATTGCCGTTGCTTAGGGCAGCACTGGCTGGAGGGACTCGGAGAGAGCACAACCCACACCCTCCATCGCTTTGGCCTCCAAAATACCCACAGCTGCCCACAACTCTGATTGGGATAGAGGGATCCTAGGGAGCCAGGCTAGTGGCCAGAAACGCCACTGGTCATGCAAAAAGAAAGAAAACAGTCGCTTACAAGTTTATACGGAGTGTGTTGGTTGGGGACTTGGTGACTTTTTTGAAACAGCTTCCGGGAAAAAACACCCAAACCCATGAGTCCTGGCAAAGACTATTACAAATAGCATCCCCCACTTAAAAAAACAAAAAAAAACCCCCTTAAATCTAGTGTAAATATCTATTGATCATCATGAGGTCGTTGTTAGATTAAGATTTGTGTTATTTGACTTTCTAATCAAAGAGTGTATGTAGATCATTTATCCAATTAATAATATGATGATAATAATGATCAAATGAACAGCTATCAGTAATAACAATAAACCTATAATACAATCATAAATTGCTAATACTAATAGTATTAATAATATTTATGAATCTAAAATGTGATAAATACTTTAGCAACCGAATGAATGAGACACAAGATATAATTGCTTCAGACAAGCAGAAGGTGTATACAAATAAGTTAATATAACTTAATACGTGAATTCTTCTTATGTGATGTTCCCATGATCTCAAAGTGAGAAGTATGAGATATTTTGACTAGATTTAAGATTATTTCCGTTGCCATGAGACGCTTCTCTGCAGCGCTGGCTGTGAGACTCCATACACTGCATGGCTGATGGTGATAATAATGGAAACCACAAACTGGGGAGCAGGAAAAAAAAGCTGCTAAAAACCGACGTGACAGCACGTAGCATTAGCATCAGTGACAAACATGCACAATTTTACACGTCAGGTCGCAGACAGTCGAGAAGAGACGCAGTGCTGGGCTCATATTCGCACACGTGTTCCCTCCAATGTATACGTTCCCACGTTCCACCCATGCAGGACAACCTCCTCGAATCACACGACTCAAAAAAAAAAAAACTTCCCCTGTTCTGAAAATGGAGGGTGTGATGGAAGACAATGTAGCAAATAGGAAGATGGGCAGAAGGGAGAGAAGTGGAGGGATGAAAAGAATAGAGCAATTACAGGGTGAAAACGGTGGGAATGGAAGATGAGATGGAATGTTAAGTGTGATTGCTTTATAGCACAAAAGCAAAAAAAAAAAACCAAAAAAGCTGAACTGAGGACACATGAAACATTCTTCTCACATCACATCTGCAAAACGGGACACGTTACTCCTCCATACTGACAAGGACGATACACTCAGGATGTTTTTTTTGGATAAAATCACCAGTTTTTCAAACACTGCTGCATTGTTAGGAGACAATACATACAAAGTGTGCACGGGCAGACACGCACACACGCTCACACACACACGCACACCCTCACACGGAGCATTATGACCTGTGAAGCTCATCACAGAAGCCTGCCATGATTGCTGGCCATCAACAGCAGCCAGTTTGCCACTCTACATATAATGACTTTTTGAGATAAAAGTCCTAAACAGTCACAGCATCGTGAAGAGAAAGAGAAGACTCCACAGTGAATTACATTACTTTCACCAGTGCGCAGTATAACATTGATTGCCCCCTGGGGTAAGTTAAAAAAAAAAAACAAAAAAAAAAACGCCCTTTAAGATCAGGAAACTTCCTTACACTAACTCACACAAACTGGAATCATCCGTGAAGATATCTTTAGTCATCTTTTGCACAAAAATGAAATGCCTGCATTCACAGAAAGGGATCCAAAAAACAACAGGGAGGCTATGGCAAAATGTTCTACAACTCGACGACTGACCTACTCTTAACTTCACAGTCAGTCCCAAGGTTTAAAAAAGAAGCCCTACAGACTTTTAAAGAAAAGGCTCAGTGGATACACCTTCACAGAGCAGATCTATCGTGATACTGTATCCTGGTTGCCAACGTTTTCCAACACAAAAGTGCATCAAGGCACAATAACCAGAAGGGGATAAAGAGATACGGGACCCAAGTCTTCTTTATGTTACTACGGTTACTATGATTTCATCACGATACCAACTACATGTGAACGTCCACCCCGTCAGCTGAAACCTGACGTCTTGAATGTCCCTTCAAAACCATGTGCGTCGAATGACAAGACTAACACTGAATGGCAAATGGTGATATCGTCATCGCAGAGAACTGACCGCTGGGATGCAGATTGGGGCCGATATGGTGACGGTATAAAAATGGCCTCCTTTGACAAGCAGGACACATGTACGGAGAATTCAGACAGTTGATGCCCGAGCCAGGCCGTATTCCAGTTCATCTCAAAAACGTGGGAGAGTTGAGAAAATACCAAACTGAGGTTCTCTGCAGCTAAAACCACAGACACCGAACTCAACTGACCAGTGGGATGAAAAGATGTGCCAAATGAAGCCCTTGTGACTAGAGAAGAGCAGATGAGGTGAACTGAAATACAGGCTCGGTCTCTGCGAGGTCTTTCATTCCTCCTTCCTGCACTTGCTGTTACTATGCGAGTCCTTTCTTCCCCGTTTTTAGTTTTCCACTGCTCATCCTAATTTGGCTAGAAAAATAAGACCACGCAACAAGTCTATCTCATTTTGGCAAGAAGTAGATATAGTGCATAAATAAACAAATTCTATTTTTCATAAGTAACATCTATCATCTTCCCTCTGTTTCTTTCCTAACGAATGGAGGTTTGCTTTAAATACGCACAGGTTGTTACTCTTTTTTTTTTTTAGCTGATTAAAGTTTTGATCTTACTGATTGCTAGAAAATGGCAGACGGTTCTGCAGCCCCATGTTAAATTAGGCAAGCGGCAGACTTGTGACACCCGAGTCACTGGCCTGGAAGGGATGAAGATGAGGATGAGGAGGATTTGACTAGAACCATAAAGGCAGAGTCTGACAAAAAAAAAAAAAAAACGCAATCCCCCCTGCGTCCATAAGGGCAGGCTGGGCAGTGAGGGAACATTCCATTTTTTTTTTTTCCTGCACTGCCTCCTTTTTTGTCTGGTCCTGGACGGCCGTCTTTCTTCCCACGCCGGCTCCTGCGCCGCCAGAAGGCAGAATTTGTTTTTGACTTCCTCAGCTTCGTCTTCTTCAAAGAAACTTCTAGCTCCTCCCACAAAAATAAAAGCTGCTGATTGGCAGGAGACGATAAAAGTTCTGCAACGGTCACTAAGCAACAACCTGTGAAGCTAAGTGGATGAAGCAGTATGCCGGTCTTCCGTATTAAGGGCTGCAGGAAGTCCCTTTAATACCTATTACTATAGCGAGGGGAGATTAAGGAGAAATGCAGAATTACAGAGAGGAGAGGGAGATAGAGGCAGAGGAGGAAGTTAAAGGGAAAAGGGCAAAAAGTGAGGGTGGGCCACCAGAGACAGGAGAGGGAGCTGAAGGAGGAGTAAAATGTAGACGGACGGGCCGAAGGAGTATCCTCGCCCGCAGTCCGTTGTGTTCTCCTGCAAAAGAGAAAGAGGGAAGTGTGTTTAGAGGTAAACTCAGCAGCACTGTCTGTGGTGAGATTTCTTCTGCAATTTTGTCCAACGTGATGCTTAAGTCAGTAGATCCCAATCAAAAGGCTTGATTGAGAAAAAAAAAACGAAAACAAAAAAACAGGCCACGTTGTCCATCTATGGAAACTTTCTGCAAATATGGCCTATTTTGAAATGCTTGTCAGGTCAAAAAAAGACACCAGTCTCTGATCCGCTTATGACAGATGTGCCCGTTCACACTGAAGCTGAGTCTGTACAGTTTGATTTTAGTTTCATTTTATTTGATCGTATTCCTCCATTTTGTTTGTATTACATTTTCTTTTCTTAATCTACACCATTGCAGTCTTGGAGAATTTCAGGGATGCAATTCTTATAAATAAACTTCTTGAACTGAGTTTCTCCTCCTGGTGTGTTTTCTGAAAGTGGCACAATAAATGGCAACCAATAACAACAGTGCTCATTTACATACAACTGTATCAAAACGCTTGTTTCATTCTATAAGATCAGCATAGAAATGGTTGTGCATTAATGGATTAGTGTGGCTGTGAGTACGTGTGTGTGTGTGTGTGCATACGTACTGCAGTGTTGTAATCAAAACAGGTGGAGGGTCCTTTTCTGTACCGTGCTGGTGGTATGTCCTCACAGGGATCTTCCTGTTTGACTGGATGGAAGATGTTAAGGAAATTCTAATGATGCAGAGAGTTTACTTCATCCACATTCTCCCACTCGCAACCTTAGGTCTTCTGGAAGATTACCTGATTGGAAAATATGTATTTAAAAAAACACCTCTGAACGGGCTGACTGGTGGAAGGATACACTCTTCCTCCTCCTGGGAGAGTTTCTCAATGTCACAGGTGTTGCAGGGCAGCTTCTCGGCCACCACAAACAGCAAGTTGGTGTTGTTTATTCTCTTGGCATGGATCAACCTGTGGGTAACAAGCATTTTACCAATAGTCAAGATGATACCGGCAGCTAAACACTGCTCATTAAACAAATCAGATTAGTTTTAATAATGTATATATGTAACAGACACACTTTATTAGGTACGCCTTTCTTGTATGTATATTCATTGTCCATTTTATTGCCTCCACTGACCAACAAGACTGTTTACAACTACAGACTGTAGTCCATTGGGTTCTCTGCATCATTTGTTGGCCCAGAATCCACATAGCACTATTCGCAATAGTATGATTTGGGTGTAGGCGGACAGGCGGTGGAGCTGGAGTTGTCAGAGTTAAAGATGCTGAGATTTTCGTTGGGTGTGACGAGGATGGACAGGATTAGAAATGAGTACATTAGAGGGACAGCTCAGGGAAGGTTTGCAGGACGGAAGTGAGACCAGCTATGCTATACGGGTTGGAGACGGTGGCGCTGATGAAGAGACAGGAGGCAGAGCTGGAGGTGTCAGAGTTAAAGATGCTGAGATTTTTGTTGGGTGTGACGAGGATGGACAGGATTAGAAATGAGTACATTAGAGGGACAGCTCAGGTTAGATGTTTTTAGAGACAAAGTTAAAGAGGCAAGGTTGTGTTGGTTTGGACATGTGCAGAGGAGAGATGAGGATTATATTGGAAGGAGGATGATGAAGATGGAGCTGCCAGGAAAGAGGAAAAGTGGAAGACCAAAGAGGAGGTTTATGGACGTGGTGAGAGAGGACATGCAGGTGGTCGGGGTGAATGAGGAAGATGCAGAGGACAGGAAGAAATGGAAACAGATGATTCATAGTGATGACCCCTAACGAGAGCAGCTGAAAGAAGATGATGATGATTATTTGGGTGTAAGGTCATCCTATGTTCCACAACAGAGCACTGGTGAAGTATTACTAGAGGATGACTAACACAAACTGTGTAGCATCAGACGAACCGTCATTAATAACTTTACATCTGCAAGATGGAGCAGAAGGTCAGATGTGTCAAAACACTGGGATGAGTAGAAACAGTGGTTATAAACACCGGGAGATCTGCTGGACGTGTTCACACACACTAATACACACACAAACTCAAACTCTACCATATCAGTGCTGAGAACGGTGCACCACCCGAGTAATATCTCACTATTGGTACTTGAGGGCCCTGTCCAGTTAAGTGAAGTGAAAGTGACTACTTGTCACTGTGAAACACAGCACAACACACGGTGAACCACAATGAAATTATTTCTCTGAGTTTTACCCACGCACACACACACACACACACACACTGCACCAGGGGGGCAATCATACATCCGGCGCTCGGGAAGCAGTGATGGCAACAGTATCTTGCTTAAGGGTACCTCAGGGCAACCTACTGGTCCGAGATTTGATCCCACAACCTTGCAATTCTGGGGCCCAGCCCCCTAAACACTAGACCACTAGGGAGCTAACAAATGATCCAGATGCACTACAGTCTAATTCTAAACTAAATGCCCCAGTATGGTGAGTGGAGGCAATAGAATGCACACTGATACAGGGCAGGTAAATAAGGACGTGGCACATCTGTATGTGATGTGTATATCAGGGCATCGTTTGTGCATGTGATTCACTCCGTTCATGTAAAAGCATAAACTCTATGGGACAGTTTCTTGATTTTGCACAGGCTAAAAATGTGAACAGGGAAGATATGAACTCTTTTGTGTGGTTCTGAACGGATCGGGCCTGTACATTTTATAAATGCAGAAAAGCTCCTGAAAAAAAAAACAAACTGAACTGTTGCACATTTGCTCACAACGATTCGCAAATTTAGCAAATCCCCAGTTTCACTTTACATCAATTCAGCTTCTTTCTTTCCCTGAGCAATCAGACTAAACCAGATTCCTTAAGATTTCAATAAACCGAGAGCACGTCGCAGCCTTAAAGTCACGAAATAAACACGTATCTGACCTGGAGCAGTTGTCACAGTCTTGCACTAAGCTGTAGCGTTCGCTGACGTTTCCGAAGTAGAACTGGGTCTGTACTGTCACACAGCTGGTTTCTCTGGAGTCCATGCTGTCTGCCTCAACCTCGTCTTCACACACATCGGACAAGACGTTACAGTCAGAGGACATGAGTATTCAGGAGTATCCAGGCACTGCTTTGTAATTTGATTATTTCATTTATTTAATCTACTTCCAGTGCTGATTTCCACCTCGAATTTACACTTTTGACTATGTCCTTACATATGAACACGACAAATGTTCTCATAAGCAAAAATAATAATAGGCAAAAGTATTTAGACACGTTATAAAGAACATTAGTACACGTCACTATATATTTTTGCAGCATTAACGTGTGATTGATTTATCTTTATTTTTTAAATGTATGTATATTCTACTGTAGTATCAGAATACATTTTTTCTAGATTGTGTGTGTGTGTGTGTGTGTGTGTGTGTGTGTGTGTGTGTGTGTGTGTGTGTGTGTGGCGTTGTATGTTGCTACTGTCTGAGGATTTATTCACTGGAAGTATATTAAATAGCCAAAACAAACATGTCTGATGACCTGTTTCCCTTCACTGTATAGAGGAACAGCATCAGCAGACACTCAGACATAAGTTTAATATGATGTAGTTTAAGTAGACAGCATGTGTCCATTAAATCTAGAGTCTGTGTCTGTTATCTGTTGTACATACCTGTAGTGAACCAGCTGTGGTAGGCAAACCCATAAAGCATCTGCTGGAAAATGGACCTACAAGAAAAAAGAGAAGAAAAGTCTGTAATAAAATGATGTATAAAACTACTGAGTCCTTCTTAGTGTCTTGTTGTCTCAGCATGTCTTGGTCTGGTTTGTACCCTTAACCAAGTTCCTTTCTTCTTCTTCTTCCGGCTGCTCCTGTTTAGGGGTCGCCACAGCGGATCATCCGTCTCCATTTCTTCCGGTCCTCTGCATCTTCCTCTTTCAAACTGACTACACGTCCTCCTCTTGAGAGGGGCAGTGGTGGTCTAGTGGTTAGGGAGTTGCCCCCACCTCAGAAGATTGTGGGTTCGATTCCCTCACCAGAAGGTTGCCCTGAGGTACCCTTGAGTAAGGTACCGTCCCTGTCACTGCTCCCCGGGTGCTTTCAATAGCTGCCCACTGCTGCACGGTGTTTGCATGGGTTAAATGCAGAGGTCCAATTTCGTTGTGGTGTGCTGTGACAAGGGTTGTCACTTTCACTCATGTCCTCTCTCGCCACGTCCATAAACTTCCTCTTTGGTCTTCCTCTTCTCTTTCCAGGCAGCTCCATCTGCATCATCCTCCTCCCGATATAATCCTCGTCTCTCCTCTGGACATGTCCAAACCAACGCAACCTTGCTCCAAACTGTCCAACCTGAGCTGTCCCTCTTATATTCTAATTTCTAATCCTGTCCATCCTCGTCACACCCAATGAAAACCTTGGCACACTCTATTTTTACTGATTATATTTACCTTGATGAAGATGCTGGATCTGTTTAGGTTGGAAAGCACATCAAAACAGCATGTTTTTTCCAGTGAGTGTTATGATGAGCAATTGAATCTGCCACAATTAACCCCTTCTTAATGCCACTTTTATTTGATGATTCATGAATGCAAGATGCAGAGATGTGCTTATTGAAGAAAATTGTTAAATGTTTTAGGTTTCCCTTCTAGCTCTTTTACTTTTGTTTAAATATCTATTTTCTAATTTTAATACCTTTAAATACATACATTATATATATATATATATATATATATATGTATATTAAAGCACCTTTCCAAACTCCTTGCTTTTTGCAATGGCAAATACTGAATGAAAATGTACCAAAGCTTGTAAACTTGAAAGAACTACTGGGCTGAGAACTTCATCTCCCAGTGTACCTTGCAAACTAGTACTGGTGTGCAAGATCAGGGTTTGGTGCCTGATTTAGAGGACATGAAACTCATACATGCTGCTGTAGTCTTTGTTCATGCAACTGTAAATTAACCTCCATAAGAGCACAAGGTAAAGGAGAATGTATTCATGTGTAAATCTGTAATCGGGTCATTGTTCTGTTCGTATCTGCTGCAGCATGTTGGAGTGGATGTCACTCACCAGGCAGCTGCTGATGTCCACCAGGCCACGTTTAGTAAGTCCGCAATAGTGGGCTGGAAGACAGAAAGAAGAAAAATCAAGTGGAGAGTAAAACTTTCCTAAGGAAGAAATATACACGTTTATATTCAATAATCAACACGTTCGTTCATAACTCACCACAAAGACTCCTCTTGGAGCTGCTCCAGTGTTGCTGCTGGGAACAGGTTCACACACTGACTGGAAGTCAAACGACTGCTTGCGGTAAAAGAAGGAGTTGTTGTAGAGTGCGTACATCAGGGCTGGGTCCACCTCACTGAAGAACATGCCGATCTATCAAGGAGAAGGGAAACCACTCCAGGTTTATTTTCTGAAAAAATATTCAGTCCCACTTTACAATAAGACCATCTTTATAAAGGGTTCATAAATTTTTAATTCATTCCTTCTTCTTTCTGCTGCTCCCGTTTAGAGGTCGCCACAGCGGATCATTCATCTCAATTTCTTCTGGTCCTCTGCATCTTCCTCCTTCAAACTAAGCACCTACATGTCCTCTCTCACCACGTCCATAAACCTCCTCTTTGGTCTTCCTCTTCTCCTCTTTCCTGGCAGCTCCATCTTCAACATCCTCCTTCCAATATAATCCTCGTCTCTCCTCTGGACATGACCAAACCAATGCCACCTTGCTTCTCTAACTTTGTCTCTAAAGACATCTAACCTGATCTGTCCCTCTAATATACTCATTTCTAATCCTGTCCATCCTCGTCACACCCAACGAAGATCTCAGCATCTTTAACTCTGACACCTCCAGCTCCGCCTCCTGTCCTTTCATCAGCGCCACCGTCTCCACCGCTGGTACCCGTCTGTTACAGGTCACTCATGCCACTCTTCTCCATCATATTAATCCTACTTTTTCTTGACATCAGACGTTATATGACATAATATGTTATAATGCTTATTAACATTATGACTAACTACTGAACTTTAATTAAAAAATAAATTTAATTTAATTTAAAAACCGAACTTTAATTAAAAAAAAAACATTTTTATTAAAAAAACTCTTAATAAGTGTAGGCTCACTGTAAAGACGTTCCGTGGATTCTGTTATAGAGTTAAATCTGTCTCCTACTGACCTTGTTTGCATCATTAATCTGGTTGGACATGATGAGGAAGCCACCGTCATCTATTAGGTAACACAGCAAATCCTGCTCAGGCAGAGAGAGAGAACAGATATGTGAGAGTTTTAGGACCTAACATGACAACATGTATTGTAGGGCTGCTCATTAAATGGAATTTCATTGTTGATAATAATTTAGACATTCATTTATTTGTAAAAATAAAGTAAACAGAATTAAACCATTTTAAATTAAAAAATAAAGCTGTGAATGACCCATTAGAGTGTTGGTGACAAACCCAGAAACTCAACTTCTCCAAAGTGGCAAAGAAACATCGGAGTGTCCCTGTCTCAAAGGTGGAATTCCTTTTTTATTTTTGAGGAATTCTATTTAAACATTTATCATATATTTTTGATTTTATTTTGTTTACTTTATTTAATTATTTCAAGTTCAAAAAATGACTATGTCAACAGACTTCTTCTTCTTCTTCTTCTTCTTCTTCTTCTTCTTCTTCTTCTTCTTTCAGCAGCTCCATTTAGGGGCCACCAGACAATAAAAAAATAAATAAAAAAGTTAAATAACTTCAGCCGACATGTTTGTGGTCAGAAATCTGCCATAAGCAAAAAGCCTCAGCTTCCAAAGATGCTCTCCAGGCCCATCCAGGTCAAATTCAAACCCACGCCCTTGGATTATGTTGTGAGAAGGAGAGCTCTGTAGTACCTCATGGGCCTCGCAGTCCATCTCACAGCCACTGGTTGGTCCACACTGAGGAAGAAACACAACATACGTAGGATTGAAATAACGTTCACCTTGTTCCTCCTAATGATAATAGTTATGTGTAAGATTGCCTTTACGGTCATAGACTCCCATGTTTTGTCAGGTTAGGCCAATTAAAAACAGTCTCATTTACTAGGTGGAAAAAGAAGCGGACTGACAAGCACTGACTTCAGGTAAAGTGCTCTGATCAAAAGCATGGACAGGTAGGAGGACACTGTGGGAAGAGGGTTACCTTAACAACCAAGACTGATTTCTTTGCCTGTTTGCAATTAGCAGCCTCAGAACTGTATAGATTATAAGCCCACTTAACAATTCGTCATCTAATCACAGTCCTTCTGTGCATGTATGTCCTCTCATACGTACGAACAAGTGTGTGGGCGTGTGTGTTTTACCGTCTGAGAGCCCTGCCGGCTGCTGTCTGTATAATTGCTGGCAAGAATCTTGAATTTTGAAGTCCAAGCTTCCAGATCTAACTTTATTCCCACCACTGAGGGAGAGAGAACGACAGAGCTTGTGAGAGAGCAGCCGTGAGAATGAGAGATCAAGAGAACAACGGTAAAGAAACCATCCCCGACAAGATTATTACAAGGCTGTTTTATTGAGAAATTCTTGCAGAGATAACCCTTTAGCCCCTAACACTAGGATTAAGCGGCGGCGCCACATACTAATGGAACGTAAAATCCCACCTGTGGTGAAAGATCTCGAGGCCTGCAATTTCACAGAGTCAAAACAAGAATGAAGGGTCAAGCTGAAGGAAGATCATGAAATATTAAGCCAGAGCGGATGGCTAATCCATTCTTATCCATGGCCACACTAATCTATTCATACAGATTTACAGTATTTGTAGAAACTCGTGTTGGACTGTCTCAGTAAAGCATCATATTACCACGTCAGGATATTATTATACCAGGATACTATCTCGAACTTCAGGTGGGATTTTTTTATCTTTCTTTATTGATTATATTGCCTTTAATTCATGACTTATTTCTTTTTGTAAAGCCCAATGAGTGACCTCTGCGTAGGTTGATGTGCTATTCAAATAAACCTCCAAGCATTTTCTTAACCGCTTGTTATCACGCTGGGATCATGGAGTTGCTTGAGTCACTTCCAGCGCTCATGAGATAATGATGAAGAAACGCTCTGGGAAGGTCACACAAACATCTACACACTATGGGGGAAGTTTAGTAACTCCAGTTCATGTCTTTGGTCTGTGGGAGGAAATTGGAGCTCCCAACATGCAGACAGAGTGAGATCATCCAGAAAGGAGAGGAGCTGGGCTGAGAATTGAACCCAGAATGTTATTGCTGACTCGCACTAGCCACAGATAAACTTGCCTTGCCTCAATGCAGAATCCCTCATGATCATATCGTCCCTGTCTCAAGTGTTTTTGATTTATTTATTTTGTACAGCTTTATATTTATAATCTAGAACCTCCAATCAACGTCACTATGGCATTTCCTTTAAACTCTTCAGACATCTGCTTGCTGGGATTAACATTTCAATAAAACCAGAGCACATCTACACCCTACATATTTATTAGAACAGAAATTTTGAAAAACAGTGGAGTTTTAACCCACATAGATGGAAAACCTTGCACTGAAACCCCAAACTGTGGTGACAAGCGGTGAAATTACCAGCTGGTTTGATGGTTCTGGACCCAACTGTAATCTCCACGGCTGTGCTGACCAGGATGCCAATTGTGTCGTTCTCTTGGTCCTGGATGAGAGCATTGGCTACACAAACACAACGAAAGTTTATTTAGTGCACTAAAAAGTCCAATATTGTCCAGGTGCCACTGAGATCACTATTGTATAATGTGGTTTTTTTTTATGGTTTAACACACGGTTTAGAGTCGGGCCAAGAGTGCGGACCAAGGTTTGGTGCACTGCTGAAGAACAAACAAACACTTACATCTGCGATATGGAGCTCTGAAGATATAACCCTTGTTGTCTAGACTGCGGCGATAATAACTGGCATTAAACGGCTCTGGATCCTCCTCCCAGGTTTCAGCAGCCCTGACACACACACACACACACACACACACACACGTGAACACACGCAGCACAAATCACTGAACTGAAGACCAGATAAACAGTGCTTAAACCCACATGACAAGAAGCAAATGAATTGTTGGTGCAACTGTGTGGGTTAATGTCATAATCCAATTTTGAAAGATCGTTTTCCAACCTCTCTAATTCCTCCAGCATTAAGACTGAAATATGTGAATGAGCTCTGTTCTGATTGGTTGTCCTGATTTACACTTCACTGAAAATGCTGAAACACTTTAACCAGTAATGGCTGGGGCTTAACTGCTTTAACTGCTGAAAATGGGATTATATAATAGAATGGACTGGGAAACAGGCTCTACGTTTGGAACTTCTGAACTAAAACCAAATCAAATCAAACCGCTTTATTTTAGGATGTGATGAAAACTAAATAAAAAAAGACTTACTTATTTGGAAAAATACGAGTGATGCCTCCATCCGTGGCTGCAAAGACGGCCAAGAATCCATACCTGCATGCAAAGCCCAGAGAGCAAACAAGTCATGTTTGCAAAAAGACAAAGCATGGAATTAAAAACTCATCCTGAACTTAAAATGCGCAGGAACCAAGTATTTTCTGCACCATAGAAATCAAAAGTAAGTTCACAAAGTCTTAACCATCTCTACACCTTCGCTGCAGTTTGAAATCTAGTATTTGTTCTGAAATCAGCCACATTAATAAATAAATGCTCCTCCTTTGCTCTCCCGAGAAGGCTGACACCAGAATATTGCTGTGAGGATGGTGATGGTGGTCTTGGGATTCTCGCAGATGGACCAAGAGGTTGCAGAATCAAATTACACCTCCAGCAACGCCATTGGATTTCTCAGCAAAACACTGAACCCCAAGTTGTTCCAGGGAGTCCTTGTAATTTGGAAATGAAAGTCACTCTGGACAAATCCATCTGCTAAATGCTGTAATTGTTAATAACAGCCAGGAACAGTGAGGTCAGGATGGACAACATACGTCACTCCAACTCATCTCTAACATACTGGGGCAGTGGTGGATCCAGGACTGGAAGGTTGTGGGCTCAAATCCCAGGCCATTAGGTTGTCCTGAGGTCCCCTTGAGCAAGGTACCGTCCCCATCACTGCTCCCCTGGTGCTGGCCTTGGCTGCCCATTGCTGCACAGTGTGTGTGGGTTAAATTCAGAGAAGCATTTTGGTTCACTGTGTGCTGTGCTGTGTTTCGCAATGACAAATAGTCACTTTCGTATTGGAAGGAGCTCCTTTACTGATCTTCCACAGAGATATTCTCATCTACAGTGCAATGCAGGAGGGGCTTTACACCATTTTAGCAGATTTTAGCAGAGGTTCCTTCTATTTGCAGTGCTTTTCAAGCTGTGCTATTGAATGTGTCAGCAGCATGCATGACTTGAATGTCTGTATTTTGAAGGTTGGCTGGACAAACTCAATGCATGTGCAATAGAGGGAGGGCCACACAAAGCGTGGAAAGATTGCACATCTAAAGGGCGGCGATATTTGTGTGATTGATTACATACTTAATTTTTTTTTACTAAAGTTATGTGCATTATTTGAGGGTTGAAGGAAGATTTCATGGACAAGATGTCATGGACACGAGCCTCCAGCATGTGCTTCAGAAGTGTTTACTATCAGAATAACACCGTTTAAACTCTGATTTTCAGATGTAGACTGCAGGCCAGAAGATTTGAAGATTTAAAAAAATGAACAATACATTACTTTTACAAAATGTTAATTACAAAATCATATTAACTAATGTAACTGACTGGTTTGGTAGTATAATGTAACGATAGGTTAAAAAACAAAAACAAAAAAAAAAAACACCCCTTGCCTTTTTCAGAGCAGATTCACAGTATCATTTCCAGCAATTTTTGGCAATAACTTAATTTCACATTTACAAGCATGAGGTTGCCCTGTGGTACTCTTGAGCAAGGTATCGTCCCCATCACTGCTCCCTGGGTACTTTAAATAGCTGCCCCCTGCTGCACGGTGTGTGTGGGTGAAAGGTGAGGTTGAATTTGTTTTGTCTTATTTGATCATTTTGGCAATGAAAAAAATGAAGATCCCCATTTTCACTTTTTCACTGTTCGACTGTTTGTTTGCCTTTCTAGCCATTAAGAGCCTAAAAAAGAATTTTAAAGAAACATTTTTTGATATGATATTACTGCCACAAACGTAAATGTCATTAACAGCATTTGTAAAAGTTTGTTACAAAAAAACATTTTTTCATATAAAGAGACACAGCTGTGATGCATTTACGGGCTCCTTTCACAAAACACCACCACTGGACTGTGTTTTTCTAGGACAAAATGTATTCAGCACTGCTATCTTCACTTTTACATTTGGATATTTTGAACTTTAATATGTATGTTGAGCTAAATGACTGCCAGAGACTTTATTCAGACCCTGATAATGGAGTTAATGGAGTTAATGGGGTTAATGGGTTACATTCAGTCTGCATGATAAATAGTTGCTCTTAGTAACGAGAGTGTTAAGCCCAAGTGCATCATCAGCCCATATCAGCTTCAGGTGTGTTATAAGCTCTGCAAACGTGTACTAACGTGTTGAGGTCCTTTGTTTTCCACACTTTCTCCACCAGCTGTCTGATGATTCCTGTGTCCAGGATCAGGTTGTGCAGCAAGAAGTTATCACCTGGGATGAACAAAAGACACATGACCTTCACCAAGGTGTTTAAAACATCATGAATCTGCCACCATCTGCTTTTCCTGTCAAAACTGGAGTGACGTTGTTATAATCGCAACACAAAACTGAGAGTGCGGCCATTTTTTGTGATCAAATCTTCCAAATGTAAATGTGTTTCAAGGGTCTCACATTGTTTGGAGTCTGGTGTGACTTTCTCCATCAGAGCGATGAAGTTGAGCAGGAACTCTGTGTTGTTACTGGAAAGCTCCAGATCCTTGCAGTATTCCCTACGAAGCACACAGGCTGGTTTACAGACTGAACACACACTCCACTTTCCCAACACTGAGGCCAGAGACCGTTTTCTTTAAAGAGCCCATGTTCTACATCTGTATTGCATTTTTTTCCCAGTTTTGCGAGGGTTATGATAATTGCAGTGGTTTGTAGCAAAAACATGTGTCATTTACTCTTCCCTGACAATTTTACAGCCTTTCCAGGTTAACAGGTTGCTGTACCCTTCAGACTGATACAATAAACAATCTCCGTTTTCATCTGATGCCCTGCATCACGTCTCGAAGGAATAGCAGTCCAGGTCCTCTTAAGGAGGTCTCAGATGTGCTAAGCTCAGTAGGCTTGAAATTTTAGCATTGGTGATGTCACAAAAACAGTGAATACCAAATGAGCAACCTGCAGCTCCATTTTCATATCTAGACTATCTGGACTGGGGATGTTTCCAACCTTAAAACATTTGTGTGCTATTTCAAATTGGAAACATGTTTTTTTTCAGTGGCATGGGCCCTTCAACCGGTTGGGTGGAACCTACAGTGTATGCGGAGAACTTTACAAGTATTGTATTCTTATGTTAAACAACTAAGAGCTTATTACCTGTGTTTCTAAATTACATAATAGATGCAAACAGAGGGCTACATAACACACAATCACAGAAGAAAGGCAGGCATAAAAAACATGTACCATGTGCAGACCTCAAGCCAAAGCAGACTCGCGGTGTGAACGGAGATAATGAGCACAGAAGAATGTCATGCAGAAACAGAAAGGTGTGGTTCTATGACACTGCAGGACACAGGGATGTAAAAGGTAAAAAAAGCTCTGATTTATTGACTAGTTGTGTTTCGAAGATGATAAAGAGTCAAACAAGGGACTTGAGAGTGATACAGTTTCGAAAATAAAGCACAAAGGCACTGCCTGGAACACAAGGAACACACACACACACACACACACACACACACACACACACACACACTTGTGATGACCAATACATCCAGGGTGTCTGCTCCTTTAAAAAGAGTAATCAAAAGGTTTCTCAGTGTGGCGCCATAGCAACCGACTATAGTTCCACAAATGAGTTGTGTTAATGTGAAAATCCTTTTAAAGTTCACATAATGTGAAGGTTGTTCCCCTCTATTATGTGGTGGTTCCTTCAACTTCAAAAAGGTTCTTCACACCCGCACATCCCATTTACAAAAAATGGTTCTCCAAAGAATTCATTAAAAGGTTCTTTTGGTCAGTGTTGCTCAAACCTGCTCTTCAGAGATGGTCCAACTTGCTCAAAGCCAAAGTACAGAGCAAAAATGTGAGCCACAGTTTATCCCTCAGAACCATTGCTTTAGAGAACCTTTATCATTGTGGGGAAAAAAGCATTTTGGTATCTTTAATTATAGGACTATAATTCAGATCCTGGAAGGCTAGAGTCCAGCCGAGTTTTGGTGGTTTCTCAGCCTATCCAGTCTATCCAGGACCAGAGCCGGACACTCCTGGTTAACAGAAACAAAAACAAGGTCAGGTAAAAGATGAGGGTGGACACAAACAGTCACACAGAACTACCTGGGGGCTATCAATACATGTCCCTCTGATTCAAAAGTGTGTGGCAGCAGAGATTCAAAATCTGCAACAGAAAGGGGGCAAGATTATCGGGGGGAAATGGCGGGCGGAGTAGAGGGAGGACTCTGGGAGAAAACAGCAGCTGCTCTTCAGGAAGGTGCGGGGACGCAGTGGGGGAACGTTTACCATAGCAACACTGAGGAGTCATGGGGAAGACTAGTGTTAGCCAATATGGTGCCTCAAAATGGACTGCCAAAGAATTGTTTTCCTATTTTTTTCTTGTTTTCAGACAGATTTCACACTGATTTTCACTTTTCCTGATGCTTTTGGATGTCGGAGAACTGGCTCAAACCTTGCCCTTCAGGCAGGAAGACACAAGTTCTCAGACGTGGCATCCCAAAGTGGGGAGGGTGGCTTGTTTTGGTGCCATTCAACACACAGGCATCAACATGGCCAACTGTTTTGCAAAGATGTGAGTGAGGCAGGGGTCCTGATGGAGGCGATCACCCCTCAGACCGGCATGGTTGGGAGAAACTCCCAGAGACGCAATGGAAGGAAGTGCACTGCATTGTGAAGGGCAAGAGACGGGGCAACGTCAAACCATCCAATATCCACAGAAATCTGTAAACGCTGCTTCGCACTGTGATACTGCGACACTTTCGCAATAGTTCCTACAAGTGATTGATGTTTGAAGGCACTTTAATGTCCTGCAATCTACATCAGCTTATTTCCACAGTGGTGCCCAGGTAGTGTTCCGCCCACAATGCCTTGCACGTCCGGGTCAGACGTTTTGAGGAACTAGTGGAGCCATTGCCGGGTCTGGGGGGTGATGGGCAGAAGGAATCAAGCTGATGGAAACACAAGGGATCACAAGAGGATGACAAACAAATCAGGTACTATCACACGCTCCGTCACCAAGACAAGAAGAGAGGACCTGAGGGACACCATGGCAACTGTAGCTACCTGGGACAGGCCAGGGACCTACTCTCATCTACAGGTGTTTCAAATTTGATTCAGGAGATGACTTAACAATACATCACATGTAAATATAAATTTGAACTAAACTGATTTAATACATAAAAGCCAAATAAATGAACTGGAACCTAAAAATCAAGCATTCTTTTAGTCTTTAATAAAAATAGATCTTTCATTTGTGTGGCAGCTTGCAGAAACTCTTCACATGCCCATGTTGTAGTTTCAGCATCACCAGTGACCAAACTCAGGCTGAATGATTGGCTGAACATGTAGAAAGTTGCACCGCTGAATAATCTGAAATTTTTTATCACTGATTAAAAAAAATGAAGGTATTGCAGTAAGGAGTGAAGCTCCTTGGTATTTGCACTCCTGCCACTTTTCTTCCTCTTTAACCACAAACCAAAAAGAATGAAGCTAATCTGGTCATTATTCTGAACAATCCAGGAACGTGTGTTTGTATTTGTGATATACAGTTCCACTCTTTTCTACAGACCGTTTTCTTATTATCTGTCTATATTATCTGTCCATCCATCCCTTTATTTACCCATCCATCCATCTATCCATCCATGCATCCCTCCATCCATCCGGCCATCCATCCATCCGTCCCTCCATCTATCCATCCCTCCATCTGTCCATCCATCCATCTGTCCATCCATCCATCTGAGCTGCTTGCATATCCTAACCAGTGTTGTTGGAGGAATAAACTCTGGACAGGTCAACAGATCGCTGCATGGCAGACCCATAAGTTATGTTAACTAAAACAGTACTATTAGTGCAAGAAACATCGCTGTTCCTACCAAAGCACTTTTGTTGCCGTTCCTTTTAAAATAAAGAAAAAGTCAAACCTTCACTATGTGAAGGGTGTCTGCACCGTGCCACACGTTTAGACTTTAATACAGCTTCAGAAATCTGATCAGCACCGAGGATAAATCACACCCAATATATTCCCAACTTCTGCCCTAAGCTCAGGATAATACAGGCTAATACTTGAAACTGCACAACAGCTCAGAGAGGCTCTACACTCCAGTCACCGAGATCAGGGCAGATTCACCCGTTCCTACTGCCGAACGGTTAATTCACAGACTGGAGAAACTTGGGGTGGGGTGGGGGTTGTAACACTGTCACAGAGACGGAGAGAAGAGAGACAAAAAGGAGAGTAAAAGAGGGAAATTTACCCAAAGGGCAGACATTGGAATTAAAATATTTTTGTGACAGGGAGAACATTTTCATTTTCTGCAGGATACAAGTGACAGAAACCTGAGTACGGCTTATCCACCCAAGCCAAGAGACTGAGAGAGAGCGAGAGGGGGGGTAAAGAGATACACAGAGGAAAGAAAGTAGGAATAAAGAAAGAGCAAGAGAAATATTGAGAGGGAGAGTAAGAGAAAAAGAGAGAGAATGTGAGAGATGTGTGTAGGCTGCAGCAGGAGGTTGGGTGAGTGGAGAGTGAGGTAGAGGAGGAGTAGGAGGAAGAGTAGGGTCTTGAAGGCAAGGCCGGCAGGGGAACAGAGGAGGCAAGCAGGCTGGAACAGGTGAAGGTGGGGGTCAGCAGGGAGGTCAGGACGAGGGAACGAGGGAAGAGGGAGAAAGGGTAGAGGAGGTGGACCAATATGGAGTATACTTGCCCGTGGTGTCTTTTACTGTGCGGATCCGTCAGAGAAGGAGTGAGCAAGAAAAGAAACAGGGGGATCGGGTAGGGGAGGAGGGGGGTCACAGACAATATTTTATTCAATGACTGTTTGAATAAAAATATTGTTTTTCTCAAAAGAAGGAAAACAAATCAAGTCAGTCAAACAGAAATGAGCATGGAACAGAAGACAACGAAAAGCAACAAACGACAAACTCCCGCAATGGAACGAATCTCAGCGGTGACTTTAGGTCCCGGGGAGGCTGAGAGTTTCAGTGACACGAGTGATAGAGCACATTAACGCAAGAAGAAAAGAAAAAAAGGGAAATGCACACAAGCTGAAGTAGGACAAGTGGGTCAAAAAAAACAATGAGTCAAAGAAAAGAATGAGGAGAAAAATGAAAGGAAGACAAAACTAAAGGCAAAGGAAAAAGAAAGAATAAATTTATGGAGAAAACAAAAAGGAAAGAAAGAAAGATTGCAAAGAAGCAACAAAGCAAGCAAAAAGGAAGATAAAATGGGGTAAAGAAAGAAAGAAAAGACAGATATGGGGTAAAAAAGAAAAATGAAGTATAAACATAGCAGACATGGCAATAAGAAAGAAAGAAAGAAAGAAAGAAAGAAAGAACGAATATAAAGAAGGAACTAAGCAAGAAAAATGGCAGGAAGCGAATAAGAAAACGAGAAATAAAGAAATTCAAACCAGGAAGAAATGATAGATGGGGAGATAAAGGGAAAAAGACCCACTAAAACATCGTCCTCTCCAGCTCAGGACATTCGTCCATCAGGGGACATTTTGATTCCAAAGCTGATCACAATAAACACACAGCGGCATCCAGACGCCTGACACACTGAACACACACCGTCCACACTGCTGAAGAAATGAAGGAAATGAAAAGCGGGGGAAGTGAAAAGCATGCATCTTTTCACACATCCCCAACAGAAAGATTAAAAAGCACAGATGACAAGACTTCAGAATCATCATCATGGGCGAGAGGAAGAGGCGAGAGCAGTTTTGTTGGCAAAAAATAATAAAAAAAGAAAAATAATAGCACATGGTCACCATTATTTTCAACTCAATAAACACAGTAAAACCACAGCTTTCACCTTTCTGTTGTTCTTTTTTTTGGTTAGGGGTTTTTCTTTTCTTCCACACGGGGAAAGAAAAATCCCCTCAGTACAGAACAGCATGAAGACAGGAAAAGAGGGGAAGGATGGGAGGAGGAGGGGGGCGACAGAAGAATACGTCCATTCTTTTTTGTGCCCCCCTTTGTGTCGATGG